>CM012439.1:39533334-40153996 GCA_003999625.1 Oryzias javanicus
GAAGAAGTGTTGTCCTAAACAAACAAGAGATAGATAAGATCATCTTTTCCTCTTAAACTTTGATATTTCTCTTATACAGATCCAAAGAATAGTATTCTTGTTTTTATTTATTTACTCTTTTTCTTTTTTTTAGTTAAACTGATCTTGGTGGGTTTGTTCTGAAATGTTAGACTTTTCTACCAAATTTTCTACCATCTATCTATCTATCTATCTATCTATCTATCTATCTATCTATCTATCTATCTAAACAAAGTTTAAAATGAATTCTCTTTTAAATAAATAGGAACAAATAGTAAACAACAGCCCAAAACAAACAGCAGAGTTAGAGTAAGCCTGTCTTTGATTGTATTAATATTAATAATAATATCAGCTCGGCGTCTTATTGTCCCGGCGGAGCCGCGTCTCCTTTTATTACCCCGCGGGGTCATTTACAACCCCGTCCCGTCCCTTTCATTGGCTGAGGAGATAATCCTGCGATAAATCCTGCGCCGTGCCCTTCACAGTTGTCATAGCAGGACCATAAACAGCATTTATAACAATCTGAGGAGGGGGGGCGGGGGGCTGGGGGGGCTCTGCTTAGCATGCAGAACAGATTAAGATGGGACGGCGCTGCTTAGAGGCGCTCTCCATCCGTGACAGACAGACGGACTCATGGGAAATGTTGGGCTCGCTCTGGGGAAGGAGATGGAAGATTTCCTTCAGACCCCCCACCCCACCCCCCCACCGGAGCAGCTCGGTGGATTAGAACAGAGTTCAGCAGAAATGGATTCATCTCATCAATTCTAAGACTGAAGTTCAGAACAGGATCAGAAACGAATCTTCAGTTGTTGGATCTTCCAGATAATGACGGACCTGCAGACTTGATCTTTTCTGAGTCGTGTTCTGATCACTGAGGTTGTCAAATCTTCTGCTTGACTGTAGATTTTCAAACTTCTGACTTTGAATATTTGCGTGAAGGCTCGATTTGAAAGTCCCATCATCTTCTAAAGTCTGTCGTCTTTTCATCACGATGACTCTGTTTTTTGTACGACGGAGTATTAGGATCACCGAAAAAAAAAAAGTAATATTACAAGTTTTTTCTCGTAGATATACGACTTTAAATCTCGTAAATTTACGAGAAAAAAGTCGTAACTGCTAAATTATGAGAATAAAGTCGTATATTTATGACTTTAAAAGTCATAGATTAAATTTACAACTTTTAAAGTCGTAAATTTATGAGAAAAAAACGTGTAAATCTACGGGATTTAAAGACGTAAATCTACGAGATTAAAAGTCGTAATTTAATGAGAAAAGAACCAAAGTTGTCTGTTATCAGAGCCGTGCTTGAAGATGAAAGACGTGGAGAATCTGGTGTAGATTATGTCCAGATTGGTGTTAAAAGCAAAGAAATTCTGAACCCTTTGGCGATTAAATCAAATTATTTCTGGGTTCGGTAGTGCGTGTGTTGTCTTGCGTATCTTCAAGTAAACAAAAGAGGCGCTATTATTGTGTTAAACAGACTTTTTATTAACAGTCTCTTCATACTGCTACACTGTGCATGACTAGCGCTCATCTGCTAGTTTACTACTTGCCGTGCACCGAACATGTGACCAGTCGCTTGGCCTTCTGGGTAATGCAGTTCTTAAACAGCTAACTTCAATACACAACAGTGCGGAGTTTCATATGTAAAATAAAGAGCTCAGAGATACACGTTCATCAGGATCGTCACTTTATTACATCTTTCATTTCCTTTCATTACCTTACATCATGTCTCTGTCATGCTCAGAAACCAAAAGAGAATGTAAACAGAGCTCCAGACACCTCCTTCCCCAAATGAAACGTCCCGTCTCGACACAAAACAACATTGAGAAATGACAACGTTAGCACAAGAACATTGAAAATTCCAAAAACTGGTCCTCTTCAGACGGAAGCATCACAGAGTTGGAGGAGATCTGGTCTGTCAGAGGAAGAAATGACTGAAGTGGACAGCTGGAGGATATGGACCGCTTCATAAACGGGATCTGCAGAGATCCTGCAAGCAGCATCAACCAATAAAACATTAATACACTGTAAATCAAATAAAGGAACTTCCAAATATTTGAAATATTTTAAACATTCAGTTTACCTGATGAAATCCAAGACGCTTTTCACAGTTTGGTTGGTCTGCTTCAGTTCACGGCATAAATTCGCTGGAATGTAGACTCCCCTCGACTTTAATAAAGTTATGAGAAAAAAGTCGTAAATCTACGAGATTAAAACTCATACATTTACGAGATTTAAAGTCGTATATCTACGAGAAAAAAACTTGTAATATTACTTTTTTTTTTTTTTTTTTAGGTGACCCTAATACTCCGTCGTATTTTTGGCCAAATCTAAAAATGAATTTTTAAGATGTAGTTTCTGCAGAGCGGCAGGAGTTCATTAGAACTTCATTTTCAGTTGCGTGTGAGTTGGGAGGCGGGTTTATATCCCATCATCCCCTGGTTTCCACTCTCTCCCATTAGCTTACATTTCCAGACGAGGAAAACAAAGACGTTCATGGATCTATGCGTCTGTGAGTGAATGCATCAGAATGGGGCGGAGCTTGGAGACTTTAGCCCCACCCATTTCAGTAACTGCGTCACAACTTAGAGCAGGTTTTTATCTGTTCCTGATCTGATCCGTCACAACTTATAAAGAGATACTCAGAAGTTCTTCATAGATAACTTCCATCAGTAGAATCATCAGACGACCATTTCCATCAGAGCAGGTCTTCATACGTGAAAACTTAGATTTGACACTTTTGACTTTCTGTTTCCTACATTTATAGAATGCAGCAGTAAGATGAATAAATGATCAATCCATTGTAAAACAGAAAGCCTAAAATAAGACTTTATGCTGATGACGCTCAACTTTTTTAAAATGCACTGATTTCTATCTGCAGAACTTGATCATTATTGATCCATCAAGATGAAAGTCAATGTGATCATCACTTGTTATCAGTTTCTCTTCCAGATTATCGAGTGAGTGCAGTTAATCCGTCTAACGTTCAGAATCCTCCGGCATGTCGGCGTCACTCACCTGTAGAAAAATCAAAGTTTTAGAAAACGTATGTGAACGTGGAGGTTTGATCAGGTTCATCTCAGACGTGGTTTGTCTTTGGATTTCAACAGAAGGTTCTTGAATTCACGCAGAACATGAGCGACATCAGTGAGAGGGTCCCCGGTTCAAGTCCGGGCTGGGGGATCTCATCCAGAAGCATCAATGAGGATGTTTCTGTGAGGAGTTGGCGTGTTCTCTCCGTACATGTGTGGGTTTTCTCCAGGGACTCCGGCTTCATCCAGCAGATGAACGGATCACTGAAACGTCTTCACGTCTTTTAACTTTAAGCATCCCAAATAAAGTTTGCTGTTTTATCAAGTCCTCAAATTTCAACAATCTAGACTCCACAAATAAAGCATTCGTATGTTCTCTGTGTCCAGCTTTATGAATTATTCAAATCACTTTTTTCTGCTGTAGATGTAAATGTGTTAAATAAGTTTTATATGTATAATCCAACACTTCAACACAGTACGTGAAACAAGGCAGAACAATTGAATAATATAACATTCTTAACATGTGACATGACACGTGGTACTTAATGTTATTCAAAACAAATACAATTTTAACCAATTCACTTTTAATATAAGATATATGTGGCTTCCAAGACAATTTTTGTCCAAAATTAACCCAAGAAATCTCTACTCAGAAACTTTTTCAATTGTTACTCCATCAGTTGATAGTTTTACTTCTTCCTGTTTTTTATTAGTAAAAACCATAAACTAAATGTATTGAAAGCTTATTTTTATTAAACCAATATTTAAGTTTGACCAGTTCAATTTTAATACTTTGTATTAATTTTTTCCTGAACAAAACATGACTGTATCATCAGCAAATAGAAGGGGTCTCAATACGTTTGAGAGAAATATCATTTATATACAACAGAAGAAGAATAGGACCCAGTATTGATCCTTGTGGGATACCACACTCAATATTCATGCATTTTGAGGAATGACCAGTAAAATGTACATATTGTTGCTTTTTATGCAAATAGCTGGTTAACCAGTTAAGAACCACTCCTCTGACCCCAAACAGGTTTAAATTTGAAATTAAAATAGAATGATCAACAGTTTAAAATGCCTTTTTTAAATCAATAAACAATTCTATTGTGTATTTATTTTCATCAATTGGTTTTGAAATATCTTCTGTTACTGTCATCATGGCAGTTGATCGGTTTGTCTGAAAACCGTATTGATAATCATTTAACAGATTTTTTTTTTTTTAAATAAAAATTACAATCAATGGTCTTTTTTGTATCAATCTTATCTTTTGAACCAGAGTTTCTCTGTCTCATCCTCCTCTGATAGATACATCCACTGCATCATCTTACTTTCCCTTTTCTGACTTCCTGTCACATTTCCTTTTGTAATTTCATTTGTGAAGTTATATTTACAAAAAAAAAAGAGTTTAATTCATTGACCACTGTGTCCATAATTTTTATGGTATTATGACCCTTTATGAAATATTTTGGGAGGTCTACAGATTCTTTTTTATTTCTCATGACTGTGTTTAGTATATTCCATGTGGTTTTAATATTGTTCCTATTATCAATTAAAATGTTATTATAATATTCCTTGAATCTTGATTCACTTGTTCTGTTTTCCTCGTCTTGCAGTGAAACGCAGCAGTGATTCTGTCATAACAACACAAACGTGAAGCAGAGCAACTTGTCAAACCTGCCCCCCCCCTTCAGAGGTCATCCACCGTGACCGTGCACCGCCGGCGTGCGGCTGTCACGTCTGCCTGACTGCAGCGCCGCAATTAATCATAACTCCGACAGGAAGTGACTCTGAAACCCAGAATCTCTGTGAAACGTTTGTAAGACGCACGCTCGGAGATCTGTGAGGATGAAATGTTTTTGCTGATCTTTTCTTGGTGCTTCAGTCATGGTGGTTTTTCAGAGGTGCACTGAGGTTCCTCTGTGTTACCATGACGACAGGAGATGGATGGAAAGACAGCTCTGCCCCAGCTCACATCGAGACGCTGAAACTTTCACTTCTGCTGTTTCCTTATCGGCGTGGAACCTCAGAGGAAAACTCACGGACCAATCAGAGCAAAGAGCTTCACGAGGCGGCAGCAGGCGGTCAGAGCGGCCCGCTGACGGTTGGCCGACTGCTGGCTAAAGAAAACAAAGGACAAAAAAGCAATAAAGTGAAGCAGTAACAGCTCAGCCGTCGTAACATGCTACATTAAATATCATTTCAGCTCCATAAATTTACTCCAAGCCGCTTCTTAAGCATTTTGTCACCAGGACTCGTGTCAAACAGGAACAAACTTCAGACACGGGAGGCTACGGGAGGCAGCGAGGGTCAAAAACAAACCCAGAGTTCATCAGAATTCTGTTTTCACCAAACTGGATCTGATGATTTCCACTCGGATCATCTTTGATCTGTTTTCCAAACGTTCCCGGTCGTCTTTTGATTGTGATGATGATGGTTTGAGCCAAAATCTAAAAACGTGTGTGATCTTATAGAACATAGTTTCTGCAGAGCGGCAGGAGTTTACCTCTGGGTTGTGGGCGGGGCCAGTGGCACAGGGCTGGGAATCCGTGTAGATGGCGTTTGGTATGAAAGAGGAAAAACACATGGCTGTCAGCTGTTCGTGGTGGGCGTGGCCTGCCGGGAGCTTAAAGGGTAACCAAACAGGGAAGTTGGAGGCTGACTCCACCCACCCATTTGAAAATCCAGTCAGAGGGGCGGGGCTTGGGGACTGTTGTCATCACTGGAGCTGCAGATCACGTCTGAAACTTACATGGTTTGACCAATCACAAAATTCCATTGTAATACCTCAGTTCCACCTGTAGGGGGCCGCACACAGAGGGCTTTGATTATATTTTTTTAAGAAGTAAATACGTTTATTTTAATTTATCAAAAATATGGCAACAAACAACACTTTTAAAGCCTCATTTATAGAGATAAGCAGCAAAAAATAGTTGATTTAGGGTTTGGTTTCCCTTTAATGAGACACAGTTTTCCTCGTTTGTAAAGTTGGACATTCCTGTTAAAACACTGAATCCCTGTAATCCATACTTTCAATTCTGTTTCTTTTACTTGAAACCAACTAAACTAAATCCTGATTTCTCACGATGAATAAAAGAATTACTAAAAGAAAAAGTGATTTTTGGATTTGATGACGTGATATTCAGTTATTTTGGCTTTAAAATCAGGATAAAAATCTGTGGGAAACAAGAGAAGCAGTTACCATGAACCTTTCCCTCAGTGGAGGGTGTTGGTCTGAATCCAGGTCTGCCTCAATGACGCTTCATGAAAACTTCTGACCTCCCAGATCCCGTCTTCCTCTGCTTGAACATTGTTCTTGGTGAAGCTCTGCATGTTTTTACCGTTATGACTTTGCCAGCTCTCCTCAGGCTGAAACACCTTCCAGAAAACGGATGCTGACTTCAACACGGCGAGCAAACAGCTCTTTAGGAAAGGAGACGGCGCCTGATGGATCTGCCGCCGCGCTCGGCCGGCTCATACCGGCGACACGGTCCCGCCATAATGGCCGCCATCATCAGATTAATAAGCCCCGCTCCGGACCAGCGCGGTGCTTCAGCCACGGGTTAATTAAACATTTACATATAGATGCCCGGATATCCATTGCAGGAGGAGATAATTTATACCATCAGCAGGCACCGAGTGTTAGCGCGCGCCGGGCTAATTGGCACCATGCTGGTGCTGTTTTGGAGCTCTGAACTCGCCTCCTCCGTTTTCCCTTTAATGCGCCTCTTTCCTCCCTTATTTTGACGAGACTGTCCTCATCCCGCAGCTGGCCCCTGCGTGAACCGCCGGGCGCCGCTTTCTACATTAATTGTGCTTAATTTGTCGCTTAAATCCACAAGGACTCCTCCGGCATGAGTGGACGTTAGCGTCCGGGTCGCGGGGATTTATCGGAGGAAGACGCTGCAGCTCACACACTCTGGACCATTTGGAGAAACTTTATGGATATTTATAGTTGCTGATGTGAGGAGATCCACTTACCTGTTCTGTCCAGGCACCACCTGTCAGGGGGAGGGGGGTTAAAAGACTGAATTAAGTTTAACAAAGAGAGGGCAGAAGAGAGGGAAGAGTGGAAAATATAGTGATGGACGGATGGATGGATGGATGGATGGATGGATGGATGGATGGATGGATGGATGGACGAACGGACAGACAGAAAGTGGGATGGAGGGAGGGATGGAAAATATATTAAAACATCGAATCAAATTATCTTTAAGGTATTTAGTACGGTGGCCGGGAAGTGCAAAACAATAATACATTTACCCAAACACATTTACAAGTTTATTAAAACACATTTACAAATTTATAAAAACACATTTACAAATTTATAAAAACACATTTACAAGTTTATTAAAACACATTTACAAATTTATAAAAACACTTTTACAAATTTATAAAAACACATTTACAAATTTATAAAAACACTTTTACAAATTTATAAAAACACATTTACAAGTTTATTAAAACACTTTTACAAATTTATAAAAACACATTCACAAGTTTATTAAAACACATTTACAAGTTTATAAAAACACATTTACAAATTTATAAAAACACATTTACAAATTTTAAAAAACACACATTACAAGTTTATTAAAACACTTTTACAAATTTATAAAAACACATTTACAAGTTTATAAAAACACATTTACAAATTTATAAAAACACTTTTACAAATTTATTAAAACACTTTTACAAATTTATTAAATAAATAAATAATAATAAATAAATTTATTTTTCAGGGACAGTGCACATTAAAAGCATTACATGCAATGAGCCAGAATCAGCCCAACGGCTGTTTTTCATCTGTTGTCCCTTGACAGATGTTAAAATTGTCAACCTAAAAACAATCAATAAAAACTCTTAAAATGTCAAAGCCCATAAAAAGAATAAACAATAAAAATACAAGTATAAAACAATAACCTAAAATTCATTTTGAAAAATAAAAAAGGAAAAATGTATATATATGTATACATTACAAAGCATTAAAACAAATATAAAAAAAGAGATTACAGAACACATAAAATATTAAAACACATTTACAAATTTATAAAAACACTTTTACAAATTTATTAAAACACTTTTACAAATATGCAAAAACACATTAACATTTCGACCGAAACACATTAACATTTCGACCGAAACACATTAACATTTCGACCGAAACACATTAAGATTTCGACCGAAACACATTAACATTTCGACCGAAACACATTAACATTTCGACCGAAACACATTAACATTTAGACCGAAACACATTAACATTTCGACCGAAACACATTAAGATTTCGACCGAAACACATTAACATTTAGACCGAAACACATTAACATTTCGACCGAAACACATTTACATTTAGACCGAAACACATTAACATTTCGACCGAAACACATTAACATTTCGACCGAAACACATTAACATTTAGACCGAAACACATTAACATTTCGACCGAAACACATTAACATTTCGACCGAAACACATTAACATTTAGACCGAAACACATTAACATTTCGACCGAAACACATTTACATTTCGACTTAAACACATTAACATTTAGACCGAAACACATTAACATTTCGACCGAAACACATTAACATTTCGACCCGACACATTAACATTTAGACCGAAACACATTAACATTTCGACCGAAACACATTAAGATTTCGACCGAAACACATTAACATTTAGACCGAAACACATTAACATTTAGACCGAAACACATTAACATTTAGACCGAAACACATTAACATTTAGACCGAAACACATGTACAAGTTTGCCCATAGTCTGTATATTTGATGGACAACCCCCGCTCCAGTATGCCATTGATTTCCTATGACGTCAAGTAGATAATATAGCGTCTATGAGGTTCACCTCCGACATGACCCGGAAGTAAGGGTGCAGAGGTGAATTCTGGGAGGAAAAGACCGCGGAAAGGGGGTCGTACAGCCAGTGTTGCCAGATTGGGCGGTTTTGGTTCTAAATTGGCGGGCAAAAATTGCTTTGGCGGGTGGGCATATTTTTGGCGGGTTTAGGGTCGGTTTGACGTTTTTTATTTCCTTATTATAAAAAAGTAGCAGACTTAGTTAGGCTGGATGGCGATCGGACTTTCCACTAATGTTCCTTGTTCTCAGGCTCAGTGAACGCACAGGAGGAGACGCTTTATGGTCCTGGCAGTGTCATTTAAGCCCTTGTTGCCCCTCGCCTGCCAATAAATGTGTTAGCTTGGGGCTCAGTGTGGGAGGGGCTTTCAATACTTTTTTTAGCTTGGATGATCGCCTTATTGAGCGGTGTGTTTACAGTTCTCCAGTCTTGGCTGGTTTACGCCGGGTTCACCCTGTCTGTGCGCACGCGCTCGCAGGTGTGAGCGTGGATAAATTAATAAAACTAAAATTATTATCCCATGTCTCTGCTAAGAGGAACTGATTTCTGCCCAAAACCGTGCAGCCCGCTCAGAGTCTGCCCTCGTTGACTCGTCGTGTGCGTGGCTGCGTGCATGTCTGGTCTGTTTGTGCCTGTAATCGCACGCACACACGTGTTATGATTGTGTTTTCCATATCTACAGTCTGTTTAGATACAAAAACATGATCACATTTGTCAATCGCAGTGTTTTATTGTGAAAATTGGTTAGATTTTGAAGATAAACAGGATTTTCTCGTGTATGTTGGTGCAACTTCCTGCTAGAATTGACGCGGAGCGCTCGCGGCTCGCGCACAAGATAGAGGAGACGCCGAAACGATCCACTGCACCGCGCGGGCCGTCGCATGTGTGCGTGCGACCACAGGCACACACCAATCAGACACGCACGCACACAGATCAACGTGGGCAGACTCCGGTGCGGGGACAGAGCTGGGTTTATGGGGTTAAAAAACGACAACAGAGAGGCAGACCTATTGTCCCTACAAATTTGCCAGAAAACCAAATTATGTCCACAATCACCACAAAATCTTCCTAAAACCGGGTAATAAACTCCACAAAACGGGCAAAACATCTTCGCTTGTTATCCTGTCGGCTATATCGATTCCGAATCCTAAACTATTGTTTCCGTCTTTTCCTCCCAGAATTCACCTCTGCACCCTTACTTCCGGGTCACGTCGGAGGTTGTAACAGGTTGGCGCAAAGCGGCTGTGCTAAAGTGACCAGACACAATCTTTTTAGAGGTAGAAGGGTTTTAATTTTCAACAATCACAGATCCTTCAACCTCAATCCTCTTTCCTGAACAAACAGTTCTGCTTATATGGCCTCTCTCTAATTGGTACAAACCACTGCAGAAGGAATGGAGGGGTCAACATCAACACCCCTCTCATCCAAAATGGTTGGATCTGCACATTCAAAATGGCTGCCAAGCAGGTTAACAAACATTTGTCCAATTAAGTCAGGTAAGTGAGCCAACTAAACACATAAAGGAAAGGTGAATACAAGAGAACACAAAAGTAACACATAACACTTTGTTACAGAGGTGAACCTCATAGACGCTATATTATCTACTGGACGTCATAGGAAATGAATGGCATACTGGAGCGGGGGTTGTCCATCAAATATACAGACTATGGGCAAACTTGTAAATGTGTTTCGGTCAACTTGTAAATTTGTTTTTATAAATTTGTAAAAGTGTTTTGATAAACTTGTAAAAGTGTTTGGGTAAATGTATTATTGTTTTGCACTTCCCGGCCACCGTAATTTAGTGATGTGTGAAAAAAAACTTTAAATTTGATGTAAACAAGTGAACTTTTTCATGGTATAAAGGTTTTATTTATTTATTTATTTATCCATGCAGGTTTTCTCATTTTGGAAAAATGTTTCTTAGCTTTGATGTTCCTGTGAGTTCAGAGAGAAACTAATCCAAAAATTTCACTGATATTTCAGTAAAAATGTTAAATCCACCGTAAATACTGAAAACATCAGAAATCTACAAGGAACTTCTGGAACAGGAGCAAATCTAAACTGAAACCGTAGATGCTCCTGCAGTAGGAGGCAGTCCTTTGTTTACTTTACAGTTGTTTATTCTCTTGTTTTTCAGGTCAAACGAGTTGTAGTTTTAGTCTTGAGCCTCAGCACGTTTAATGTCCACCAAACCAGAACCAGAAGTACCAGACTTTGGGGATGTAACGGGCTCTGTATGGTCAGATCCGGTGAGGCTCCGGGTCCAGAACCTGCAGGTTCTGGTTTCTGTAAATAAATGAAAACATTCAAACTCGACTCACGACTTCCTGTGAGAGCAGACGTGAAACACTTCAAACTTTTGCTGCAGCATCAGTTCTGCATGCGCTCCTCAGATTTCCCATCATGCATTTTCTGATTGAGAGCGCTCCACCTCCTGCCCCCCGCCACTTAAAACACGCTTTCTAATACACATTGGAGGAGCGGAGGAGCCGCAGACGTTGAACAATAAGATGCTAAGTCCTCCGGCGGGATTAAAGCGGCCTCGGAACCGCCATCGATCCAACGCTTCCTGTGAATGATGTTTTTTCTGAACGCCGGGAAAGCAGACATCTCCAATTGTTCCGCTCGGCTGCAGCGGCTCCGGAATTAACCCCCCCCCTCTAGGGGGGATTAAAGAAGCGTCCGTCTCCGGCGGAGTCCGACCGACGGCAGAAGACGCCGCTTCCTGTCAGTCAGACGGCGTCTTCTGGTAAATGAAGGAGAACAGAGAAGATGTGGAGTTTGTGTTTGTGTGAGCGCACAACAAATCCCAGGTTTACAGGTGGTTTCACACCTGGAGAGAGTCGACACACACATGAATACACAACATTAGAGACACAAAAGGAACCGATGGTTGATCTGCAAACACAGAACCTCCACAGGAAGAAATAAAGATGAAAAACAAACATTGAAACCAAAGAAAATAACAACAACAACCACACAGAGATGCAACAATCTGAAAGGACACGCAAACAAGACGCACAACACAATCGTTTAGTAAACGTCTTAAGAGCAGCTTTTTCTCTCTGAGTCCGACTAGTGGACATTTGGATCAAGATGATCCACTTTAGATCAGTGAATCGGATCCAGTCGGATCAGTCAGAATGAACCAAAACCAAATCACAACCTCAGATCCGTATGAATGGAATCATTGTTAATGAGAAAGGTTTCACTTCCTGCTGTCTTCAGAACTGGATTATGAGTTTTTTGGCTGATGTTATTCCCACCATAGAAAGTGATGGAAATTCATATTGAACACACGGAATGATCTCATTGATGCATTGCTGCACGTGTGTCCAAGGCTGGATGTTTTTGGTTGGCTGAACGTATTTAAAATTAAACGTAGAGGTGAAGTCTCATTAAGCAGGACGCTCCTAAATGTGTGAGGACTGAGGCAGAACCCCAGAATGACACAGGCTCAGCTGGAGAAATGAAGAAGTTTATTCTGCTCAGTGGAAAATTGTGGAGAGCTGAGGAGATCCCTGGATCCTCCTGACCAGTAGAGACACTACAAGAAAAGAGAGGTTAGCTATCAAGCTAAAAGCTAGAACAGGGCTTAGGCATTCAGAGTTTTGCTCACTGACGAAGGTTGTAGTGGAAGAAAACTGAGAACAGCAGGAGGAACACTGGTAGATTCAGAACAGGAGGATAGCAGGTGAGGTCCAACCAAAGCTTGAGAAGAGATGATCCAATCTGAGTCCAGACAGAAATGATACATCCAAAACCAAGAGACAAGCAGAAGGCATGAACGGACAAACGAAACTCCTAGAAATAGGTGAAAGGCTTGGACAGGATCTTTCTAAATGGCTGGAGAGAAGACAAAAGACACAGAGCATCTTAAGAAAGAGGAGGCACAGGTGGAACTGGTCAGGTAATTATTATTTTATTTTATTTATTATTTACTTTTATTGCATATGCCAGCAAAAAAAAAACAAAACAAACATTCCAAAGTGACAAACAAAGAAGGCATAAACAATTGGAGTCAGACAGAAGAAATTCATCTTATAGTAATATCTGCTTCAACCAATCAATCACAAAATAACCATGACATGCAAGAAACAAGACAATTCTTATTGATAATCACACCCCATTCCTAATGCGATGGAGGCCAACTTCCATTTCTTTTATTTAACATCCATCGTTGTAATTTTAATGTTTTGTCCTTAAATATTTTTTTAATGTAGTAGCAGTTATACATTGTTTGAGTGTTCTATCTAATGACTTCCACAGTCTAATGCCTTGGGCTGAAATATGGGTCTGTCTCAGAGTTTTTCGTGCAAAAGGAACTTTAACATAATCTTTCCTTTTGTTAGAAGCTGGTTTAAATAAAGACTGAATACTGTCTGGCAACATATTAAGTTTTGCTTTTAACATGAATAACAGAATTTTTAAATCAACCAAGTCCGGGAATTTAAGCAAATGAGATTTAGCAAACAAATGATTGGTTTGTTCCTTGCTGCCTCTTTCATGGATTATTCTTCCTGCTCTTTTCTGTAACAGAAACAAAGGTTTGGTGTGAGTATAAGCTTTTCCCCAGACTTCTGTACAGTAATATAAATAAGAAAGAATAAAAGAACAGTATAACATGTGATTTCCATTTAAGTTTATCATCCAAGAAATTTTATTTCACTAACTTTTTGGACAGTAATTTGGTCAATCTTGAATTTTCGAATTAGCAGGAGAGCAGAGTGAAGACACCAAGAAAAGAAAGGGAGGAGTGAGAAACCATGAGGATGTGTGAGACGTGTTCTTTACATTTGAAGTCTCACCATACATGCATGTGTAGCTGGTTTTGTGTGCGTCAGAGGTGATTCATGCACAGCTTTTCAACTGTAATCAGTTTCAAGCTGTTTTAATATTCTTTTTTTTTTTACTAAGCACAAAACATAAGAATTACAAATCAAGAATTACACCCCCACGAGTCTGAGTGAGTCTATTTTCCCTCCATAAGTGTTTCATATTATCATTGATCACATCGACGGTTGAAGACTTACGGCGGTCCAGAGGATGTGAACTGTGGAGCTAAAGCTTTGCTGTGAAATGGTTAAAAGGTGAGCAGGTGTGAACATGGAACGTACCATTATCAGGCGTGTAGGATCTGAAAAACGCATTAAAACCCTGTGATGGTGGGATTTCCTCATCAGAGGGTCGCTCTGCAGGAGGAGCGTGCACGTGTCCCGGGACACTTGTTCAGTCTGCAGGATTTAGGGATTGAAGACAGAAAAACTTGTACGACACGCCTCACCTTCTTCCCCCTCACCGACTGGTGTGTTGTAGACGCGTCGCCCGCAGCACGCCCATAGATAAACAGTTCTATGACCTGCATGTTTCCTGTGCGTCCATTTTTCACCTGCAGATAGCCGGTCTCCACCTGTGAGGGCATTTAAAATGAAAATATTTTCTCAAATATTTATGGTTTTACCTAAAAACTCTTGAGATTACAACCAAAGAACGTCTGCAAAGATCTTCCACATGGAGACTCTGAATGTGTCCTCGGAGTTTCAGCGGCTCCGCTGCCGCTCGGCGGCGTTTATCTCCGCTTTGTTGGTCTGTTGACGAGTCTTGAACTTGTCAAACTCTCACCGCTAATAATTGCTTAAGGAGCTGGAACTTTCTGCAAATGTTGGTTCCAGGAGGAAACGCTCCTCCTCCTCGCTTCATCTCCTCCTTTCCGCTCCAGACTCCTTCAGATGAATTTTAGATTGTTTTCTCTCCGAGTCTCAGCAAAAAGATCTCCTCGGTAATTCAAAGCGATGGCTGCAAGAGGAGGAATGAGAAAGAATAATGGAGACGCCGCTCCTCCTTTCTTCTGGAAAAGTGCCGAGCGCGGCGCTTCCTCGGGTTTTGATGACTTCACTTTCTCTGTTTTTGTTCTTGACCCAGGAGCCCCCCCCCTCCCGCGTCGGTGAGGAGATGAATCAGAACCAGTGTCGGCCTGGGGGGTGAACACCTCTGTCTTTGGGTCAGACGGCTGATCTTCACACGGTGACGACGCCACTCAGCTGCAGCTGCAGTTGATTAATCCCAATTAGGCCGCCTGTCACTTTCCTGCTGAGCGGGGGGTGGGGGTGGGGGGTGTGTCAGTCGTCTGTCTGAAGTTTTCAGCTGGAATAATGATGCAGAAGCTCCGAGTCAGACGAACCCCGTTCTGCTGGTCTGAAGCTGCTCGGAGCGCCACGAGGAACGTGGCGAGAACCAAGACGTCTCAGTGGACTGAACGTGAAGCTTCCACCCGAACACAGCAGCTCGACAAACAACTGGAGACAACGTGACTCTCTCTGTCCATCACCTTCGCTTACTGCATTTGACTGTATATAAAGACCTGGACTGAGTTTGACGTGAACTATAGAAAATGGTTTATTCTGCCTCCAATCAAATCAAGTTAATTCAGTCAACATTATTTTAGTGATTTGGACGCCGTCATGTTGGAGCCAGACGTCATCAGTGAGCAGTGATTGGTCCAGGTCGGTCTGAGTCAGCGTTTCCATGGCAACCACTCTCACCAATCAGGAGTGAGCTTGTTAGAAGGCCACACCTCTACTACTTAAAGTGCGCCACACAAAATGAGTCAAAAGTTTTCAACATTTGAGGTGGGGCCATCAGGCTCCGCCCACTCCTATCGAGGCAACAGATTGGTCAGTTTAAAACTTAATTAACTTGAACTCCAGAAAAAATATGAAAGAGAAAAAGAGGATCATCAAGAAGATGTTAAAAAGAGTCAGAACATTTCTTCTGATCAGGGATGCAACAATATTCAATACGTTTGAGACGACCGCCCGCCCCCGCCACGGGAGGTCCGGGGGGGAGCGAGGCAGGTGCCGCCCAGCCCCGCCCAGGAGAGGGGCACTCAAGAGAAACGGGGGCCCCAGAGGAGTGATGTAAACAAGGCCCGACCGGATACACCCACTGATGGAGTTTTTGGAGAGATCCAGTTCTCAAGAACAAGGACCAGAACCCCAACCACGAGACCTGGACACCCCCGCGCCAGGCCCAGAGGACCCGCACCCCAGAGACAAGGCCTGGGGTGGGGGGTGGGGTGGGGGACAGAGGGTCGAAGGTCCCACCTTCCTTGTGTGATGCATGTTTGTTTGTTAGAGTGTATATTTTGAGGTGATTGGTGAGTAGGGCCTTGACAGGACATCTCCTGATTGGTCACAGTGACGCCCCGTCACCCTCTCACCAACGACCCTACAAGTCTATGGTGCGGTTAAAATTGGCGGAGAGGGCACTGTACTGCTTGCTGGCACTGATGTCCAAGCACCCCCCCACCAAGGGTCTTACATGTTTAAGGTGCAAGTAAAACCAAGGGGAGGGGCCAATCCATGCTGCTGCCACCGGAGGGGGGGCCACCCCCGCAGCGCGCTGCAATACAACCACCCCACCCCCCCCCCGTTCACCCTAATGAATGTTTGTATGAGGAAGAGGGTAGGTTGGGGTAGGTTGGGGCAGTTCTGGACCCCCCACCCCCCCGCCAGCCCCGGGTCCACTTTGTGTGTATTCTGATTCTGCACTAAGTGCTAAGAGCTGAGGACTTGAACAAAGTCCGATTTCTTTGTTCTGATGTTTCTGTTTGCAGCAGAACTCGTGATCTGTGACTCCGCTGTTTATTCCTCTACAGAAGTCTGTGGGATTCTGGATTCTTGGAACCGCCAGGGAGCCCGGGTCACTCAGTCCAGATTTCATATACAGTCAATGGTTAATCTGCAGCTGAAAAACAACAGTTCCTGGTGGCTATAAAGACGGCGGTTTAAAATCCTTCATCATTCTCTCACACCCCACCCCCACCCCCAATTTCGGTTAAAAAATACTTTCAAGGAAAATATTTCTTTCTTTATTTTACGATTTAAAACAGGTTTTCACTGATATTCAACACATCATTTCTATAAAGTGGTTGTGTTTGTGTGCAGAGCAGCGACAGAAATGATTCACGCTGGTTGTGTAAATGTTTGAAGCCGACTGACGTGGTCTGGAGAGAACTCTGATGTCTGAACGGTTCTGAACGTTTTAGGTAATATCCTGAAATAAAGAACTTTATGACACGTTTGAACATAATCCTGAAGATTAACAGAGTTTTAATAAAAGTGTCTACAACTCTGAAATATTGATTATTTTCATCCACCATCTTGTCTGCCACCAGGTTGCTGGAGCCTATCCCATCTACAGATGGGTGAGGCCGGGTTCCCCCCGGACGGATCAACCTCCGAACAACTGAGAAAACCCACATGTGAACACGCAAACGCCACACGGAATGAACGCAGCCGGGATTTGAACCACGACCGTCTTGTTGTGAGCCAGAGTGCTGACCACTGCACCACCGTCCTTCCTGTTTTAGAAATGTTTGTTGTTTTTAAACGTCTTTCTTTACCTTGTCGTGTCCAACAGCTGAGTAAACGGAGGTAGTAACTAGTTACTTTGACTTACTAGAGTAACTTTCTTTGATATTTTTTAAACTAAAAATGTTTTTTCTGTTAGGAATAAACCTGGAAACTCTCAGAGAATTTACTGACGTTATGACAGGAAAAAAAAAGCAGAAAAATCCACAGAAACAGTTTTTCTTCTGTCTGAATACGTTCAAATCCTTCATCAGATTCAATATTTTTGCCGTTTTCTGTACCAGAACGGCTTCGTTAACCAGCAGCGGAGTGACAGGAAGTTTTACTCTGAAATCTTGTTTTTCACTTGAGTTTGAATCATTTAAATAAAGATTCTCTTCCTTAAATAAACTCTTGGTGTTTACTGCTCAGTTCTGCTTCAGCTGCAAACGAGTTCAAATGAATCTAAAAACTTCGTCTTCATCTTTCATTTGTTGTTTGGAAGCTGCAGTCAAACCTGCGTTTCCCTGGATCCATCAGGGTTGTTGTGTTGATTCGCTCTGTTGTCTTTGCCGCCGTCTCCTCACAGCGAGCGGAGCTCCGCCTCCAGGCGCAGCTTTAATGTTCCTTGTTGTTTTTGTGTTTTCCTGAGGCGGCGAGCAGCAGCTCCTCCCGCGTCTGTGTGTCAACAGGCTGTTTGCATTTTAAAGACACGGCAAATATTGAGCGCAGCTCTCAGACACGTGTTTACCGGCGAGCGTCTGCAGCGGCGCTCGTGTGTCTGCGGCGGCGCTCGTGTGTCTGCAGCGGCGCTCGTGCGTCTGCAGCGGCGCTCGTGCGTCTGCGCTCGTGCGTCTGCGGCTCGTGCGTCTGCGCTCGTGCGTCTGCGCTCGTGCGTCTGCGGCTCGTGCGTCTGCGCTCGTGCGTCTGCGCTCGTGCGTCTGCGGCTCGTGCGTCTGCGCTCGTGCGTCTGCGCTCGTGCGTCTGCGCTCGTGCGTCTGCGCTCGTGCGTCTGCGGCTCGTGCGTCTGCGTTCGTGCGTCTGCGTTCGTGCGTCTGCGTTCGTGCGTCTGCGTTCGTGCGTCTGCGCTCGTGCATCTCCGCTCGTGCGTCTGCGTTCGTGCGTCTGCGTTCGTGCGTCTGCGTTCGTGCGTCTGCGGCGGCGACTCGTGCGTCTGCAGCGGCGCCCGTACGTCTGCAGCGGCGCTCGTGTGTCTGCGGCGGCGCTCGTGCGTCTGCGGCGGCGCTCGTGCGTCTGCGGCGGCGCTCGTGTGTCTGCAGCGGCGCTCGTGCGTCTGCGGCTCGTGCGTCTGCGCTCGTGCGTCTGCGCTCGTGCGTCTGCGCTCGTGCGGCGGCGCTCGTGCGTCTGCGGCGGCGCTCGTGCGTCTGCGGCGGCGCTCGTGTGTCTGCAGCGGCGCTCGTGCGTCTGCGGCTCGTGCGTCTGCGCTCGTGCGTCTGCGCTCGTGCGTCTGCGCTCGTGCGTCTGCGGCTCGTGCGTCTGCGCTCGTGCGTCTGCAGCTCGTGCGTCTGCGCTCGTGCGTCTGCGGCTCGTGCGTCTGCGCTCGTGCGTCTGCAGCTCGTGCGTCTGCGTTCGTGCGTCTGCGTTCGTGCGTCTGCGGCGGCGACTCGTGCGTCTGCAGCGGCGCTCGTGCGTCTGCAGCGGCGCTCGTGCCACAAGCTCCATGCTCCGCCCCATTCTGAAGCAGGTAAAATAGATCCATGAACGTCTTTTTTTCCTCGTCTGTTCTGGAATCTGGATCAATGTTAGCTTGGGCTGTTAGCTGGCAGGAGAGACTGTAAACAGATGGAGGATGGGAGAAGCCCCGCCCACAACTCACAGGTGAATTTCTGATGAACTCGTGCCGCTCTGCAGAAACTATGTCCTAGAATACTGCAGGTGTTTGGATTTCAGCTAAAAACATCATTTTAATGAAAAGACGACGATTGATCAGAAAATGATCGTAGAGGAACTTTAAGATGTTTCTCTAACAAATAAAAAATGTTAAATTGTTACGTTTTTAATGAATGGATTTCCTCCAAATTTTGACCTTTTTAGAAATTTAATTAATTTCATTTATTTATTTGTTTCATTTCCTTAGCACGCAACAATAAAATGATTTAATATTAATGTCTTTGACAAAAATTAGAACTTATTATCCTCATTTAACAACAAATCAAATGAAGACTGGAAGGAGTTTAAATCCAGACTGAGTCAGACTGAACTGATAAAATACTTAGATTTTATATTTGTTGGTTTGTGTTTACAGAAATTGTTGTTTTGCTGTTGTATTCAAACTCTAAACATTCTTCTGTTTTTCTGTTTCAGTTCATTTTGAAAACTATTAAATCATTAAAAACAGTCAAAACAGACAAAAAAGATCAACCAAAAAACAAGTTGGTGTTACATCTGAAATTGTTCCTGGGAGAATTTGTATTGTTTCTTTTTTACTTGTTTCTTTGTTTTGTTGTTCTGGATAAAAAAATGAAAATTAAAAACAGAATACATTTATTAAAAAACACTAAAAACAGGACCCGTTAAATTATTCTCGCATGCGTCAGTGTGTTGCAGCTGATGGGACTTCAACTGTTCCTGTCACCTGGTTGCTGGAGCCTATCCCAGCCACTGTCAGGTGAATCCCGTCCGTCACCAGGACATCTTTTATTTGGATTTTTAAGTTAATCAGAAAGTCTAACGTCTGCTGAAACGTTAAGATTTACAGAGTTTTTTCAGCTGAAAGTTTCCCAAAAATCTTTTTTTCTGCTTTCATTCTGTTTTTCAGAAGCTGAAAATGTCTGAATAAAACTGTGAAGGAGAAGGGATGTCCTGGAGGAGCTGAAAACATGAAGAGGGTTTGAACCTTGTTCTGAAAAAGTGACTGTTTGGAGTTGAAGCTGAAACGTCCGTCTGCAGTCGCTCCTCAGAGGAGAACAAAAGCGCATCTTTGCTCCTGTCAACAGAAAAAATGATTGTTTGTGTGGAAAAAGCAGCGACTCCGGCGAGGAGTTTAGCGTTGGGGCGGAGCGTCCCATCCATCAGCAAAGCTAATTCTCAGCGGCGCCGCGCCGAAGCGCCTGAAAAACAGTCATAATTTACTCCGTCCTTATGTATTTATCAAGATGAATAATCAGGACGGAGCTGAGAGCGGAGAATCCTTCACCGCCGATCGCAGCGCCACATCAATATCCCGGCGATCAGCGGCCCATGAGTAAACAGGAAGAAGCGCTGGCCTCGGCAAATTTAAACGCCGCCGCTTTAGCGCAGCAGCTATTAAAGCGTGTTATTTATTTCCTTTCCTTGTTATTAACGCCGGACGTGATATTATTCTAATTATATCGGGCTCAATCAGCAGTACGGCCGTCTCCGCCTCATTTCCATTAGCTTTGTCTTTCACACTGTGATACTAATTCAATGAGACATCAAACGCTTAAACAGCGGCGAGATGCAGAGGTCAGGAGTTTCTCTGTAATTGTGTTTGTCCCCCGCCGGATGACGGATCGCCGCCGGGGCCCCGTCCCGTCAGATCAGCCGCACACTAATTTGTTCGTTTGCTCTCTAATGCTAATATGTGTTTAGCTGTGGACGCCGCGCACGGTCCGGGCCTCGCCGCGCACGGCGCCAGAACCCAGAGGAAAGCGCCGGTGATGGTTTGAAGCGACTGAAAACAATGGAAGATGGAAAGAAGACAAACGTTCCTGAAGTCTCCCCTAACAGCACCGCCTCTGCTCACGGAGCGAGTCGGGATTCTGGTTGAGTTAATGACTCTGAGGGGGAAACGGCGTCCGCCGTCACCACGTCACGCTGGCTTTTTCACAAGTTGCAGACCAGGTTGTGTGATCATAAATACTTCAGTGTGTTGGACAGAAGTTTGAAGTATTTCTTCCCGGGTCGACTGTTGTCACGGTTACGCTGGTTTTAATAAAATCGTTCTGTTTGTTTCGTGTCACAAACACGAGGCTGAACTCTACAGGTGAATCTGAAGAAGATTTAGGAGTTTTTTCAGTTCTGACGGCTGAGAAACTTGAATATGAGGAAAAACATGATCTTAAAACAACGAAAGAAAAATATTTGAGATCCGAATGTCAAAAGTTTTTGCTGAAACTCAGAATCTTTTTATTCTGATGATGTTATTTTAGCCCAAATCTAAAAATCTGTGTCGTTTTCCAGGACGTAGTTGAGTAACCCCGGCCCCCTTCCCATCCACATAGCTGAGAGCTCTCTGTTTAGCAGAGAACTTGTGCTCTCATGTTTTCTCCGTCACACATACTATCTTTTTCTAACCAAATGTTTTTTTTCTTCTCCAGATTCACAACGATTTGAATAAAGAAACACCTGAAATATATTTCTTCTCCATCATCAGAATCCTCACGTGTTCGTCTCCCTGCAGTTCCAACAGCTGCTCATGGGGGGGCGCTGCTCTCTGAAACAAGTTCTGATCAGGACAGAAAAGCCTCAGAAGAAGAGCAGCTGTCCTGCTCAGACCTCATGGATGAAGAAGATGACATTTCCAAACTCCTCCTGGACTCCTGCTTCTTCTTCCTCCTAATATGTGGAACGTTTGTCTGGATTTACATGGAAGTGAACCGCGCCGGAGTTCAGGTGAGCGTTCACACTAAAGTGGACTCTGTGGAAGCAGTTTCAGCTCCGTTAACACAAACATGGACGTTGAAGATAAAAACAACAATAATGTAGAGAAGATCATTGACCTTTCAGGGATAAATGAGCCAAAAGTTCTGGTCTCCGGATCCAAACCCGGCCTTCACATGAACACCAGCTGCAGTTGTTCCAGCTCGTTCAGACAAGCTCCTCACACTGAAGGAGTTCCATCCTGAAACCTTCATGTAATGCGACATCAGCACACAGAAAGTTCTGGAAGATCTGGACCGGTCCTGAAGGACGCGGTTTCCCTGCTGGAGTATTTACATTCAAACATTCCAACAGTGTTCATGTGTGGTCGACCAGCACGCAGGGGGGAGGGGGGAGGGGGGGGGGGCTTCTGAAATTCATTCATCACGTAAAGTGGGGGTCGACCTCTGAGCGTCCCGCTCCCTTCATCACCTCCGTCGCATCCTCAGCGCCGCCTTTAATTGTCGGCGCTTCCAGTAAATGAAAATCAACTGTCCTCATAATGAATGGAAGACATTATTCTGCTGGGAGACGCACACGCATGCACACGCATGCACACCCCACACACACACACACGCTACCCCCCCCCCCCCACACACACACACACACACTGCAAAAACAGACCTGCAAGTCCAAATCTCTATCCCATTGGCAGATTTTCTTGACCCCCAAAAAAATATATAAATAATCTATTAATGAGGTCAGAAAACAATTAAAGTTCTTATTTAAAAAAATCACTAAGTCCTGATTTCTTAAACTAAGACTATTTTGCTGTTGAAAAACTTTGTTTTATTACTTAATATGAGATTTAAGACTTTTTGCAGTTGGGGGGGGGGGGGTAATGTATGTTGGTAGATATAGTTGCAGATATAGATGTAAATATAGATATAGTTCTAGATGTAGTTGTAGTCACAGATATTTTTATAGATGTAGTTGTAGGTTTAGATGTAGATGTAAATGCAGTTCTAGATGTAGTTGTAGACGTAGATATAGTTGGAATGCAGTTGTAGATCTAGTTGTAGATATATAGATCTAGATCTAGTTGTGGAGGTTCCAGTTGACTCAATAACTAGTGGAGTCAGACACCAACAGCCGCTTGTTCATTTTTATCTGTCATCTGTAGATCTCTGAGATGAACTTCCTTCATCATCGTCTGATGATGAAGAACCTGGACTAGAGCTGGAGCCTCGGATCTTCACGGAGAGGAATCAGGTTTGGAGCTCTGGACGGCTTCTTCTGGACGTGTTCATCTGAATGGAGGCCTCCAGGCAGAGACATGACGGAGAGATGACCTCTGGCTGCTGACCTTGGAACCGCTCCAGGAGGTCGTTTGGAAGACGGCCGAGATCCCGAACAAGCAGCAAACGTGGAGTTCCATCTTCATGGAGGACGGAACCAATTGTTGACAGTCAGGATCTTCATGAAGACTGGAGCAGCTGGAAATGGAGTTCCAGTAGAAACAAGAAACTCTTTAACTAAGAACCCCCCCCATAAATAACTGATTGATAATGGGGGTCCATGTGGTGCGACTGACAATAGAAGGATGTCGTTACAAAAGAACAGATTCATCCACAAACTGAAATACTTGAAAATCCTCTCAGGTGCAGGAACCGACTGAACACCTGCAGAGACCCACCGGACCTGCGGGAACTTGCCTGGTTCTGCTCTCAGCTTCACCCTGGTTCTGCTCCCTGGTTCTGCTCCCTGGTTCTGCTCTCAGCTTCACCCTGGTTCTGCTCCCTGGTTCTGCTCCCTGGTTCTGCTCCCTGGTTCTGCTCCCTGGTTCTGCTCTCAGCTACACCCTGGTTCTGCTCCCTGGTTCTGGTTCAGCCTGAGCGTCTGCTTAAGAGTTCATTCCAGCCGTCATCCATCCTTCCTGTTTCTGAGGCTTTACATTCATCAGGAAAATTAAAAAGTGTCATGTCTGCAGTGATTTGTGATCCTCCATCAAACACACGTTGAGCTGCTTCCATTTGCATATTCTCCGGATGGGACGATAACCCACGGGCGCCGCGCCGCAGACGGCGAGGAGGCGGGAGAGGAGGCAGACCAGAACTTTTGAGTCTGGAGCCGGACCTGAAGTCCAAACCAGCGATTAGACAGAACCACTGAAGGAGCTTGTTCTGCTGGAGGGAGACGAGGACGGAAACAGGAAGTAGACCCAACAGTCCTGAAGCTGTGGTTCCAGATTTAAAGGGTACATTGACTCTGGCAGGTCTGGTTCTGGTCTGGTTCTGGTCTGGTTTCATCTGATGGCCTTCTTGGTTCTGCAGGTGTTAAGACTCACCTGAGAACTGCTTTGGACCGACGCGGGTCTCTGTCTTGCATCATCAGAGAAGGTCCGTCTGAGGAAAAGCTTGGGGGTTCTGCAGCTCGGTCTCAGAGCGGGCGGCGGGCCCCGGCCGAGTGGCGGCGGACGCTCATCAGACGATCTGCGATGGCGTGAAACTTTCATGGACCGACGGGGATGAAATGTGATCCAACAACATGAAACAGGCCGGTTTGTTTTGAAGTGCGGCGCCGCCGCCGAAGGCGCGACAGCCGAGATGTTCTGCTCACTCGCATTTTAACGAGGCTCTTCCTCGGCGAAGCTGAAGCTTCCAGAGCGGTTCCTCCTCCTTTCAAACGGCTTGTAAGTATATATTTAATTTTGCTGCGGCTGGCTGCAGGCGCTGGCAGCCTTTGATTAATTGAGCTGCCTTCATTATCCGCAGACTGAAGGGAAAGTGGAGTTTCTGCACTACTTTCCCCAAAGTTTCTTCTTCCAGCTCGTCAGCGGGGGGGGCGCCCATCCTTCCATCTAGAATGTAAATAAGTTCCAGTTCGGGGGTGCGGGGGCTCGCCGAGGCCTGCTCCCAAATCTGCTCAATAAAAGATCCCGCCGAGATGAGTTTGTGTTCGCGCGGAGAAAAGTACACTTTACAAAGCCGCGCGCCTTCCGCCGCGCCCTCCTGATGCAGCAGAAGGAGATGAAACATTCATGCTAACTGCTGGAAACTTCCCAGAGAAGAAGACAAGAGCGGCGTGACGAGGAACTGTCAGCGCCGCCGCCGCGAATCAAAGGCCGCGGCCTCTTTCAGGTGTTTCTAATGACGAGCCGGCATCAGGAGGCGTCGGCGCCGATTAGCGGAGACGGGCGTCAGCGGCGCCCGCAGGCGAACGCCGCCGCGACACCGCTCCTCGATCTCTGTCAGTCAAGAAGCCGGGAGTGACATGAAAGCAGGATGCGGCTGATAAACTTTGCATGTTCCCCAAGAACAAGAAAAGACGCGGCGCGGTCGGGGGGGCACCAATGAAAGTTTAAACGCGTTCAGCCTCGCCGCGCGTCGCCGTTTGTTCCTCACAAACATGTTGTTGCTCCGTGTGATGATGGTGTGAACCGGGAACCCGGCGCCGCTTCGGTCGACGTGGACAGGACACACACACCCCTTCCCCCACCACCACCCCACCCCGGGGGGTTCCAGGGCCTCACGAGGACAAACGGCAGAGATTAAAGCAGCGGGGCCCCCAGGGAGGACGGGGCCCCCCCGAGGCTGCAGCTTCTGCAATCAAACCTCCAGAAGAACGACAAAAACACACAAACACAGCAAAACAACAAACACGACAACATTCAGCACAACAAAGACTTCAGCAGAGACTCCGACGGGAACGGAGCCAAACGTTCCCGAAGAAACGAGAAGATGTTTTCTTTGTTCTGGTTCAGCAAAACATTTTAGAATGTTTATGAAAAATTTATTTAGTAAAATAAAAATAAGGAAATGCTTGTAAATAAGGAAATTGTAAAAAAAAAAAAAACTCAAATCACTGGAAATGAAACTCATTGGTGCGGTATAAATGGATCAAGCGGTACCGGTTCTGATACCGCGGCCGTAACATTTTCTGGTGCTGACCGGATCCACGATTCTAAATCCAGAACCCTGGAAATTCTCCAGAATTCTCTGCAAAAAACCACTTTGTACTCTAGATTGGTGGGAAATATAGACCACAATGCATTGCGCTTCAGAAGTCTTGTTAAAATAATGTATTTTAGTGAAGTTTTGTTTTATAAACCTTCATCTGAACACAGAGGATCCATGAATAATCTTGTTGACGTTATCTTTACGCTTTATAAAAGGAGTAGTGAGTAATGTAATCTGATTACTTTAAAATCCAGGAAACTGGATCGTTTCACAGCCTGGAACAAGAATCTGCTTCTGCTCAGTTAACACTCGGCATGATGGGATTTTGAGTTTATGTGTAAACTTAAAGTGTTTCCATCATTTTATTTCAGATGATTTTATAAGATCTTTCTGTAAACAAACAAACAAACAAACAAACAAACATGGCTAAAACCAACTGAAAAGCAGTATTCAGATGTACTCAGCATGGACAGGTGTAGCCTCAGGTACAGAAGGAGTTTATACAGATAAACTCCTCTCGTGTCCAAAGACTCACCTGGAGCGTTCGTCAGACCTCATCAACGTTTACAGCGGCGCCGAAACGCTCGCTAACACAGAAGACGTTTCAGCTGAACGACAAACAAACAAACAAACATCTGTCTGTATCCACACGTGTTTAAACTCAAACAGAATCCAGTTTCTGTCTGTGTTCTTCATCCTGAGGAAGAGGAGGCAGCGCTTCAGTCTGTGAGGTTGCAGATTGTTTTCAGCCGTTTTCCATCATTTTCAGCTCCATTCGCTCCTGTTGTCGTCTTCGGTGAGTCCTCATTGGTTCTGGAGATGATCTGGATTTGAAGCCGTCGTCTGAAGTCGTGAGATTTGTATTCTCTATTCTCTGGAAAGACTCGTTAACGAATCGTTGGAAGACGATTCTGCGTCCAGTTTTCACCGCAGTGGACGAGCCCAGATGATGACACCGCAGCTGACGCCTGCATGCTGGATCAGTTTGAACTGCGGTCGTCTCTGAAGGCCGTGAATCCATCTCTGATTGAGAGGAGGGGGGCGGGGCGGAGCGGGGCGGGGCGGGGGGTGATGGGATTACGGAGCGTGACGGTCAGGATTAGCCGCTCGTTCAGAGACGCGGCGAGCGCCGGGCTTCATCAAGGCGGCCTCAGGTCTTCATCGGTGGACACCATGATGAAGAGCGTCTGCTGAACACGGAGAGACTCTTCATCAGGCCGCAGAGGTCAGACGGTTGCTTAGCAACAAACATCTGTAAACATCAGACTGTCATCTCTGCTGTAACCCTTGAGCTATGTTTACGTTGAAGCGGGTCATCTGGACCCCATTAACCTGAACTTTAAAATCCTGTCCCCCTTTATCATGGGAGGGGTCACACGTCAGTGTGAGGATGGGTCATCTGGACCCCACAGAGAGCACGAGGGTTTAGTTTAGTTTGATGATGCTTTTTAAAAAAGTCGATTTCTGTCATTTTTAGAGTAAATCTGTGAACATTCAAATGTTTCTGCTGGAAAAAGATCCAGGGATTAAGAAAATATAGAATTTCAAGGAAAAAGTCAGAGGATGAGTTTATGTTTACTAGAGACGTCCCCATCAGGTTTTTATGGTCCCGATCCAATTCCGAGTCATTGGATTTTGTGGATCTGTTGATACCGAGTCCCGATTCGATACTTTTGTAACACATTTAAAATATGAACAAACTGAATAAACAGATTTCTCCTTTATTTATATTTCATTAACCTTATTTTATCATTAAAAATTTCAATAGAACACTTCAGTGAAGTAGCTTTAATAAACAAGTAAAAATAGAGAAAATATAAACTAGGAAAATAAAATCCTATTTTCTTGTTCTATAAGTGATAATTATTCATGTGAGAAAGTTTAGTGACTTTAACTTTAATATCTTTAGAACTATTGAACATTTTTGACCAAATCTGATTCCTGTCCTCATTTAGAATAAATTATGATGTTTTATCATGAATTTGATGAGTGTTAATGACTAGATCAGATTATTATTTTCATTTATTAGTTTTTTAAGATTAACTGCTTCTTTTTCAGTTTTTAAGACATCACATTTTCTGTTTTATTATCAGAGAAGTTTCATTTTCTTAAATTTTATTTCTCCTTCAGATCAATAAAACAGGCATATCAAAGGACAGCTCGGGTCCTGAGGAGTTCAATCACGGCGCTAGCATGTAGCAGTTAGCAGCTGCTGTTTAGCATCTGTCTGCAGCAGGAAGAGTTTAACATTAAAAAGAAACAAACTCTGTTTTTTTCTGTTGAAATGTCTTTAGAGGTTGTTGTTTAGAGACACTAGCTGTCAGTTTAAAGTGTTTTAAAAAAGAGTTATTGATCCTGGAAGTCTGAATCTAGCTTGATTGATCTGTTTCCATCAGTCTTCTGATTGAACTGTTGCTGTTTTCTGCTGCGTTTTCCAGGAACAACATTTTGTGATCTGTTCATGACATGCAGATTCTAGTGGAGGATTTATCTGGAATAAGAAGATTGAAATATAAAGCTCTGATCAGAATGAGAATAAATGAAATATCTGATCCTGATCGGACAACGGAGCCCGATTTCCGATCACGTGATCGGATCGGGACATCTCTAGTGGTTAGTCTTCAGGATGACCTCAGAACGCAGATGTAGATGAATCGTTTTCTTCGGTGATCGTTGATCCAAACTGCTGTCAGGTCTGGAGCATGAAGCTGATGCTTATCTCTGATGCAGGAACGGTTCTTCCAGGTTCTGATGTTTGACATTCACAGACTCGGGCTGATGGCTACAGATCCACCATCATCTGACTGAATCTGCTGGACGTTCTCTGCAGGCCGTAACCCACAGAAAAAGGAACTTTTCTTTTTTCTTTTTTAATTTTTTCTGAAATCTCAAACTAAAAGGATTCTTTAGGTCATCCACAGTGTTTTTGTCCGTTCTCTAACTTCCTCATAAACCTCTGAGTTTCTCCTGGAGGGTAAGTAAACAGACTTTTTGGGAAGCCCTGCTTTCATTTCTGGCCACAGGATGACGGCGCCCCCTTCAGTCAGAGTGGGACACAGCGGTTGAGCTGAAGCGTTTCAGACCAGGTTGAATTTCTGAGTAAATGTCTTCAGTCATGGAAGATTCCAGAGAAAACCACAGACTTTCATTTCAGGACTTTAATTATCTCCACAGATCAGGACTTTCCTTCTGTAGTTTGACAGATTTGAAGGTTCATGCTTCTTCTAAGTCCTCTGAGTTTACCTGCTGCTCTGCTGCCCCCTGGTGCCCAGGAACCCACACTACACCCTTTCATTTGAACTTTAAGGTGGACTGAGAGGGTGCAGCGCTCCCAGTGGATGCTGGGAGACGGAGTCTCAGTCGTCTCCTCCACACAGGCTGAGCAGAGCCTTCTGGTAGTCTCCTTTGGTGTGTTCCTGATGACAGACGACACGGTCAGAGGAGAAGACCTTTGACCTTTGACCTTCATGGGAGCTGGGCTGCTGCGTGAACTCACCGCTATGGTCTGGTACAGCGACCTCCTATGGTGGCGCTTGAACTCTGTTCTGATCTTCATCAGGTCCACCTCACAGCGGGACGCCATGATCCTGGTCACCACCTTCTCCTTGGCTCCTTTACTCTGCGGGAAACAGGAAGCGGCTTCAGACAGGTGGACCAGTGAGAGGCGGGGCTTCAGCGGCCGCGGCGTACCTTCATGGCGTCGTTGAGTCTGTTGGCGAAGTAAAGCTGGCGGTTCTCGAAGCATTCCACTGAGGAGACAGAAACCCGTCAGCAGGAGGATTCGGACAAACATCTCAAACGCCAACGAGTTCTCCTCAGGAACACGTGACCGACGCCTACCGCGGGTCCAACACGACAAGAAACACCACAACGGAGAGCTTAAGGAACACGTATGCAGATGACAGCCTGCTTTATTGAAACGTATTTAAAGCTTCATTTGAACAGAGATGCACATTTATGAACATCTCTGTCCATGTTCTAGGTCAGAGGTCAGCAACCTGCGGCTCCAGAGCCACATGTGGCTCTTTTAGCTCTCCATGGTGGCTCTCCGGCTGAAGAAAAAGAAAATAGTAACTTTCAAAAAAATTGGAGATTAGCTATTATTTTAGCAACATGCTAATGTTTTTGGCTAATGTGTTACCTACTTGAGTTTTTAGGCTAATTTACAGTTTTAGCTTCTATTTTAGCAACATGCTAACGTTTTTGACTAAGTTTTCTGATGAATTTTATGCTAATTTGGAGTTTAGTTAATATTTTTAATAAAATGCTAATGTTTTCAGCTAATTTGTTATCTACTGAATTTTTTGTAATCATTTAGAATTTAGCTTCTATTTTAGCAACATGCTAACGTTTTTGACTAAGTTTTCTGATGAATTTTATGCTAATTTGGAGTTTAGTTAATATTTTAATAAAATGCTAATGTTTTCAGCTAATTTGTTATCTACTGAATTTTTTGTAATCATTTAGAATTTAGCTTCTATTTTAGCAACATGCTAACGTTTTTGACTAAGTTTTCTGATGAATTTTATGCTAATTTGGAGTTTAGTTAATATTTTAATAAAATGCTAATGTTTTCAGCTAATTTGTTATCTACTGAATTTTTTGTAATCATTTAGAATTCAGCTTCTATTTTAGCAACATGCTAATGTTTTTGGCTAATGTGTTACCTACTTGAGTTTTTAGGCTAATTTACAGTTTTAGCTTCTATTTTGGCAACATGCTAACATTTTTTACTAAGTTTTCTGATTAATTTTATGCTAATTTGGAGTTTAGTTAATATTTTTAATAAAATGCTAATGTTTTCAGCTATTTTTTTATCTACTGAAGTTTTTGTAATCATTTAGAATTTAGCTTCTATTTTAGCAACATGCTAACATGTTTGACTAAGTTAGTTTTCCGAGGAATTTTAGGCTATTTTGGAGTTCAGTTAGTTATTAAGCAACAAGCTAGCTTTTTCTGGCAGATTTGGCCTCTAAGTAGTTTTTATTCTGATTTGGCGTTTAGCTAATATTTTAGCAATATGCTAACATTTTTAGCTAATTTGTTATCTACTGCGGGTTTCAGGCAAATTTTGAGTTTAGCTATTATTTTAGCAACATGCTAACGTTTTTGGCTAATGTGTTACCTACTTGAGTTTTTAGGCTAATTAACAGTTTTAGCTTCTATTTTGGCAACATGCTAACGTTTTTGACTACGTTTTCTGATTAATTTTATGCTAATTTGGAGTTTAGTTAATATTTTAATAAAATGCTAATGTTTTCAGCTATGTGTTATCTACTGAATTTTTTGTAATCATTTAGAATTTAGCTTCTATTTTAGCAACATGCTAACATTTTTGACTAAGTTAGTTTTCTGAGGAATTTTAGGTTATTTTGGAGTTCAGCTAGTATTTAAGCAACAAGCTAGCTTTTTCTGGCAGATTTGGTCTCTAATTAGTTTTTAGTCTAATTTGGTGTTTAGCTAATATTTTAGCAATATGCTAACATTTTTAGCTAATTTGTTATCTACTGGGGGTTTCAGGCAAATTTTGAGTTTAGCTTTTATTTTAGCAACATGCTAACATTTTTGGCTGATTTAATTTACAGAGAAATGTTATGCTAATTTGAAGTTCAGCTAGTAATTTAGCAACGAACTACGTAGCTGTTTTTGCTTCTAAAGTTAAAAATGTAAAAAAAAATTTTATCTTTTTATATGTATTTTTTTGCTTTTGTTCGAGCCAAAAATTATTCACATTTATTAACAAAAAGAAGGTTATGAACGTAAATCCAAATTTCTTAAAGGAAAACGTAAGTCAATGCGGATCCTTTAAGGTTTTGATCAGAAGAAAACGAGCCCAAACGGCTCTTTTACTCTTAAAGGTTGCCGACCGGTTGTTCTAAGTGTTAGCTATAAAGCTAACTGTCATCTGTAAACCCTGCAGGAGAAAGTTGACAAAAATCCACAAAATTACAACAAAAGTGACTTAAAGATAAAAACGAGGTGAGAGTTTGAATTCTCTATGCAGCTCATCTAAAAACTTAAATGTCAATTGATCAACTAAAATAATGAAATCATTTTACAGTCAATATGTGAGATGAATCCAACAGTAATTTACAGTATTTATCTTTGCAGCTTCATGCTGTTGTTTGAAACTTTCTCTTCTAGAATGAGAGTTTGGTTTTGAAGTTGATTCTTAAATGTATTAAAAGTCTTAACGGAGAGAACAGATTCTGTCTGCGTCTTCAGGTATTTAATGTACAGCTGGACCAATGAGACGTCAGCAAGACATCAGGTGACTCGCCTGAGACCCGAACTGATAAATGGGACAAGTGAAAAGGAGGCTAAAACTGGTCTAAAACCAGGTTAAAACCAGGCTGTAACCGGGTTAAAACCAGGTTGAAACTAGGCTGAAACCAGCTTTAAACCAGGTTCAAATGGGGTTGAAACTGGGTTGAAACCAACTTGAAACAAGTTTGAAACCAGGCTGGAACCAGGTTGAAACCAGGTTGAAACTAGGTTGAAACCATATTAAAACCAGGCTGGAACCAGGTTCAAAACAGTTTGAAACCGGACTGAAACCAGGTTAAAGCAGGTGAAAATGTGTTCTCCTCAGACGTGAAAGAGTGGTTGGACATACCCAGAGTGAGGAAGGACTTCTCCAGATCTCCCTTCACCTCCTTCTTGATGCTCTCCTTGATGTCGTAGGGACTGTAGCTCTTATATCTCTCAAAGACTTTTAAGAGACAGAAACAGAAGAATCTTTAAAAAAACATTTGCTTTTCTGGTGTTTCTGGTTCTGTCAATAAAACGCGTTCATTTCATTTCTTTCCTTCCGTCAGTCTTCATGCTCATTTAGCTTCAAGCGTTCCTCCTCTCAGACTCTCACCTTTCTGCAGATGCGGGACGCTCCGCTGGGACATGATGGAGATCCAGGTGGTCACGTCGGTTCCTTTCCTCTTCACGCCGGCTTCGTACAGACACTGAGGAGGAGACAACAGACGAGTGGAGGCGGAGTCACAGCTCCATCCTCTGAACCTTAAATCACCCACAGACTCTGGAGCAGCTGATTTATCCAGAAGATCTGCTGAGCGGCCTCCTGGCACTCAGACCTCCTGCTAGGACTCTGACCAGATCTCCTCCACCGGCTCCTCTGATATGGAGGAGTGATGACTTTACTCGACAGGAAAGTCTCCTCCCCAAACGTTACAGGAAACGTTTGAGTTCAAACCCAAGTTATAAAACGTTTTTAACAAGTTACTGTTCCTTAAATTTATGACAATCATCTAAAAACGTGTCAGTCAAATATGATCCATCTGCTGGTTGGGCTTTGATCACTTTGAACTAAATATTTTATGCAAAATGTTTAATTTCAGATTCAGTTTTTTGTCTGTGCCGCTCTTTTTGTTCTGGAAGCTCTAACTCAGAAAACAAGCAAAGAAAGCTTTTATTCTGACACATCAGATCTCCTCTGTAGTCACAAATCAACATCAACGTTTTATTTTTACTAATGAAGAACTGAGAAGCAGAAACGGCGCAGGATTCACTCACTCTGGCGTCGTCGTCGATCTTCTGATAATCCACAACGTTGGACGGATCGTCTCTTCTGGTCTGGAAAAGTTCAGGATCAAACATGACTTCAAACTCCGTCCAGCAAGTGGAAAGAGATTTTATTAAAAACTTCATCAAAGTTGAGTTTTTGACATGAATGTAAAGATTTTTTTAAATCTAAATTCTGGAAATTCTTTAATGGAATTGGATTTTTATATTGTAGTTTTAAACTTGACCAGCAGAGGGCGACAAACACAACTACAATACAGGGAACAGATGAAAACAGGAAAAATATTGATCAAAAGGAGAAATTGATCCATCAAAGTATTTTATTTGCTTTGTATTTTAAATCCTAATTTGGAATTTAAGAATTTCTCATCCACTTTTTTTTTAGTAAGCTTCATTCCAGCCAAAAATTCTGTCTTTGAATGTGTTTTTGCAAAAATATAAAGAAAATCGTAAACAGAGTACATGTGTGCGTGAACAAATATGTGTTATAGGACATGTTTTTGTGTATGTTCAGGTGTGTTATTTCATGTGTGTGTTTGTGTGCACTTCATGTGAGGAAAAACAGGAAATTACATTAAATTATAAATTAACTTATCATAAAAACACAACTCCATTATTAAAATGTTGAAAAAATTGTTTTGATTTTGTCTTAAAATTACAAACATGTTAACATACCAGAATGTTAGCATGTTAGCATAGCTTCCATTTCTGTGTCGGGTTATTTCTGACGTACCTGAACCAGCGCCAGCAGCAGTTTGGCGAAGTTTCCTGACGTGTCTCCTGCGATGTCTTTCTCCACCTCCTTCTTAAACACTGAGAGGACACGGATAGCATTGATGCTAGCGCTAGCTCATGTCCCGTTTTTACAACCAACAACATGACAATATAAATGACAAATGAACTGTAAACGCTTTGATTTCAGTTTCCAGTTAGAGAAGCTGAAACTGCATCAACAGTTACGTTTCTTCTGACTGATTTGTGATTCACTTTCTGCAGAAAAATGTCTGTTCTTCTCACTTTGAGTTTTACTGTCGTTTTACTATCGTTCTACTGTCGTTTCTATAAACTCCTCATCTGAAGCACAGAAGCATGAACTCACTCTCTCTGTACTCCCTCTTGATCTCCATCAGTTCCTCTGGGTTCCTGGAGCAGACGATCTCGATCAGAGCCTCCTCATCAGTTCCCAGACCCTGAAACAGACCAGAGGAGCCTTTATGTCTGAGGTGAAGAGGTCACATGACTGTGAGCGTTGATCAGGATTCGTGGTTAAAATCCAGCTTTTATACACAAACCCTTAAAGAGACCCTACCATGAAAATCCTCCTTCTTGAGGTTTTAAATGCATTTTACTGTTCATTCCTCACCATAAAGAACCCTAAAGTGGTATTTTGATCCGTTCATGCATTTAAGAGTAATTCTCTAAAAACCTGCACTGTCTGCAGCAGCCCCTCCCATACCCATGAAAACGAGCGGTTGGAAACGTGCTGATGTAAGATCCATGCCAACAGTTCTCTCCAGGAAGAGTCTGTGCTGCAAGTTCCGCCCCCAGACTAACACAACATTCTATTTATCCCCTTTTTACCAGCAAAACACTTTGATATTAGATGCAGAATGTCTTTAATACATTTCAGCTCAAACAGGTGTTTGTTACTTTGGGCGCGGTGCGCCTTTAAGACCCCCCACCTCCACCCCACCCCCGATGCGTATGTTTGTGGAGCAGTGTAGAGATGGCCGGGCCACTAAAGCAGATGTATGGTATGTGCATCCATCTTTGAAGAAGTTTGGATTATTTTCATGGGAGAAATACAAACACACGGATTTCTCCAGGATGACGTCATGAAGCGGACTGCACCAACACGCAGTAAAGGCGGAGCTTCAGGAATCGAGACGTTTTATGTCCAGGTATGAAAACATTCACGAAATATGACTTATATTTCATAAATGATTCATTTTTTAGTGGTCTAATGTAACATATGATCTATATATAGATATAGATATAGTTCACTCTGAAAGGATTAAGAAAATCATGGTACGGTCCATTTAAAATGCAGTGAACCGTTTTCACTGACGAACGCCTAAAACATTGGTTATCACGAGATCTGGTTCTGGTCAAACCCAGGTCTGATTCTGGTCTAATCCAGGTTTGGTTCTGGTCTATTCCAGGTCTGATTCTAGTCTATTCCAGGTCTGGTTCTGGTCTAATCAAGGTTTGGTTCTAGTCTATTCCGGGTCTGATTCTAGTCTATTCCAGGTCTGGTTCTGGTCTAATCAAGGTTTGGTTCTAGTCTATTCCAGGTCTGATTCTGGTCTAATCCAGGTTTGGTTCTGGTCTATTCCAGGTCTGATTCTGGTCTATTCCAGGTCTGGTTCTAGTCTATTGCAGGTCTGGTTCTGGTCTACTACAGGTCTGGTTCTGGACTGGTTCTGGTCTAATCCAGGTCTGGTTCTAGTCTATTCCAGGTCTGGTTCTAGCCTATTCCAGGTCTGGTTCTAGTCTATTCCAGGTCTGGTTCTGGTTTATTCCAGGTCTGGTTCTGGTCTATTCCAGGTCTGGTTCTAGTCTATTGCAGGTCTGGTTCTGGTCTATTCCAGGTGTGGTTCTGGACTGGTTCTGGTCTAATCCAGTCCTCAGAGAAGTTTCCGGGTTGATGGTCAGCATTGTGGTTCACTGAGAGCGCCCCCCGCTGTCCCGACACAGAGACACACCCACCTTCATGGAGGCTCTGAGCTCAGAGGCGTCGTACTGGGCGGTGCTCTTCATCAGACCCAACATCAGAGCCTCCAGGGAGCCGGAGAGCGCCCCCTTCAGGGCGGAGCTCAGATCCTGAGGACCAACAGGAAGACGGTGAATCACTGCAGCACAGCACCGCTCCGCTTCTCACCAGATTCCTCTCAGATTAGATCATCCGGATCCACAGATCACATCTGTCGACCCCTCCCCCTCTTTGACAGTGAACGCTCTCACCTTTCTGGCGATGCGTTCGTACTCGAAGGCGATCTCGCGGCGCTGCTGGCAGCTTCTCCTGGTCAGGATGTCGATGATGGTTTGTTCATCCACTCCTGCAGGAGTCAAACTTTATTTAAAAAAACATTCAAACAATCTGACAACAAAACTCAGACAGAAACATTCTGACCCGAACGGCGAAAAAACCACAAACTCTCAGATCAACTTTGGTTTGTAGTGAAACACAGATTCACTTTTAGATTGATTCAACGTCTTTATGTTCACTGAGTTCACGTTTAGAATATTTAAATCTGTTCTTAACCTGAACGGAATTCAAATCCAGTTCACGAGGATTTGGCCTTTTGGATCCATCATGACTAAACCGGATCTGAGCGGCTGGATCAATTGATCTGATCGTCTAGATCAACTGAACCGGATCTGATCGATCTGATCGTCTGGATCAACTGAGCCGGATCTGATCGATCTGATCGTCTAGATCAACTGAGCCGGATCTGATCGATCTGATCGTCTGGATCAACTGAACCGGATCTGATCGATCTGATCGTCTGGATCGACTGAACCGGATCTGATCGATCTGATCGTCTGGATCGACTGAACCGGATCTGATCGATCTGATCGTCTGGATGGACTGAACCGGATCTGATCGATCTGATCGTCTGGATGGACTGAACCGGATCTGATCGATCTGATCGTCTGGATGGACTGAACCGGATCTGATCGATCTGATCGTCTGGATCGACTGAACCGGATCTGATCGATCTGATCGTCTGGATGGACTGAACCGGATCTGATCGATCTGATCGTCTGGATGGACTGAACCGGATCTGATCGATCTGATCGTCTGGATCAACTGAGCCGGATCTGATCGATCTGATCGTCTAGATCAACTGAGCCGGATCTGATCGATCTGATCGTCTGGATCAACTGAACCGGATCTGATCGATCTGATCGTCTGGATCGACTGAACCGGATCTGATCGATCTGATCGTCTGGATCGACTGAACCGGATCTGATCGATCTGATCGTCTGGATCAACTGAACCGGATCTGATCGATCTGATCGTCTGGATTGACTGAACCGGATCTGATCGATCTGATCGTCTGGATCGACTGAACCGGATCTGATCGATCTGATCGTCTGGATGGACTGAACCGGATCTGATCGATCTGATCGTCTGGATCAACTGAGCCGGATCTGATCGATCTGATCGTCTGGATGGACTGAACCGGATCTGATCGATCTGATCGTCTGGATGGACTGAACCGGATCTGATCGATCTGATCGTCTGGATCAACTGAGCCGGATCTGATCGATCTGATCGTCTGGATGGACTGAACCAGACTCCAACAGTTTCTAAGTGTTTTCATGAATTGAAATGATAAAACTTTGATTTTCTGGCTTACTTCATTTTTTGTTTGTTTGTTTTTGTCATTAGAAACTGACTGAATCCCAGATTTCAGTTTAAACCTTCAAAATGTTTTTTTTTTTTTACTTTTGTTTCTCTGAAGTTCGATTTGAATTCCTGACATTTTGATTAAAAATAATTAAGAAGTTTGTTTATGTCTGTGATTCTAAGAAAGTGTTTAGATTTAAACATAAACCTTAATTTGCTCTTGTAAGTATAAAATGAAAACATAAAAATCATTAAAGGGCAGGATTTCAAAGTAAAAGCCCGCTGTAACTCTGGGGTTGGAAGCTGTCGGGGTTCTCTTGCCCAAACTCACCTTTCATTTTGATGGCGGCCTCGATTCTGGCAGCGTCCTGAGACGGGTCGAAGTCCCTCACCGGCACCACGGTGGGATATTTGGGTTCAGGTTCCTGCAGAGGACAGGGAGCAGGTCCGGTCAAAGGTTCTGCGCTCGCCTGGAGCGCCTCACGGTCGTCACGGTTTTGGTGACATTTAAAGCTGCATCAGAGGAAGAGTTTCTCATGTCAGACTAAAATCATCCAGAGTGGAAGATGCACGTTGACCCAAGTTAGCTCCGCCCACCACAACACTTGGGCGGGGCAAAGCAAAGTTATGAGCTCTGTGTCCGTAGGTTTAGGATGGGTGTAAAGTTGGAGTTTTTGGGTTAGTGCTTCCTATGCGACCCTCAGAGGGCCCAACTCTGGCCTCCCTGTGCCGGTCCCCAGCCCGGATAAAATACCGGGTTGTGTCGGGAAGGACATCCGGCGTGTCTGTGGGATCTCCTGAAGGGATGAAGAACAGCTCCAACCGTCCTTCAGTGGTCTTTGGAGGAACTTCAGCTTCTGGATTTTTGTAAGATTTGGAATTAGAAGAAGGCGGAGCTTGTTCACTGATAAGTGTTTTCATTTGAAGGACTGTCTGTCAATCACATTTCAATAACAGAGGTTTCAATCTGGAGCCAAACTGAGTGGATTGGAGGCTCTGTTCTCCCGCCTGAACCACATCCAAGTCTCTCTTTGGAAGCTGGAAACCATCCTGAGTGAATCACGACTCGACTTGGAGGAAACTCGTGAACATTGAACCTAAAAGCAGCACCTGGACATGCAGCAGGCAGAGGCCGAGTCTGCCTGAACAATCCTGCTCCAGAACCCCCGAGCCGAGGGCACACTCCCTCGACCGGACCAAAACAATCCGCTGAAAGAGCGACGAGCAGAGCCCGTTGTCATGGAAACCTGCATTCCTTTCTCTCGATTTATCGCCTTGGTGACTCTTTTTCTTGGCGCCCCCTCGACTGCTGTAGAGCGCCGTGACGCACGGCCGCCGCCAGGCTGGACGTTTGTGTCAACCTTCATCTCCACCACAACCAACTTCCACTGGGATCAATAAAGTATGATGATTGGCTGAAAATGTGGAGCTTTGTGCTTCTGGTAACTTCTTTTTGCTGTTCATTTATGGAATGAAGAACAAGCAGACATTGTAGTGGTGGATAAAGAAGAGAGAAAAGCTGTTGTGGTGGATGTGGTAGAACCAAGAGATGGTAACATCAAGAAGAAGGAACATGAGAAACTGGAGAAACACCAGGAACTCAGAGAGGAACTGGAGGAAGAAACTGGAGCACTCGGGGCTGGAACCTCCAAACTGGAGGAGGGGCTACAGTAGATCCTGGAAAGACCTCAGACATCTCAGTCCAGAACGGAGCAGATCCTGCAGGACCCTCAAGCTTGGAGGAGGAACCAGACTCCAGACCGACTCCGAGTGAGACCTGCAGAAGTTCTCAGCTTCACGTGGCCTTGTGGACCTCCGGATGGGCGGAGCGTCAGGCCTTGACAGTTCCTGCCCCTTTGCTGCCCTCTCCTGTTTGTTTTTGGTCCTGTTGCTGTCCTCCCTATCTCTCCTCCACAGGTGTCCAGCATGAGGCCGAGCATCCTGGCACACCTGCAACTCATCACCCAGCAACGCTTAAGACGGTTCCTCCAGATCATCCCTGCCAGACCGTCTGCTGAAGTGGTTCTGAGCCCACATCTGAGTCTGCGCTGGCCTGGAACCATTCCGCCTGTCCTGGACCTCCTTCTCCTCCTGAACTTCAAGCATCTTCTCCATTACAATAAACAATTGATCTTTTTTGCTTCTGACCGTGAAGCTTCAGAGGATTCGAGCTGAGCGCCGTGAGCAGACTCACCCCTCCGTACGCCAGCGTCAGCTGACCCAGGAACTCCGACACCATCGCCATGACGACCCTCCTGCAGCACAGACATTCCATGAGCATCATTTACTCAAACACGTGACGTTCGATGGTGAAACCACGAGTCGTAAAGCCTCAAGTTTCAGGATTTACATGTAAATCTGCAATAAACAAACAGAAGTTAAAGGCTGAACAGAAGCAGCTTCTTCTTGTTCTTATTAGATTTGGTTTCATAAACATTTTCTTCAACATAATCCCTTCACTGTTTTTTTTCTCATAAACATTCTGATTTAAATCAAAACCTTCACAGCTTTAAAGCAGTTTTTCCCACAAAAACAGAAACTTTGTTTTCACAGAAGTGAAGTTTGAGCTTCAGGGCGTGTCCGGAGACGAGGATGAGGAAGATGAAGAGGATGAGGAGGGTGTGTGGTGATGGAACCACGCCGGCAGATCGGTCTGCAATAATCATTAGAAAGCTCCCTCCACCTTTGACCCTCTTTAAACTCCACCTCTGGAGGTGTGAGACGACTGGTCGCCTAGCAACCGTCGGCGCAGACCCCGTTCCTCCCGCTTCAGCTGGGAGCGGCGCCATGCCCTGATGCTCACCTGTATCTTATCGTCCACGGACTGCACCTGACCTTCTGCTGACTCAGGCGTTTCACAGCGAATCCCTGCAGTCAATGAGTAACAGCAGAAATGTGGCCGCATCCCAACCCGTTAATATTTGACAGCTCAAGTATTTTTACAGCCATGTGTGTGGAGTTTTCCTGTTCTGTCATCAAAGTCTGAGCTGCTGTGTTTCAATTCATGTCCAAAAAAAAAGAAACTTTTATCGTTTCTGCAGAAATTCCCAGACGCCAGACTTTTATTTTGAAGGAGTCAAGCTAGAAGTGAAGATTAACTTTGAAATTGAACGTTTGCTCTCCATGTAGACTGCGCTCCAGTCTACAATCATTCTTCCATCCGCCTTCAAAATAAAAGCTTTAGTCCAGGTGTTCTGAAGCCAAAACCTTCAAAATAAAAGCTTTAGTCCAGGTGTTCTGGAAAGACTTTAATAGGATTCCTTATTAACACATAAACAAACATTATTAACGTCTTTATAGGATGGTAATAAGACATTTATTAGCACAAAAAGCACAAACTTATTAAGATTCATTAACGTCTTACGTGAGTCTATTGTCTACAAAGGTCAGATTAATAAACTTCTGATAAGCTTAACTAATATATTAACAATGTTTGTCATCATTTTACTTTTGCAGCATCTCATCTAAAGTGTTCCTGAGAAAGATTTCTCAGAAGAAGTTTTGACATTTTCGTTACCTTCAGAGACACGGCGAGCAGGGACGTGGCGAGCAAAGACGCGGCGGGCAGAGCAGCAGCTCCGTTCTGACCCAGAACACACCTGGGTGTGTTCTTTATAGACGCTCATGACTCACTGCAGACTTTTACACATCAGGTGGAACGCACACAAACGCCACACTGACGCTCTGAGGTCAGCAGTTCCCGCCGCGGCCCGCCTGCTGCAGAGTCCAACCCAGCAGATTTCTCCATGTTTCATCCAGGTAGGTGATCGAAAGGTCAGAGGTCAGTCAGTTTAGCTGAAGGAACCACAGAGGGAGGAGCTTCTTTGTGTCTCCAACTTTTGTTGGATCCTTTAAACATTTATGTGTAAAAACTAAATAAAACAATTAAACTATTAAATACTTTTATTTGTGTTGTTTTGTTTATTTTTCAGACTGAACGCGAATATTCCAACCATCCTCTTTTATTTTGAAGACTCCAGGGAGCGGCACTTCCTGTTCTCTAAATTCTTGGTTTCCTAAAAATATTTTTTTTCCCATCATGCTCCAGGAGTTGCCCACATTCTTCTTAGATGTATCCAGGCGGAGTGATGGGGTGTGGGGGGGTGCAGCTTCAGAACAGGTGAAGCTCCGCCCCTCCCTACAGCCACAGGAAACAACCTTATAAAGTGACATCACTGATATCATGGATATAAAAGAAGGCGGAGTCAGGGATCACCTGTCAGTCTGCTGTTTGTTTTGGCTTGTCTGTTACCATGGTAACAGGTCAAGATAAGTTCCTGTTGAAGCTCTTGTTTGACTCATGTCAGCACAAACCCACTTCCTGTCCCACCCCCATCACCTGTCTCAGGGGAGACCCGCCCCCTTGCCCCGCATATCTTTGTTCATGATTCAACCAGCTTGTTCTTATTTGATCAATAAAGAGAAGAGTCATTGGAGGGCAGAAGAGGGGAGGGGCCGTGTTTCTGTCCTCGTTTTCCCAGCATGCTTCACTTTTGACTCAAAACTTCAAACTTCTGCAGAACGCTGAATCCTCCTGAGCTTCAACGGGATTGGTCGTTATCCAGGAAGAGCAGCAGGTCACATGTTCTCCTCACCTGCAGCAGACATGTCATGAAGCTAACCAGGTGCAGGTGTGTCTGTCTGCTTCGGTTCTGCAGGATCCGGGTCTTGGTGCTGGTCAGGTTGTCGGTGCAAATCCAGATGGGATTTTGTGGATCTGCTGTCCTGGTGGGAAAACTTTGAGGATCCTTCCGGAAAAGATCCTGAGGCCTTTTCCGTGTTTTTAAATCTCTCCGTGATGATGTCATCTGATCGTCCCAGAGATGTTTTCTTCTGCTGGAACATGAAAGCTGACAGTATAAACTGGAACTGGACTGAACATTTTAGATTATTTGATTTTCATGCTGACGGATCTGTCGGCCATGTTGGAAACTAAGCTCCTCCCCCATGAAGTGACGTAGCAGGAAATTCTCTCTGATTTAGTTTTCCCAGAATTCTTTGCTGGAGGAACGGCGTGGATGAAGGTGGACCTCACGCTCTCACAGAACAGAACCCAGAAGAAACCGTTTGAACACCTTGCTCAGGTAAACTCTGCAAGATGGCCGACTCCAGAGGCCTCATGGGACGCAGGATGGTGGCGCCGTAGACGCTTTAACCATCTGTAGCCTGAACCATTACAGACAGATATGAGTATAAATATAAATATACAAAGTTTGGATGATGATTTCTGTTTTGATTGGAAAATAAAAAGAGAAAAACATTTACTTCTTTTTACACATGAATGTCATAATTAACTCTTAATCAGAAATGTCTTTATACAAAACTCGACATGTGAAATTCAGCAGAGTTTTGCTAAATATTTAGTGGGAGGAGCCAATCAGAAATCCTTTGCATTATTGTTTTCCGGGCTTTGGACGGGTCACTCCTCTGGGCTGGACTCTGAGCTGCTGCCCTCTGCTGACACAAACGGATCATTACAGTTCTGGAGGAAAAGCAGGAAAAGAATCAAAAAGACTTGAAAGAGAAAAGTAAAAATCTTCCGTTTGGTCAGAGTTAGAACCTAAAGTTTAGTTCATGTTGTTCTGGAGGATTCTTCAGACTCGAGACTAGAAGATATCTACCTATAAATCCAACACTAACTTCCAGACGTGCTGCATGATTCTATCACTGAGTTTATTTTAAAATGAATCAACAGTCAATCATTCTCTTTTAATCTACGGTTTTGTTCAAACGATTAGATTATCTTAAAATAATCAACAAAAGTTTTCTTTTTTTTCTCTCAGATTTAAACTGCTTCTACTCTGATGAAACTTTTGTTCTGGTGTTTCTAAACATGCTCTACATTATATAGATCTACAGTCAAAAAAATATTGATTACTATCAGCAAAAGAGGCTGTTTCCATGGCAACACAGTAGTGTGTTGATGGTGTTGCTGTGTCGTCGACCGACCACACAGCACCCCCCCCCCACCCCCCACCCCCCCAACCCAAAGTAATCAAAGTGACAGTGGTAAAATCTAAAACCCCCTGAACAGGAACAGGTGAGTCTGCATACCTGTGTGGGGGTGGAGGGGGTGTCTGAGCTGGCTCAGGTAGCTGCTATGATTCAATCCTCTGTTTTGCTGACGCTGGACTTAACCTTGTTAGCAGCTAATCCTGGTCAGGGCCACATTAGCAGCTTTACAAGCAGCAGCTGCAGCGCCGCATCAGAACCGCAGAGCCCGGTTCTGACTGACGGCCCAACTTTGATGAAACTTTTTCACCGAAGCCTCAACGTTCTCCTTTCACAGCTTTAGATAGGATTTGAAAAACACACCAGCCAAAAACGACGCGTTTAAAGACCCGCTCTGATGGAAATCCTTCTGTGTCTTAAAGACATTTATGAGGAAAATCCAGATTAAAATTTCTGAGAATTTCTTCATTTAAATCTGATGAATCGGATCAGAGGAAAATGCTGTTTGTAAAAGGTTGTATTTGTGAGGTAGAAAATACAGTGGGCGGGGCCTCAGACTTCAGAAAGGCTGTCAGACAAACAGATCCATGAACGTCTTTGTTCTCCTGGTCTGAGCTGGAATCTGGATCAGAACCGGACCGCTGATAGAACCCATGTTGTTGTTATTGCACCGCTAATGTTAGGGCGGGGGTGTGGGGGGGGGGGGGGCATATCAATAGTCATCCTCAAACACCTTAAAGCCACACCCTCAAACACCTTAAAGCCACACCCTCAAACACCTTAAAGCCACACCCTCAAACACCTTAAAGCCACACCCTTACAGGTCTCCAGCCTCTCAGTATCTGGTCTAGTCTGATGTGAACTTGATGACCTTCAGACAGACAAACGCTTCCGTCTGAGGCTCTGCCGCCTCCTAACCAACCACCTGGTGGCGATCAGTTGAAAGCTCCGCCCCTCTCTTCCCCTGAGGTTCCACGTGGTGGATGGACTCCTTTGATCTTCAACACAGAAGACCAACAACCAAACAGGTTCAGATCAGGACGCCGACGTGCCACAACGCCAGGCTCAAGGGCGGGGCAACGACGGTCCGGAGCGCCGACGGTCCGGTTTCCATGAGGCCCATTGAAACCGGATGAAGGAAAAACAATTCTCTGATTTATCAATTATCGCTTCATTTAAGAGAATTGTGGTGATTTTTTTTATACTTCATTACAGAATCTTTTGTTTTCATTTAGTTGCCATGGGGACATTTAGTGAGGGCGGAGTCATAGTCATGATGATAAACTGAAGTCCTGGAATCCTGGAATCGTTTGACTCCTCCCCTTGGAGGGCGTGGACTTCTCTGGTCTAAAGTTTGTTTGTTTGTTTTTTGTTTGTTTTCAGTAGAACATGTTTATTCAGGCGCTGGAGGTAAACTGGTGATTAAAACGGTTCTTCTTCTACAGTTTCTTAAGACGAAGAACAAGGAGTACAAATTGGAACATTAGAATTTGTCCCGTTTGTGGATGTCTGTATGAATTCGTCCATGTTTACAGTCTCTTGATCTCACTTTGATCCGTCTGAATCTGAGGATTATCTCACATCCGTTCATTTTGTTTCATGAAGACATCGTCAGAGAAAACTGTTTAAGTCTCTGATGGTTTCATGGTGATGAAGTCATGAGGGATTCTGTACTTTACTGACTGTAATCGAATAACTGAAGTTTGAACTGTAATAGATTACTTTACTCAGTTACTGACGAGGATTTCAGTTTTTCAGCCGCAGAAATGAGTCTGAATTTTTCATAAGGAAGGTCTTGAACGTATCTCGAGGAGGCCTGAGGTGGAGGGGGTCTCCCCGGCATCCCGGCCCGCCTCACAGGTCTGGACCTGCAGAGGTTCCTCCCCTGTAATCCTGTTAGCGCTGTAATCCTCCCCCGGCGCTCAGATCGGCGCCGGACTTCTTCCCCGCGGCTCTGTGGGATGCTGCTGGACCCAGACTGAGCGACTCAGGTAGGACGGAACCCGCTCCACCTCAGACCCGCAGACCCCACCCTCCAGTAAAGCTGCTGTGGGTGCAGAGTTCAGTTCTGGTGGCAGAACAGACACGAACCGGGTTCTGGACTCGTCTGTCTGTTAGTTTGTGTTGCAGCTTCACAGACTTGGTTCTGTTTCAAGTCTTTCCTGAAGGACTTGAGCTGGTCCAGAACATTCTGGAGAACTTCAACCTGCTTCATCTTCTGGTTCTGGATCCGGTCCGTGTTCTCCCCCAACCCGACGGTTTGTCAACACAAACCCGGTTAACTTGTTTGATGACAGTCGTCCACTAATCGCTCTGGAGGTGAGAGGATCAGTCTGAGCGGGAACGCCAGCGGACCGGCAGAACCGTCTGACCCCGTTTGGGTCTCCAGTTATCTGTGTCTTCATGACAGACCGAGCCGGCCAGCAGAACCCTGCAGAACCCGGCCGCGAGCGCTCAGGCCGGATCTCGCAGGCGCCGTGCCACAGGATTAGGGTCGTGCTCAGTCGGCTGTAATTGAAGGTGACACTCAGCCAGACGTGATCCAAACTCCATTAACACCAGGGCGGCGGGGCGGGGGCGGGGCGGGGGCGGGGCGGGGGCGTGGCGGGGGCGGGGCTGGGGAACTCCTGAGGAACTCCTTCAGTCCTGCTGATGCTCAGCTTCATCCGTCCAGCATCTCTGCCGTCCCTCTGGGTCCTTAGCTCCGCCTCCTTCTGTTCTGTTCATCCTTCAGTCCACGGCTCTCTCTGCAGGCACCAGAACCGAACATCTTCACCTGGAACCTTTAAAAACCGAGACCTGCCGCCGCAGCACAAGAAGGTGTACGAGGTTCAGCAGGATTTGGTTCACAAACTGAGTCCAGAGGAACTTTTTCTGCTGTGGAACCATCACAGATAGAAGAATCTCCAGAACTGGGTCAGAATCCGTTTTTGTTTCATGAAAGAGACGACCGACATCCTCCGGAGCTGTTTCTATGGTTTAGGTTAACCAAAACGTTAAACTGTTTTTATCATTTCAAGGCAAAAGCTCAAAACGTTCTTCAAAATCAGCGAGTTGCTGCTGCTGGACACATCGAGTCCATGACAGGAAGTGAAACGGGTCGGGTGGAGGTTGAAGCTCCGAGTGGTTTCAGGAGGAGACAAACGCAAAGTGGTTCAGTTTGTTTCCAATCAGACTGAGCTCCGGTTCTCTCTACGTTTCCTCAATCTGAATAGACTCCATACTCGGAGTGGAACACTTGGAACAGAACAACCACCGTAGCCGGGCATTATGGGATGTAAACAGAGTAACACAGGAACTTATAGAAATGTCGTGGGATGAACACAGGCTCTTTAACAGGATCCACTTCTCACTGTTCTCCCAACAATAGAAAGCCTCTTTTACACGGAGAGCTTCGGTCCGAGAGGCCGAGTGGTCACATGCAAGATGGCGCCGGAAACAATCTCTGCCGGAAGCAGAAATGTCCTCAACTTTTAGGAAACTCTTTCAAAAATGATATTTTAAAAACTTTTCAGAACAATCAAATTTTGAGCTTTTAAATGTGAATAAACTGTAACTTTCTAACAGTTTGGTGAGAAAAATGAAATGTTTTTTTTCTGTAAATCAGCTGATCACGTAAGTCAGGAGGGTCAAACTCGATTGCACAAGAGGCCAAAATCCAAAACACACCTGAGGTCACGGGACGAACAGGTTATTCAACGCTCTTAAACTACATTTAAAAAATGTAAAACCAAAACCTTTTAAAATAATTATGAACTGTTTATAAAGCATTACCTGTGATAATGCTAGCATGAACGCTGGAAGCTGAATTTAAAGATGATGAAATTGATAGCTGAAAACACTGAAGCTGATAATGAGCTAAAGTATTAGGCTAAATTAGCCTAATAAAAAAACAAAGTTAGGTTAGCCAAAACAGCTAGCATGTAGCTGAAATATTAGCTAAACTCCAAAACCGACAAAAAAATCTTAGTAAATGCCAAAATAGTCCAAAAAATTAGCAGAACGATACTTTTTAAAACTGTAACTTTTTAACATAATTATGAATAATAGAAATGCTGGAATATTCTTCCAGAATAAATCAACTTAAACCTTAAATAATTTTTAATAATTTACTCTCCATAGAAATATATTTTTCAGAACTAAACAAGTTAGAAATGAGCTCAAGATAACATCGGGTCATTAATAACAATAAAATAAAATGATCTGGAGGGCCGGATAGAATTACCTGGAGGGCCGGATCCGGCCCCAGGGCCTCGACTTTGACACGTGTGACATAAGCAGTTACTGTATGTCAAAGGGAAAAAGGGCCAAAGCTTCCAGATGAGGACTTCCGGTCAAGGATTTCAGGCACAAATAATGTTTTTTTGTGGCCGGCTCCGGCAGGGGGAGGGACTTCTGGCTGTTGATCTCAGAGCGCCATAGTTTTGCTTTGCAACCATGTTGTCTGGCAGTATTTGGGGTGTTTCCATTGTAAAATGGACCCGTTAAGCCGGACTGAACCGAGCCACTTCTGGGCCCTCAGTGGTTGTGGGTCCAAAGAGAAATGGAACGGACTGCTTAAGGTGGAGCTACTGTGGAAACTCGTGGATTGGGTCAATCAGCTGTATTCCTCGTCACCACCTGCAGTCTTCTCTCAAACAACCTGAAATGCTTTGTAGATGCAAAGAACCAAAATCCAGAACTGCTGGATGAGCTCCACTGCTGCTGTTGTGAACCGGAGCGGACGCTCCGGACGGCTCCGGGGAGACGAGGCTTATCCGTCATAAACGTTCCTTCCTCGCCGTCGTCTCCTCGGTGACCGTCTCCTGCATTCCTGCACCGAACCACAGCAGCAGGAAGAAGTTCTGACCCGATACAGACGATGGAAACTGATCAGTCAAATGTAACTGAACTATCCTGACGAGAACCACAAAGCAAAGAACTTTCATTGGTCTTTCTCGCATTGTTTTGCTCCGCCCTCGTAATTCCTGGCCAATGACTGAAGAGATCTTCAGTCACATGGTTTTGTTTACAAGCATCAGTTCGAAAGATAAAGTCCGGTTGATGACGGTCAGAATCCAGACCAGACACAAGCTTCACGACTCGGTTCGGTTTTTTCCAGCCTGACTTTTGCTTCCATGTCAGGTTTTAACAACAAACACAAATAATAAAAATAACTGAATACCTGGAATTAAATGATAAAACAAACTCCCTGTTATGGGATCAATAAAGTTTGAATCTATTCTGAAAACGTGAAATCAACTTTCTATGTTTTTGCATTTCTGTGATCTTATTGACTAAACAGGCTTTTATTCTGTTTTTCATCAAGCTTTATTTTAAGTGGGTTAGCTTGTCAGTTTTTTCTTAGCTTAAATAAAGTTTTCACTGAGAATTTTTAACAAGATAAATTAATTTTAAATAGTTGCAAATACATTTTTTTGACTGCTTTACTTATTAAAGATCCTTCGGTACATAAAGTTGAATTTGTTCATATTAAAATAATTCCTGATTTTGGTTTTGCAGGTTGATTATTAATAATTAAAAAAAATCTCACAAAGAAGTTTTTAAAAAAATCACAATCTTAAATCGCAGGAAACAGTTGTTTTCCAGTTTTCTGCTCTGACTGCTCCATGATCACATGACCTGTCGTGTCACATTGATGTTTTACATCTTTGTAAAAATGTTTCCTTTTTATTGTTCTTTCTGTCCCATGTCAAAAACTAAAGAGCTAAAGCTGAATAAATGGAGTCGGAAAAATCCCATTCGGATCGGGATCGGGATGATCTGAAGATAAAACGTGTCTCTGTGTTTGTGCAGGATGTTAAACTGGGTTGTCAGAGTCGTACCCCAACCACCCGAGCCTCCGTCCAAAATCGCAGAGGGTCCGAAGAGCGACAAACCAAGTGCTGCCCCGCCTCCAGCTGCAGCTCCGCCCCCTCCTCCTGTAAGACGCTCAGGAACATTTTTGGAATCCAAACTTTACGTTTCTGTTTTGGAAACATTCTTGTTATAACTTTATCGACACCAACTGTGAAGCACAAAGCAAACATTAGCATGAAAGTAACTCTGTTTACAACAATGGAGCTGCTTTATTTATTTGAAACTTTATTAATAAATTGGTTTGAAATGTCCTCATCTCCAAACATTTGTTCCTGTGTTTTCTCATCTGCAGGAGAAGAAAGTGAAGTTTCAAGATGAGTGCAAAAATGAAGGTAGACGACCATCATCTCTGAAAGATTTTCATTTGTTTTTGTTTGTTGAATAAACCATGAAACCTGATTGGTTAACAGCTTCAAAGACTGAGAAATCCAATCAGGAAAACCAAGCAGCGGCAGGAAACGGGTGAGTTCTGGTGTCGCCTCCACAGACGCTAGCTAGCTTTAGCTGCTAAGTTAGCCGATGTGTTTGTGCGGTCCAACCCCTGACCTTTGACCTCCGCCTCTTCAGCCCCGCCCCCGGCGTGCTGACCTGGATCAGCAGCTCTCTGCCACATCCTGCGGCCTCGCCGAGCCTGAACCGAGCAAACCCCGCCCACTCCACCAAGGTGAGGACCAAATCTGTCCCAGATGATGATACTGCCGCCGCCGCTGACTTTCACATTTAAAAATGACCGTAAAAACTAAAGTTATATGGAATAAATCCACCAGACATTTGACATATTATGCAGACGATGTGATGCTGGATCAACACTGGTTTCTATGGAAACATTTAAATGCACTTTGAAAGATCTCAGGTGATCATAGCTGCAGACAGGAGCAGCTCACGACCGGTACCAGTCGAGGATTCTGTGCAGATCAGAACCAACAACCCTTTCTCAGAAGTTCTGATGCGTTTCTTCTGTCTGTCGTTCATGTTCTGCAGGAGGAAGTGGCGCCGCTCAGGTAAACGTCTGTCTGTGCATCCTCTCATCCAGAGTTTAGAGTCCCAGCGGCCCTACGGGTGTCTGTGGGGGACAAACCTGTGCGAGTTACGCAGGCGGCCCGTCCTAAATGTCGACACAAAACAGAAAATGTTTGTTCACATTTTATCTACGGGTATGCTGCGGGGGACATGACAGATTTTTCCTTTTTGTCGTTTGTGTGGACGTCCTGTGGACACTTGCAGATCCCAACAACACTTCTCATTCCCAGGTTGTTGCATGTTGACGTTTGGTTAAGAACCCCTCCGCGTCCCTTTCAGAGGTTTGGGTGTCCCACCGGTAGTCGACTAATCGACTATTAAAATAGTCAACAACTAATTTAATAGTCGATTAGTCGTTACTTTATATTATATGGAGTTAGAGTGTCGTAAAGTTGAAAGTTCTAATAAAAATATGCTAGCTTTTTAGACCATTTTGGCATTTATCAAGGTTTGTTTAAGCTATTTTGGAGTTTAGCTAATATTTCAGCTACAAGCTAGCTATTCTGGTTAATTTAGGCTTTTTTCAGTTCTTTTGGCTAACTTGGTGTTTAGCTAATATTTCAGCTAGATGCTAACTGTTTTGGCTAAGTTAAGCTTTTTTAAAAAAAAGTTTTTTAGGGTGTTTGGAATTTAGCTCATTTTAAGCTACATGCTAGCTATTTTGGAAAATTTAGGATTTTTTTTCAGTTTTTAGTTAAGTTCATATGTCAGCTACATGCTAGCAGTTTTGGCTAGTTGAGGTTTTTAAATTATTTTTTAGGCTAATTTGGAGTTTAGCTAATATTTCAGCTACAAGCTAGGTATTCTGGTTAATTTAGGCTTTTTTTTAGTTTTTAGGCTAACTTGTTGTTTAGCTAATATTTTAGCTAGATGCTAGCTGTTTTGGCTAACTTAAGCTTTTTTTAAAAAAAAAGTTTGTAAGGGTGTTTTGGAATTTAGCTAATATTTAAGCTACATGCTAGCTATTTTGGAAAAATTTAAGATTTTTTCAGTTTTTTAAGGCTATTTTGGAGTTAAGTTCATATGTCAGCTACATGCTAGCAGTTTTGTTCAGCTGAGGCTTTTAATTATTTTTTAGGCTAATTTGGCATTTAGCTAATATTTCAGCTACAAGCTAGCTATTCTGGTTAATTTGGGCTTTTTTCAGTTTTTTAGGCTAACTTGGTGTTCAGCTATTATTTCAGCTAGATGTTAGCTGTTTTGACTAACTTAAGCTTTTTTTTAAAAAAAAAAAAGTTTTTAGGGTGTTTTGGAGATTAGCTAATATTTAAGCTATATGCTAGCTATTTTGGAAAATTTAGGATTTTTTTTCAGTTTTTAGTTAAGTTCACATGTCAGCTACATGCTAGCAGTTTTGGCTAGCTGAGGCTTTTAAATTATTTTTTAGGCTAATTTGGAGTTTAGCTAATATTTCAGCTACAAGCTAGTTATTCTGGTTAATTTGGGCTTTTTTCAGTTTTTAGGCTAACTTGTTGTTTAGCTAATATTTCAGCTAGATGCTAGCTGTTTTGGCTAACTTTGATTTTTAAAAAAAAAAGTTTTTTAAGGATATTTTGGAGTTAAGTTCACATGTCAGCTACATGCTAGCAGTTTTGGCCAGCTGAGGCTTTTAATTATTTTTTAGGCTAATTTGGCATTTAGCTAATATTTTAGTGGCTATCAGCTTTAGTGTTTTTAGCTATCAATTTCAGCATCTTCGCTGTCGTCACTCGCTTCAGCTTCAAAATTCAGCTTACAGCATTCACACAAGCATTTTCGCAGATAATGCTTGTGTGGATATATTTAGTTTTTAGTTTGTTTAAAGCTAATAATGGTTAAGATGTGTGTTTTACATCCAGTTTGCGCATGACCCGATTAGTCGACTAATCGGAAAAAATAATCGGTGATTAGTCGACTATTAAAATAATCGTTTGTGGCAGCCCTACCCACCGGACATGCTGGCTGGTCCCGTTAAATCACGGGTCCTGTTAAAGTAGATTTCTGCAAAGACAAATACTTTAGGAGGAGACCTGTGAGGGATTGTTTTCTTCACTGATCTTGGTGTAAGTGTACAGATTTTTTAAACATACAGTAGGTTGCCAAGGTTACAGAAAGAGAACTAAAAGTTAGCCGTGACATGTGGCTACACAGCTCAACCTTCAGCGTGCAGGGAAGCATCAATCAGAATTAAAGGCAGTTACATTTATAAAAGAATAAGAATTCAAATGTATAATTCAACAGGTCCCGACCTCCAGGGTGCAAACCGGAACCCGTCCAGTACCGCAATGCAGATCTCATTGGTATCGGAACCAAACCGATAGCAGATGTGGTACCAGGTGCAAACTGGAGGTTCGGGTACTGGTACTGGGCACTTCTCAGGACCAGTCCGGGTCCAGTACTGCAACGCAGATCACACCAGTACCCAAACCGAGTGCCTTAGCCCGGTACCGGACATGGTACCAGGTGTGGTACCTGACGCGTTAGGGTACTGGTACAGGACGGTACCGCGTCCCAAGGGTTTTGGACCCTTGATTTTATGAACAGCCATAATGTTGAAAAACAACAAGTTGGTGAGACCCAAAACGTTAAAAAGTGATGTTTAAGGAGGGGTCCTCAACCAAACGTCAGTATGTGATGACCTGTGAGAGAGAACCTGTTGATCTCGTGCAGCATTGGTGCGCGGTCAGTGAGGAGTCAGTGCCCACGCTAACCACGACAGTGTGGCGTGCAGACACAGTTTGACAGCAACACCTGTAGGTCACGAGTGAGAGGAACGTCCATTATCCGTACCGTTACATCACGATACTCGCCACGCTCGACCATGATGCGGTCCATTCATGACGTCCCATCAGGCGCCTCAAACACACCGGAGCTCCCCTTAAGATGCAGCCGCTCCCCCACAGACCCGCACAGCCCAAAACCCACAGAACCCGTACGGGTCGACCCCCCCCCTCCCGTAGAGTTCATGTGACGTTCTGGAGATTTCTCTGGAGTCATCTTCACTGCTGCACCTCCAATGATGTGATTCTACTTCCTGTTCTAAAAATATTTCAAGTTAAAAAGTTTGAGTAACAAACTGATTCTGCCCCCCCACCCCCACCCCCACCCCCATGGCCAACAGTAAACCTGAAGAAGAGTAAGTAACTGAAACAGGAAAGATGCTTAATAGTGAGCTGCTGTGCTTTGCTATGAAGAACCAGTCTGCCAAATAATGAGCTCTAATAAGGACACAGTGACAGAGAAGGCTATTACTTCATGCCAAATAGTGAGCCGCCTTGGCAGAGTTAAAAGTTTGCTAAAGTTGCAACTTTGTTGAAAGTCCCACAAACATGGAGTTTGACAGAAGCTTCACTGTGGTCAAAAAGTGACCCTGCATTTAACCTGCAGAATAGTGAGCCGCTTCGCTGAGGCCCAGACTGCAGCGCCCCCTAGTGCTTTGAGCGGGAACTGAGGACTGACGAGTGCTCTCTCCTCAGAAAAGGGATGATGGCGTGGATCTCTCAGGGCTTGGAGAAGGTGGTTCCTCAGCCTGAGCTGAAGAGCAAAGAGCCGACGGCCGCTGAGCAGCAGCCTCAGGTACGCCCACCTGAAGCTCCTCCCTCAAAACTACAACCCTCAGAAGTCCTGGTGGTACTGTCCGCCTTGAGCTCTGAAGGGATGGGTCTGAACACCAAAAACTCTAAAACGGGACCCAATGTGGAGAGCACGCTCCACCAGAGCGCCTGTTGGTTCTGGGTTTCCTTTGGTGTCTCACTGGTTCTGATTCATCTCTGAATGTATCTTCTGGACCAGAACGTTTCCCTTCATTCGCTCTGACGGGAAATCCCATTTTAAAACGTTGACCTTCATGAAGACCTTCAATCTGCTCCTGACCACCAACTCCGTCAAAGTGCATTTAACAGTTTCCATAGCAACCGTGACCTGCCGTCACCATGACAACATGAAGAAAGGACTTCTGGGTTAGTCTGACTCTCCATGATGTTTGTGTTCAGACAAAACCTCACATCTACATGGAGTCGTGAAAGTCCACATTTCAAATGTTGTTTGTCAAACAAAAAAGTCAATTTGCTCAAGAATTAAGTTTGTTTCTGGATTCAAAATTCTTGCAAAAGTTTCCACAGAAAAACTTGAAAAGAGTCAAAGAAAACTTTGTAAAGGTATTCTTTTCGGTTTAATGTTTAGTTTTTCTTCACATTTTAGCTTTAAATTTCTTCAACATTTTTGAGGATTTTTTTTTTAACATCAAAGGGAAAATAAATTTAAATTTCAAAGAGTAAAAAAAAAACGTTTCTAAACTTTTTTCACTTAAAATGTTCATTTTGACTTTAAGGATCCAGAACTGGACCGGATGAAGGGCTGGGTGTGCTTAGAGTTGGGGGGGGTGTCATGTCCCCAGGTCTGTCTCAGTTTTATGTTGAACTCTACATCTACCGGGCTGGGGACAGGCACTAGCAGGAAGACTCTGGTTTGTAGCTGTTATCATGTCATCATCCTGAAGAAAATATCTGATTTTATATTAACTAAAGTGTGAATTAGAATCTGGTTTATTTCATCGAGTTTGCTAAACACGCTGAAGGTTCTAAGACCGGATCGGTACCAACTGTCCGTTAATGTTGCCGTTTGTCCTCAGGTGCGTCAGACAGCGCCTCCTGCAGGTGAGCTCCGACGTGACATGACCTTCAGAACCTGCTCACCTGGTCAAAGCTGAATTCTCTCTCCTTTCTTCACCTGCAGACTCTCAGGTGACAGCGAAGGAGGCGGAGACAGACCCGAGTGAGAAGTTAGGCCCGCCCAGGTGAGTTTTTCTTCTCCCTCTTCCGGTTCCAAAAGCACCCGTGAGACCCGAGCGAGTCGGGACAGAAACGCTGGGATTCCTCCAGATCACGTGAAGCTCTGTGAAGTCACGACTTCCTGTGGGTTTGCAGGATGATGGAGTGGATCAAACACGGAATCGAGAAGGTGGTTCCTCATCCGGAGATCCACTCCAAGACGGAGGCCAACGAGAAGACAGAAGCTAAAGGTGCTTCCACGATGATGATGATGATGATGGTCAGAACTGTTTGTGCTGGACTTTGAACTTCTCTGGTGTGTTTTTCTGTTTCAGTGATTAAAGTTCCTCCTCCGGCTCCAAAACCGTCCGCAGAGACAGAGTGAGTCCAGAGTTTTTGCTCCTCGGTCATCTGTTGTTCATGACTGAAGAAACTCAAAGTTCTGCTCAAGTCCAGATTTCCTCTGAGGGTTTCTGTCAGACATACAGACATCATGTTTAACGTAGATGTGTTGTCGTCTTCAGAAGGGTCACGTGACCACTCAGATGTTGGTTCTTCTCCAGAACCCCGGTCAGGAAGACGAGCAAAAATCAGGTTTGAGAAGGACCTGCAACCAGGTCAGCTCAGACGGTAACCAGTATGTGGGGATGTGGACAGCTGTGGATCATCGAGTTAGGCGGCTGCACCATTTGGTCAAGGGTTCAAATCCCAGACTACATGGTGCATACAGTCTCATTTACCCACTGATGGAGCTGTAAGGCAAGGCACTGACCTGTCACTATCAGGAGCTCGATGGGGTTCAGACTGTTGCCCAAGGACACCCAAGCAGAAACTGAGCGGGAAAACCTCCAGTCAGAGGTCGACCGCTCTTCCTCAGCAAAAGCCCCTCCCAGACTAACAGGGTGTTGTGTTTGAGCGAGAAGTTCTCATTTATGATAAATGACGGACAGGTGATGTACCAGGACCATTAGAGAAGAATTAGTTTGTCTAACTCCACAACTACGGACTTCAATAAAGTTCATCCAGATAGCACTGACGGACAGGTGGAGATGAGCTCCACGCCCAAGACGAGCCAGAGGTGTGGTCCACAGCCAAGACGAGCCGGAGGCGTGGTCCACAGCCAAGACGAGCCAGAGGCGTGGTCCAAGACCAAGACGAGCCAGAGGTGTGGTCCACAGCCAAGACGAGCCGGAGGCGTGGTCCACAGCCAAGACGAGCCGGAGGCGTGGTCCACAGCCAAGATGAACCAGAGGCGTGGTCCAAGACGAGCCAGAGGCGTGGTCCAAGACCAAGACGAGCCAGAGGCGTGGTCCACAGCCAAGATGAACCAGAGGCGTGGTCCACAGCCAAGACGAGCCAGAGGCGTGGTCTACGGCCAAGACGAGCCAGAGGCGTGGTCCAAGACGAGCCAGAGGCGTGGTCCAAGACCAAGACGAGCTGGAGGCGGGGAGAACAGGAGCACAGACGATCCACTAACAATCTGAAATCTCTCCTGCTAGGAGTAGGAAAGAGGAACAACACCTGAATCGCACTGAACCAAACAGAAGCACAGAGAACTAAATAAATAAATAATAAATCCCATCGATGAGGTACGGCCACGGTTCTGGTCATGGTTCTGTTCAGAGACAACCCGTTAAGTTTGTGATGCTGCAGATAACAGCAGAAGATGGAGAAGAATATGAAAGAAAAACTGTCAGGAAACTCAGATGTAGAACTCAGTGGACATGAAGCTGGAAGAAACATCTTCAAACCTCTCTGATGGTTCTCTTCTCCTCTCAGGTCCTCCAAGGAAGCAGAGCAGCAGCCAAAGTAGGTGGACTGTCTTCCTGTTTTCATGATGCAGCTTGGAGATGCTGACTGTAACCATGGTAATAAAGCTTCTTCTCCTCTTGTGTCTTTGAGTATGATGGGATGGATCGTCAGCGGGATCGGCCGCATGCTGCCTCAGCCCGTCCTCAAGCCGGTGAGCGTCAGTCCTCGTCAAACACCTGCAGGTCAGGTGACCGTCTCTAAACCTCTCGCTTGTTTCCGTGTTGCAGGACGCAGGAAGTGACGAGGTGCAGACGAGTAAGTACCACGGCTGCCCCTCCTCGGCTGGCCCGAGGGCGGGTGGGGCCGCCCAGAAGCCCCCTGTTGTCTCCGTGTAGCACGCAGAGACGAGCTGATTGGTTGGTTGTAGCAGAGCTGGTGTCCGGGTGAGGCGGACTCTAACTGGGCTGCTCTTCTCCTTCTGTTTCAGGAAGGAAAGGAAAGCAGAGCCCCTTAAAATAAAAGGAGAAGGAAGCCGGGACAGAGTCGCTCACTCTGACACTGAAGGACAGACGGACCTTTTGGTCCGGTTCTGTCCGGCTCGCATGCTGCGCTGCTTGCACGCCGCTCTCAGCTTTGACGCTTCGCAAACAGAAAAATCTGGACTTTAAGTCGCCGGGACTTTCCCGTCAGGAAGCTGCTTGTTTACGGAACGCTGAGCTGCTGATCCGACTGCCGGAGTCCAGCAGGTTCAGGCCGCAGAGCGGGATGTAGATCCACTGAGCTGGTGCTGATCTGAGGACAGCGTGTACGGAAATAAAGGATCTGCTGGGGAAAACCAGACATGTGCTTATTTTATTTAAACCAATCAACCAACCAATCAGCTTGTTTTGTTTTCTCCATCCTCCCATCAGTGAAGCTTCTCATTCATCCCAGTGATGACCTGAAGTTGAGTTGTAGCATCTGGACTTTAAATCTGCTTTCATGAAGCCAAAGAAGCTTTGAGGTCCAGATGGTCAACATCAGGACATCATCATCACTTATACATTCAGTTATACTGTCTGTTTCACCGTGTAACACCATCCATCCATCCATCATCCATCCATCATCCATCCATCCATCCATCATCCATACATCCATCCATCATCCATACATCCATCCATCATCCATCCATCATCCATCCATCCATCATCCATACATCCATCCATCATCCATCCATCATCCATCCATCCATCATTCATACATCCATCCATCCATCCATCATCCATCCATCCATCATTCATACATCCATCCATCATCCATCCATCATCCATCCATCCATCCATCCATCATCCATCCATCCATCATCCATCATCCATCCCTCCATCCATCCATCCATCCATCCATCATCCATCCATCCATCCATCCATCCATCATCCATCCATCCATCCATTCATCCATCCATCCATCCATCCATCCATCATCCATCCATCCATCCATCATCCGTCCATCCATCCATCCATCATCCGTCCATCCATCCATCCATCATCCACCCATCATCCATCCATCCATCCATCCATCCATTCATCATCCATCCATCCATCCATCATCCATCCATCCATCATCCATCCATCATCCATCCATCATCCATCCATCCATCATCCATCCATCATCCATCCATTCATCCATCCATCCATCCATCATCATCATCCATCCATCATCCATCCATCCATCATCCATCCATCATCCATCCATCCATCATCCATTTCTCCCATCAGTCCACCCATACGCTGATGACTGTGTCCTTTACGTTTTTCAAATATAAATATTTCTCTGGAAAATGTTGGAGGATTTTGTTTCATTGTTCAATCCTTTTCTACTTTATAAAGATTATTTTATCCCATTAGAAATGAAAGGATTTCCTTTTAAGGTAGTAACTTTAGTTTTAACATCTGAGTTAATTCAAGTTGGACATGCCCTCACAGTGACCGCTGGTCTTACACTGACTGCACATGTGCAGATCATCACCCAGCTGTCTTCTGCTGTCGTGTTGTGTTCAGTCAGCATCCCTCACAAGAACACAGACCTGGTGCTCGAGGATGTGGAAGAAGATGAAGGCAAGAAGGCGAAAGAGGAGGCCAAGCCAACAAACAACCAACAGCCATCGAAAAAGGTGCCTGGAAAATAAAAGTCTGAAGACAGATTACATCAGAATCTAACATATCTGTAGCAGATTCTAAGTCCTGAAAAGTCTTAAAAGGTTCTGTTAGTTCAATGAGCTTACAGAAGTAACTAGAACTTTAGATTTGGATCTATAGAATTTCCTCATTCAGTCTTAAGATATAAGGATGCCCTGATCCGATCACATGATTGAAAAATCAGGCGGGGTTGATGGTCAGTATCGAATGCGGTCTGCTGATCAGTATTGGATTTTTAATTTAATTTTCTTATGTTTCAAGCTTATATTCCAGGTAAATACTCCACTAGAAGTCTGCATGACTTGAACGGATCACAACATGTTGTGGCAGTAAAGTGCAGCAGAATACAGCAACAGTTCAAGCAGGAACCTAGCAAAAACAGTTCAGTCAAGCTAGCCAGATCTTCAATAACTCTTTAAAAAACCCTTTTAACTGACAGCAAGGGTTTAAATTCATTTAAACAGAAAATTTTTCATTTTTTTTAATGTGAAGCTCTCTCTGTTCTGCCAAAAGACAGATAGCTACACAGCAGCTGCTAACTGCTAATGCTAAGCGCTAGTGCCCTGATTTTAGGACCTTTAAGAGTTCTTTCGTTGCCTGTTGATTTTTCTGTCAGAGAAATAAAAAGTAACTACTGTGGTGATAAAACTGAAAACGTGGTCTTCATCAGTTAAAATCTTAAAAAGTTAATATATATAAATTAAAAAAAAGACAGTAAATTGTTCAATTGCTCAAATTATATCAGCCATGAATACTCATCATCATATTCATACTACAACAAAGTCATTTATAATGAATTTTTTATGAAGATATAAATCACATTGGTTAAAAATGTTCAATAGTTCTGAAGATATTAAAGCTTAATTCACTAAACTTTCTCACATGAATAATTATCACTTATATTTACAACAGAATGTTTCTTTTTTTTAAGTAACAGTTGCACTGTTTTTACTTGTTTGTTAAAGATACATCACAGAAGTTCTCTGTTAAAGTGTTAAACGATAATAGAAGGTTAATGAAACCTGAATATATATTATATATATATAATATATATATATTATATATATATATATATATATATATATATATATATATATATATATATATTATATATATATATATATATATTAATCTGTTACAAAAGTATTGGACTGGGACTCTAAAGTTACTCTAAATCAAATTAATCAGAATGAAAAAAATAACCTGATCAGTCCATCCCTACCAAGAACCCAAAGTGCTTAAAAGATAATAAATCTTTATCGTCACGGGTACAAAGGAAATGCTGAATGCTCTTTTGTCGACTGTCAAAATAAAATAGAAATGAATGCAGATGGAGAATCAAACACGATTCTTTGGTGGAGTGGCAGACGGTGGAGCCGCTCCGTTCAGATGTTCACTTCCTCTGCTGGTGATGTCACCTTCAGCAGCTTTAAGGCTGTTGTGTGGTTGATGAGGTGTTGGACACTCCACCACAGCTGTCGGCTGATATTGTTACTAATATGTAAAAAACTAAGACTCCATACTTCAAAGTTGTTTTGTAAGCTTTAAAAGTTAATTTCTTCACAGTTGTTAAGTCTCAGTCTATAGATTTGATTTGATCAGATTCAGCTTCTACTTTGGGAATTTGATGTTTTTGACATCATAAGTTATGGATCCGTTTAACTTCAGACTGTAAACAGCCTGACTGGTACCATCATCAAGGACGGTGTTGTCGTTTTAAAGCCCGGTTAGATCCAGACCATCATTTAAGATTCTGTTTCTGGACTGAAGAGCAGTCAGCAACTGTTTGTTGGTTCCAGACCGACGATGCCGAGACGCAGGTCGATCAGCTGACTCCTCTGATGGACAGCATCAAGAAAGAAGCTGGAGAGGTGGTCCTCGCTCACATGGAGGAGAGGTCAGGCTCCTCGTCTTCGCATGTCCTCCAGTTCCTGACATGAAACACAGCAAACATCTCCAGAAGGACCTTAAGTTGTAAATGTTTTGCAGACATTGCAAATGTCTCGTGGCAGTAAAAGTATCTTTGTGGTATTTTGAGTCAAGGTGGGACCCTTCACCAGGGTTAAAGACCAAATCCTTCAAGGATTGGACCAATTTTCACTTTTAAACTTTAAAAAAATGGTCCGTTTTACCTTGTTGCCATGGAGACATTGTGTAGTTAGCTGATTATTTAGAGAAGGGGTAGGCAACTCGAGGGCTGCACATCATTGCAGATGACACTCTAGTGTACGTGTAAGTGTATGGAGCTCTTCTTGGCTTCAGGCTACAGCAGGAGCGTCTGGAGGCAGCTCGAGTTGCAGAGGAGATGGCCCGGAAAGCTGCTGAGGAGGCGGTGCGACAGCTGGAGGTCGAGCATTCGGCAAAGATTGTCATCGACACCCTTCCAGAGCCCAACGACCAGTGAGTCCAAAATGTCTGACAGAAACGGGAAGCAGAGAAAAATCTTCAGCTGAGTTTCTCTTGTTGCCTGGAACAGATTACCCAACATCCTGGAGGAGGAAAATGAAGATGAGCCAGAGTAAGTCTGAGCGTGACTCTGAGGTTCTCCTCGCTGTTCTCTCAGGTTCTGTCAAAGATTAGAAATGTTCGATCGATGCATGAGGTCAGTTTTTGGTGGAAATCTGGTTTGGCACCCCAGAGTCTAAGAGGGTCTTTGAATGTGCTGAAGCTTGAAGCTGGTGTTCACTTACTGTCTTGATTGTGTTCATTTGCACAGGCTTCAAAACCTGCAGGAGGACAGTGAAGGAAGCCAGAACAAAAATTCAGAGGAAAATAAAATTCAGGAGGAGGATAAAATCATGGATCTGTAAGTGCGGTCGCGGTTAGATGAAGGCTTGAATCGGCTGATATAGATCAGAAACACAGGCGCCAGAGTCTGCTGGTAGTTTTTCTGCTTCTTCTTAGACACCATGCTGTTGAGTTATGGCTTTTAGAAGAAGCTGAAGCCCCGCCCCTTTCCAGACTGTTGTTATATTTCCAGGAAAGGACTTTGCATTGTTATGGACTTTAGTCCTGTAAACCACAGAGCTGAGGTGTTGAGGTCATGGTGGTAGGAGGAGGAGGAGGCTGACTCATGAGGGAAACACTGGAAAGGCCATGAAATCTATGCACCAGTTGGGTGATGAAGAGTTGATCAGGATGGAAGATCAAGAAGACAACTAGAATCAGGAAAAGTCCAGAGACGTCTTTTAATGGATCGTCAGCTGAGGTACGAGCAGACTCGGTCTTGATTAGAGTTAGGGTGGGTGGAGATGGCTGCAGGTGAGTCCTCGATGGTTATTAGCACAACGACCGAACAGCAGAAATGACCTTAAGAGGAAGGCAGAGGGGCGGGACTTGGCCAAAGCTGGACTCTGGTTAGGGATTGTCCAACTGCAGTTCAGGACCTGACACTTCACTGGTGAGCTGATGCAGGGTTAGACTGGAGGACAGCATCTTCTAGTCTGAGCAGAGTCGGACAGCGGTCTGTGCAGAACAATGTCTGAACGAGTCAGTCCTCGAGGGCCGGCCTCCTGCTGCCTGATCTGCTGCTGATTACCTGAATCAGGTGTGCTGAGTCAGTGAAGAGCTTCAATGAAAAGTGATATTTAATTATTATTAAAAGGCAAATATTGAATTCCGTCTTACTTTAGTTTTCTACTTAAAAGTTTCTTCAATCACCAAAGCAAAAGTTTCAGGTATTTGGAGAACCGTGAACCGTGATGCAGGAGAACTGTGATGCTGGAGAACTGTGATGCTGGAGAACCGTGATGCTGGAGAACCGTGGTGCTGGAGAACCGTGATGCTGGAGAACCGTGGTGCTGGAGAACCGTGATGCTGGAGAACCGTGGTGCTGGAGAACCTTGATGCTGGAGAACCGTGATGCTGGAGAACCTTGATGCTGGAGAACTATGATGCTGGAGAACCTTGATGCTGGAGAACCGTGATGCTTGAGAACCGTGATGCTGGAGAACCGCGATGCTGGAGAACCGTGATGCTGGAGAACTGTGATGCTGGAGAACTGTGATGCTGGAGAACCGTGATGCTGGAGAACCATGATGCTGGAGAACCATGATGCTGGAGAACCATGATGCTGGTGAACCGTGATGCTGGAGAACCGTGATGCTTGAGAACCGTGATGCTGGAGAACCGCGATGCTGGAGAACCGTGATGCAGGAGAACCGTGAAGTTGGAGAACCGTGATGCTGGAGAACCGCGATGCTGGAGAACTGTGATGCTGGAGAACTGTGATGCTGGAGAACCGTGATGCTGGAGAACCATGATGCTGGAGAACCATGATGCTGGAGAACCGTGATGCTGGAGAACCATGATGCTGGAGAACCATGATGCTGGAGAACCGCGATGCTGGAGAACCGTGATGCTGGAGAACCATGATGCTGGAGAACCGCGATGCTGGAGAACCGTGATGCTGGAGAACCATGATGCTGGTGAACCGTGATGCTGGAGAACCGTGATGCTGGAGAACCATGATGCTGGAGAACCGTGATGCTGGAGAACCGTGGAGAACCGTGAAGCTGGAGAACCGTGATGCTGGAAAACCGTGATGCTGGAGAACCATGATGCTGGAGAACCGTGATGCTGGAGAACCGTGAACCGTGATGTTGGAGAACCATGATGCTGGTGAACCGTGATGCTGGAGAACCGTGATGCTGGAGAACCGTGATCCTGGAGAACCGTGATGCTGGAGAACCGTGATGCTGGAGAACCGTGATGCTGGTGAACCGTGATGCTGGAGAACCGTGATGCTGGAGAACCGTGATGCTGGAGGACCGTGATGCAGGAGAACCGTGATCCTGGAGAACCGTGATGCTGGAGAACCATGATGCTGGTGAACCGTGATGCTGGAGAACCGTGATCCTGGAGAACCGTGATCCTGGAGAACCGTGGTGCTGGAGAACCATGATGCTGGAGAACCGTGATGCTGGAGAACCGTGATGCAGGAGAACCGTGATGCTGGAGAACCGTGATGCTGGAGAACCGTGATGCAGGAGAACCGTGATGCAGGAGAACCGTGATGCAGGAGAACCATGATGCTGGAGAACCGTGATGCTGGAGAACCATGATGCTGGTGAACCGTGATGCTGGAGAACCGTGATGCAGGAGAACCGTGATGCTGGTGAACCGTGATGCTGGTGAACCGTGATGCTGGAGAACCGTGATGCAGGAGAACCGTGATGCAGGAGAACCGTGATGCTGGAGAACCATGATGCTGGTGAACCGTGATGCTGGAGAACCGTGATGCAGGAGAACCGTGATGCTGGTGAACCGTGATGCTGGAGAACCGTGATGCTGGAGAACCGTGATGCTGGAGAACCGTGATGCAGGAGAACCGTGATGCTGGAGAACCATGATGCTGGTGAACCGTGATGCTGGAGAACCGTGATGCTGGAGAACCGTGATGCTGGAGAACCGTGATGCAGGAGAACCGTGATGCTGGAGAACCGTGATGCTGGAGAACCGTGATGCTGGAGAACCGTGATGCTGGTGAACCGTGATGCAGGAGAACCGTGATGCTGGAGAACCATGATGCTGGTGAACCGTGATGCTGGAGAACCGTGATGCAGGAGAACCGTGATGCTGGTGAACCGTGATGCTGGAGAACTGTGATGCTGGAGAACCGTGAACCGTGATGTTGGAGAACCATGATGCTGGTGAACCGTGATGCTGGAGAACCGTGATGCTGGAGAACCGTGATCCTGGAGAACCGTGATGCTGGAGAACCGTGATGCTGGAGAACCGTGATGCTGGTGAACCGTGATGCTGGAGAACCGTGATGCTGGAGAACCGTGATGCTGGAGGACCGTGATGCAGGAGAACCGTGATCCTGGAGAACCGTGATGCTGGAGAACCATGATGCTGGTGAACCGTGATGCTGGAGAACCGTGATGCAGGAGAACCGTGATCCTGGAGAACCGTGATGCTGGAGAACCATGATGCTGGAGAACCGTGATGCTGGAGGACCGTGATGCAGGAGAACCGTGATCCTGGAGAACCGTGATGCAGGAGAACCGTGATGCTGGTGAACCGTGATGCTGGAGAACCGTGATGCAGGAGAACCGTGATGCTGGTGAACCGTGATGCTGGAGAACCGTGATGCTGGAGAACCGTGATGCTGGAGAACCGTGATGCAGGAGAACCGTGATGCTGGAGAACCATGATGCTGGTGAACCGTGATGCTGGAGAACCGTGATGCAGGAGAACCGTGATGCTGGTGAACCGTGATGCTGGAGAACCATGATGCTGGTGAACCGTGATGCTGGAGAACCGTGATCCTGGAGAACCGTGATCCTGGAGAACCGTGATGCAGGAGAACCGTGATGCTGGTGAACCGTGATGCTGGAGAACCGTGATGCAGGAGAACCGTGATGCTGGTGAACCGTGATGCTGGAGAACCGTGAAGCTGGAGAACCGTGATGCTGGAGAACCGTGATGTTGGAGAACCGTGATGCTGGAGAACCGTGAAGCTGGAGAACCGTGATGCTGGAGAACCGTGATGCAGGAGAACCATGATGTTGGAGAACCGTGATGCTGGAGAACCGTGATGCTGGAGAACCATGATATTGGAGAACCATGATATTGGAGAACCGTGATGCTGGAGAACCATGATGTTGGAGAACCGTGATGCTGGAGAACCGTGAAGCTGGAGAACCTTGATGCTGGAGAACCATGATGCTGGAGAACCATGATGTTGGAGAACCGTGATGCTGGAGAACCGTGATGCTGGAGAACCATGATGCTGGTGAACCGTGATCCTGGAGAACCGTGATGCTGCAGAACCGTGGTGTTAGAGAACCGTGAAGCTGGTGAACCGTGATGCTGGAGAACCGTGATGCTGGTGAACCGTGATGCTGGAGAACCGTGATGCAGGAGAACCGTGATGCTGGTGAACCGTGATGCTGGAGAACCGTGATGCTGGAGAACCGTGATGCTGGAGAACCGTGATGCTGGAGAACCATGATGCTGGTGAACCGTGATGCTGGAGAACCGTGATGCAGGAGAACCGTGATGCTGGAGAACCGTGATGCTGGAGAACCGTGATGGTGGAGAACCGTGATGGTGGTGAACCGTTCTCTGAACGCTTCTCTACAGGAACTGGTCTCCGTCCTGTTTGATGGTGGGAGAAACTGTCAGACTGCCTGAAGCAAAGTTCAGAATGAAATGGAATTCCTAGATTGGCTCTTTCCGTTCACCTTCAGACCTTTCCAGGATCTGCCCCGCCTTCGGTCAGGTTAGGCTCCAGCAGCCCCATTAAAGGAACGAAATGGGTTTAGAATGGAATGGATGTTTACCTTCAATGACGTGTCATTTCTACTCTTTTTATTTCTACTTCAGGTCATTTAGTCCTCACTGATAATTGGACCAATCAGATTCTGTGGATTTTGTTTTCAGTTTATCAGATTCCTGCTTTGCTTGAGTGATAAAAACCATGTGACGTGTTTTTGGTTTAGATCCAGTTCTCCAAACACAAATCTGTCCATTCAACTGAAATCAAGAAGATTTAGATTAGAAGAGTTTAAGTTGATGACACCACTGGAGGCTAACCTTCCTCTTCACGAGCTTTTGCCCAGATAGATGCTGATTGAACCAAACGTTCAGCTCGTTCAGGACGTTACTGATGGTATTTTTTTTTCATTTATGGTTCCTGAAATATTGAGCAAAGTGTGCCCCAGAGGAAGTGAATGAGGAAGTCAGATTTCTACATTTTAAGTCGATTAGTAACAAGTTTTAAATATATTCATGGGACATGTTTTCATCTTTTAATATTCATTTTCATAAACTGACATTGAGTTGTTCTATTAGCATTTCTGCTAGCTCATTTGGTTAAAATGGTATCGACTGAGATTTTTATGCCATTTGAAAGTTTAATATTTTAGCAACATGCTAAAGTTTTTGGCTAATTTGTTATCCACTGGGGTTTTTTAAGGTTAATTTGGAGTTTAGCTTCTATTTTAGCAACATGCTAACGTTTTTGGCTAATTTAGTTTACTGAGGAATTTTAGGCTGTTTTGGAGTTTAGCTTGTATTTACGCAACATGCTAGCTTTTTGGCTAATTCAGTATCTACTGAGGTTCTTGGGCTAATTTGGAGTTTAGCTCATCTTTAAGCAACACACTAAATATTTTTTGCAAAATTTTCATGTTTTAGGGATTTTTAAGCAATTTTAGTTCAACTTCAGGCTTTTTCATTGTTCTTTAATGAAATATTTTTACTTATAGCTCTTTGTGTTTTTAGCAAATCCCTGCAGCAATTAAAGTAAACGTTGTCACCATTTTCAGCCAAAAGTCTTCAAACTAGTATTATTGCAGGTTATCCAACTCTTATAGTTAAAGGTTTGTATGAATCCAGGAAGTAGATGGACCCGCTCCAGCAGAATCATGTCAAGAGATTTATGTTCTACAGTTAGCAGAAGTGTGTTGGTGCTAAACAAGATTACCCAGAATCCATGGATCTGTAGCAGCAGCTGGTTCTGATCATCAGCTTCCAGCCTCATCAGCAGATCATGGAGGCGTGATGTTTGCCTCTCCAGATGCCTGGTGGACATCTGCCCAGCTGAAGACCTCAGCACAGCTCTGACTCAGGAGGAAAAGGCCGAACATGACGAAGCTGAGCCCGAGACTCCGCCCACTGGAACCGCAGACCCGATCCCCCCTTCCTCCACGGACGTGGAACCGGCATCTGAAAGGAGAGACCTGGAGAGTCCCGTCACCCAACAGCCAGAGCCCCAACCTGTGGAGGCCCCTCCCTCTACCTCTGAGCAGGTGTGTCCTGCGCTCTGATTGGCTGGAAGCAGAAGAGGGGAAACTCCTCCGTTAATGATGTGTTTTCTTCTCAGATCAGCACAGCAGAACCTGCAGAACAAGCAGGATGTGGAGGTGAGAGCTGAAAGCACCCTTTGACCCAAAGACGCAGCAGAGATCTAAGTTCTGGAGAAGTTTCAGTAGTTTTAGAGGTTGTGATGAAGGGCGGTTCTGCTGTGACTGGACTCTGACCCTTCATGTCTGACCCGCCTGTTCCTGTCATGTTGTTCTGATGTTTCTCCATGCAGTTCCTGACATTTGCGCTCCCATAAGAAGCTTCCTGCTTCAGTTCCCGCTCGCCGCTGAGTGCTTGGAGAGCTGCAAGAAGCTGATGCACGACCACAAGCTCCGCCCCCCCACGCTGGCCATCCCGGCCCCGCCTCCAGAGCTCGCTCAGCTGACCCAGCGGCTTTCACAGCTCAGCAAGCAGGCCCAGCAGCAGTGCATGAACCTGTCCAGCCGCTTCGCTCGCCTCGCCTCCCAGCATGCTCAGCAGCCTTAACCCCAGCACCTCCTAGACGCCTCGTTGGTGTAGCTCACAACCGTCCAAGTGCCAAAGCGAGCAAACACAGAATCCTTCTCATCAATCCCATGATTATATCCTTACATTTCTGCTAAAAGTCCTCCAGGAGCATAAATCAAACTCCTGTGTGTCTGAGGAGTTTGATCTATGCTCCTGGAAGACTTTTACCAGAAATGTCCTCTGCAGTCCCGCCTCAAACTCTGTTGACATGAACTCTCACGGGCCTCGCTGTTCGTTTCAATGCTTCAGTCGTGTGACTTCTGAACAGGTTTTCAAACGCAGCAGCTGCAGCACACGGTCTGCCTGCATCCTAAAACCATCAGAGAACGAAGACGTTCACCCTCAACGCTCTAACAGAACACCACGAAGAACATCTGCGTATCAACCTGTCAGGTCTGAACCGGCCTGGCCTCCAGAGCCAATAGAAACGCCTCAAATCCTCGTTTCTCTTCCGTCCTCTGATGTGTCGATAACTCACAGGAAGTTCAGAAAACGATTTGTTTAAAACAAAAGAAAAACCTCAATTTTCTAACAAATTAAATATTATAAATGGATGGAGATAATTCTGCTCCTCAAACTTCTTATTGTAGAAAAATATTTGTTTGATTAAATAACCAATCGATATTTAAAGTGATTTTGAGGTTTTTTCATCTTTATGAAGTCAAAGTTTGACTGAATAATTTAAAACTGCGGTCTCCAACCTTCAGGCCACAGACTCGTTTCTATTGGACGATATTTTCACGGACCGGTCTGAAGAGGACGGAAGTTGGAATTTATAAGCTTCCGGTTTATGAATATAAAGTTTAAAAATAAAATGATACTATAAGAAATGTATTTTAAAAAATTCCTAAAATATCTGTAGATATTTTTATTCAGATGATGAAATTTCAATGAAAAAAGTTGTTATTTTGTGTTGTAATTCACAAGAAACAACACTTGTTTTTCCCCCATAGAGGATCATTTTAACTTGAATCCCAACTCTGATCATCTTTCAGGACAAACAGATTGATCATATTACGTCTTTATTTTTTCAACCCAGAGAAACATTTTCTGTCAAAGTTTCTGAACATAATTCAGCTTTTCTGTAGGAAAATGCTAAAATCCTTCTTTACAAGTTTCCACAAATCAGCAGCTTTATTTGATGAAATCTTCATTCTCCGTAAAATGTTTGAACTTTGTGACGAAGGTTTTCCCGTTAATGTTAAAGTGGAGGCTAACAACCGGATACTACGACCGACTTTTAAGGTGGTATGGATAAATAAAGCAAAATAAAAAATAAGTTGAGATGCTGTTGCCGCGTATCGCTACATGCTACATGCTACATGAGAACAACTGTCTCAATTAATCCGTATTCGGAGGAAAACTCCCATTTTTGACTGTAAACAGCAGCTTTGCTTTGAGCTACTAGCTTAGCGATCTAGCTAGCTGCTTTAAGATATGTGACCCAGATGGATGTAGTGAACAGAACCCAGACGTCTTTCAAAATAAAACTTCCTTCGAGATCAGATTATAAACTAAACAGAAATAAGTTAAGTAAATACATGAATTTGTTTTTTTCTGTCTGCGGCCCGGTACCAAGAGACCCACGGACCGGTGCCGGTCCGCGACCCGTGGGTTGGAGACCACAGATTTAAAACATTCCAGAGACTCATAAAAACATCTTTTGTCATAAAAAAAAACAAAAATATTTTCTTCTGTTGTCTTGATAAACATTTAATGGAATTAAAAAAAGAAAAATTAGAAATCTCTTTGCTTTGTGAAAACAAACATTATTAAAAAAAACAACACAATCGTCTGCAAACAAAGGAACTTTAAGTCTTAATTTTCCTTATAAATCTGTCTGTCCCAGAGACTGAACACTGTCTGGAAAACTTAAAAAAGTGTATATGCAGTGTGATCATGTGACCTTAGTTACTTAAAAAGTTTGTATTTTTTTTCAGCTTCATGATCGTAGTTTTAAATCATCTCAATAAACTCGAGCTTTTCTGAAAGTAGATCAATGGGACGATGACAGAATTGAAAAGGTTGTTTTCTGTTATTCATGGTCTGTCTGCAGACAACAGAGGAGAAATAACCGCCTGGTTAATTTAATGTGAAGAGTAAATAAAAACTGAAATGAAAGTTAACTTTTAAAGGCAACAATAACACATTAACCACAGATGATTTCAAATCTTGTTTATTTTCCCATCAGTGATTCATTACTTTCCAGAAAGAGTAACTAAATACTCTGATTTGCTTCATTTAGCGCCAGTCATTTCTGATCAGTATCATGTTGAACTACAACCTTCAGGACACTGTTTCCCACAATGCTTTGTCAGCGCAGCGGCAGATTTCCAGCTCCACCCACCACCTGCCTTGGACCCGCCCCTTCCTTGAGATTTTTTTTTTTTTTTATGTTTATTTACAAGTGACGTCAGAGTAGAAACTACCCAGCATGCACTGCAATGCAGCTGATCTGTGCAGTGCTGCGTTATCTCAAACACACCTATTGACTATCGGAAAACTGGACTGAGCGACCCCGCCCCCTGACGTTCCAAACAGGAAGTCCCCATGAGCTTCGAGTGGCCAAATTCCCGTAGATTTCTCTCATCATGATGTATTTGTTACACATTGCTATGTTGTTCTTGACAATCCTCATTTTTTCATGATTTGTTTTTTGTAGTTCAAGTTATTCAAGTTATAAACTGACCAATCAAATGCCTCAGTGAAAGTAGGTGGAGCCTGCTGGCCCCCATGTTCAACGTTCATAACCTTTGATCGACAGATTCTCCCGAACCTGTTTTCAAGTGGAGGGGGTGTGGCCTTCCAACTGACTCTTGATTGGCCATGATGGTTGCCATAGAAACGTTGACTAAGACAAATTCCAGCCAATCACAATTTACCAGTGACGTCTGGCTCCAACATGGCGGCGTCTGCACCAAAAATAAATGGCGACTGAAAGGACTTCACATGTTTAGAGACAGAAGAAAACCATTTTCTATTGATGACATCACACTCAGTCCAGTTCTCTGATATCCTTAACAGCTTAATGACCCCCCAACCATGGCTCGGTGAATTGCACCTGGCTCCGCCCACTTTTGACTTAAACCCTTTAACACTGGAGCTGGAGGAAATCCCAAACTCCTTAGATCATCGCAACTCCTCTTAATTCCAATCAAGGTCATTCCAGCGAGTCGAGAAGCTTAAAACGTTCACTTTTATTTGACTTTTTTCTCTTTATATATATTTATCTAAAAGTCTTCGGGAAGTTTAAATGTATTTCAGGACAGATCCCTTCAGGAGCTCCCAAAGATGATTAATTCTGCGTTTTAGACATTTAGTGTTTTATGCGTCAGGATTCCTCTGCTTTAACAGCTAAATTATAATTATTTGAAGAAGTGAATAGTCTTCAGCCGCTGATGTGTTTGCAAATGAAGCTAAATGAAATATAAATGAATGTTTTAGCTCCTTTTTGATGTCACTTCAAATGAATCTTTCTTTTTTTCAGAAGTAAATCAAACTTTTTGATCTTTTTTGCTTGTCACAAGCATTAAATGGGACGTTTAGTTTTTTTTTTTTGCTCTTTTAAAATGAAAATCTTTTAAAATAAACCACGAGAAGAAACTAGAAATCCTTTCCTATCAGGAAGCATTTGAAGTGTTTGCTTGTTTCCAGTCATAACGCTGCTGTAGAAGTTTACATTTTCTACCCGTGTGTGTTGCAGGTCTTTAGTTTTCTCCTGTGAATGAAAGTGCAGAGGAACAAGCTCTAATATATAGCATGACCTTCTATTTTTCAAACTCTTTTTACATGTAAATTCAATAAAGCCCGCCTGTAAACCCAACACTGAGCTTTCTTTCTTTTTTCAGAGCAGACATTTCTCATGGTTTCATGTCTTTTCGTGACTTCCATAAACATAGAGAGAACATCTTCCTGTCCGTCCAGATCTGGTCAAAGCGACAGGCTTTAGGGGGCGGAGTCAGACAGTTCACTGCAGCTTCTGAATTTGAACCCAAAACTCTGAGCAGTAGCTGCAGAATGCTACAGGTTACATGAACAAACGTTACATGTGAAGGACACGCTAACTCCACGTGAACACAGACAGCATTCTGCTGGTTGGACGTGAGGCTGACTGATCTCTTCAGTCACCTGTGGGCTTCTCCTGAAGACAGAAAACACAGAAAATGAACCAGTTCCCTGAGGAATCAGATGGAGGTCCTCCAGATCCTTTCGGGAAGGTTTCAGGGAAACTTGCAGACTGGTGACGGCGGCGGCCGGGCCCACAGTACCTGAAGTCCAACCGTTGTTTTCTGGTCTGGTCCTCAGAGAGCGGCAGCAAAGGCGTGGTCGAAGCTCCGCTGCTCACAGTGGAAGATGTGGGTCAGAAAGTGGTGAACGGACGCACCCTGAACATCCCCCAAATTATCACCACTCCAGAACCGGAACCAGACACCCTGGCGGTCCCAGAACACAGGTAACAGGGCCCGTGCTGTGGGGCCAGAAGGGGGCGCTGTGAGAAAGGTCGTTTATTTGACCCTAAAATGAAAACAAAATAAAAAAATGAAATCTTCAGTATTGTGGAACCTGAAGGTCAGACTCAGAAATCCAGAGGTTTGTGATCCATGACTGATCTTCAGCTACAGTGAAGATTCCTGAGGTCCACATGGATCCGTTTCCTGGTATGCTGGTGGTCACAACACTTTATACAAATGACAAAACTGAAGTTCTGCTAACACAGAACAACTGATAAGATAAGATCTGATCAATCAAACTTCTCTGGTGGGGAAATTCTATTGTCACAGCTCAATATAACTGCATCAAGGTGCAGAGGAAGCACATTTCAAATGTTCAAAGACATCAAGCTAAAGAAAATTACATTAAAAAAAATATACAACTCTTAAAAATCCCTAATTATATTTACTATAAATTAATACATGATGTTAACAATGCAGCTGATGCTGATCCGCCTTGCAGCAAAAAAACTGTTTTTATTTGACTGTTCATCAAAAAGATTTTAGATGAGATCAGAAAATTCCTCCAAACTTCATTTGGTTCTTCAGACCGAAGAGAGGAGGAGCTGTGAGCTCTGTGTGTTCAGAGGGAAACCAAAGCGAGAATCTGAGGAAGTTTGGAAATGCATGCTGGGTAATCAAGGAGCTGCAGGACTACATGCTTTTCTGTCCATCCTGGTCCGAGTTTGTTTTGGACAATAGCCCCCCCACATGAGCAGCTGATGGAGCTGCAGGACCGTTCTGGTGGTGTGTGGGGGGGGGGGACCTCATGACTAACCAGGGATGAATACTAGATTAAAGCTGTGAGCAGCTGCTACACACCCCTCACTTTCCATTCTGCCCCTGCATGTGAATAACTCATCTAAAAGACACTTGTGGTAAAATAGCAGCTTCCCTGGAGGTTTATCTCCATAGCAACCATTATATGTTTTGGTCGTCTGAAGGTGACAAACACATCGGTGTCATTGTTATAAAAATTCACAAAAGTACATTTTTGGATTTCCTTAGCAACTGAGGTTTTTAGTTTAGCATGTCCACATTCCTAGCATGATCATGTCAAATGTTATATCAGTTCATTCAGTTTGAGTCAACAACTCATGTAAGAAATTTTAACAATATTCTGATAAACATGCGAGCAAATGGGGAACGCCACTTTAGTGAACTGGCCACACTAACGTAATTCAAAATCTACAAACTTTATTTACAACATTTTTTCCCCAGTAGTTCCCAATGATGTTTTAAGGAGATGAAATATTGAAATCTCTGGGAAGAGTTTACATTGGTAGAAGGTACTACGGGGGATTTAAAAAAAAAAATCAAAATGGCGGCCTCTTCCTGATGTCAAAGGTCAACAAAACTTTGTTTTTTGGTTGCAGACTTTACCTGAGGCTTGTGTGTGGAATTTCGTTTTTTTTTCTCTCATATTCTGTCAAAATGTTAAAAGCAAATTTGACACTTTTCCATGCGCCACAGGTCCTGAGGCCATCCCATAATAAGTCCAGTACGCTGGATCATGGATTCACTTTAAATGGGTTTGAGGGGCACTAAGTCTACAAGTCACACGTGTTTGTTTCTGTCTGTCCTGCTGTCTCCAAGCAGCATGGCTGAGCCGACCACAGACGAGGAAGACGAGGAGCTGCTGAAGGTCGGCCTGAAGACCTGGTCCAGCCAGACGGAGCTGCTGGTGGCAGACGATGAGTGAGACGGGTTCTCAGACGCTCGCTGGACGTCCCGCTCTCATTCAGCTGAAACTTCCTGTCCTCGTCCTGCAGGATGCGCCCTCAGTCCGTCGCCAGCATCGGCAGCGTGGCGGTGCAGGAGCGCCTCAACGAGCTCGTCTCTCTCTTCAAAGGTCGGACAGAGCGGCAGAAGGACCGCCTGCTGGACCCGGACGAGTCCGAGGAGGAGAGTCCGGCCGCCTGTACGCCGTTGGTTCTCCTCAACACGTTTGACTCTGTGAAAGACGAATTTCACACCTGAGAGGCTAAAGAGAGAACCTGATCCACAGAAATCAGAACCTGATCCACAGGAATCAGAACCCGAAACACAGAAACCAGAACCTGAACCAGAGAAATCAGAACCCGAAACACAGGAATCAGAACCTGAACCACAGAAATCAGAACCTGATCCACAGGAATCAGAACCCGAAACACAGAAATCAGAACCTGAACCACAGAAATCAGAACCCGAAACACAGAAATCAGAACCTGAACCATAGAAATCAGAACCTGAACCAGAGAAATCAGAACCTGAACCATAGAAATCAGAACCTGAACCACAGAAATCAGAACCTGAACCAAACAAATCAGAACCTGAACCAGAGAATTCAGAACCTGAACCAAACAAATCAGAACCTGAACAAGAGAAATCAGAACCCGAAACAAAGAAATCAGAACCTAAAACAAAGTATTTAAAACCTGAACCAAACAAATCAGAACCTGAACCAGAGAAATCAGAACCTGAACAAGAGAAATCAGAACCCGAAACACAGAAATCAGAACCTGAACCAGAGAAATCAGAACCTGAAACACAGAAATCAGAACCTGAACCACAGAAATCAGAACCTGAACCAAACAAATCAGAACCTGAAACACAGAAATCAGAACCTGAACCACAGAAATCAGAACCTGAACCAAACAAATCAGAACCTGAAACACAGAAATCAGAACCTGAACCACAGAAATCAGAACCTGAACCAAACAAATCAGAACCTGAAACACAGAAATCAGAACCTAAAACAAAGTATTTAAAACCTGAACCAAACAAATCAGAACCTGAACCAGAGAAATCCAACCCGAAACACAGAAAACAGAACCTGAACCAAACAAATCAGAACCTGAACCAGAGAAATCAGAACCCGAAACACAGAAATCAGAACCTGAACCAGAGAAATCAGAACCTGAAACACAGAAATCAGAACCTGAACCACAGAAATCAGAACCTGAACCAAACAAATCAGAACCTGAAACACAGAAATCAGAACCTGAACCACAGAAATCAGAACCTGAACCAAACAAATCAGAACCTGAACCAGAGAAATCAGAACCTGAACCAGAGAAATCAGAACCCGAAACACAGAAATCAGAACCTGAAACACAGAAATCAGAACCTAAAACAAAGTATTTAAAACCTGAACCAAACAAATCAGAACCTGAACCAGAGAAATCCAACCCGAAACACAGAAAACAGAACCTGAAACACAGAAATCAGAACCTGAAACACAGAAATCAGAACCTGAACCAAACAAATCAGAACCTGAACCAGAGAAATCAGAATCTGAACAAGAGAAATCAGAACCCGAAACACAGAAATCAGAACCTGAACCAGAGAAATCAGAACCTGAAACACAGAAATCAGAACCTGAACCACAGAAATCAGAACCTGAACCAAACAAATCAGAACCTGAAACACAGAAATCAGAACCTGAACCACAGAAATCAGAACCTGAACCAAACAAATCAGAACCTGAAACACAGAAATCAGAACCTGAACCACAGAAATCAGAACCTGAACCAAACAAATCAGAACCTGAACCAGAGAAATCAGAACCTGAAACACAGAAATCAGAACCTGAACCAGAGAAATCAGAACCTGAACCACAGAAATCAGAACCTGATTTGTAATGGGGGGGGGGGGGCTAGGCAAGGCAAGTTTATTTGTATAGCACATTTCATGTACAGAGACAATTCAAAGTGCTTTACATAAAACATTAAGAAACAATCAAAAGAAATAGTAAAAATGTCATTCATTATTCAAATCATTAAAATAAAATTAAAGAAAGTAAAAAGATTTTAATTTAAAACAAGCATAGATAAAAAGTGCGGACGTAAACTTTTGAATACATATTAATCAAATGCAACTGAGAACAGGTGAGTCTTTAACCTGGATTTAAATCCACTGAGTGTTTCAGCAGATCTAAGGTTTTCTGGAAGTCTGTTCCAGATCTGTGGTGCATAGAAGCTGAATGCAGCTTCTCCATGTTTAGTTCTGACTCTAGGAACTGATAAAAGACCGGATCCTGATGATCAGAGAGGTCTGGCTGGTACATACTGGGTCAGGAGGTCAGTCATGTATTTTGGTGCTAAACCATTCAAAGCTTTATAAACCAGTAACAGAACTTTAAAGTCTATCCTCTGAGAGACAGGTAACCAGTGTAAAGACCTCAGAACTGGACTGATGTGGTCTACTTTCTTGGTCCTTGTGAGAACCCGAGCAGCAGAGTTCTGAATCAGCTGCAGTTTCCTGATGGATTTTTTTGGTAGTCCTGTAAAAACACTGTTACAGTAATCAAGTCGACTAAAGATGAAAGCATGCACTAGTTTCTCCAGGTCCTGCTTAGACATCAAATCTTTAATCCTTGAGATATTTTTGAGATGATAATAGGCTGATTTAGTGACTGCCTTAATGTGTCTGACTAATGATCAGCAGGGAAATTCTGGAAAACAAGGAGACAGTGGTTCTCATGACCTGCATGTCTCACCTGTGTGGTGAGACTCATGATGACGTGTCTCACCTGTGTGGTGAGACTCGTGTTGACGTGTCTCACCTGTGTGTCTCACCTGTGTTCTGTTCTGTTGCTGCAGCTCCAGCAAAAGCACCTCCAGCTCCTCCTCCTCCACCTCCTCCTCCAGGAGAGGGGAAGAAGGAAGACACCTCAGCAGCAGGAGCAGAGGAAGAGGAGGAGGAACAATTCCAGATTGAAATTCTGGGACATCCCATCAAACTCCCTCAACTTCCCAAACTTCCCCCGATGCCGGACTGGCTGAGAGCCATCCTGGACTACCGCTTCCCGTCCAGCATCGACCCGTTCACCGGTGAGGACTTCTGTCCGTCTCTGACAGAACGCAGAGCAGAACTCATCAGAGCTTCTCCGTTCTGGTCTGTCTCCACCACAGATCTGATCTACGTCCTCTGGCTCTTCTGCGTGGTGGCGGCGTGGAACTGGAACGTGTGGTTGATCCCTGTCCGGTGGGCGTTTCCCTACCAGACGTCGGAGAACATCCACCTGTGGCTGCTGGCAGACTACACCTGCGACTTCATCTACATCCTGGACATCCTGGTCTTCCAGCCGAGGCTGCAGTTCGTCCGTGGAGGAGACATCGTGGTCAGCAGACTCACAGAAGAACTTCTGTCTGATCCTGGTCCTTCAGAACTTCCTCTCTGAGAGGTTTCTTTGTTTACTTTCAGTGCGACAAAAAAGACATGAGAGAAAACTACATGACCACCGAGAGGTTCAAGGTGAGCAGACCTTCCCCATCATTCCTGTTCCAACGTTCCACCATCATCTTCTGGAGATCCTTCTTGTCTTTTTCTGATTTTCATGGTGTTTGAAACATGAAACTGTTTCAGCTAAATGAAGCACGAACAGAGAAGCTAATGATTCAACATCTGAGCTCTTGGAAGACTGAAAAGATCAGGAAAACTTCATCATTTAGACAACTTTCAGCTGAAGTAAAACTACGATACGTTAAAGATTAAGATCCAACTATGTTCCAACGTTCTGTTGCTATGGTTACCAACCGGCGTTTAGGCTAGCGCAATAATAGCACTAAAAAAAAAAAAAAAAAAAAAAAGGTTTATTTAATATTATACAGACTGAATGTTTTACATCTGACATTAAAGCAATCCCAATAGTAAACTAAAGAGGGGGCTACGGAAAAAATATAAATGTTTTAATCAATGAAAAATCAAACTAAATGAACCCTCAGGAACCGACGGACGCCCTCAGACGTCCTGCTGTGCAGCTGTGAGATCAACGTGATAAAATAAAAGTTTATGTTCGGGAACTGATATTTTATTGAATTAAAGGCAAAATATGGCCTCTATTTGTAGTTTTTGGACAAAAACATCATGGAGCTGTGAGGTGTGTCATGTTCCTCTACCAACACAAACTCTTCATATTTGTGGCCCAAATGAGGAATCTGGGAATTTCACCTGAAATTTCTTTTGCATTTTCAGTCAAAAATATGTTGATTAGTTTGTTGACTAAATTTAGTTTAGTGGTTTTTATGAAATTACACCCAAAACTGTCATTTTATGTTGTAAAAACAGTTTGTTAAATATTTTGGGGGTTTCCACAGCAAAATGAATCTGATGTTAATTTCTTGATCTTTTTAGTTTCATTTCCTCCCCCTAGTGGTTAAATCGCGCATTGCATCCACTTCTTTAAAGAACCATAACTCGCCACAGGAGTGGGCTAGAAACTTGCTTTCTGTTTTGAAAATTCTTATATATTTTTTTCTTCATAATTGGGCCGGATTAAATCATCTAGCGGGCCGGATACGGCCCGCGGGCCGTATGTTTGACACCTCTGCTCTAGAACTTGTTGTAAACATGCTACCATGTTAGCCGTGTTAGAGTATTCACTACCTGTAACTCCCAACTTGGTATTGTAAATCGTAAAAAACAACATTCAACACAGCTAGCTACACGCTAGCCACATTAGCTATGTTAGCATTTTGACAAGACCTCCAACCTTGTTTGTAATGTAAAAAACATGCTGATACTGTGACTACACCAACATCCTACCATGATAGTACAGTCCAACAGCGCTAACCTTTAGCTGCGTTAGCATATTTACAATAACACCCATCTATGGTTAAAACTCCTAAAAATCCAGACTGACGTTTGACATCAAGAGACACAAGAAGAATGAATGCACATCTGCGTTTGTGCTGTTTGAACGGTGAGGATCTCTGCTCACCAGATGGACGTCATCAGTCTGTTCCCCATGGAGATCTTCTACGTCTTCACCGGCGTGAACTCTCTGCTGCGGTTCCCGCGTCTGCTGAAGGTGAGATCCAGACGAACGGCCGCGCTGCTCCTTCAGGAAATGTCCGTCTGACGGTGGTTCTCTTTCAGTACATGGTCTTCTTCGAGTTCAACGACAGAATGGAGGCAGTGATGAAGAAGGCGTACATCTACAGGTGAAGAAAGTCAAGCGTCTGAATGACCACGGTCAACAGGGGAAGGAGCCATATTTCTGTTGGAGAAAGAAAGCCTTGATGGACGGGGGGTAGACGTGGGATTATAGACCCGCTGGCGTCCAAACAACCACATTTATAACAAGAACTCAGCTAAAGGGCAGAGGAGTTTACTTCATTACAACAAAACTTTACGGTTTTTACTTTAAACCTCCTGAAGCGCCGTCAGGATGAAGCGAGCACAATCATCCGTCTCAGTGTCGGTCCTCCTGAAGCTGTTTCAGGATTGTCAACATTTAACCCTTTTATCAGCACTAAACAAAGAGAATCTGCATGTTTCTGTGACACTGAGATGGAACAAGACCCTCAGGTTGTCAAGGCAACCACTTCCGGTCTGAATCCTAAACAGCAGGACCAGAATTTGGGATGTCATAGACCTCGTAGATGTTTGGAATCCTTTAGATTCTGCTGTTGAGCTCCTGGTCTCCTCTGTGGACTCTTTTGTGCTTTTCATACCAGGAAACACATTTAAAAAAACTAGTTATTGTAAAAAATAGAATCCATTTTCTTTGATAATCTACATACATTTTCAGTCTGAATACATCCTGGTCTGGAATCAGGAACCGCCCATCTCTGGAGGTGGTCTCGATTTGTTTTCAGTTGGACTGAGCTCAGTCTGAATACACTCCATGCTCGGAGTGGAACAACAGGACCAAAATGACTATCGTAGCCAGGCATTATGGGATGTGACACTTGTCAGCGTTCCTTCTTAGCTGTCGTCTCCTCAGAAACAGTCAATTTATTTCATTTTGAAAAGATTTTTTAATGGTATAGATCGATTTGAATAAATACATTTGTCGTAGCACCCCCACTAATTCCAGCTGGAATCGGTTCAGACGATGGACTCAATGATGACAACTGATGGTGGGGTATTCCAACCCATTTATTTACTCCACAGACATATTTACACTTTAAGAGCTGAAGAAAATAAAACAAACGTATTACAATCCCTTTCTTGATCCATGTTTTGTCTAAGCTAGTAGCATTAGCTTTCTAGATAGCTTTAAACATTTGCTTCCTTTACATAAAACAATAATCGCAAATATTCCCAAAATATAAACCATAAATTTAAACAACTAAAATACAAAACTGAAGGTATCTTTAATTAATTAAAGGAAATATGACTCAATAAGTAATCTCGTAAACTGGGTCATTTACAATGACTCCTCCCCGTTTGAGATATTTGCTTTCATTTCAGCCCCTCCCCCAAAAACATAAGATCAATCTTGTTTAGAACCCACAACACATTCAAACCAGTTTTTACATGTTTTTGTCATAAATCCAGCCTCACTTCACTATGAGGTTTGGTCATCGACTCGTCCACGAGTCCTAGTGTTTCTGGATCTGTACGGCGGTTAAACCAGACATGAAAAAATGTTGATGAACGCAGATGTTCCAGCTTCTCTGACCACGCTCTTCTGTCTCTCCTTCGCTCATTACCGTCGGCGGTCAGAGTGATCCGGACCTCCACCTACCTGCTCTACTCGCTGCACATCAACGCCTGCCTCTTCTACTGGGGCTCCGACTACGAAGGACTGGGCTCCACCAAGTGGGTCTACGATGGAAAAGGAAACGCGTAAGAACTGGTCACGAATGTGGCGTCAGAGAGGACGGACCTCTGAGGTCTGGAATGATGAAGACCCGGGCGGCCCGACCTTGATCCTCAAGATCTACCACCGGGATCAGGTGCTCAGTCCATCAGAATGAGGAGACACCTGAGTCAGGTGAACCTGCAGAAAGCAAAGCAGAGATCTGGAAAAAACAGGCAGTGTGGTGGATCTGGAGGACCGGGGTTGGGCGGTTCTGGTTCAGACCCGACTGGAAAAGTCTTTAAATAGATCTGAGAAAGAATGGAGTGGAATGTTTTTCCAATGAGGTCCAAACTCACCGGGAAAGATCTCAGCAGAAACTCACCAAACATCTTTCAAACAACTTTGGTGGTTTAAAGATAAACCTTCTTCTCTGTTTGCCTTTGGCTGTCCCTCATCAGCACAGATGTTTAGAAGATCCAAATCCCTTAAGAACAGGTTTGAAGGTGCTGCATATTTCTGAGTAAATCCTCATTCTGCCTCTTGGTCCCAGCATCAGAAACCGAAGAGGAGGAGATGAGAGTCGGGACAGTTGGGCTTCAGAAGAGTTCCTGTTGATTTTTGCAGTGGCAGCACCGTCTGAAGTCATTAAGAAAACCTTTCTGTCTTCAAAGTTACATCCGCTGTTACTACTTTGCCGTGAAGACCCTGATCACCATCGGAGGCTTGCCCGACCCCACCACCGTCTTTGAGATCTGCTTCCAGCTCATCAACTATTTCGTCGGTGTCTTTGCGTTCTCCATCATGATCGGTCAGGTCAGTCCGTGGAACCGGTCTGGACTCCAGATAAAACTGGACCTGGGAGGTTCTGAGTTGTGGTTTCCTGCCGCAGATGAGGGATGTCGTGGGCGCGGCCACGGCAGGTGAGAACTACTACCGAGCCTGCATGGACAGCACCGTCAAGTACATGAACTCCTACAACATCCCCAGAGAAGTCCAGAACCGGATAAAGACCTGGTACGACTACACCTGGAAAAGCCAGGGCATGCTGGGTAAGGAACAGGCTCCTCCTCTTCTACTTGACTTCATCCTTTCCTTTCCCTCATTCCTTCAACCCTTCTCTTCATCTTTTCTCACCACTTCTGTCTTCTTGCTCCAACCTCCATTCTCTTCATCCGCTCACCTTCGAAGATTCTGTGATGTCACAGTGTCGTTGTCATGGAAACGCTGTCACATTGTTGGCTCCAAACTTTCAGCTTTGTTTAATTTTTTTAAATGTTTTTGATGGTGAAACTTGGAAGAAAACCTCCAGTAGAAAGAGCGGTGTTCATGAACGCCTCATGTCGAGTTCAAAACCCCTCTGGGTTTCATGTGCAGATGAGCAGGAGCTGCTGGTGCAACTCCCGGCAAAGATGAGGCTGGACATCGCCGTGGACGTCAACTACTCCATCGTCAGCAAAGTCGCCTTGTTTCAGGTCAGAAACGGCTAATCCACCAGACGACCACAACGAATAGAACACCTTTGAGATATTTGTAGTTTTACCTGTTTGTGTTTTCTAATTGTTTGTATGTTTACTGTGTGCTCATCTGTGTTTGTTTGTGTGTTTTTATGTTAACGTGCATGTTTGCATGTTCTCGTTTCTCTATCCTTCTGAGGACACGTGTGTGTGTTGATGAGTGTGTTTTTGTTTTGAAGCTTGTGTTTGCATGTTGACATGAGCACGTGTTGTGTGTGTTTTTGTGTTAACATGTTGGATTGTGTGTTCTTTTTTCTCTATCCTTCTGAGGACACAGTGTGTTTTTGTGCGTTTTCTGCGCTGATGTGTGTGTTCTTGTTTCTCTATCCTTCTGAGGACACAGTGTGTTTTTGTGCGTTTTTCTGACTGACGTGTGTGTTCTTGTTTCTCTATCCTTCTGAGGACACAGAGTGTGTTTTCGTGCGTTTTTCTGCGCTGACGCGTGTGTTCTTGTTTCTCTATCCTTCTGAGGACACAGAGTGTGTTTTCGTGCGTTTTTCTGCGCTGACGTGTGTTCTTGTTTCTCTATCCTTCTGAGGACACAGAGTGTGTTTTCGTGCGTTTTTCTGCGCTGACGTGTGTTCTTGTTTCTCTATCCTTCTGAGGACACAGAGTGTGTTTTCGTGCGTTTTTCTGCGCTGACGTGTGTGTTCTTGTTTCTCTATCCTTCTGAGGACACAGAGTGTGTTTTCGTGCGTTTTTCTGCGCTGACGTGTGTGTTCTTGTTTCTCTATCCTTCTGAGGACACAGAGTGTGTTTTCGTGCGTTTTTCTGCGCTGACGTGTGTGTTCTGTTTCCAGGGCTGTGACAGGCAGATGGTGTTCGACATGCTAACGCGGCTAAAGTCCGTCGTTTACCTTCCCGGAGACTTCGTCTGTAAAAAGGTGAGCGCTCACCTGCCGGCCTGTAGGAGGCGCTCTTGAACCGCCGCTGCCGCCTGACCTGCTGCGTGTTTCAGGGCGAGATCGGCAGGGAGATGTACATCATCAAGCAGGGGGAGGTTCAGGTGGTGGGCGGTCCCGACCTGCAGACGGTGTTCGTCACCATCCGAGCCGGATCTGTGTTCGGGGAGATCAGGTGAGTCCAAGTGAACCAATCAGACGCCAGACCTGGAAGAGAACTGTTTCTATGGGAGACGGTCGGATACTTGATTAAATATTTCATACTTTGAGATTATTTTTCTTTTTTTTAACCATTTAAATAAGAAAAATAAGAAAAAACACAAATAAATACAGTCAGTAGTTCATGTATGTCTGATAGTTTCCTTAGAAATCTTTTGAACTGAGTTTGTTATCAGGCCAATTTTCAGTTTCACATTTTTGTTCTCTGGATTCATTTTAGTATTTTTTCCTTTAATCACTTTTTAAGTTTTAAAATTTTGCTTTTACAATCTTAAAGCACATTTTTAAGCTCTTTCAGTGAAAGTTCTCCCCCAATCGCAGCATTTAGAATCACCTAACATTAGTTTAATTCTCACCATTTCTTTGACTAACACTCTGTAAACTTTATATTATTCTTTATATTAAAATAATCACATTGGAGTTTTGAGTGTTTTACATATTTCATACTATATCCCAGGTGAATACTCGACTCTGATTGGCTACTGGGTGTGGATTAAAGAGGGATAATGCTCACTTAAAATAGAAGTTTCTGTCCCATATCCCAAATATCATATCCCCGCAGGATCATATTTTTAGCTTAATATACTTGACAAAAGTAAGCAGTAAACTGAACCTTTTTAATTAAATCATGACAATCAGCATACACATATACTGTATACAAATATTGATGGTTTCAGTACATTTATGAGTGGTGTTCCTCAGGGCTGTGTCCCCCCCCCTCTTTTAAGCTCCAAACTCTGTTTTTGTGTGACCTCCAATGACGGTTCTGTCTCCTCTCTGATTGGTTAGCCTGCTGGCTGGAGGCGGAGGAAACCGGCGTACCGCCAACGTGAAGGCGCATGGATTTGCCAATCTGTTCATCCTGGATAAGAAGGACCTGGCAGAGATTCTGGTTCATTACCCCGAGTCTCAGAAACTTCTGCGCAAAAAGGCCAAGTAAGACCGAGACCAGAAGCAGAACTGCTGCTGGTTCTGGGATACCAGACCCACTTCCTTACAGGTCGCCGGATCCAGTTTAGTGGGGGGGCAGAGTCCAGTGTTTGCTGGTCACTGTGGGTCACTGTGAGGGGGGGTCACTGTGAGGCCTTCTTTGTCTTATCTCCTTCCTCTTTGTGCCGCTGCGTCCGTCCTGGAGGATTAAGCTCTAATCAGCTCAGGCCGGTCGTTCTACTTTGTGCATGTGACGCAGGTCAGCTGGCTGCTGGGATCTTCTTCCTCAGCAGACCTGCGCCGTCATGCCGGGTAGCTGCGGCTGCGGGAGCTGCGGCTGCAGCCTCGGCTCTCTGCGGCGTGCAGCGGCAGCAACACCTGAGACCGGGACGCCTCCGCTTTCCTGACGCTGTCTGCTTTTGCAGGAAGATGCTCACCAAGGACAAGAAGCCGGAGGAGAAGAGGCCGAGCAAGGCCACGGTGGAGGTCATCCCCCCCAGGCCAGACACCCCCAAACTGTTCAAAGCCGCTCTGAAGGTGACGGAGCAGGCCGGCATAGAGGGAACCTTCGCCAAGCTGAAGAAAGCCTACAAACCATCTGAGAGCGCCGCTGAAGACGCAGAGGTACAGCGCCACCATGAATGGATGGATGGATGGATGGATGGATGGATGGATGGATGGATGGATGGATGGATGGATGGATGGATGGATGGATGGATGGACAAATGGATGGATGGATGAATGGATGGATGGATGGATGATGGATGGATGGATGGATGGATGGATGGATGGATGGATGGATGGATGGATGGATGGATGGATGGATGGACGGATAGATGGATGGATGGATGGACAAATGGATGGATGATGGATGGATGGACAAATGGATGGATGATGGATGGATGGATGGACAAATGGATGGATGGATGGATGGATGGATGATGGATGGATGGATGGATGGACAAATGGATGGATGGATGACGGACGGATGGATGGATGGACGGATGGATGGATGGATGAATGGATGGATGGATGGATGGATGGATGGATGGACAAATGGATGGATGGATGGATGGATGGATGGATGGATGGATGGATGGATGGATGGATGGATGGATGGACAAATGGATGGATGGATGGATGGATGGATGGATGGATGGACAAATGGATGGATGGATGGATGGATGGATGGATGGATGGATGATGGATGGATGGATGGATGGATGGACGGATGGATGGACGGATGGATGGATGGATGAATGGATGGATGGATGATAGAAGGATGGAGGGATGGACGGATGGATGGAGGGATGGATGATGGATGGATGGACAAATGGATGAATGGATGGATGGATGGATGGATGGACAGATGAATGGATGGATGGATGGATGAATGGATGGATCTTCGACATAAATATTAGAAAAAAAGACCTTTTGTTTTCACACTTTCCTTCTACATTTCTTTTCTTTCTTTAGTTTTTTATTTATCCTTTTAAATATTTTGAATTCTTTTAAATTCAGAGCTGTCCGTCAAACTATAGACGGTTCTGGTGCGGCTCGGTCTGAAACTAGTAGAGTTTTTCTGTTTATGGTTCTGGTCTAAATATTTCTGACCGTTTTGGAACTCATTTTGGAGAAATTTCTCTCATAATGGCCGCCAGACGTGTGTGTGTCGGGGGGGGGGGGGGGGGGGCATGATGGGACGTCCCAGGAAATGCATCAGCAGCTCAGTGAGCTTGTAGTAGAAGGTTGTGAGTTCAAATCCAGGTTGCTCAGTGCAGCTGTGTCACTACCCCCCACCCCAGGGGAGGGGTCACATGCAGAGAACCAGTGTCCATGACCTGGTTGAGTGACAGCTAATCAACTTTAACGGTTTACTGCTGCAGCTTGAGTTCTCAGACGTTGTTTGTCTCCTGAACGTTATTCCAGAATTTTATCTTTAAACTTTAGATTTCTCTCAGAATCAAGATGATAAAGTTTTTCACAGAAGATGAACTTTGGCAGCTGAAGGTCCTGATGAACGTGGTTCTGCTCCTCAGGCCCGTACCACTGTCTCTCCGCTGCCGCCGCCGTCTCCGATGCATCGACGCTCTCCAATTCCTCGGAGTTTCCCCCGAGACGACGGAGACGAATCGGTGGCAGAGACGGCCGACAGCTCTGTCATTATCAGGATGACGCCTCGACAGGAAGGGGAGGAGCTTCTCACTGTGGAGGTGGCTCCAAAAGAAGGGGAGGAAGAGGAGGAGAAAGCAGAGAAGTGAACATTTGAACATTTAAAAACACTAAAGAGGAAACGAGGGAAGGATGAAGGACTCCCTCCTTCTGTGATGACATGATTAGCTGCAGAAGAAACGGTTTTCTTTACGCTTCATTCTTGTTAAGAAAACCTGATTGTTTCACACGACGGCCTGCAGGTTGACTTAGCATGCTAATGCTAGTTTGTGCTTCTTCTCTCTTTAATTTCTCTGAAAGAAGCATGCTAACGCTAATGTTAGCTCGACGTTAGACCAAAGAAGGTTCTAATTGACATGATGCACGTCAGCATTGGGGATAGGTACCATCTGGATTTAATCCATGGCTCAAACTGGAGCTTCATGAAGGAAAAAAACAGAATTTTTTTCCCCCATAAATATCTAATTGTAACGCAGCGGCGTGACGGGGGGGAGAAGAGCGCCGCTCATCGCCACAACGACGGTCTTTTTTTCAGTCTTCCACATGTCAATCTGATCTGTGAGATCAATGAATTATATTAATTTGCTTCTATTTTGTCTCAAGCTCCGCCCACACTCACAGCCACACCCATTCTTATGGGCCCGTCCACAATCCCTGAAGAGACAAAACGATTGGCTTGAATTATGCAGCAAAACTGAGAAGAATACAAATGAATGAGTTCATTGTGAAGCGCTGAATCTGCATTTCTACACAGTATTGGTGGTACTGTGTACATCTGGACCGGTACCAACAAGGGATCGAGTTTTGGTACCCATGCCTGATCAGCGTGTTGCTTTTATTGGTGTAAAAACTCCTCTATGATAATTTACTGATATAATCAAAGTCAAGAGAAACGCCACACAGACTGTAGCATGATGCTAACACTGCTAACGCCAACGCTAGTTTCTTCCTTCAACTGTTTTGGATGCTGAAAAGATAAAGACAAAGACGCAGAAACGCTAACGTTTGTGTGTCCATGAAGCTCCTTTGGTATTAGCATGAAAACATGTAGCAACACCATGCTAATGCTTTCTCCGCTTCAGCTTAACAACATTAATAAATGTACATTCAGTCTTTTAGCTGAAGCTTTAATCTGAAGCAACTTTCAGGTTTTCTTGACTCAATGGTTAAATGTCAACAATAAAACAAGAAACTCCAGGATTTTCACCTTGACTTCTTACCTACTGATGCTAATCTACGATGGCTGACACTAAAACAGCAAAAAATTATATTTCTGTTAGTAAACGTATAATTTATTATTTGGTTACTTTCATGTTATTTAGAAGAATCAGGGTAATCCTGGATCATTATTGGATTTAATTTATTTCATTTATATTGGCATTATTATAGTTTTCTCATTTTAATGTAGAAAAAAATGTAAAACTTTTTTCCAGTATTTGCTGCTTTGACACAAGTTTTGTGGTAACCATCATGTTAGTTGTGTCTTACAATACTGTTCTGTAATTTACTATAGTAAGTACACTGTTCTGTTTAATGTCTACAGAAATGAAATCCAAAGCAACAGATTTTCTTTGGGACAATAGTAAAAACGATTTGTCCATTATTTAATGTTGGTTCAACTTTTTTTCTTCTACTCTTTTTTTTTTTTAATCAATATAATCATTAAATGCAGAGACGGCTGTCATGAGAATTAAAGGAATAAGTTTTGAAATGTAAATGTTCTGCAGTGTGACAAAGTGAACAGTAGAGGGAGCTAATACACTGCTGCTGCTGTAAGCTAATGGCATCAATGTGAGACAGATCCAGGTCTGAAGGTCCGTTAAGACTCATAGATCTACGAGTTAGAGGCTGGATCAGAGACAACATTAGGTCAGGCATGAACATTTATGTTATAGGCTAACATACTTAGAACAGTGTGTGTGTGTTTTCATATACAGGCATTGTGGGAACTCGTCCTTAAAGATGCAGACGCACAGCAGGGACCGTCGCACTTTTAAACTTTCTTATTGCTCCTGAGTTTGGGGAAAAATGCTTATAGGAAAACTGTGAGGTCGGACAATGCGAATGTGTGTATGTGTGTGGGCGGGTGGGTGGGATTTTACAGGAAACACTCATTGTGTTGACCGGATTTCCCAAAGAAAGTTGAAAAATGGCGGCAAAAAGTGTCGGGAAGCTGCTGATCTGATGAAGAACCACCATCTGCTTGTAGAACAGATTTGCTTTTGACCTCTGAGTCCAAATGACGAGGAAACTGATTTTAAAGTGTAGCATATTAAACTGTGAGTCTGAAAATAAACTCTTCATAATGGAGAACAGATTTTCTATAGGACTAAACTTTGGGGGCGGGGCTAAAACTACAGAGATATTTCAGTCTCAGAGTTTGTCACTTTGTGGAGAAGCAGAGTTTTTTTTATGAACTGCTAACAGTTGGAGGAGAGAAAACTTTTCTTTTCAACTTTTGATCTGTTGACTTTAACCCTGTAAAGCCCACTACATCAAAGAATTTACAGAAAATTCTAGTTTTTTTATGATATTTAAATATCAATCATGACACAATGTGCAACTTGGGCAAAAAATATTGTTCAGGAAAAAAAGCACCGGGTTGTGCTGTTGTTTCCCATTTGATCCACACATTCTTAACATGGTGGAACTGTCCTTTAAATAGTTAATTAGCAACAAATTTTGCATTTTTTAATACAGCAGGTGGTCATTTAGAAAACTGATTAACGATGGAAGAGATCATCTCAGCCTAAATTGTTGAAAATTAGCATTAACTTTTTCCCGCCAAAAGTGTTTTTTGGATGTCATGTGGGGCAGCCATTTAGAAAAGAGCCCTTCTACTGCCCCTAGTGGAATGATGAAGAACTGCACGGCAGAAAACAAGGACCAAGTCACATCCAATGGGTTTTTAAGGAAAGTTTTGATAATGCTGATGAGACAAGAGTCTCGTGTTGTAAAGGGTTAAACGTTGAGCCAAAGTATGGGAGGAAGAATTATCCTCTCAATTCAGATTTTGTTGGATGAGACCAGCAGTTCTGCAGCTCTGTTTGGTTCCACACCAGGATGGTCTCATGGGATCAGGTCAAACTCCTCGAGCGCACACCTTCATCAGGTTCACACCACAGACCGAAGCGGACCGAACCGCCCGCACAAGTCTTGCAGTTCCAGTGCCGCTCACTCGGGGTCGCTGTTGCTGGAGAAAACAGAATGAAGAAGAAAACCAGCTGTTTTCACTGTAGTTTGTGTGTGGACATCGTCAAAAGACAGATTGGAAACACAACGGGAATAGAATACAATTTTAGCAAATATCAAGAATTGTGAGTATTTGAATACATTTATGAGAAGAAGATTAGAATTTATGTTGGGATGATAGGTTCAGGAAAATAACCATCCCGGTCCACACTCCAGTCCAGTAGGTGGCAGTAATGTACCTTTTCAGTTGTCTGCCAATAAAAGTAAAAGAAGAAAACCAGCCAAAATCCTCTAATCCTGGAAGACATGTTCAAACTTTTTGGTGATTTTTTTTTTTTTATATAAAAAAGGCGGGGCTTATGTCATTTATTCCTTTCAGTTTAACATTTTAGTTCATCCTGAGGAGAACCGAAGAGAAGCACAGACCGGTTGTTCTGATCCGCTCCAGAGTCCAGGTGAGCTGACCCGCAAACGAACCGGACTACCTGAGGAAACAAACCCCCTAAAATGCATCAACAGCAGCGTTGGAAAGGCAAAAGCAGAGGTCCGTTTGTAAAATCTGATCATCTTAAAGACTCCAGGATGTTAAACTTTCAAAGAATAAAACTACAGAGCAACGCAGAGCTCTCTGTTTGAGAGCTGATGGATGGTTCTTTGTTCTGTTTCTGCTTGGGTGATAAAAACTGTAACTTTGAGAAATGTTGGTAGAAAATACAAACAGAGATTGAGGCTCAGACCCAAGGTCACAGTGGAGAAGCTCCTCCCATCTGAAGATAAATCTGTTGGAGCTGCAGCGGCGCGTCGTTTTTCAGGAGAACTTAATGAGCAGAACTTCAAGAAAAACTTCCAACAAACGTGATATGAAGAGCTGCTCTGGTTCTGTAAGTCTGTGGTTTAAATAAAGATTCATTCAAACTTTATTGAACCTTTCAGTGACAGTCTGAGCTTTCGCAGAGCCGTTCACGGAACCTCCATCCCCACAAACGGGACCGGAAGCGCCTGTCACTGATGGGAGTCACGCCCGCGTTCATGGGATTGTTTTGGAACGTGGAGCTGTCACGTGACCTCCAGCTGCGAACGGCCCCTCTATAAATCTCCGCGTTTCTGCTCATGCGCGTTCGGCTCTCAGAGTTTCCGCCCCTCCGACGGTCCGTGAAGGCAGCACCGTTAGTCTTGACTCGCCGCGGCGCACAGCCGCACGAACCCGCGAACCGTGCGGACCCGGGCCGACCTGGAGCCCGCGCGCGGACGGCCCCGGCGCGGACCGCGGGAGCGGGAAGGCGGAGCGGCGGAGGGCAGTCGCAGCGGGGACCCGCCGGTAAGAAAGTCGCTCGGTCCTCCGGAGACGCTCGGCCGGTTTCGTGCGTGTTCGGCTCCGGCCGGCGCGCGCGCGCGCTCGCGCTCGCGCCTCTTTTCACGCGGCTCCAGCAGCTTCCACCGGTCAAAGCTCTTGTCCTCCCTCAGCGCTTTTCCCGCGGGACAAAAGAGCCGCGGCCTCACCTGGTGGCGGGTCCGCGCGCTCGTTTCTATGGTTACACGGCGGCGGCTTCACAGAACTTTACATTCTCCGAGAGGAAGTGACGTCAAATTGGACCGACTCCCTCAACTGTGATGAACTTTTTCTATGTAAGCAGTTTAGTAGCAAATATAATAAAGTAAAATATCTTCGTGTTTGTGCGACAGAACAAAAGATGATCAACTCCACTGAAAGCTTTGAACTTTTGAGGTTTTAACTCATTTTAAAGATTTCTGACTTTATTTGTTCTTTAAAACCAGAAATCCGTTTTTATCATGAACTCTATCAGAAACAAACCGACAGACTTCAGTTTGCATTTTTCTGTTTAGATGCTGAAGATTAGGCATTAAAGTTATCCACGAAAAAGCTTTTTAGATTTATTTATTTTTTTTTTTTTTTGGTTAAACTTGTTTTGTTTTCAGCATTTTTCTACATAGTTTAAATATTTCATCAAACATTCGTTTGTTTCTTTCACCATCATCAGTTTTTCAGATGGATTTCTATTTTTTTCATCTTTTTATAACTTTTGTTTTGTTTCTTGTTGACCTGTTAGGATTACTCTGTGCTTTTCTACGGTGGCCCAGGGGCCCGTTTCAAGAAGCAGGTTCAACAAATTTAGAGTTGAAACCTGAACTTCGAGTCACTGGACTCAAAATTCCCGAACTTAAAGTTTTGGGTTTCAGAACAGCTGAAAATGTTTGGTTCAATCAACTTGAAGTTGTTGGAACCAGAATCAGGTGCGAGCGTCGCGACCATTAAAAGCCCTGATCAATGGAGCAAAGACAGCACGATTCACCATGGCAACGAGAACACACTTCCGAGTTTTGTGGCCACTTCCGGCGACGGAAATTGATAAATTCCTACAAGCATATGAAACTATAAAAACATTTTCAGCAAGAAAGGAAACCCAGCTGCAGCGATAAAACAGAGAGAAAACATCTGCAGAGTTAATGCATACGTCTACATTTGAATCATTTCAAATAAAGAATAAATAATGTCAGGAAGGTTATTTTGTCACTTGTTTAGTAAGGAATGGTTCTTGATCTGTTAATAATTTAACCAGTCATCTCCGTAATCGCATGAATGACCGTTTTCCTCTACCCCCCACCCCCCCACACACGCACCACATGCACACACGGATATCACCGCACGCTAAAAAGAAACACTGTAGCTGCCTGAGATATGTTAAAAATAAGCATTTATTTAAATGTAATTCTCAAGACTTGAAAAATTTTAGCTGATAAGTGGTTTTTTATTACATAAAATCGATGTGCCAGGTTGGGATTTGAACTTGGGACGTCAGAAGCGGAGGCAGCGTCGCTGACAATCGAGCTAATACTTGTCATGTGAGATGTGTTGTATACCAGTTCAAACCCCCTACCAGTTTTTGAGATTTAATCATTTCGATTTTTAAGAGTTTGAAATGATGAAAATAAAATTCATTATTAATAGCAAATCCCTGGAATATCTCACTATTTATAATGTCGCTCAAATAAAACTGAATGGTAGAAACTGCATCAATGGACTGGTGTCCTCAAATCCTCTCCCGACATAAATAACATTTCCTCTGGATTAATCCAGCCTCCTCTCTACATGATCCTCTATGAATGGACATGTCATTTTTAGTTTCTGCTGGTGGAAACGTGACGTCTTCAATGTGAATGTTCTCTAAATGTTAATGAAGAACTCAGATTTGAACATCTTTCACTTTAAAAAGGGGCGGAGACTGCAGAGAACTCTAAGTTTCCTGAAGAAAACCTGCTCCAGACCAGGTTTCGTTCACAGACTCAGTTGCCACAGTGATTGATTCTGAGTTCAGCTTAACCCGCTTCTTGAAACGGGCTTGGTTTAACCCACTTTCACGGGTTTGAGTTATCTCTCTTTCTGAAACCGAAAACTCTGAGTTCTGCTGAATTTGGAGTTCAAGAACTCAGAGTTCCAACAAAACCTGCTTCTTGAAACGGGCCCCTGAGCTGCCAATCACATCAACAGATTTTTTCAAAGCAAACATATTTTTAAGATCTTAAGAATAACTTAAAAAGCAAATGATACAAACAAAAACATAACATTTTAGAAAATAAAATTCAGGGGAGAAAAATACATTTTGGGGAAAAAATAATTTCCAGAAAACAAAAGGAAATATTGGAATAACAAAACTCTACGAGAAACTTGAAAAGCGAGGTATTATGGGATGTCGCTGATTGTCCCATAATAAGTTATCAGACATGAAGCGATTCTGAGATCATCATCCAATCAGTGACATCCCATAATACCTTCCCTTTTCTGTTTCTTTGTGCTTCATTTTTCTAACATTTCATTATGTTTTCTAAAACGTTTTTTTGTTTCTAAAATGTGATGTTTTTTTCTTAAATGTCTGTTTATCTTTATTGTCGTTGGGATCTTTGAAATGTTTTTGTGTTGATTGATGTGTTGATGTGATTTGCTCTTCAGGGCCACCGTAGAGACAATGTTGTGTTGTAGCCCCGCCCCCATCATTACTGTTATTGGTCTTTGGTGGTTGCAGTAAACGGGTCTCCAGCTGCAGCAGATGGTGAACACATGCAGAAGCGATGATGATGATGATGATGATGATGATGAAGGTAATTGATGCTGGCGGCGTGCTGCAGGGCGTGTCAGACAGACCGCTGCAGCTCAGCTCGGTCTAAAAATACCCGTTACAGAAAGCTCGCCACGCGTCCGTCCGGCGCTGGTTTCCTGAAGAATTCCCGCCTTTCACTGCTGCTTCTTAGAGATGACCTTCATGACCTTCAGGTTCCTCTAGTCTGGAGGGAACTTCTGCCTGTCTGAAGCTGTTTTCAGAGAAATCTCATTTTCAGTTTTTAAGATGTGGTGATTTCAGGACAAATCTTTAAAAAAAAAAGTGAAGGTTTTCTCTTTTTCAGCCACATTCCAGTTCAGAAACTGTAAAGTTAATGTAATTAAACTGACATTTAAAATGAGAATTTGTTTTAAAAATCCTGAAGTTTAGATTTTCTTTTGCTGTTACAGATATGAAAGTTTGGTTTCAGGGATCATTTAGATCAAAGATCTTCAGATTTTTAGAAAAAATACTTGAATTCTACATACATAATGAAACTTTGGAGATTTTTTTAAGAAAATTCTAGTTTATGAAGAATTTAATTCTGGATTTTAGCCTTTTTATCAGTAATTATTGTAATTTTTCATTATTTTATTTAACAAAAATATTTTAAACAAGTCATTTTACATTCATAGTATCTTTTTGCTATTGTTGATTACTTTATTTACTGATTTTAAATGTTTGCTCATATCAGTATTTTTTTATGTTGGAGCCATTCAGGCTGTTTTCTAGTTACTTTGGTTTTGAATTCAGTTTTTGCTTTTTTTCTCTATGTTTATAATATTTGTCTTTGTTACTCATTATTGAATTAAACTTGTATACAGCGGGGCAAAAAGTATTCAGTCAGTCTAATAGTGCAAAGATGACAGAAGAGGCCTGTCATTTTCATCACAGGTAAACCTCAACTAGACAAAGTTAGAAAAAAATCCATAAAACCACATTGTCTGATTTTAATTTATTTGTGTATTTGTTCTTCAAATCGTCCAGATTTGTCTCTCACACAGACCTGGACCTTCTCATGTCAGAGGATCCTCTGTCCTCCACTCGTTACCTGTATCAATGACACCTGTTTGAACTGGTGCTCAGTATAGAAGACACCTGTCCACAGCCTCAAACAGGTACACTCCAAGCTCCACCGAAGAGCTGTCTTAGGACACCAGAAACTACATTGTTGTCCTGCACCAGGACTGAATCTGCAATAAAGCGGCTTGGTGTGACCCAGAAACCCTGGAACCACATGGGGGGGGGGGGGGGGGGTGAATGACCTGCAAAGGAACAAAGGCTACCATCAGTAACACACTACACCGCTATGCAGGGACTTGAACCGTGCTGGGTCAGACGTGTCCCTCTAAAGCCGGTCCATGTGCGGACCATCTAAAGTTGCTAGAGAGCATCTGGATGATCCAGAAGAGGAGACCGTCCCATGGTCAGATGGAACCAGAACAGGACTTTCTGGTTGGAACCCTATAGAGGAGATCTGATGGAGGAATGGACCAAAATACCAGCAACAGTTTGTGAAAACTTACAGAAAATGTTTTCCTGTTGTCTTCGCCAACAGAGTTTATAAGAAAGTATTGAGATGGACGTTTGTTATTGACCAAATACTTGTTTCCCACCATCATTTCCAAATTCTTTAAAAATCAGACAATGTGTCGAGGTTTATCTATGATGAAAATGACAGAACTCCAACAATTGTGGCTGACTGAATTAACACCCCCCCCCCCCCACCTTTGCAGCAGGTAGCCCTCAAGGCCCCCACAAGGTGCCCTCAGGTCTCTTCTAAAATTAACACACTTGTGAGCTGCATCTAAAATTAAATTCTGTTGATATATTTTTTTTATTACACTTGCATTTACTTAGATTTAAAAATTAAAAAGTCTTACAAATATATGTTGATGATACATGAACTTTAGATAAGTTTAGGTGACCTCTGACCTATTTCAGTTCAAAGATCATTCATTTTGTTGAAAATGTTGCAGATTTGGTCTTTAGTTCAAAATGTGACAAGATTTGTTTAAAAATGTGTAAGATGACTTTTCTTTAACATTTTATAATTGATTAACGTGGTACAACACAGGGAAAATGGGACATTTTTCCCATGAAATCTAAGCGAACATCTGAAAATGTAACAATTACTGAGATTAAATAAGTGCTGAATATTGATATTTCTTTCCTAGCTTGTTGTCATTGTTGATAATTATAGGGAGAAATCTGTGTCTTTGCAAAGAGGAGTATCGTTTTTCATTATTAATAATGTATAACTAACTATAACTAAACAAAATTTGTTATTTAAAAATGGTAGCCCTTCGTATAACTAAGTACCCATGAAGTAGCCCCCAGGTTCAAAAAGGTTGGTGATCCCTGCTGTAAATATTCTCAGCTGCTGTAAAACATTGACCGGTCTCATAACAGCTGTGGGTCAAACTACGACCGGGTCTGAACCTGGACTAACTCTGGTTGGACATAAAGGACGGTGGATGTTTTTAAGGTTCTCCGGCGCTCCTCTCCGGCTGACACGTCAGCCTCTCGGACCTGAAGCTGCCGCCGAACATGTGACCTGACATGTGACCTTACAGGCCGACTGAAGCAAACATCTCAATTATGTGTGGAAATGAGATTTGGAGCTTCATAATCGGAGTCACTTCCTCTGAGTTTGGAGAACTTCAGAACAAAGTCAGAAAGTTTATATGGAGTCAATTTAGGATCAGCTTAAAGTTCACAAAAAACAGGTGGTAAATTAAAGAAATATGTTATTTTAAACTTGAAGAAACATTGATCAGTGAAAACTTAAACTGAAAGCAAAGATGGAGAAATGAGAAGAAGCAAATAAACCTTTTTATTTTGGTAACAGTTTTAGGTTTAAATTATTCTTTATCTTCAAGTTTTAAATTTACAAAAAATTTTTTCCAAGTTTGAAATATTTTTCCGAATTTACAACTTAAGTTTCAAACTTTCTCTTTTTTTTCCAGTCTGGTTTTTCATTCTGTTTAAGATGATCCTAAACTGACCCCAAAGTTTTAGTCTAAATTTGTTTTTAAAAATAAAACCAAACCCTTTTTTTAATTTAAACTTTAGCTTTTCTCAGGTCTCTATTGTGGAAGATGTACATGAATTCATACGTATTACAACACAAACCAGTGATTTGATCATTTTATCAACATCGTTGAAACTTTATTTAAATCATTAGATTTGGTCAGAATCTAAAGTAAAAACTGAACGCTTCAATATGTCATTGGCCGGCGTCATAAATGTCTGTTTTTTTTTTTTTTTTAACATTGTAGATTTTTCAGCTGTTCTGTTGTTTCTCCTGTCTGAATTCTGTTGTTTTTGTAGTAAAGTTTTTATTAGAATATAAATCCCAGATGAAGCTGTAAAGCTCATGTCACGGTGGAACGCGGCGATGGCGGTTCTGTCCGGAACAGCCGTCACGTTCAGAACCACAAACTGGAGCAGGATTTTGGAACGTTCCGTCCTGTCAGCGGGTCTCAGAGATGGAAACACAGATGTTTGCTGCTGCTGGAGGCGGAGTTATGTAAACTGGGATTAAATCCAGGCGGAGCCGCCCAGCAGAGGGCGCCAAGTCCCGGCGTCTCAGCTGATCTGCAGCTTCAGCTGGTTCCTCATGAGCCGTTTGAGTTCAGGATTTTCCAACCAGCAAAGCTTGAGGAGTCCAGACTGCTCCTCCTCCTCCTCCTCCTCCTCCTCCTCCTCCTCCTCCTCCTCCTGGGCCTCCTTCCTGTTTACCTTTTCCAGATGCTGATCTCAGTGTGTGTGTGAGTCCTCCACCCTCCTGCTAACTCTGTAATTTCCTCCTAAAATAGCTGGGAGACGGTGTGTTCAGGGTGTGTTGGGAATCTGAAAGCCTCTGAGCCTAAACACCCCCCCAACCCCCCTCTCTTCATCCTTCTGTCGTGCTGAAAGTTTTCCCTCAGATGGAGGAGGAGTTTAGATCTCTGTTCAAAGAAGTTCAGGCCTGAATTCACTGGACTGAGTGACCCCGCCCCCTCGGGGTTCCAAACAGGAAGTGGCTCCAAGAACCCAGAATCCCATAGACTTCAATAGAGAAATAAACAGCTGTTATCATTCTATTGGACAGAATACATTTCAATTAGGGCTGGGAATCACTGAGTACCTCATGATACGATACGCGATACACGGCTCACGATATCGATAATATCGCGATATTTGGTAAAAATCCTCTCTGATAACTTATATTATATAGAACACTTTTTTGGGGGGAAATATGTCCTCATTTTATTTTTTTATTTTAAACACAATCATAATAAACAACTTATGTCTTATTTTGTGCAACAAATTATAGACACTTTTGTTGAATGTTGCTTAAAATCACTAATACTATAACTTACTACCAATTGAATTGGAATTATTTGTAAAATTCGATGTTAACAATAGTAAACATGATCAGCAATGCCACAGAAATACTGTTTTACAGCCTCTGTCAAGTGTTAATTTTTTTGTGGACTTTTCCCACATTTGAAATGGGCTGAGCATTCAAAATTAAAGGCTGATTTACTCAGACTGACACTTGAGATTATTTCTCTAATCTTCATTCATTTTCCATTTGGTCAATCAGCAGTTAAAAGGTAAAAACCTTAAAACACATAATAATGGCAATAAATATTTAAAAATTCGAATTCTATTAAAAATTGGCAATAAACAACTTTAATCTATAATAATTTATATAATTTCATGTACTTTATTTTAGTTACATTTTTTTTAACTTCATACATCAAATCTGCATTTTTCTTTATTTTTTAATTTAAGAATGACTTTAAGTTAACATCAGCAAAAAGTAATTTCAATCATTTGAAAACCTTACACCATAAATTTACCAAAGTTACACCGTACACCAGCAGGGTAAATATCAGAGTGGATGAAAGCGAAAATTCCGACCGGTACCTGAAGTACACACAAACAGCTACGAAGCACGCGCCTCGTTCCGATCAAACAGGAAATAACCGATCGCGGTCATTCTAGCGCTCAGACAAACTCACTTCTTACCAGCTGACTCTTCTACAGATGGATGATAATTGAGAACAGGTAGACACGATTTTCTCACGCGGTACTGAGCCTGTATCTCGCCGGTGTTCTTCCTGATGGAGTTCGTGCATCGGCAAAATAAGTCCGACGCAGCGCGCTGAGCTGTGCAATAGTTCCGCCATGCGACTCGGGCGCAACAGCCTCCTCAAATAAAAATATGATATCGATACTTGGTGAAAACCCATCGAGAATCAATCGCAGGACTAAATATCGCGATATATCGCAATATCGATATTTTGGCACACCCCTAATTTTAATACCTTTAAACATCTTCCTCAGAATCCTCTTTTTTTTTTTTTTTTTCTGCAGTTCAAGTCGTTCAAGTTATAAACTGACCAATCGGATACCTCATTTAAAGTAGGTGGAGCCTGCTGACTCGCACCTCCAACGTTCAAAATGTTTGATAGATTTTGTGATCCCTCCTGATTGGTGAGAGTGGTTGCCATAGAAACGCTGACTCAGACCGACATGGACCAATCACCGCTCACTGACGATGTCTGGCTCCAACATGGCGGCGTCCGTATCACAGAAAGATGGCGACTGTTTAGACTTGATGTGGTTGGAAGCCAAAACTGTAACTGGGCTCGGCTCCTACTCGAGTTCTGGTTCTGTTAGTCGGGCTGCATGGAGGGGGTCGGTGGACCAGCGAGAGGCTCTGGTGTGAAAACGGATGGATGGTTCTGGTGAACGGGTGGAGGACAGTTTCTGCAGATCATCTGTAAATCAATGAAAAGGTAGAAGTTCTTGTATCTTTGAAGCTCCGCCCATCATGTTGCAGATCCACACCCCCCCCCCTGGTTTTGCAGGGATCGCTGCTGAGTTCTGCTGATCAGGTGGTTCCAGGTTCTGACCGAATGAAAAAGATCTGAAAGACCAGGACTGAGCGGTCCCGCCCTGAACCGGCGTTCTGCCGTCACGCCGGACGCGTTCAGGCGGTTTGGTGTCGCGTTATCAGGTTTTAAAGCAAAGACTTCACTGAGCGCGCACGCTGCCCTCTGCTGTTTGGAGGAGGAAACGCTCCGGTAAGACATCCGTCTGCAGACGCCGGTCCATCAGGCCGACCACAGGAGATGGTGGCTCTGCGTTCAGCAGGCGTCTGGCTGAGGGTTCGAGTCCCAGTGCGGTTCCTTAGGCTGAAAGCCTCTGAGGACCTCGTTAGAGTCTGGTTACTCCGACGTGTCCAGTCCGAGTTGTGGCGAGAGAGAGTCGTTCATCATCTTGTGAAGGTCAGTGGGTTAAGAAGTGAACCTTGAGGAACTCCAGAGAAAGATCTGTGTTGTTGTTGTTGTTCTTTGGGTGGAAGGATGGACCTGTAACTTGGTTTAGGTTTTGTGTTGGTTTGTTTTCTGTGGAGCTGAAACCAGATAAGACGCTATCATTGCTCATAAACGGGTGGACTCGTATTTTTGAACCCTTTACGATCCTGATGATGCCGTAAAACAGGAAGTGAAGATGTGCAGAAGGAAAATATTTAGATTACAGCACCCAAGTCAAACTCCGTCACACAGGAGCCAAAATCCAGAACACACCTGAGGTCAAAGGTCAAACGGGAGAAACATTTATTAAACAAAAGAAACTTTGAAAACAAAACTTATTTACATGAATAAAAAGGAATACTATTCCAGAATTTATCAACTTAAACGTCCAGGTCGTTATTGTAAATAAGAATTGTAACTTACCTGGTTAAATAAAGGTTTAAAAATAATTAAAAAAACTTGACAGCGGAATACTATTTGGTTTTTGGTGGTCGGTGATTCAGGAGGGAAGCTGCCTTAATCATCTTAATGAATACATCGTTGCCATGGAGACGGGTTACACAGACGACTTCTGCTGGTTATTCTGAAGACAGTTTTGTAAAATGTGTCGTTAGAATCCGTTTGTGTCTTTATGACCTTCTAAGATGATCATTCATTTGAAGCTGCAGCAGAATTTCTTAGATTCAGATTTAAATTTATTTCAAACAGAAAAAGAAACTCATTGATTTCACAACCAGAAAAAAGCCTAAATGAAGATGTGCAAACGTTACATTCAAACAGCATTTATGTTCCAATCGGACTGACCTGAAGAGTGAAGATACAAAGTCAACTTAGAAAAGTCAACCAGCTTGAGTGTTTACAGATTTTTATGTTTAGAATAAACAGTTTTGGTTCAATTTTTGTCATGTCAGCATAAAATTGAAGGAAACATTTGATCTTTCTCTGGAATTCCAGAGACAAATGTCATTAAAAACACATTTCATATAAAAGTTTTTATTTGAACAACCAACAGCTTAAAGATGGAATAATAGAGTAATTCTGACGTCTGAGGAAGTTTGATGCTGGTCAACATCAGAGAACATCTGATCACGCTCCTCTGATTGGAGCCACGCCCAGATGGACCTGAGGTCAGGTTAGGACTCCGCCCTCCCTGAGAGGGGGGGTGGTGGTGGTTGGGGGGGGGGGGGGGGTTTAACGGCTGGACCTGCAGACTCATCTTTACTGTGACTCAGAATCTGGAAGTTCTGCTCCGATTCTCTCCTGAAGAGTTGAAAGGACACCTGTGGATGGGAAAAGGGGCGTGGCCAAGGACAGACCCCACAGGTGATGGGTTATGAGTGAGGACTGTGGATCCTCAATCAGATGTTGATTCAGGGATCAAAAAGATCTGACTGAAGGTTTCTGTTTGTCTTTTAACTGGATGAAGGAAAATAATGATTCCATCTCCGTCGTTTCAGATCAGATCAGAGAAAACTCAGATTTAGTGATTTTATCATTTCTGCACCGTCAGTTTTTCTCTCAACTTCCTGTTTAACTTCAGCAGGAAATGAAACCATCACCTCTGTATGTTTAGATCATTTAACATCAAATTCCATCCTCAGAGTTCTGCTGAGTACAGATCCACTAGATCCATGACCAGAACACCGTACATAGAAATAGAACGACTAGAACACTCACAATCCTTTCATCTGAAGGTTGATCCACATTTGGTTTTTCCGTATTTTGGGATCGATGGGGAGAGAGTCCCGGATCTGGCCTCCTGTCCCAGTTCTGTTGATGATTACATGTTTCTGTCATCAACATTAGTAAATGAATTTGGAGCCCCCCCCCCCCCCTCATTAGGACCTGAAAGGAGTCGCTGGACCAGAAAAAATCCTTTCAGTCCAAACAGAACCGGTTCTCTTTGGGGTCCGAACAGAAGGAGCCGGGCTTTGATTGGGGTAGGGGGTGGGGGGCGTGCACGGGGCGTGCACGGTGTGCTTTAAGCATCAGATCCTCTGTTGATCCAACAGAGAGAAGGTGAAGTCAAAATTCCCAGAAACGCATCATCTGGTTACATCATCGTCTCCGTAACCTCTGGCGGTTTATCCGGCAGCAGCAGATGGTCCTGGGGGGGGGGCGAGCGAGAGAGGGGGCCACTCTCTCTCCTCCATTCTGCTGGAGGTGCGGTCTAATCTGTTGTCACGCACGGCGGCGAGCGGCCGCGCTGCAGATAATCTGGACGGCGGGTCTGCAGGGACGCTCCGCTGCACATCTCTGCTTTCTGCTGAGTTTTTCCAAACTTCAGACCCTCTGAGGGTCCGGGTTTACCGGAGATGCAACTCCTCCTCTGGACCGGTTTGGGTCGGGACTTCCTGTTCGTCACGGCGGCGGCGCCCCGGACGGCCGCCTCCAGGGGTTCTTGAGTTACAGCCAGGAGCTCTAATTACCTGTTGAGTAACGGAGGGACACCTGTTGACGTGACAACTGGGACGGGACAAGGTCCAGAAAGGTTTATCAGTTCTGTGAGAGGAGGCAGGCCGGACCGGGACAAAGGTGACAGGTGAAGCTGAAAGCCGCGGCAGAGGCGGAGATTAAGCTCAGTGGACGAGCAGCTGCAGCGGATCCAGACCCCCCCCCGATGGAGCCTCGCCTGCATCTGCAGCGGCCAGGAGCCTGAGCCGGGCCGGGCCGGGTCGGGCCGGCGGGTCGGGTCATGTACGTCCTCTGCACTCTCGCCGTGCTCACGCTCCACAGCCTCCTGAGGAGGCTGAGCGAGGACGAGGGTGGCGGGGGCCGGGGCGGCCGCCTGGAGAATGAGGAGCGCCGAGGAGAAGGGGGGCGGGGGCCAGCTGGTGCGCGCAGCGACCCCACCTGCAGGTCAAGAGTCCAGGTGAGGAAGACGAGGAAGATCGGGAACGTTTCTGAGAACGTTTCAGCTGCAGGAATCAAAGTAAAAGTTCTGATGCTAGCCCCCCCCAACCCAAACTGATGGAGAACCTCGTCTCAGAACCACAGGTCCGGTTTGGTGCTGTAACACCAGAGCTTCAGTGTTTACGTTCTCTGATTTAATGTAACTTTTCAACCGTTAACAAGATAATTCCAGTAGATTCTGAAGGAGAAAAGCAGCTGCAGATCCTAAAGGGTTAAAAACCAAAACAGTCTCATTAGCGTACGGGTGTCGAATCAATCTCACCAGGAGCCGAAATCTGAAACACACCTTAGATCGCAGGCCGAACAGGATAAACACGCCAAAACGACATTTTTAAAACATTAAAACTGCAACTTTTTAACATAATTATAAGCTGCATATGTAGCATTACCTGTGATGATGCTAGTGTGAATGCTGGAAGCTGAATTTGAGCGCTAAACATCCTAGTGCTGATAGCTGAAGATGCTGATGCTCATAGCCTGCTAAAATATTAGCTAAATGCAAAATTAGCCTCAAAAAACAGCTAGCATGCAGCTGAAAAAATAGCTAAACTTTAAAATAGCCTAAAAAACTTTGAAAAGAAAAGCCTTAATTAGCTTTAACAGCTAGCCTGGAATATCAGCTGAACTCCAAAAACAGCCTAAAAAATCTTAGTAAATACCAAAGTAGTCCAAAAAGCTGCAGAATGCCAATTTTTAAAACTGAAACTTTTTAACATAATTCTGAATAATAAAAAAGCAGTAATATTATTCCAGAATAAATCAACTTCAACTTTAAATAACTTTCAATATTTTACTCTCCATAAAAATACATTTTGTCAAAATTATACAAGTTAGAAATGAGCTCAAGATAACATCGGGTCATCAAAAAGAAAAAATGTAATGATCTGGAGGGCCGGATCCGGCCCCCGGGCCTCGACTTTGACACATGCATTGGTGCCTTCAACTGACCAGCAGGGGTCACTGCTGAGCACAAACACTCCAGTTTACTTTTACTGTTTGTGTGTTTTTAAAATCTAATTTAAAATCCCTTTTAGTGTTATTTTTTATTCAGATTTTCAAAATCTTTTACGTGTATTTTTGTCATTTTTTAAAAAGAAAAAAAAAAATAGCCAAAAATCTTAATTCAATCAATGAAAAATACCATAATATCAATCAAGTGTCAGTAAAAGTTGACAGTTGGTGTTAAATTGGATGTAAATGGAGGAAAGATGATTAAATGTTACAGGAAACTGATGTAAAATAATTGAGTTTGTTGAATATATTTGATCCCCAAAAATCTTTCAGATTTAAACGATTTAAAGTCGAGTAAAAGAGCCGAATGTTCCTGTAAAATGTTAAAGTTTTAGTGATGTTTAGCTAAGAGTTTATTCAAGTTTTCTTTTAGAATAAAACCTCTGAAATCTCTAAATGCGACATAAACCCAGCAGGAATCTCCAGACCGGAGCAGTGGAACATCTGAAGGAGGTTCTGTCGTCTCCGTTCCTGGAGCTTCTGAGGATCAGTTTCTCCTGGAGATCCAGAGGAACGTTGATAAAATCGATTAATCAATTTGAATCGATTTAAACTTGGATCAATAATCGATTCTAAAAAACATATGACTCAATTTAGCACATAAAGCTAAAGTTCACTACCTTGACGCTAACGTATAATGGGATTTCCCATAGGACGGCTAATGCTAACGCTTGGCCCACCTAAACATACATTCTGACTAAATTAACATTTTTTATATGAATTTTCTAAACTCTTTCAGGAAATAATTTCAAAGTAACTATTTATGGTATAACAGTTTTTTTTTTTGTTCATTCTTTCTTCTTCTGGAATAAAGTGTAATGCTACCGCGTGATCGCCACCTGGTGGCCAAACTGAAACAGAAGAATCAGAAACAATGTTTACAATGTTAATGATGTGAACATTTTTGTTGGAAGTCCTCTTTAGAGAATCCATGTAGAGGTTCTTTCACACCAAACACGATTTACACGGATAATTTGTGCGCCCTGCCCCTCTTTTCTGCTCGCCGCCTGTCGAAAAATGTGTTCCTGATGGTGGCGCCGCTTGTGGGAGGAGCTACCTGGAGTTGAAATGAGGAGAACGTTCGGAGGAACCAGGAGACGTTCTGGGTTCTCACAGCAAAGACGCAGATCTTTGAATGTCCACCGGCAACCTGAAGCCGCAGAGGCCCGATTCTGCGGGTGGTTCTGGTGCCGTGTGTTTGATAGACAGGGGGGCGGGGTTTAAGTTATCAGTTCCCACCAGGATGTTAGTGTTACGGAAACTGAAACTTATAGAAGAAAACAAATGAAACTTTCTGATCGTCTTCTGATTATAAATATAATAATTGATCAAGTGTCGTTTCACCCAGTTCAAAAATTACATTTTTACTTTAAATGTGCCCCCCCCCCACACACACACACCCCTTCATTAAAGTTAGACTGTATTGTTACCACGGTAACCAATGATGTGGTCATGAAGTTTAAATCAAAAACTTTTTGACCCTTTTGCACCATTTTGTTGAAAGCTTCTGTTCACAAGGTGCTCTATAGCGCCACCGTGTGGTGAAAAGCTTCATTACAGTAGAAACTCGTTAAAGGAACCTTAAAGAATCCTTACATCGACTCTGAAGACGTGAGAAAATGTTTGACAGAAAAAAGCATCAAAAAGTCCTGCTTAAAGCTCTGCAGACTCTTATTTTGAAAGGATCTTTCTTCAGAAAGTCAAGGCTGCATCTGTCGAAGTGAACCTGTTGATGCTACAGGATTACTGACCTTTATTCTGAAAGAGCCGCTCACTGTTGATCCAGGAATCAGCTGATCTTTACCAGCTTTATTACTGTCGGTTATTTTCAGGATCTTTGCAGAAATGTTTTTGTTTTTTCAGATTTTCTGTTTTTTTTTTTATTTATATTTTCATTAAATCTCAAGTTTTTGCTTCTTCTGGATTATCTTTTACTTTATATTTTTGATTGAAATGTATTTCTGGTTTTCAGTTTGTTCCTACATTTCTGTAGCTGCGCTGTTACCGTCGTTTATTCTTTATTTACTCTTTAATCTAACAGTAGAAGTTTTAAAATGTTCATTTTGTTAGGCTTTTCTCTGGACATAAAAGCCCTTCCAGAATGTTCTGGGGTTCTTTGCGGACTCGGGCGGATCTGTTCACACCTGATCCAGGTGATCAGCAGCAGAACAGGCAGGTGGGGGTCGACCTCGCGGGTCTGGATCCTGTATTTGGTTGATAGACGAGCGTGTTTCACGTGTTTTTTATGGAGAGAAAATAGACTCACTATGATTTGTGCATGCATAATTATTGATTTGTGCATAACTTTGGATTTGTGCGTGCGTGATTCTTGATTTGTAACTAATATAATAAATTTTTTGCAAAATTAAAAAAATTACAAAAATTAAAAAAATACAAAATGCAATTTACACATGCACAAATCAAAATTACAACAGCCTGAAACGAATTACTCAAAAATATATTATAAAATACGCACGGATCACCTTTTACACACGCACACAACGAAAGTTACGCACAAATCTACCGTGAGACTCTTTTCATGTCTCACAAATTCGTCCGTGAGGGATGCGTTCAAGTATTACCAGAATGCTCGTTCATCATAGTTTTCTTGTCAGCCGTTTTAAACTTTGATTGTGTAAAACATCTGGTTAAACTAGACATTTTCCCACTTTCTTAAAAATATATTCTCAATAATTAATATAATTAATAAAAAAAGTCTAAATAAGCAATTTTAAAACACTTGTGCTTTTAAAAATAAAAATATTTCCAGAAAAGAGGCTTCCAGCTGCACCGGCTGCTCTGACAGCACCTCCAGCATGAGGCTCCCTCCTGATGGCTGGTCAGGTCACCAGCCACAGGGATAGGAAGCGAGCCTTCTAAACTTTTTCAGTTCCAAGCGGGCCGGTACCGCTTGTAATCGCCGCGTTTTCCGACCAGAACTCTGTGCATGTTCTTCATAAACGGCAGCGGAAAGCGCGCTGGGGGGCGGGGTGTTCCACGGGCGCTCTGGTCTAATCCTCCCGCGGAACCTCGCGGGGGACCGGCAGCAGAACGCGGCGATTGCACCATGAGACCCTTCTAAACAACCCCCGGATAGAGGGGCTCGATCAGCCCACCGGGCCGGTTAAGATCACGGGATCACATGGACAGATCTCAATACCGCGTTCCTCCGCCGTTCTCCCCCGCCCAGGATCCGCGGGGCGGGGGATCAGACCAGAGAAACCCCCCACCACTCCCGTGTTGATGAGGAGCGCTGTCAGAGCAGCCGCTGCAGCTGGAAGCCTCTTTTCTAGAAATATTCTTATTTTTAAAAGTATAAGTGCTTTAAAAGCGCTTATTTAGACTTTTTATATTAATTATATTAATTATTGAGAATATATTTTCAAGAAAGTGGGAAAATGTCTAGTTTTACTGGATGTTATACACAATCAAAGTTTAAAACGGCTCACAAGAAAACTATGATGAACGAGCATCCTGATAGTACTTGAACGCATCCCTCACGGACGAATTTGTGAGACGTGAAAAGAGTCTCACGGTAGATTTGTGCGCAACTTCGGCTGTGTGGGTGTGTAAGAGGTGATCCGTGCGTATTTTTAAAAAAAATTTTTGAGTAATTAGTTTCAGGCTGTTGTAATTTTGATTTGTGCATGTGTAAATTGCATTTTGTATTTTTTTATTTTTTGTAATTTTTTTAATTTTGCAAAAAATGTATTATATTAGTTAAAAAACAAGAATTACGCACCCACAAATCCAAATTTATGCACAAATCAAGAATTATGCACGCACAAATCATAGTGAGTCTATTTTCTCTCCATAGTTTTTCACGTCATACATCAGACCTGAAATAGAAGCTGCTGTTTGTGAGGATGCAACACACACACGTCCCCACGACGTCATGAAAACCAGCACGGCTCTGAGATGCTGGGTGGGGGAGGGGCGTCTCCCCCCGCTCAATTCAGGCTGAAATATTTATCTCTTTTTGGAGGGGGCGGGGCCACGGCAGGGATGCTGCTGCTGCACTGTTGCTAGGGAAACGGGCCGTGTGCGGGGAGGGGGTCGGCGGGCGGCGTCGGCTCTGCTCCTGCTGCTGCGCGTCACTGCGAGGCTGCGACGGCGAGGAGGATGCAGGGATGATGCGGAGGCCGCGGGGAGGGAGGTGAGAGCTGGCGGGCGTGCGGCGGGCCCGGTAACCTGATGCGGAGCGGCGGCTCGGGTTTCTGGCGCTGACCTGGAAACGAGCAGACGGCGCCTGAAGCCTCGTCTCCCTGATGATCCTCTGGGTTCTGACGGCGTTTTCCGTCTCCTCCTGCCGTTCCCGTCGATGCGTTTGTGCAGCTTCCTGTTGTCGTTGCTCGCCGCTGTGAGGTCAGTGTCTCTGAACGCTTCCTCTCACCCCTCTGCTGCCTCTGCAGCAGGTGTGGGCGGAGCCAGCAGGTATTTGCGTCCTTTAATGACTGCTAAATGCCGGTCAGTGTGCTAATGAGGGAGTGGACGGCCGCTGGTTGTTGGAGAGCAGAAACGTGGAGACGTTCAGACGAGGCTGGTGATGTCACGGTCAGGACGGGTCCGCCGGGGACGGGTCGATCCCGCACAGATGAGATCAATGAAAACCAGCGCCGGGCAAAAAAACATCAAATGAGTCGTGGCCTTCTGTCACAATCGTCAAGATCTTCTCGTGAGGGAGCCAGGCGGCTCCTTTTCTGGTCGCATGCTTTGATCCAGAATGAGGTGACTGTCAGTATAGTCCTCATTACTCACTTATGAAATATTCTAGGTCAACAGTTTTTAGGTCTTCTGTACAAAATGAATGAATGTCAGCAAAAAGTCCTGACAAGGATAGCTGAGTAAGAATGTGTGTGACTCTAAACCCTGAGACGTGTCAGCCGTTGTCAACATTAATGACACTCAAGCACACATGTGTTCACATGTCAGCATCTTTCTGTCCTTATGACTGTAATCCGCACACGCCCGAGCGTGCGTTCCCGTTTATGTGGAACTGTGGGGACTGCACAACTTTGCGTTAACATTTTCCAAAATATGCAAATGTTTGTCGGCTGGATTTCAAGATGACATCAACATAAAAATGTTTTTGCTGCCCCAGAATGTGAGTCAACATTAAGGACTGTTCAAATTGTGACGGTTGATCCAGTTTTCATCTAAACAGGTTTATTCTAATCCGGTTTGCATCATTGTACATTCAGCACAGTCTTCTTTATTTTCTTTTAGTGGTGTCAAATTATCACCTTCAGGCTGTTTATTTGTTTCAACTATATTGTCACGTTCTCAAATATAAAAAGGGTCCAACAGTTTACCTGCATGAATGTTCTGGATTTCTCAGAAACGTCATCTACTGGTTTAGGTGTTAAATTAGACTCTCTGGACCACATATTTTGTTATTTTTTAAGATTTGAATTTTTTAAAGTTAAAGACAGATGACTAAACAGCAGATGCTAACTGCTACATGCTAGCAGCGTGATGGAACTCCTCAGGACCCGAGCTGTCCTTTGATATGCCTGTTTTATTTATCTGAAAGAGAAATAAAAGTTAAGAAAATGAACTCCTCTGATAATAAAACTGAAAATGTGATGTTTTAAGAACTTAAAAAGAAGCAGATAATCTTAAAAAACAAACGAACAAAAACCTGATAAATGAGTAATGATATGAGCGAGTCATGAAGACTCATCACATTCATGATAAAACACACATAATTTATTTTAAATCATTCTAAATGAGGACAGGAATCACATTTGGTCAAAACTGTTCAATAACTCTAAAGATATTAAGGTTAAAGTCACTAAACTTTCTCACGTGAATAATTATCACTTACAGAACAAGAAAATATTATTATTATTTTTTTTTGTTTTCCTAGTTTATATTTGCTCTATTTTTACTTGTCTATTAAAGCTTCACAGAAGAGTTCTATTTAAGTTTTCAATGATAAAAGAAGGTTAATGAAATATAAATGAGGGACACATTTTTATTTGTTCATGTTTTAAAATGTTACAAAAGTATCGGATCGGGAGCAGGTAGCTCCGCCCTAATTCAGAATCCTCCACCTGCAGACAAATGGATCCATGAACGTCTTTGTTTTCCTCGTCTGATCGTGGTCAGAACTGAACGGACGGACGGCGCTGATGTTGGTGTGAGGATGTGAGGGGCTGTAAGCCAGCTGGAGAGTAAGGTCTGGTTCATACCGGACGTAAAGCGCTGTGAAGCGGCGTGTGGGCGGTATCCGCTCCACCTCCAGTTCACACCAGACACGTATGTTTCTGTGGCGGTCGACAGGCGCTTCTGCTCAGCTGTGGTTGTTTGTCTTCATCTCTATTTTCTGTTTGGACACAACAACTGAATCGCGTTTGTCAATCGCTGCATTTTATTGTGAAAAATCGGTTATATGTTGAAATTTGACCAGATTTTCATGTCTTGGTGTATTTTCCTGCCATGATTGTTGTGGGTCGTGAGAAAACGACCCCGAAACGATCTCAGCAAAGCGCAAGCCGACCGCGGAGGACCGCGGAGGACCGCGGCGGACCGCGGAGGACCGTGGCGCTTCACGTTTGGTGTGAACGTCACTGCAGGCTGACGAGGGCGCGGAATGGAAGCAGCCGCCGTTCCACGCCGCTTCCGTGTGCGGTGTGAAGCAGACTCAAGTACACGGATGGATGATGGGAAGTGGGGGCGGGGTTGCTCCTCATTAACAGTCCCGTGAACTCCTGCGGCTCTGCGGAAACTGTCCTGGAAAACGTCATTTTTTGGATTTGGGCTAAAAACTTTGATGAAAGACGACTGAGAACACTCTGATGATCAGAACTTTAAATACACGTAGAAGTTACAGAAACTGAAGACTTTAAAGCGCAGTTCATGAAACCTTCATTCTGCTTTTATGATGAATGTTTGTTTGAAAGTGAAACATTAACAACAGTTATTTATTTCATAGTTTTCTAGACTCGAATCATTGAAATGTAATCATGACAGATCTGTTATTGATTCAGAGTTTGACTGCAGTGCAGAACAGAGACGTTTGGGTTCCTCTGTGTGGGGTTATGTTGGATCAACGCAGACGTTCTGGTTCTGGTTCTTCACACGTCTGGTTACAGACGTTCTGGTTCTGGTTCTTCACACGTCTGGTTACAGACGTTCTGGTTCTGGTTCTTCAGGCGTCTGGTTACAGACGTTCTGGTTCTGGTTCTTCAGGCGTCTGGTTACAGACGTTCTGGTTCTGGTTCTTCAGGCGTCTGGTTACAGACGGGCTGGTTGTCCGGTCACGGGGGGGTTAAGAGTCCATCTGCTGTCAGGATTAGCAGCTTATGCTCCGGCGCTTCATCCTGACCAGCTGCTGCATCAGGTGATGTGCAGACGGGTCACCTGACCGCCCAGGTGGCTGCAGCGGGACGCTCGGCTCCTCCTGGGTCGGCGGCGGTCCGGGTCGGCATGCTGGGCTGGGTGGGAACGCTGATCAACAAGAGCTGGCTGGACCGGCAGCGTGGCGCCCATCCTGGAGAGAGGAGGGGCCGCGGCGGAGCGGTAAGACGGTGGGCGTCGACGGAACCGGGTCGGGGGTCGGTCCGCGGCGGTCTGAAGGGTTTGGCGTGACTGGACGGCTTAACGGTGGCCCGGATCACCGGGACGGCTCGTCCTCCTGGCGGATTTTGCAGCGTCTGGGTTTCTCCGCACATGCTCAGATCGTCTGACGGCGAGCGCCGTTCTGTCCTCACATGGACGGTCGGCACATCAGCGTTAAGTAAAGCTTTACTGCATCACAATGAAGAGAAATGACAAAAATCAAATCTCTGGTTGTTTTCATTCCAAATTAGATTTTCTATTTTACTCGATTTTTAGTTTATTTTTTTTTTACAATGGTTAGAAAAGATGGAACATTTTTAAGTTTTATTTTAAGATTTTCTTTTGGAAATTGTCTCAAAGACAAAGTTCAACTGAATCCAAACTGTCCAAGTGTTTACAGAACAAAGCAGCTGAGCTACTGCTAGCTTAAGCTTCCTATAAAGAGAAATGATGTGTGGAGTTTGATGCTCCACGTCTGAACGACCTCAGGCACCAAAAGAATGAAGAATCTCTGCTAGCTCCAGCTTTCATGTCTGCATGTTTCAAGAGACGGACAGGCTGACTTTACACCAAACTACGGAAGCCCAAGAGGACAGAAAGCTGTAAATGAAAATCTTGAGATAGATAGATATAGATATATATAGATATATATAGATATAGATATATATATATATATATATATATATATATATATATTATATATATATTATATATATATATATTATATATTATATATATTATTATAATATATATACACATATATATATATATATACACACATATATATATACAGTGGTATGCAAAAGTTTGGGCACCCTCTGAGATTTCATGATAATTTGCTCTAACTTCATAAGAGAACATCACAGCACAACATTTGTTGTCCTACAGAGATATAGACGTTTGAGTGTTTTCCAGACCAAAATTCGTGAAGTAGAATTACATAGTCTTATTGTTATAAAATAAAATGTAAAAAATGTGATGTGCAAATTTTTGGGCACCCTTTTAATCACATTCATTTCAAGACCCGTAGGGATTTATTACTGACAGGTTGCAGCACAAAATTGCTTTGCTTAGCTCCTTAGACCGTCAATTACAAATACAGGTGGAACTAATCATGGAAAGGCTTTTTAACATTGGTCAGGGCTGGTTGTGCTTGTCCTGGGTTCTTTCTGAGAGAGTGGCAACATGGGGACCTCTAAACAACTCTCCACTGACCTAAAAACTAAGATAATTCATTGTTATGATTAGGAGAAGGGTACAAGAAGTTATCTGGAAGGTTTGGACTGTCTGTCTCCACAGTCAGAAATGTAGTGCGGAAATGGAAGGCTACAGGAACAGTCCTTGTGAAGAAAGATGTGGAGGCCGAGAAAATACAGGAAAGGCACAGACGAAGGATGGTTAGAATGGTCACAGAAGTCACAGACCACCTCCAGAGAACTGCAAGAACACCTGGCTACTGATGGTGTGCTTGTTCATCGTTCCACAGTCCAGCGTATTTTGCACCAGGAAAAGCTCGTTGGAAGGGTGATGCACAAGAAGCCTTTCCTGAGTGTTCGCCACAGGAAGAGTCGCATGAGGTATGCAAAAGCACATCTGGACAAGCCAGAAGCATTTTGGAAGAAATACTGTGGTCAGATGAGACTAAGATGATGTTATTTGGTCAGAACAGAGAAAGGTATGCATGGCGGAAAAAAAAATACTGAATTCCAGGAGAAGAACTTGTTGCCTACTGTGAAATTTGGTGGAGGATCCATCATGTTGTGGGGCTGTATGGCTAGCACAGGAACTGGAAACCTTGTTAAAGTTGAGGGCCACATGAATTCCTCTCAGTATCAGCAGATTCTTGACAAGAATGTTCAGGAGTCAGTCACAAAGTTGAAGCTACGCCGGGGTTGGATTTTTCAGCAAGACAATGATCCTAAGCACAGTTCAAAATCCACCAAGGAATTCATGCAGAGGCACAAGTACAATGTTCTGGAATGGCTATCCAGTCCCCAGACCTTAACATCATTGAAAATGTATGGATTGATTTGAAGCAGGCTGTGTACGCACAGAAGCCAAGAAACCTGACTGAACTGGAGGTGTTTTGTATGGAGGAGTGGTCCAAAATACCACCTGCTAGACTTCAAGGACTTGTCTGTGGCTATAGAAGGCGTCTACAGGCTGTTATTGCTGCAAAAGGAGGCTCTTCTAAATATTAATGGACTTATTTCTTTGGGGTGCCCAAATTTATGCACATGCCTATTTTTGTTTAAATGGACATAAAAATGTTTCTGTTGAACCAATTAAAATAATTTCACTACTGAGATGTTTCTGTTTCATCAAGGTATAACATGTTAAATTGAAGTTGCTGCTTCAAAAGCTCAGCAAGTGACAAACTGATAAAGGGATTTTTCTAAGGGGTGCCCAAACTTTTGCACACCACTGTATATAATACAATTTTTTTTTTTTTTTTTCAAAAAATAAATCGTTTAAAACAACAAATTCTAACTAATCAATAATATATGGCCCTATCCCTATTACAATGACTAACATTTGAATGTTTACTGACAGGAGGCTTTTCACAATAAAAGCATAGGACGCTGTCTTCCTGTGAAATGGTTCTGAAGTCGGTCGTTTCTTTTGTAGACATATAAGTCTGGCGGGAAACGGTTCTGATTGGGTTTACATCTAAAGGAGGGACAGTGGTTTAGCCATCATGATCGTTTGTGGCTCCATCAGAACCGTTTCTGCTCCTTCAGTGGTTTTGGACTTTTTGGTTCAGAAGCCAGACGTTTCCGTTTCCAGAACGTTCCTCTTCAGGTTCTGTTTCTGTCAACATGTCGGGTTCGTGTCCGTCTCGAGGACTCGACCCGGGTTTGTCGGGGTCATTAGAACTTTAACCTTTTAACACCGGAGCTCCAGGTTTATGTTCTTTGATTTACTGTAACTTTTCAACCGTTAACACGATCATTCCAGCAGATTCTGAAGGAGAAAAGCGGATCTTTCTCCTTCAGAATCTGCTGGAATTCTTGTGTTCAGAAGTTACAAAGATTTTGTGTTTAAGCGTCAACAATGACGTCTCAGGTGTTCAAGGGTTAAAGGGCATTGAGATTGAGGGCGGAGCTTCCAGGTGGAGCTGCTTCTGTGGGGTGGAGTCAGACCCTGTTGGGGTCCGGTTTGACCCGTGTCCCCGTCGTGGTCCGGATTGACCCGTGTCCCTGTCTGGGTCCGGATTGACCCGTTACCCTGTCGGGGTCCGGTTTGACCCGTGACCCTGTCTGGGTCCGGTTTGACCCGTGTCCCTTTGGAGGTCCGGTTTGACCCGTGTCCCTGTCGGGGTCCGGTTTGACCCGTGTCCCTGTCGGGGTCCGGTTTGACCCCTGTCCCTGTCGTGGTCCGGTTTGACCCGTGTCTCTCTCGGGGTCCGGTTTGACCCGTGTCCCTGTGGGGGTCCGGATTGACCCGTGTCCCTGTGGGGGTCCGGTTTGACCCGTGTCCCTCTCAGGGTCTGGTTTGACCCGTGTCCCCTTGGAGGTCCGGTTTGACCCGTGTCACTGTCGCGTACCGGTTTGACCCGTGTCCCTGTGGGGGTCCGGTTTGACCCGTGTCCCTCTCAGGGTCTGGTTTGACCCGTGTCCCCTTGGAGGTCCGGTTTGACCCGTGTCACTGTCGCGTACCGGTTTGACCCGTGTCCCTGTCGGGGTCCGGATTGACCCGTGTCCCTTTGGAGGTCCGGTTTGACCCGTGTCCTTTTGGGTGACCCGTTTGACCCGTGTCCCTTTGGGGGGTCCGGTGTGACCCGTGTCCCTGTGGGGGTCCGGTGTGACCCGTGTCCCTGTGGGGGTCCGGTTTGACCCGTGTCCCTGTGGGGGTCAGGTTTGACCCGTGTCCCTGTCGGGGTCCGGTTTGACCCGTGTCCCTGTCGGGGTCCGGTTTGACCCGTGTCCCTGTGGGGGTCCGGTTTGACCCGTGTCTCCCTCTGTGTCTGCAGCCGGTCCAGCGGTCCAGCGCTCTGCTCAGCCCTGCGGTCATGTTCAGCACCAGAAAGACCTGGGACATTGGCCACGCCCCCTGCCTGCAGGAGCTCTGGAAGAAGGACGTTTCATTGGACGGTGAGTGTGGAGGGCGGGGAGGGAGAAGTTCAGCAGAGCCGCATTCCTCTTCATGAGGGCTGAGCGACAGGTGAGTCACACCTGAGCGTGTGAATGAGCGCATGGGAGCGGGGGGGCCGGACAGGTGAGCCGAAGGTGTCGTGCTGAGTCCGTTTGGTGCGGAGCTTCCCGCCGGGGGGGTCTCCGTCAGCTGACGGGCCGTGGGGCGCGCGCACGGATCAGGTGAGCAAACACTGGAGCTTTTGTTTGCAGCTTTTCAGGCTCTTTGTGGAGGAGCTTGTTTGTTCTGGGAGCAGAACGGCGGGAACATGCGCAGAACGCCGCCGGGACTCCTGAGCACTCTTCCTGAGGAAGTCCTGATTGACCCGAAACTGGTTATGGAACATGTTTTGTGTTGGAAAACGCCTCACTCTTCACTGAAATCAACAAAGCTTCAAACTTTCCCCGAAGCCATCGTTTGTTTCATGATTCACATTTAGATTTTGAAGTCTGTCTGTCTGCAGAGAACAAAAACTACGTTTCAGGTCATCCAAGCGGCTTTTAAATTGTGGATTTTAATTTGAAGGACACAGGAAGGAAGCCTACTGTCCACATGCTGATTCATGACTGAAGGTATCACTATAGGAACACTATTCATTTCAAAGAGAACTTTAGCAAAAATAAAATCATAAAACTCTGATCTGTATTTATAAGTGGACTTCAAGAATATCTAAAGGAAAGTTAGAGGAATTGGGATTTAAAACATCTTTCTGTTTGTTTTTAATTCTCCTAAATTCTGTTTGTTTGTTTGTTTTTTGGATGTTTACTCGTCTTTATGAGTCTGTCGGGGAACGTGATGGCAGCTCCAGCTAAAACAAGTTCTGTCATTTTCTTCGTTCAGACAGAACTCCAGCTTCTTCCGGCTGGATGTTGATTCTGCTCCAAGCTTCATTTTGAACCCATTAGAAGATTTTATTGAGTTGTTTTTTGGGATTTGAAGTCATTATTGTAATATTATCTGTTGTCAGGTTGAGTTGGAACATTTACTGACAGCACTGAAGGCAAAATCTATATTTTTAATATATTTATTTATTTCAGACAAAACCTAAAACTTTCAGGAAAAGTTTGATAATTTATTTGTTTAGATCAGTGGATTAAATATATGTTAATATATTGTTTGGCTTTTCAAAGATTATTCTTTTTTTTAATTTAGTTTCTTTTTTCAGTTCAATATTTCCTAAGATGTCATTTTTAATTTGAGTTTTCCTGAGTTTCTTAGAGGAAATCATTTTTAAAACATGAGAAAAGTTTAATAATAACTGATATGATCTTTTAATTGGTTAAAATAAAAATAAATGAAGATAAGCTTTTATTTTGGAAAGGCTAAATCTGAGCAAACAAACTGGATCAACTGGATCCCTGAAGGATTTCCCGTGAAGTGAATTAACCCGGATTCCTTCAGGCTTTTGGTTTGGATGTTAATGAGGCTGAAATCTGGGCGGAGCTTCACCGTCCGGTCCCCGCAAACACACGTGAACCGGGACGTGTGTGTGAGGCTTAATGCTTCCAGTGAAGTTTTGTTTTTTTTTGTTTTTTTTTTTTTTAAATGTGGGTCGCTGGCGTGAAGTTTCACTGTGAAGGTGCACAGAGACCCACATGAACTGAGCAGGTTAATGTGTCAGCAGCTGTTATCTGGTGGAACCAGTTTCCATGGCGTCCAGCAGGAATGTGGCGAGGAAAAAGAATCCGCCCCTTAGTTTCCCTCTGATCACTTTCCAACCTGTTGATGGCGTGCAGCTCCGTTTTGGGGCGCCTCACGCCCCCTCTGTTTGTGTGTTTGTGCAGCCAGCTCGGTGGACTTCTTCATGAGTGATGGTGAAGATGAAAGCTCCTTCCTGCCTCTGCCCTCCACCCCCTTCTCGCAGCGCCCCTCTCTGACCGCCGAGCTCAGCGACGCCAGCAGCCAGCAGCTGCTCATACAGGTAACCCCGCCCGTCTGCGCACGTCTGCGCTGGCCGGCCGGCCGGCTGCTGACGCAGCTCGGCCGACGGCATTCGGCTGACGGAGCTTCTGTCGCCTCGGGAGGACTCGGGTCAGCGGGATGTCTGACTCCACAGCTGATTGGCTGTCGCTCCTCTGAGTGTGACAGCAGCAGATGAAGCATTGAGGTCAACAGCGTTCAGAACACGAGGAGAAATGAGCTCCAGAGGACGGTTGTAGTTCCCGCGTCGGCCTGTAGAGGTCAGCGTTTGATCCTGCAGTTCCTGTCTCGGCCTGTAGGGGGAAATGTTGTAACTTCACTGAACTGAGGTCAGAGTTCAGGTCAGATCAGAGAACAGAGACGTTAAGAGATGAAGATCCGGACGACTCTGTTCTGATCCGGACGATTCTGTTCTGATCCGGACGATTGTTCTGATCCAGATGATTCTGTTCTGATCCAGATGATTCTGTTCTGATCCAGACGACTCTGTTCTGATCCGGACGACTCTATTCTGATCCGGACGACTCTGTTCTGATCCGGACGATTCTGTTCTGATCCGGACGACTCTGTTCTGATCCAGACGATTGTTCTGATCCGGACGATTGTTCTGATCCAGATGATTCTGTTCTGATCCAGATGATTCTGTTCTGATCCAGACGACTCTGTTCTGATCCGGACGACTCTATTCTGATCCGGACGACTCTGTTCTGATCCGGACGATTCTGTTCTGATCCGGATGATTCTGTTCTGATCCAGATGACTCTGTTCTGATCCAGACGACTCTATTCTGATCCGGACGACTCTGTTCTGATCCGGATGATTCTGTTCTGATCCGGATGATTCTGTTCTGATCCGGACGATTGTTCTGATCCAGATGATTCTGTTCTGATCCAGATGATTCTGTTCTGATCCAGATGACTCTGTTCTGATCCAGACGACTCTGTTCTGATCCGGACGACTCTGTTCTGATCCGGACGATTCTGTTCTGATCCGGACGATTGTTCTGATCCAGATGATTCTGTTCTGATCCAGATGATTCTGTTCTGATCCAGACGACTCTGTTCTGATCCGGACGACTCTATTCTGATCCGGACGACTCTGTTCTGATCCGGACGATTCTGTTCTGATCCGGACGACTCTGTTCTGATCCAGACGATTGTTCTGATCCGGACGATTGTTCTGATCCAGATGATTCTGTTCTGATCCAGATGATTCTGTTCTGATCCAGACGACTCTGTTCTGATCCGGACGACTCTATTCTGATCCGGACGACTCTGTTCTGATCCGGACGATTCTGTTCTGATCCGGATGATTCTGTTCTGATCCGGATGACTCTGTTCTGATCCGGACGACTCTATTCTGATCCGGACGACTCTGTTCTGATCCGGATGATTCTGTTCTGATCCAGACGAATGTTCTGATCCAGATGATTCTGTTCTGATCCAGACGATTGTTCTGATCCGGATGATTCTGTTCTGATCCAGACGATTGTTCTGATCCAGATGACTCTGTTCTGATCCGGATGATTCTGTTCTGATCCAGACGACTCTATTCTGATCCGGACGACTCTATTCTGATCCGGACGACTCTGTTCTGATCCAGACGATTGTTCTGATCCAGATGATTCTGTTCTGATCCAGATGATTGTTCTGATCCGGTTCTCTCTCCTTCACGTCTTTCCATTGTTTCCAGAGAGTGGCCTGGTTCTGCTCGTGGACTCCCTCCAACGTAAACGTTCTCCGTTCTTCTGTAGACGTGGTTTCCATCCACAGAGCTCGTAGCGATGACCTCACATTTCAGAGCACGCCTCCTTTTCCCGCTCAAACCTCCAGGTGTTTCTCTGCAGACTCTGCAGGACAAAGTGTGCGAGTTTCAATCCCGCCTTCGCTCCGAGGAAGTGGCCCGCCACCTGCTGGTGCAGCAGCTGCAGCACAGCCTCCGCCCAACACCAAAAAGCTGCGGCAAGCGGCTGCAACAGCCAGCAACTGACCAAGAAGGTGGCCCGCCCAAATGAAAAGGTAACCGCAGCGTGAAGGCGGCGGCGGCGGCATACGCAGCCACTGCAAGCGTTCAAGCAAGTGAACAGGACCATGTGCAAGGAAAAGCATGGAACCCCACTTCAAAAGTGGACAGTAGCACACCATGCATAACGCACTGTTAAGGTGCACAACTACGTGTCAAACACCCCCACTGTAAGAATCAGATTAAAGCACAAACCACAACACAGGAGCGTCACGCAGTAGTTTGTTGTGAACGCAGCTCTACAAAACAGGCGCCATGTCCAATCTCCAGACGTCCACCTGAATGTGTTCAGGTTGACACACAAATATTTGTTTTCAAACTTTGAACAACTTTCAAAAAACAAGAAAAAAGTGTGAAAATGTGAAATTCCTGAAAACTGAAATTAAAAAACATCATGGATGCAGTTTATTGTTGGAACGTAATAAACTAAAGACGGGAAACTAAGACGTCTGTCAGCAGCAGAATCTGATGACTCGGCTCAGGGGGGCTTTAAGGTCACCGGATCCCCCATGATGCATCAGCGTGACCTGTGACCTCCGCCGTGCCTTCAGCTGCGTTTACCTGTGTGCAGGTGAAGGAGCTGGAGGAGAAGCTGCTGGATCAGACTGAGGAGGTGGAGAGACTCCGCTCTGAGCTGGTGAGCCGCCTCAGAGAGCGAAGGGGGCGTGGCTCCACAGAGCCCCCTGCTGGCTGACGCGCAGAAGCGCCACAGAAACCTCCGGTGATGCGTCCTGCTGTCCTCTAGGGGGCGACAGACCTGGAGAAGCAGCTGGAGCGGCTGCTGGTGGAGAACCAACGGCTGAAGCAGGAGCTGAAGTCATGCAGGTGCTCGGAGCTCCAGAGGGCGGAGTCAGCAGAAGCCTGCAGCCGCTGCCCCCACAGCCAGGTGAGCCCCGCCCCCACGAGTCTGCGCCGTCTTCTGCTGCCGCTGAGCCCGAACGCCTCCTGCAGGAAGCAGGAGATCTGCGGCGGGAGGCGTCCCGCTGGGAGAGCCAGGCCCGGCAGAGGGAGCGGCGGCTGCTGGAGCTGGAGCAGGAGCTGCAGGAGAAGAGCCGCAGGGCGGAGCTCCTGCAGCGGCAGCTGGACCAATGGAGGGGCAGACACGCCGAGGCGGAACAGAGGCTCCGCCTCCACCTGCAGGAGTGTGAGGAGGGGCCCGTCAGACAGGCAGCGGCGCCCCCCGGAGTCCAGGTGTGGAGACCAAACGAAAAAGGTTTTGAACCATCAAACCAACAACGGATCTGCGTGAAATCATGACGGACGCTTTCCTCCGTGTGACGCAGACGGAGGAGGCGGAGCAGGCGGAGGAGGCGGGGTCGCAGAAAGCCCTGGCGGAGCTGCAGACGCAGAACGGCGCCCTGCAGGAGCAGCTGCGCCTGCAGAGGCAGCAGCTGCAGGAGCTGGAGACGCAGCTGCGCGAGTCGCAGAGGACGTGCACGCAGCTCCGGACTCAGGTAACGTGCAGGTGCCGCGAGGGCGCCGCGGAGCGCCACGGTCACTGAATCCTGAGCGGAGTCACAAACACAGCTCTCGTCTGTTCGGGTGTAGCTCCGCCTCCATCACAGAAATGTCGCTCTTCTCCAGACGGCTGGTGGGCGGGGTGACGGCGAGGCGGCCCGCAGGTTATCTCAGGTTGGCCCCTCCCCCCCGTGGTGTCGGTGATAGTCAGAAGATGTACAGAGAGACCCCCCCCATCCTCCTTTAGGGGTGCAGAGACCCCCCCCCATGTTTTGGTGTTAGTTCAGAAGCTCTTCGCTGGTAAACTAAAACTCGAACAAGAACTGTAGGAATGGAGCATTCTGGGAAATGTGGTTTGAGCTGAAACGGTTTGCAGATCCAAACTTCCTCGATGTTCCTCGTTTCTGGTGAACTTCACTTTAAGGATGAGCTAACTGAAACGGGCAAACTGAGCTGAACGGAGACGGCGAGCTCAGGATGAGGCGAGGGGAACATTAGCTAACCTCAGTAACAAACCGGGTGGAGCTGTTGTCCGAGCGCCGCCGGAACACCAGACCATGCGGATGGAAATGCTCGGCAGGAATCGGGAAGCGTTTGGATCCGGAGCTTCAAAACTTCAAATATTTTCCCCCATAAGCATCAAACCGTGACGCGGCAGCGTGAAGGAGGGCGCTAGAATGCGGCTAACATGCTTTATGTCCGTGTCGGTCTGCACTGTAAACACGGATTTCACCACTCGTCGCCACGACGACGGTCGGTTTTCACTCTGGTCACCCGGTCGATGACTCGGATCACCTTTAGCTTCGAGGTGCAGAGGGTTTTCCCTTCAGCATTATGATGGAAGCTCCGCCCACCCTCAGAGCTTCAGCCACTCTGAATGAAGTGGATAAAACAGCAACGGCGCTGCTAATACTACACACTGATACCAGTAGTGCTGTATACGTTAGTACTGGTAGTACTGGAGACACCAGTGCTGGTAGTTGTACACACACCAGGACCGGAACCAACTTGGCACAGAGTTCTGGTACCAATCCTCAATGGTTATGAAAATACATTTGTAAGAACAAAGTCGCTCTTGAAAAACGATCTACAAAAGTCAGAGAAACCAAGATTTGGATAAAAACCTCATCAGTTATGAATCATTCAGACGTTAAATCCTCAAACGGTTTCCAGAGAAGATCTCTGTGTGAGTCTGGTAGAACCTGTAGTCGAGTCCCGATGCTCCAAACGTGTGGCGAACAACCGTCTTGATGGTCGCCGGCTCTCCTGCAGATCCTGGTCTACGAGGGCGAGATGGAGCGAGCTCAGGGTCAGCTGGAGGCGGAGATGCAGAACCTGGAGGAGGAGAAGAACCGCGTGATCGAAGAGGCCTTCATCAGAGCGGAGAGCGAGATGAAGGCCGTGCACCAGAACCTGGCAGGTCCGACACTTGGGGCTTTTCGTTGTTGTGTGTTTGTGTGTTTGCGTGTTTGCGTGTTTGTGCGTCTGCGTGTTTGTGCGTCTGCGTGTTTGCGTGTTTGTGCGTCTGCGTGTTTGTGCGTCTGCGTGTTTGCGTGTTTGTGCGTCTGCGTGTTTGTGCGTCTGCGTGTTTGTGCGTCTGCGTGTTTGTGCGTCTGCGTGTTTGTGTGTTTGTGTGTTTGTGCTTTTGTGTGTTTGTGTGTCTGTGTGTTTGCGCGTTTGTGTGTCTTTGTGTTTGCGCGTTTGTGTGTTTGTGTTTTTGCGTGTTTGTGTGTTTGTGTTTTTGCGTGTTTGCGTGTTTGTGTGTTTGTGTTTTTGCGTGTTTGCGTGTTTGTGTGTTTGCGTGTTTGTGTTTTTGCGTGTTTGTGCGTCTGTGTGTTTGTGTGTCTGCGTGTTTGTGTTTTTTCGTGTTTGTGTGTCTGCGCGTTTGTGTGTTTGCGTGTTTGCGCGTTTGCGTGTTTGCGTGTTTGTGTGTTTGTGTGTCTGTGTGTTTGCGCGTTTGTGTGTTTGTGTTTTTGCGTGTTTGCGTGTTTGTGTGTTTGTGTTTTTGCGTGTTTGCGTGTTTGTGCGTCTGCGTGTTTGTGTGTTTGCGTGTTTGTGTTTTTGCGTGTTTGTGCGTTTGCGTGTTTGTGTGTTTGCGTGTTTGTGTTTTTGCGTGTTTGTGCGTTTGCGCGTCTACGTGTTTGTGTTTTTGCGTGTTTGTGTGTCTGCGCGTTTGTGTGTTCGCGCGTTTGCGTGTTTGCGTGTTTGCGTGTTTGTGTGTTTGCGCGTTTGTGCGTTTGCGCGTCTACGTGTTTGTGTTTTTGCGTGTTTGTGTGTCTGCGCGTTTGTGTGTTTGTGCGTTTGCGTGTTTGCGTGTTTGCGTGTTTGCGTGTTTGTGTGTTTGTGCGTTTGCGTGTTTGTGTGTTTGCGCGTTTACGTGTTTGTGTTTTTTCGTGTTTGTGTGTCTGCGCGTTTGTGTGTTTGTGCGTTTGCGTGTTTGCGTGTTTGCGTGTTTGCGTGTTTGTGTGTTTGTGCGTTTGCGTGTTTGTGTGTTTGCGCGTTTGTGCGTTTGCGCGTCTACGTGTTTGTGTTTTTTCGTGTTTGTGTGTCTGCGCGTTTGTGTGTTTGCGCGTTTGCGTGTTTGCGTGTTTGCGTGTTTGTGTGTTTGTGCGTTTGCGTGTTTGTGTGTTTGCGCGTTTGCGTGTTTGTGTTTTGCGTGTTTGTGCGTTTGCGCGTCTACGTGTTTGTGTTTTTTCATGTTTGTGTGTCTGCGCGTTTGCGTGTTTGTGTGTTTGTGTTTTTGCGTGTTTGCGTGTTTGTGTGTTTGTGTTTTTGCGTGTTTGCGTGTTTGTGTGTTTGTGTTTTTGCGTGTTTGCGTGTTTGTGCGTCTGCGTGTTTGTGTGTTTGCGTGTTTGTGTGTTTGCGTGTTTGTGCGTTTGCGTGTTTGTGTGTTTGCGTGTTTGTGTTTTTGCGTGTTTGTGCGTTTGCGCGTCTACATGTTTGTGTTTTTTCATGTTTGTGTGTCTGCGCGTTTGTGTGTTTGCGCGTTTGCGTGTTTGCGTGTTTGCGTGTTTGTGTGTTTGTGCGTTTGTGTGTTTGCGCGTTTGCGTGTTTGTGTTTTTGCGTGTTTGTGCGTTTGCGCGTCTACGTGTTTGTGTTTTTTCATGTTTGTGTGTTTGTGTGTTTGCGCGTTTGTGTGTTTGTGTTTTTGCGTGTTTGCGTGTTTGCGTGTTTGTGTTTTTGCGTGTTTGCGTGTTTGCGTGTTTGCGTGTTTGTGTGTTTGCATGTTTGCGCGTTTGCGTGTTTGCGTGTTTGTGTGTTTGCGTGTTTGTGTTTTTGCGTGTTTGCGTGTTTGCATGTTTGCGCGTTTGCGTGTTTGCGCGTTTGCGTGTTTGTGTGTTTGTGTGTTTGCGCGTTTGCGTGTTTGTGTTTTTGCGTGTTTGTGCGTTTGCGCGTCTACGTGTTTGTGTTTTTTCGTGTTTGTGTGTCTGCGCGTTTGTGTGTTTGCGCGTTTGCGTGTTTGCGTGTTTGTGTGTTTGTGCGTTTGCGTGTTTGTGTGTTTGCGCGTTTGCGTGTTTGTGTTTTTGCGTGTTTGTGCGTTTGCGCGTCTACGTGTTTGTGTTTTTGCGTGTTTGTGCGTCTGCGCGTTTGTGTGTTTGCATGTTTGCATGTTTGCGCGTTTGCATGTTTGCGCGTCTGCGTTTTTGCGTGTTTGTGCGTCTGCGTGTTTGTGTGTTTGCATGTTTGCGTGTTTGCGCGTCTGCGTTTTTGCGTGTTTGTGTTCTTGTGTGTTTGTGTTCTTGTGTGTTTGCATGTTTGCGTGTTTGCGCGTCTGCGTTTTTGCGTGTTTGTGCGTCTGCGTGTTTGTGTGTTTGGGCGTTTGTGTGTTTGTGTTCTTGTGTGTTTGTGCGTTTGCGTGTTTGTGTGTTTGCGTGTTTGTGTTTTTGCGTGTTTGTGCGTCTGCGTGTTTGTGTTCTTGTGTGTTTGTGCGTTTGCGTGTTTGTGCGTTTGCGTGTTTGTGTTCTTGTGTGTTTGTGCGTTTGCGTGTTTGTGTGTTTGCGTGTTTGTGTTTTTGCGTGTTTGTGCGTCTGCGTGTTTGTGTGTTTGCGTGTTTGCGTGTTTGTGTTTTTGCGTGTTTGTGCGTTTGCGTGTTTGTGTGTTTGTGCGTTTGCGTGTTTGTGCGTCTGCGTGTTTGTGCGTCTGCGCGTTTGTGTGTTTGCATGTTTGCGCGTTTGCATGTTTGCGCGTCTGCGTTTTTGCGTGTTTGTGCGTCTGCGTGTTTGTGTGTTTGGGCGTTTGTGTGTTTGCATGTTTGCGTGTTTGCGCGTCTGCGTTTTTGCGTGTTTGTGTTCTTGTGTGTTTGTGTTCTTGTGTGTTTGTGTTCTTGTGTGTTTGTGTTCTTGTGTGTTTGTGTTCTTGTGTGTTTGTGTTCGTGTGTGTTTGTGTGTTTGCGTGTTTGTGCGTCTGCGTGTTTGTGTGTTTGCGTGTTTGTGCGTTTGTGCTTTTGCGTTCTTGTGTGTTTGTGTTCTTATGTGTTTGTGTTCTTGTGTGTTTGCGTTCTTGTGTGTTTGCGTTCTTGTGTGTTTGCGTTCTTGTGTGTTTGCGTTCTTGTGTGTTTGTGTTCTTGTGTTCTTTTGTGTGTTTGCGCGTTTGTGTGTTTGTGTTTTTGCGTGTTTGCGTGTTTGTGTGTTTGTGTGTTTGTTTTTTTGCGTTCTGCGTGTTTGTGCGTGTTTTGTTGTTTTTTACGTGTTGTTGCGTTTTGCGTGTTTTTTTGTGTGTTGCGCGTTTTGCGCTGTTTGTGTTTTTTGCGTGTTTGTGCGTGTTGCGCGTCTACGTGTGTTGTGTTTTTCGTCGTGTTTGTGTGTGCTGCGCGTTTGTGTGTTTGTGCGTTTGTGTGTTTGTGTCGTGTGTTCGTGTGTGTTTTGTCGTGTTGTGCGTTGCGTGTTTGGTGTGTTTGCGTTTGCGTTGTGCTTTTTGCGTTCTTGTGTGTTTGTGTTCTTGTGTGTTTGTGTTCTTGTGTGTTTGCGTTCTTGTGTGTTTGCGTTCTTGTGTGTTTGCGTTCTTGTGTGTTTGCGTTCTTGTGTGTTTGTGTTCTTGTGCTTTTGTGTGTTTGCGCGTTTGTGTGTTTGTGTTTTTGCGTGTTTGTGTGTTTGTGTTTTTGCGTCTGCGTGTTTGCGTGTTTGTGTTTTTGCGTGTTTGTGCGTTTGCGTGTTTGTGTGTTTGCGCGTTTGCGTGTTTGTGTTTTTGCGTGTTTGTGCGTTTTGCGCGTCTACGTGTTTGTGTTTTTTCGTGTTTGTGTGTCTGCGCGTTTGTGTGTTTGCGCGTTTGCGTGTTTGTGTGTTTGTGTGTTTGTGCGTCTGCGTGGTTGTGCGTCTGCGCGTTTGTGTGTTTGCATGTTTGCGCGTTTGCATGTTTGCGCGTTTGCGTTCTTGTGTGTTTGTGTTCTTGTGTGTTTGTGTGTTTGTGCGTTTGTGTGTTTGTGTTCTTGTGTGTTTACGTTGTTGTGCGTTTGCGCGTTGACGCGGCGGTTGTGTGCAGGCGTGCGCATGAACCTGCTGAGCCTGCAGCCGGCGCTCCGGACTCTGACCTTGGACTACAACTGTCTGAAGAAGCAGGTCCAGGACTTTCCCTTCATGCTGGACAAAGCCATCGCCGAGGCCAAGCAGGAGGTGAGGCGTCCGGGAGGACTCCCGACCAATCACGGAGGAGTTCCTGGTCTCATCTGGGACGTTTGTCTCAGATCTGTCAGGTGATCGGCGAGGTGAGCACCGCCAACCAGGAGCTGCTGCGCAAATACCGGCGGGAGATGAACCTGAGGAAGAAGTGCCACAACGAGCTGGTCCGGCTCAAAGGTGAGGACCAGGCGGCAGACGGGACGGTCCCACGAACGCATCAGGAGCGGTCGTGACTGAAGGGATGTTTGTGTGAAGAGAACCATCTGTTCATTTAAGAAGATGAAGTTTGATCTGAAAGTCTGAGATGTTTCTGAGGCGGGACGCGACCATAAACTCACCCGGAGGCGACGCTCTCCCTTAACGTTTGTCCCGGTCCGCTCTCACAGGGAACATCCGAGTCTTCTGCCGCGTCCGGCCCGTCAGCCAGGAGGAGCAGGACTCGGCCGACGCCAAAACCCTGCTGAGCTTCGACTCTGAAGACGACGGCGTCCTCTACCTCTCCAACAGGGGGAAGACCATGACCTTTGAGCTGGACAAGATCTTCCCGCCTCAGGCCTCGCAGGAGGAGGTGAGCCTACGCGTCCCGGCCGGGACGAAGGGATTCGGTGGGACTCACCTGTCTCCTCTCTGGTTCTCCTCCAGGTGTTCCAGGAGGTCCAGTCTCTGGTCACTTCCTGCATTGACGGCTTCAACATCTGCATTTTTGCCTACGGACAGACTGGCTCTGGGAAGACCTACACCATGGAGGTACGTCCAGACCCCCGCCGAGCGCCCAAATGAACACAAACCCCCTAAGCTCCGCCCCGTTTGTCTTGTAGGGCGTGGAGGGCGACCCCGGGATCAACCAGCGAGCGCTCCGCCTGCTGTTTGACGAGGTGACGGAGAAAGCTCCGGACTGGGACTACAGGATCACAGTGAGCCTGGTGGAGATCTACAACGAGACGCTGCGGTGAGGCGCTTCATGTGGGCGTGGCCTATGGAGACGTTGGCTTATGAAGGAATAGTTTGTGCCCTGAAACCATTGGGTCTGTCCTGACCCTGGACCGACCCAGATCCTGATCCAAACCTTGGTCCAGGTCCAGGTCCAGGTCCAGGTTTCAACAGTCGTGGGTGTCGGATCTTCAGAGCGTGGTTCTGAGGTTCTGAGGTTCTGACTCTGTGACCCTGCAGAGACCTGCTGAGGGAGAACCCCACCGACAAGCTGGACATCAAGATGAACCCGGACGGCAGCGGGCAGCTCTACGTCCCCGGCCTGACGGAGAAGACGGTGCAGAGTCCCGAGGACATCAACCGGGTGAGGACTTCCTGTTTGATCCCTCTGGTCTCTGGTCGTCCTGACGACCACAGAAGAAGTGACCGGCGCGTCTGTGTCCAGGTGTTCGAGCTGGGTCACGCCAACAGAGCGACGGCGTGCACCAACCTGAACGAGCACAGCTCGCGCTCCCACGCCCTGCTCATCATCACCGTGTCCGGCTTCAACGCCGCCGCCGGAACCCGGACTCAGGGTTGGTACGCGTCCCGAGGGGAGGTCGCCCCCTGGTGGACGATCCCTGAACTCCACATTCTGCTTCAGGCCGTCTGAACCTGGTGGACCTGGCGGGTTCGGAGCGGATCGGGAAGTCGGGAGCCGAGGGGAGCCGACTCCGAGAGGCGCAGTGCATCAACAAGTCCCTGTCGGCGCTCGGTGATGTCATCAGCGCGCTGCGCGGCAAGCACGCCCACGTGCCGTTCAGGAACTCGCGCCTCACCTACCTGCTGCAGGACTCCCTGAGCGGCGACAGCAAGACGCTGATGATGGTGCAGGTGAGGCCCGGAGCCGCCAAGCCCCGCCTCCTGCCGCGCCTCCTCCAACCCGCCCCCTCTGTGTGCAGGTCTCCCCGTTGCCCGGCAACATGAGCGAGTCGGTCTGCTCGCTGAAGTTCGCCCAGAGGGTCCGCAGCGTCGAGCTAAGCTCCGCCTCTCTGAGCTCCAAGAGACACGAGAACTCGTCCACGTCGTCCTCGCCCACGCACGACAGCGTGGAGGTGAGCCGCCAAAATAAAAGCACGCTCACGTTTGACTGAATGAATCCAGACGTTTGAGGTTGAGTCCCACAAACAGAACAGTGATGGTCGACCTTTGACCTCTCCTCAGCTGGACTCCCCCCCGGTCACACCGGTGCCCCTCCCCATCTCTCGGGCCAGCAGCGCCGGCTCCACCCTGTCCTCCGCCTCCAGAACTCCCAGCAGCTCCCGCCGGAGGTCCCAGTCCCAGCTGGCTGCAGGTGCTCGCACACACGACGCGCAGACACGCCCCGGCTGCGCAGTCGGCCCGGCTGCAGTCGGTTAACAGTTAACAAAACCTAACGTGCAAAATAAACAAACCGCCCCCCCTCTAAAATCTACTGCAGCTTTGAGATTCTTGACTCCGCCCCCTTCAGTCAGTGGAGCTGCAGGAATGTTTACTCCGACCACCCGTTTCTATGGCAACCAAAGAACGGCCTTCAGTTTACGTCGCAGCAGACGTAGCTCACTCTGCCGTCACCATGGCGACCGGAAACACCTTTGATCATTTATTGCCGTTCGCTTTTATCTCGATGGTCGTCATCAGGTGAGGGTAAACTCACCTGAGCGTTCTTGTTGCCATGGTGACCTCACCTCAACAGTTTTTTCTTCTGTTCACTTTATTCTTAAAGGAGAAACGGGGGTGGGGGGGGGTTACCATGACAACCACCAAATACGTTCTGTTTGTCAAATCCTAACATGAAACCAAATGTTGGTCACATGACCTCTGACACCCACAAAGGCAGCCGAGCCCAAAGCTGCCCCAGACAGAGTGCACCCTGGGAAATGTGGTCTCACTGCCGCTGCAGGTCTGAGCTGTAAGAGAGGAGGCGCCCCGCTGTCCGTCTGTCCTCCCCCCTCCTCTGTGTCCTCATTCTGTGGTCTGGTTGGTTGGTTTGCAGACAGACAGGTAGACAGAGGCGGCCCGCCGGCGGGGGACGGTGGGCAGGTAGGTGGGGGCGGGGGGGTTGGTGGGTAACTCGGCATGGAAGCTGACAGCATGGCATGGCACCCCCCCTCCTCCACCCATCTAACAGTGCTGGTGTTTGTGCGTCTCGTGAATGAGTCTGGGTGAACCCTGACCCCCCCCCTGCCCCGCCCTCTGTGCTGCTCCGCCTCCCGGACAGGCGTCCTGCTGGATAGCAAAGGATTGTGGGATTGCTGGCTCCGTGTGTGCGTTGATAAATCTGAAAACACTGCTGTATGAGGCCTGAACGGACGACAGAACAGCTGATGCTCCGTGTTTACGCCCCCTAGAGGGCAAACGGAGAGAGAAACTTTACCTGGAGAGGTAAAGGGGGGTGGGAGGAGACCCTCACCATGAGGGCGGGGCTTTAAAACCAAATCAACCCATCAGAAAGCCACAAGGTTCAGAGGAAGCGTCATAGATACGGTTCAGGTGGGGAGGGGGGGTGGGGGTTGTTACAGGTGAGGTAGAGCAGGGTGTCGTCTGCGTATCTGGAAGTGTTTATGAAACAAACAGATGATTTCTGCTGCCAAATAGTGAGAATTTGATATCAAACGAGACGGTGGTGACACGTCCAGCCCTGAGGACTCGGACTCAGATAATTCCACCTTAAAACCTCTTCATCACTAAAGTCTCTTCATCATCTGACTTTGACTCACCTGCTGTATTAGTGATCACGTTAACTCGATCTCCTCGACTTTTACCTGAGAGCTGTCAGCCAATCAGCAGCCTTCCTACAGTCCCTGCAGCTTCAGTTCTGTGAGGCGGCAGGTGTTCTCACAAGACCAGCAGGGAGGGGCTTCCTCTTCACAGCTGGACGAGGTCTGGTTGAAACTCGTCTTTTCTCCCTGAATTCCTCCTGAAAGCTTCAATATTCCATCATTTTTCAACCTTTAACGATAATTGTGAAGGAGAGAGCGGCGTGAACGTGGAGTTTCCTCTGTGGACAGGAAGTGAGGTCAGAGATGAGTCGTCTCAGCGATATACCATCCATACTGGACTCTTTGACTGTATATGTAATCCACAGATTGTCTGAATCCTGTAAAACGGTTGAAGAGTTTCGCTGGTCGAACGTTCTTCCTCTGTTTGCAGAGGATTGTGGGAAACGAGGCCTTCAGCCGTACACGCGTGTTTTCATATTTATCTTCAGTTGTGGGTGTGGTCAGGAGTCACATGACCGCTGGCTGATGAAGTCTGTTTCCTGCAGGACGACTGAAGCTGACGGCCTGAAGGACGGATGGGGGCGGATCCCTGTTGCTGATTGGACCCTCACTGGCGCCCCCGTGTGGACTGAACTGAAATCTGTCCGTTTCCAGAATCAGTGTTTTTCTTTGAAAATTTGCACTTTAATGTTTTAATTTAGTTTTTCTGATGAAGGTGGTTCATGTTTTTGTTTGTCGTCTCAGTTCAGATTTTGGTTTGAAGTTTAACTTTTTCTTCAAGTTGAGATAAAAACTGGAACCTTTGAAGCTGGAGTGGAAAGAACGACGGTTTTATTTTGAAGGACCTGACGGACCTCGTCGCCTGCCTCTCCTGTAGCTTTCCTTTAACCAATCAGGGTACTCCGCTCACGCCAGGCTGTCCAATCAGAGCAATACCAGGAAGTGTTTTCAGGTCCCAGCCTGACTCTTCTTCTGCAGTTTCTGCTTTTTTTGTATTTCCTTTTTAATAAAACGTTCCACCACGAGTCTGATCCACGGCGTCTTCATCTCCACTGGAGGGAGGAAACTTACAAGAAAATCCTCTTTACACTAAATATGTGGATATTTCACATTAAATTAAGTTTTGTTGATTTCATGTTAAAATTCTGAGGAACAGCTGTTTATTTCTCTATGGGATTTTTTTTTTTTTTAGTCTTTATTTAAAGGGACAGTGTACAGATTCATTAAGTTTAAACAAACAGATGTTCTGCACCAGATTATAGCTCGTTTCCATCTGCAGTCCCTAATCTACAGGAATAAATAAACAGAAATTTAGACTTCTTGGAGCCACTTCCTGTTTGGAACGCCAGTGGTGCAGGATCACTCAGTCCAGTCTTATACAGTCAATGAGGAAACAGAACAGATGGACTTCCAGTTGTTTTGAGTCTACTGAAGCAAACATGAGCAGTGGCTCTTCATGGGGCTGTTTGGTCAGTTGCCATGGCAACCAACGGAGCCGATTTGAGCCCGGCGGCTGCTGAAACCTCAGCCGAATTCTCCAGTGCTGGGCTTCAGGCTGTGATTTGGTGCATCGTGAAGGCTGCTGTCAATGATCTGTCGATGAACTTCATGCTAAAATCTGGCGGTTTGCTCATTTGCCTCGGAAGGCTTTTATTTTGGAAGGCATGTCAGAGCCAAAGATTTAGAGTAAATGTTTTGCTTTATTTCAATTTCCATTTAAATGCTCCGAACACAAACCTGCCGAGTTTCTTCTGTTAATTACAGCTAAAAAACATTAAATAATATATAATAATAATAATAATTAATAATATTAAAACTCCAGCTGCAGTTTGGCTTTTACAATATGTTTTCTTCTGGTTTCAAAGAAACCAACAAACTGATTCCTGCCGTGAATGTTCTAACGTTCTGCAGAGTTTTGCTCAAGGACTCGCTGGCATGATTGAGGCTGCCGGGAAGTGAACCAGCAACCTTCTGCTGGGAGGACGGCGGCTCGGCGGCTTCGTTAAAGTCCAAACTCTCTTTTTCAAAGACTTTATTTTAGAAAAAGCATCAGGATCTAAACTGCAGGAAGTGGAGTGTCGGCCGCCCGCTCGGTCACGGGACGTCGTCCGGCGGCGCCGCTCGGTCGTGGGACGTCGTCCAGCCGCGCCGCTCGTCGTCCAGCGGCGCCACTCGGTCACGGGACGTCGTCCAGCGGCGCCAGCAGCAGCTGCAGCTCCAGGAAGCTGCTGCCCAGGCGGCCCACCTGCGCGGCGCGGCCCCTCACCATCACGCTCATGTTCTTCAGGTGTCTGCAGCACTGCTGGCACTTCCGGTGTCTGCGGACACGGACGGGCCGAGTGAGACGGCGCCGTCACGGACGCCCCCGCCCCCGAGCACTCACCGCTCCTCGCGCGTGATGTCGACGCCCACTGACGGTAAGGCCTTCAGAGACTCGGAGATCAGAGCCCAGAAGTGTTTCATGACGAGCTTCAGAGACGCGGAGCCGGTCTGGATGTAGCTGAGGACACACGAGCACACGGCGAGAGGAAGCTCATCATCATCATCACCTTAAATCTGCAGAACCTCAAAGTTCTGAAGACTCGAGCTCACCTCTCATATTTGCTCTGCAGCAGCTTGTCGATCTGAGGGAGAAGGATGATGCAGGCGTCCAGATTCCACAGAGACCTGCAGGACAAACGAGCTGCGTCTGTGTGCACGTGAGGGTGCACGTGTGTGTGCACGTACATGTGTGTGTTCATGTGTGTGTGCACGTGAGGGTGCACGTGTGTGTGTGCATGTGGGGGTGCACGTGTGTGTGCACGTCTGTGTGTGCACGCCTGTGTGTGCACGTCTGTGTGTGCACGTGAGGGTGCAGGTGTGTGTGTGTGCGCACGTGAGGGTGCACGTGTGAGTGCACGTGTGTGTGTGTGTGCACGTGAGGGTGCACGTGTGTGTGCATGTCTGTGTGTGCACGTGAGGGTGCACGTGTGTGTGTGTGCGCACGTGAGGGTGCACGTGTGTGTGCATGTCTGTGTGTGCACGTGAGGGTGCACGTGTGTGTGCACGTGTGTGTGCACGTGAGGGTGCATGTGTGTGTGCACATATGTGTGCATCTGTGTGTGCACGTACACGTGTGTGTGTGCACATGTGAGTGCACGTGTGTGTGCACGTACACGTGTGTGTGTGTGCACGTGAGGGTGCATGTGTTTATGCACGTGTATGTGTGTGCACGTGTGTGTACATGTGTGTGTGCACGTGTATGTGCACGTGCTGAATGCTCACGGCTGCAGGTTGATCTTGTTCAGGATGTCGACCACGATGGACAGATCGTTCATGGAGACAGAAGACTCCAGAGCGTCCTGCAGAAAATAAAAAACTTCTAAATCAAATGAAGAAGATTTTTGTTTTTCCTGAAACTTTCAGCTGTTTTTCCTATTTGTGGATTTTCGTTTAGTGAAACAGTTTTCTGAAAGTTGAATCTGATTCAACATTCAGATCATTTCTGGTTCTTCTCCGTTTTCATTCATTAGCCTCTAAAAGAAGTTTCCTCACAGACTCTCTTCCTCTTTTCATCGTTTTCACAGCGCAGCTGCAGCGGGTGGTGGCTCCGCCCCCTCACCTTGAAGCCCTCCCGGGCCCACACGGCGAGGACGGTCTGCAGGTTCCGCTGCCGGCTGCTGAGGATCAGCATCATGGTGTCGTGGCCCTTCCTCATCTGCAGCAGCACCTCCTCGTCGCTCAGGGCGGCGGCGGCGGCGGCGCTGGATCCTGACAGGAAGTCGTCCACGTTCAGCCCGATGGGCTCGTTCCTGCTGCTCAGCACGATTCTGGGTTTGGACTCGGGCCGGTTCTGAGGCGGGGGCTGGCTGGGCGGGACGGCGGCGGGACGCTTCACGCCGGAGACGACGGTGGGCTCCACCCTCTGGATGGGCGTGGACGAGGCCAAGGCCGGAGTCTGAGAACACGGACGCACACTGGTTCAGCTTTCTGAGGCGGTGGGCGGAGCCGAGCGCCGCCTTCACCGACCTGCAGCTTGGCGGGAAAAGGGGAGACGTCCTTCAGCTGTCGGCTGACCGCCACCACCACGTCTGACGGGAGAGAAGGCTTTTATTTTGGAGGGGATGGACAGGAAGTGCAGAGCCTGGTTTGGCGGCAGACTCACCGTCCTCGGGCGGCGCCGGGAACGGCTCTGCCATCCTGGGCGGAGTCCGAGCTGCGGAGAAGGGAGAGTTACTGAGGTTCTGGATGAGGTTCTGGATGAGGTTCTGCCGGGTTCGCCGGCGCCGCTCCACCTACAGATGGCGTTCTTCGGCTGGAAGATCTCCTTGTAGTCCTTGGCGTTGTGGATCTCCGCCGACGACAGCTTCTCGTCCGCCTCGTCCTCGCTGGCGCTCTGCCTCTCTCCGTCGGGGCTCCGCCTCTCCGACTCCGCCCCCTGCTTCACCCTGATGACATCAGAGTCTGAGCGGCTTTCTGGCGGGGGGGTCGCCCCGTCGGGTCTGCGTACCTCTGCGCGCTGCAGGTGGTGGGGGGCCTCTCGTAGCTCCGGCGCAGAGCTCCGCCCCCGGGATCCTTCTTCTCCGGGGCGGGCTGGTCGTCCGGGGCGGCGCCGTGCGGCGCCGAGCCGCTCCTCTTCACCCGCTTCAGATCCACCACGAAGGTGGAGACGCTGGACAGCTGGTGAGACACGCCGATCTGCGGGGGAGGGAGCGTGAGGCGAGCGGCGCGGCGGAGGGACGAGGGGGCGGAGCCACTCACCAGCTGCTGGTTACACACGGCCAGGTCCGACACCCTCCCCCACCACACCCGCACCGCGTCGAAGCAGCGGTCCGGCTCCCAGCCGAACACCCGCAGAGAGTCTGCGGCGCCGCTGAAGAGGCAGGAGCCGTCCGGACTGAAGCACACGCACCTGCTCAGACGCACAGGTCAGGGGTCAAAGGTCACGCCAGGCCTGAGGGGCGGGGCTCTGAGCAGACGCACGCACGCACAGGTCAGAGGTCAAAGGTCACGCCAGGCCTGAGGGGCGGGGCTCACCTGACGGCCGACGCGTCTCCCTCCAGAGAGCCGATCATGGAGAACTTCTCCAGGTCCCACAGCCGGACGCTCCTGCAGAGACGCAGGGGTCGCCGGGGTCAAAGGTCGGGTTCTGTGTGATGACGCTGCTCGTTCAGGAGGCGGGAGGCGGAGCCTGGCGTGGCGTACCTGTCTGAGCTGCCGGAAGCCAGCAGGTACTCGTTGGGGTGAAACTGAACCACGTTGACGGCGGCGGCGTGAGATCTGAACTCAGTGATGATCTTCCCCTGAGACAGGTCCCACAGCTGACAACACGCCACAGATCAGACCCACGCGCCGGGGGCGGAGCCTGTCAAACCGACCGGCCGTTACCTTCACGGTGCAGTCGTCGCTCGCTGACGCCAGCCACTTCCCGTCCGGGCTGAAGGCCAGACTGCGGACCGCCTCGGCGTGACCCTGAAACCCGCAGAACGGCGCTCTGGTCAGTGGGGGTCGGAACCGGGTCACTGACGCCAAACTCGGTCGGACGCCGGACTCACCTTAAACCGGAACACGTAACCTTTCCTCCGGACGTCCCACAGCTGCCAGACGGCGAGGGTTTGAGAACCGAGAGAAGACACGCCGGATGAACACGTGCACGCTCGCGTGCACGCTCACATGCACGCTCACACGCACGCTCACGCACAGGCAAACTCACATGCAAGCTCACGTGCACACTCACACGCACGCTCACATGCACGCTCACATACTCAGTCACGTGCACGCTCTCATGCTCGATCAGGTGCTCGTGAGCGTGCACGTGAGCTCACACACGCCCCACCTTGATGTTGGTGTCCATGGAGCTGGAGGCCAGAAACTGTCCGAACGGATGGAAGCTCAGACCCGTGATGCTGGCTTTGTGTCCCATCAGAGTCTGTAGAACTGCAAACAGGAAGCAGCAAAGTCACATGACCGCCACTCCACACAGACACACCCCTCCCCCCCCCCCCCCCCCCCCCGCCCTGAGAGGGACAAACCGCAGCTGAGCTACACCAAGATCCACAAACGATGACACAAACACATAGATGTTTGTTTGTTTGTTTGTTTGTTTGTTGATAAACAACAGAACCTCCAACAGCTGATGGAGTGAAAACATGAAAGCTTCATCTGGAAGTGAAGCTGAAGTTTCTTCTGCTAAAGTCGGAACCGTCCAAATGTCTGAAACAATCTGAACAAAGTTAAAGTTTCATTTTTGATCAATCTGAAGAAAAAGAATTTATTGTGAAAAGTTCTGCCTGAACTCTGGAGGACCAGGAAGGAACCTGACCTTTATTTTGAAAGTTTGGTTTTATTTTGATGAATTTGGACTTTTATAATCTTCATCCAGAGATTCTGGTTCATGTGGTGGAAACCTGATCCTGGCTGCACGCCGCCGCCGTGTTGGGGGTGTGGCTTACTCTTGGCGGCCTCCAGGTCCCAGACCCGGATGGACCCGGACTGGGAGCCGGCCGCGACCTGCTCCTCCGACGTGTTGAACTGGACGCACTCCACCGGCGTTTTGTGACCCGTGAGGCTCTGACAGGAAACACAGCGGAGCGTCAAGACCCGCACTTCCTGTTTGAACTCCAGCTGACCTCTAGGGGGCGTGTCACATCATCACGTGATCAACATGCCAACATTTCACTGGTTCAGATGAGGGCGTGGTCTAATGATTGACAGATCGGTGAGGAAGGAGATCCTGGACTGACTTTCAGAATAAAAGCCCTCACCATGATGCAGTTGGCCTTGTTGACGCTCCACAGGTTGACCCGGCAGTCCTCTCCGCCCGTGACCAGCAGGCGGCCGGAGCTCTTCCCCAGAGCCAGGCAGGACACGGGCCGGGCGTGGGCCTCGAACTCCTCTGCACCACACAGACGCAGTCAGAGCCCGAGCGACTGCGCAGCCGCAGCCGAATGCAAACGGGAACTCACGCAGACGCCAGTAGACCTTGGTGGAGTTTGCAGCAGCCATGCTGGACCGACCCGGAGGGAGACGGGCCTCAGTGCATGCAGAACCGAAGAACCGACCCGCCAGGCGGGGCGGGAGGGGGGGTGGGGGGTGGGGGGTGTCCCCCTGAGGGTTTCCTTCTGTAACAGACAAAGAAAATGAAGTGATGAACTTCCTGTGGACCCAAACCCGGCAGAACTCCGAGGTGTCCAGCATCAGTCTGACGACAGAACCTCAGACTCAGGAACAAACCCAGCAGAACCTCATCCAGAACCTGGTCCAGGAACAGGTTCTCCTCAGACCCAGCTTGTCTCCTCTGAGATGCTGGGAGTTTTCATTCGTGTTCTCGGGTCAGAACCTTTGTAGAACCAGGTTCTCCTCAGAACAACTTCACGGTGTTTGCTGTGAACTCTTCTACCTGAAGGTTCTGGACGGACCTGCTGTAGGACACACGCGCCAGTCTGGACCGCTTCGGAACCCTAAAGACTTCTGGGAGGTTCGGGTCAAACGGAGCAGCTCCTTTTGACTCTGTGATCTGACTTAATCCGATTAGAAAACTCTGAAGACGAGCTCTGCGGACTGACTTCAACCTGCTCCCGCTCACCTGGCCGCGTCAGCAGCCGCGGGATGACGTCATCCGCCGGTTCCCGCGGTTCCCGTCCCGGTAACGGCGAGTCTTCCAGCGAGAGTCCGCCGCAGAGAACCGGGCGAGCGGGTCCAGAAAGAGACCTGTTGACAGTCTGACTGCTGCTCCGCAACTAAGCAACTGATACTACGTCACTTCCGCTGACGTCTTTGACGCGTCTTTATGTTTTCCTTCGTGATTTCCAAACTTTACGAAGTCGTTTTTTTTTTAGATAATGTATGGATAATTTCATTTTAAATATTTTTTTAAAAAATTATTTAGCAGCTAAAATATGAATATGATTGTCTGAAATAGTAGTCTCGTGATTGACGTCATCAAAAGGCGACTGTTGACAAAAAACTCCTTCAGATTGATTTTAAAATGATCCATGGAGTGTTTCCGTCCTTCCTTTAAACACAACTTTTATTTATTGACATTTTGGGAGGACTCTTGTAATATTAGAGCTGCATCTAAAATTCAATTTTATTCTTTTGCTTTTTTAATGATACTTGTATTTACATAGATTTAAAAATGAAAAAAATGTGATCATGATACATGAACTTTAGATAAGTTTAGATGACCTCTGACCATTCATTTAGTTCATAAACGTATCATGAAAACCTTTAAATTCATGTGTGTTTGTTGGTTTTTTGTCTATTCCAGTATATCACACCTGAAATGTCAACACTCCCTCTCACCTCCCATGATGCTCTGTCCTCCAGCATCCTCTGCTCTACGTTGCTTGAGACATTCACGCTGTCAGTTACACCTTAAGCTTGATGTTTTCAAAGCAGATTTGTGCATAAATGCGGTTTCAGACGACTGGTGTGTACTTTTTAAAGTTTCTGTGTGTAGTAGTAAGGTTTAAGCTGCAGTCATTTTTTTTTTGTGTTTGTATTTTGTCATTTTTGTACATGTGAATACCCAATTACAAGTGCACACAGTTATGCACAAAACGTATTGTGTGAATTACAGATCAAGAATTACACACAGTAAAATGTCTGTCCATGTATTTGGCTGGAGCCGGAGGTAACAGGTGACTCTGTCCAGTTCTCTTATATAGATTGTTATATGTTTAAAACAAAACAATACAGCTCAGACCCCTAAGATGATGAGCTACTTAAAAAATAATGAATAAAACTATTTTTACTTGTTTTTCACCACAGGTTACGTCACAGAAGGGTGAAGCTCCGCAGCTGCAGAAGTCGGTCAGCTCTGAGTTATATTTAGAACTGTTTTATGTTCTTATATTTTTTATAATGTTATATTTTGTACTTTCTTCTTCGGATGTTCAATAAAAAGCAGAGGTCGGTCAGCTGATCCTCTCCTGGGTTGGTGTTTACTTCTCCTCCACCAGAGGGCGTAGTTTCCCCGTTTCACTGCAGCTGCGGTTCTGCTCTGGTTCTGCAGGATCCAGCCAACTTCTGGGTCCAGCGGGATCATTAATGATCAGTTAATGTTGGTGAAACGTTTTTGGATCCTCTCAACATTTTTTTATTAAATTCTAATATCGTTTATACAACATTTATTTGATTTGCTGCTGTTGGTCTGAAGCTTTTCTGTCCTCATTAACAGCCGGAAAAGATCCAGAATTTATGAAACAAACCGAAACGTCTGAACACGAAACAAAATCTTTGTTTTCATTACTGAAAGCATTTTTAAGCCGAATCTGTTCAAACTTCACCAAACTCTGACCCAAATCCTCAGCAGAACCGAACCAAACACGAGTTGTTCTAAACTTTGATTTTATTCGGTTTGGTTCTGGTGAGATGCAGAATAAAGTCTGAATCAAACTGTCATGAATTCGGACTTTCTTTGACCACGCCCCCGTTTCCTAAGTGAAACCACCACTGACAAAAGGAAACAGTTTGACTCTGCTTTCAAAATAAAAGCTCAAACGAGAGATTTCTAAAGGCTTTGTGCTGCTGAAATGATGAAAAATGAGAAGAAAAAGTGTTTAAATCACTAAATAAACTCTGGAATCCTCCTTCCTGAGGAAGCAGATGAGACGTCTGAAGAACATCAAGTATCAGAGGTTCTGTCATTTACTGTTATGGGCGGCTGTAGATAAAAACTGGATTATCTTTCAGATGTTTGGTCTCTTCTCCTGGAGGTTCTGGAGACGTCAAACATTCTCCCTGAAAACACAGTTCTGATCTTTACTGTTTCTGGTATTTAAAAGTGAAGCGTTTTATGTATGTTTGTTTGTCTCTTTGGTTTTTCCATCATAGAATCTGCAGTAGTGATGATCTTCAGCTGTTATTAACGTCCAAAAACATCAAACTGCTTAAAAAAATGTTTGGATGATGTTTCAATGTTTTTATGACAAGAAATTGTGTAAATTGTTGAGTTTTCAAAACTATTTTTAGATTTATTTGGTTCGTTTTTCCCCACTTTATCAAAATACACAAAACTATAATATTAGTTTTTGAACAAAATGAAAGATCCAGAAAATAAAAATGTTGATGAGTCTTTCTTATTGTAAGAGGATGAATTTATAAACATGTTTGGTCTTTAATGGATCATGTAAAAATGAAAGGTGATCAAAAATCCAAATGACAATAATGAGAATATTGATGCTTTGACTGTAATGATTATTTCATTCAACAGTGAATGACCAAAATCAGAGGAAAACTTTAGGTTTTCCACATGTGTGTTAATGTAATTGTTCAGTTTTGATGTTTTGTAATTTTTTTCATAATAAAGAAATATTTCAGCCTGAAATGTTCTTCTTCTTGGAGTATCGATGTGAATATTACACTTTCATTATTCGGTTCTACAGAATCTTCAACTTTTTCACGTGACTGGAAAATGTTTTATTGTGAAAGTCCAGGCCGGATGTTGCCGCAGTGTATAGTGGGTGACCTGACCCCGCATCGTTTCCTGTTTCCCGCCGCTCCCTGCCAGGCTCAGCAGAACCGAGCCGGAACCAGCGCGCGAGCGGGGCGCCTGCGCGCGCGGGACGATGGCGAAGACGTACGACTACCTGTTCAAGCTGCTGCTGATCGGAGACAGCGGCGTGGGGAAGACGTGTCTGCTCTTCCGGTTCAGCGAGGACGCCTTCAACACCACCTTCATCTCCACCATCGGTGAGCGCGCGCGCGCAGGGAGGGGGGGGCAAACATGACCAGCTGAGGGTCCGAGCATCAGGTGGGGGGAGGGGCACCTATCCGTCAGGTGATCCCCGTGATGCTTCCGGTGGTCACCATGGTTACGCTCTGTGACGTCGGGTTCTGATCCGGACCCTGAATCCGGGTTGTGGTATAGTGAATCTGAAATGTTTGATATTATGTTTTATGTTAATCATATGGCCAGCAGAGGGCAGGCACGGTTCACAGGGCAGTGTGTTGCGTGTTCAGAGAGAAAGTAGTTCTAGCCCGACAGAGCAGGTGTGTTCGGTTTGGATGTACAGCGACGTGGAAAATGCAAATAAAAACTGGTGCACCCTAGTCACCGTTTGGACATTGTTTTATATGAAGATGCAACATCTTTTTGGCGACGAGGATTTTTAAGGGGGAGGAGCACCCGTGGATGTCCAGAGAAAAAAAAAAAAGAAGAGAAATAAAGGCAGTAAGTTACGGCTAACACGAGGCGGAGGTTAGCTTAGCCTTCGACGGAGGAAGCATGGCAACAATTGGCACGCTCGCAGCGTTTGATCCAAAGACGCAGACCTGGGATGAGTATACAGAAATACTTGAACAGTTTTTTGCGGCCAATGAAATTGATGAGGAAAACAGACAGAAAGCAATATTGATAAGTGTGGTTGGAGCATCAACATACAGTTTAATGCGTAACCTCCTCAGCCCGGACAAGCCAAAAGACAAGTCCTTCAGAGAGCTTGTATTATTGATGAAGAATCATTATGATCCAAAACCAAGTGAGATAGTACAGAGATACAAATTTGATTCTCGCAACCGGAAGCCTAATGAAACAGTTATGGAGTATGTAGCTGAGCTGCGACGTTTAGCCCAAGACTGCAACTATGGGAACACCCTACAACAAAGGCTGAGGGACCGGATTGTATGTGGGATTAATGATGACAGGATCCAAAGGCGTCTGCTGGCGGAAACGGATCTAACCTTCGAAAAGGCTATGGGGATTGCAGTATCACATGAGACGGCAAATAAAAATGCACAGGACCTGCAGACGGGCACATCTACAAAATGCTACAACATCCGTAAAGGACACCAGGAACCTCGGACATTCCAAAAGGACAGCCCAGAATGCTACAGGTGCAAAGGAACCAGACACACAGCGGCCGAATGTAAGTACAAAAGAGAAAAATGTCATGCGTGTGGCAAAGTGGGTCATATAGCAAGAGCCTGTAGGAGCAAAGTTAAAACAACCAGGACAAACATGAACATAAATACCAGAAGAGAGAAAGTAAACGGGGATCTTACTATCACTCACACAAAGTTTATGACACAGAAGAGGAAAAGAAAAGTGAGGATGATGAACAGGACACTTTCACATTAAACTGCATCAAAAATGGACCAAAGCTAGGGGGAAAAGTGTACAAGATAGGACGTCAGGCCGGAGTGGACCTAAAAAAAGTCGAGCCTTACACTGTGAAATTAAAACTTGATGGACAACAAGTCAACTTTGAAATTGACACTGGATGCTGCTTAACAGTTATGAGTGAAGGAGCAGTAAAAGAGACCTGGAAAAACACAAAACTTCCAACTTTGAAGCCCGCCAAAATTAAAATGCAAACCTATACAGGGGATCCTGTGGAGGTTATTGGTACCACAAGAGTAAAGGTGCAGTACCAACAGCAGACATTGAAGCTGCCCTGATTGTTGTAAAAGGGGACGGGCCCAGCTTGCTAGGTCGAGGCTGGCTGGAGGATATCAGTCTGGATTGGAGAAAAATAAAACACAGATGCCAAGCTGAGAGAGTGCATAAAGTCAAGGCAACCGAATATACACTACAGCAAGTGTTGAACAAGCATGAAAATGTGTTTAAAGAGGAACTGGGCACTCTGAGAGGCACCAAAGCCACCATTCGGGTGAAATCGGATGCCTCTCCCCGTTTCTTTCGTCCTCGTTCCATTCCTTTTGCTATGCGAGCAAAAGTAGATGAAGAAATAGAACGTCTGTTAAGGGAAAACATCATCTCACCTGTCAAGTATGCTGAGTGGGCAGCGCCTGTGGTGCCCATTCTTAAACCTACAGGGACTGTAAGACTGTGTGGAGATTACAAACTAACTGTAAATACCGTGGCTTCTTTAGAGCAGTACCCCATACCAAAAATGGAGGATCTGTTCACAGCACTTTCAGGAGGAAAGCAGTTCTCTAAGCTAGACATGAGTCATGCTTACCAACAAATACTGCTGGATGAGGATTCCCAGAAATATGTGACGGTGAACACACACCGAGGACTTTTCACATACAACAGACTGCCATTTGGGGTCGCATCAGCACCCGCCATCTTCCAGAGGACGATGGAAAACCTATTAAAAGGTATACCTTTTGTTGTTGTTTATTTAGACGACATCTTGGTGAGTGGCAAGGATGAGGCCGACCACCTAAAAAACTTAACTGAGGTGCTGAGCAGGTTGGAGGAGGCCGGCCTGCGGCTGAAAAGAAGCAAGTGTGAGTTTATGCAAAAAGAAGTGGAGTATTTGGGGCATAAAGTTGATGCACAAGGGCTCCACCCAGTGCAAAAGAAAGTTGAAGCCATCTTAAATGCTCCAGCTCCCACAAATGTAACGGAACTTAAAGCCTACTTGGGTTTGTTAAACTATTACAACAAATTTCTCCCGAACTTGGCAACCTTGTTGGCCCCACTTCATGAACTCTTGAGACAAAATGTAAAATGGTCATGGCACCGAAGGCACGAGGAAACATTCGAAAAATCAAAAAGGCTGCTTAACTCAGCTGATGTGTTAATTCACTATTCAGCAGATAGAGAGTTAGTTCTGTCATGTGATGCCTCACCTTATGGCGTTGGAGCTGTGTTATCACACAGAATGGAGGATGGCAGTGAGAAACCACTTGGGTTCATGTCACGCACACTCTCACCCGCTGAAAAGAGGTATTCGCAGTTGGACAAAGAGGCACTAGCAATAATATTTGGTCTCAAGAAGTTCCATAATTATTTGTTTGGCCGAGTTTTCACAATCTACACTGACCACAAGCCACTGATCTCTCTATTCAACATGAAGAAGCCTATACCTCAAATGGGCTCACCGAGAGTGCAAAGATGGGCTGTGATGTTAAGCGCATATGAGTATGACATCGTCTACAAACCAGGAAAAAGTCATGCTAATGCAGACGCACTGAGCAGATTGCCTCTGCCAGAAACAGCACCTGAGAGAGAGTTGGCTGAACAAGTTCTGATGATGGATATCCTGGATGACACACTGCTGGACACGAGAAGATTAAGCGATGGACAGCTACGGATGTCATTTTGTCCCAAGTCCATGATCACATATTAAAAGGATGGCCTGCAAAAACTGATGCACACCTACAGCCATACCGACAAAGAAGACTGGAGCTAAGTGTAAAGGATGGATGTGTGCTCTGGGGAGCTAGAGTGGTTATTCCCACCAAAGGCAGAGACAAAATCCTGAAGCTCCTGCATCAGACTCACACTGGCATGTCAAAGATGAAAGGTCTGGCAAGGTCATATTTCTGGTGGCCGTGCATGGATGAAAACATCGAGAGGGAGGTCAGGTTATGCGAGGAATGTCAAAAACACAAAAAGCACCACCCACTGCGCCATTACACCCCTGGGAATGGCCAGAGACACCCTGGTCCAGAATCCATGTGGACTACGCAGGACCGTTCCTAGGCGAGATGTTTTTGTTGGTGGTAGATGCTCATTCAAAGTGGATGGACATTTATCCTGTGAAATCAGCTACTTCACAAATCACCATTGAGAAATTACGACAGAGTTTCAGCGTGTTTGGTCTTCCAAAGATGTTAGTATCTGACAATGGGACATGTTTCACAAGCGCTGAATTTGAGACATTCATGAAACAGAATGGAATAGACCATGTGAGATCTGCACCGTTCCACCCATCCACAAATGGTCTCGCTGAGAGAGCAGTGCAGACTTTTAAGGAGGGGATGAAGAAGATAAAAGGTGACACACTCCAAACAAAGTTATCCAGATTCTTGTTCAGTTATCGGATTACACCACATGCAACAACAGGTTTGTCACCGGCAGAACTGATGATGTCACGGAGACTTCGATCAGCTTTTGACATGCTCATGCCAGATGTGAAAACAAGAGTACAGAAAAAACAGCTGAAACAGAAGGACAATCACGACACAAAGAAAACACTGAGAAGTTTTGGACCCGGAGACAATGTGTTCGTCCGAAACTACTCCTATGGTCCGAAGTGGATACCAGCAGTGGTTCTGAGTTCATCAGGTCCCGTGTCATACAACGTCAGCATCGGGAATGGTGGAACCATGAAGAGACATGTGGATCAAGTCAGAGCTAGACTGCAAGACACTGTTCCAGAGGAACCTGATGCAGATCTGGAGCAGCACAAAGACGGGGAACCAGTTGCAGTGGATGACACACCTTTAAACGTGGACTCTGCTCCCCCACTCCAGTCAGAAGAGACACTTGACTTACAACCAGTGGTACCCCCTCAGGTTCCTCATGAGTCATCTGCTGCACTCGGGTTGCGACGCTCAAAAAGAGAGAGACATTTACCATCCCATCTCAAGGATTTTGTTAGATAGAGTGAGATCCTTCCAGGAATAGAGCAACAATGCGCTCTGGATCTCACGGGAAGGATGTACCTTCTCAGTTAGGTTATCGTTAAAAAAAATAAATAAATAAAGTTTTTGTTATATGTTATGCTAACTTGTGTATAGTGCATGCCTTAATTAAGTAGCCGTAATGTTTGAAATTTAGTTAACATCTTAACGGGGAGGGGATGTGGTATAGTGAATCTGAAATGTTTGATATTATGTTTTATGTTAATCATATGGCCAGCAGAGGGCAGGCACGGTTCACAGGGCAGTGTGTTGCGTGTTCAGAGAGAAAGTAGTTCTTAGCCCGACAGAGCAGGTGTGTTCGGTTTGGATGTACAGCGACGTGGAAAATGCAAATAAAAACTGGTGCACCCTAGTCACCGTTTGGCCATTGTTTTATATGAAGATGCAACACGGGTCTTCCTTCCTGTCTGAAGGTTCTGGAGGATTTTGGTGAGTGAGATCCAGGTTCTGGTTCTGGTTCTGGTTCTGGAGCGGCTGCTACCAGCTGAGGAACTCTGGTGCTTCCACCCCCCAGTCTGGTTTTTGGGGAATCAAACCCTCAACCTCCCAGTCTTTGAGCAGACACTACACCACCGGTCCACTCAGCTGGGACTTCTCTGCAGGTCAGGCTGAGGGTCTGACTCGGTACTGACTTTCAGGTCTGGACTCGAACCCCCGACCAGCTGAAGGCCAGACGCTGCTGTGCTTGTGCGGCTCTGCTTCTGAACAGAGTTCTGCTCGGTTCTGATGCCTGCCGCACTGAGCCCGCTCTGGCCTGATCAGCTGACATGGAGCCTGTCAGTCATGGTGATGTCATCAGCCCCGCCCCCCATGTGGATCAAGAAGAGCTGAAGGTTCTGGTCTGCAGGTCTGGATCTGCAGCAGAACCGCAGAGTTCTGTCTGAGGACCAGCAGACAGGTGAGGAGCGGCGGGTCAGAGACCTGCAGCAGAACCACTTCCTGTGGGGACCTGAGAGAACGGAGGGAGGAGGAAGCTGTTAGTACGTCACCACGGCGACCATCTGATGCTCGTCTGGGTCACCTGACAGGAAGTGCTTTCACATCTGACTTCCTGTATGAATCTGCAGATCCAGATTCATACTTTAGTCTCGTTTTCATGAGGAGAAACCAGAACAGCAGGTTCTGGTGTGAGGTTTCTGGTTCTGGTGTGAGGCTCTCAGAGGAATCCGTCTGGAAGGGATCCACCAGGGTTCTACAGGATCCTTCAGAATCCATCAGGGTTCTACAGAGTTCTACAGGGTTCTACAGGATCCACCAGGGTTCTTCAGGATCCATCAGGGTTCTTCAGGATCCTTCAGAATCCATCAGGGTTCTTCAGGTCCATCCAGGGTTCTACAGGGTTCTTCAGGTCCATCCAGGGTTCTACAGGGTTCTTCAGGTCCATCCAGGGTTCTACAGGGTTCTTCAGGTCCATCCAGGGTTCTATAGGGTTCTTCAGGTCCATCCAGGGTTCTACAGGGTTCTTCAGGTCCATCAGGATCCTTCAGGGTTCTTCAGGTCCATCCAGGGTTCTACAGGGTTCTTCAGGTCCATCCAGGCCCCGCAGGTTGAGGCTCTTCAAGCAGAAGCGTAGGAGGAGCCTCTCACAGGAAGTGGGTTAAAAATACTCGTGACCAAAATAAAGCGTCGATGTGGGGATTCTCATCACTTCAGTTGTTTCCTTTGATGTTCTGAGAAAAACGGAGCAGAAACCAGGTGGAACCCGGGAGGTTTCTGCTCATGGGTTCTCCAGCAGATGTTCTCTCTGAGATTCTGGTGTCGCTCAGAGAAAAAAACCTCTGAAACAATTTAAAATGATCTGCCTTAAGTCTGTTTTTGGTTGGAATAATTTCAGAGCCAACAAAGAATGAATCAGTTTGTTTTAGCATGCTACTGTTAGCATTAGCATAAAACATTGTTGTGTTCATGAGCATCAGAGTTAGTAACAGCGGGAAATGTTTCATATCATCATCATTGTAATAAGCTAGTAGCATATTTCATTAGCATTGATGGAATCTTATCATTAGCTAACAATAATGTCAACAGAAATGTTGCATGTTTCCTTAGCATTAGTGTTACATTACAGTGTTTTTAGCATGTTACAGTTAGCTAACAATGCTAGTTGGTCTTATGCTAGCATGTTGCAGGTTCTTTTCTGTTGTAGATAGCATTAGTGTTACATTACAGTGTTAGCATGCTAACAAACCTTTGGCGTTAGCATGTTGCATTGTAATGCTAGCTGGTCTTATGCTAGCATGTTGCAGGTTCTTTTCTGTTGTAGTTTTGTCCTCAGAAGGCAGCGCTGGAGCTCTGCGGTAAGCGCAGGAAGTCAGTGTGTCCGAGCGTTTACAGCATTCCTGGACAGGAAGTGATGTCATGACTGTCACATGACTGTAGTCCTGTATGAAACATCTGGACACAGACATTACTGTTTTGAATAAAGCCCAGTACTGAAGATGACGTGCTGTTTTTTGCTGTATGCTAGTCTTCTTGTTACCTAGCGTTAGCATGCTAACAGCCGCAGCATGGCTAACATGCTGTAACCTCGAGCGTTTTCAGCTGAAGTTGTGGTCGCCCACATTCTTCAGGCTGAACCGTCTCACGCGGCGGTGTGTCCTGTAGCTGGAATGTGACAAACAAAGCCGACAGTGTCTCCAGATATTTGACCTCTGACCTTTCTGCCTGCTCAGAAATGTGTTTGTGAGCTTCTGCGCTGTTAGCCCGGGTTCATTTACATTTCTCCGTCTCTGCAGAATCTTTTATGAAAATGACCTGAAGCTGAACGGATCCATTGTTGTTCTGCAGAGCGCCGCGGCGTCCTGTCGCTCGGCTGAACTCCGCCCTCTTCTGGTCAGATGGTGGAACTGAATCGCTCTCTGATCCCTGTGTTTCAGGAATCGACTTCAAAATCCGGACGGTGGACTTGGAAGGGAAGAAGATCAAGCTTCAGATCTGGTGAGTCGGTTCTGAAGGAGCTCAGCTGTTGGACAGACGGAACCAAAGTTTCAGGTCCAGAGTGAAGCTGGAAGCTTCATCTTCTGAAGGTTTAATATTTATCTGATTGTATTGGTTTAATGTACTGTGGTGTTGTAAGTGTAGTAATATTTACATGTTTTAATGTCCAGTTTGCAATTCTAAACACATATGAAAAAACTTTATTTAAAACAGAACTTCACATCATCATTAGGGCTTCATATAATAAGAAAAGATGAAAAAAATCTATTAAAAAAAAAAAAAACTGAATGAAAACAAAAGGAAACAAAAAACCTGAGAGGTTAAATAAAGATAAGGAAATGTCTCTGTGTCTTAAACTGTTCAGGTTTGATGTTACGAGCACCTCTGGACGGTGAGAAACACACCTCAGTGTTTCCATGACGACCTGAAAAGATCCAGCAGATCCTGGCTGGAAGATCATAAAACTGTAAACGGTTAAACCTCGAACGTAATCCAGGCCATTTAGAGATTTGAAAGAGTTTAAACTGGACTCGGAGGGTGAAGTGAGCCAAGTCTCTGGCACAGTTCCTCTAGTGCGCTAAAACTGGAATTCATGGACTAAAGCTAGAGTTTAGCGTGCTAAAGCTGGAATGAGCCAAATGATTTCTGTTTAAATAACAGGAATTTGGCGTCAGGTAAAGGAAATCCTGGAAAACCCCTGATAATTACCTCAGGAAACCCCTCAGGTAAGCCGCAGCGTGACAGTTTTGTTGTGTTCTCTGTTGCAGGGACACAGCGGGTCAGGAACGCTTCAGAACCATCACAACAGCCTATTACAGAGGAGCTATGGTAAGACACGCCCCCTTTCTGGCCCGCCAGCTGCTCAGCGTGACCTCACTTCCTGTCTGCCACAGGGCATCATGCTCGTTTATGACATCACCAACGAGAAGTCGTTTGACAACATCAGAAACTGGATACGGAACATCGAGGAGGTAGGCCACGCCCAGTCACATGACCCGGTGACCTCCCAGCACCTGACCGCGGCGTTGTTTCTTTGGCAGCACGCGTCCGCAGACGTGGAGAGAATGGTTCTGGGGAACAAGTGCGACATGAACGACAAGAGACAAGTGTCCAAGGAGAGAGGCGAGAAGGTCGGTCGGTCGGCACGGAAACCTCAGTGCACAGGAAGTGATGTCTGACTAACTTCCTGTCGTCTGCTCATTCAGCTCGCCATCGACTACGGCATCAAGTTTCTGGAGACCAGCGCAAAGAGCAGCATCAACGTGGAGGAGGCGAGTATACAGTTTAGCTCCGCCCACTTCTGAGGACAGGTGTCTCATGGGTTAACCCAGAGGTGTCAAACATACGGCCCGCGGGCCGTATCCGGCCTGCTAGATGATTTAATCCGGCCCAATTATGAAGAAAAAAATATATAAGAATTTTCCAAAAAGAAAGCAAGTTTCTAGCCCATTCCTGTGGCGAGTTGTGGTTCTTTAAAGAAATGGATGCAATGCGCAATTTAACCACTAGGGGGAGCAAATGAAACTCAAAAGATCAAGAAATTAACATCGGATTTATTTTGCTGTGGAAACCCCCAAAATATTTAACAAACTGTTTTTACAACATAAAATGATAGTTTTGGGTGTAATTTCATAAAAACCACTAAACTAAATTTAGTCAACAAACTAATCAACATATTTTTGACTGAAAATGCAAAAGAAATTTCAGGTGAAATTCCCAGATTCCTCATTTGGGCCACAAATATGAAGAGTTTGTGTTGGTAGAGGAACATGACACACCTCACAGCTCCATGATGTTTTTGTCCAAAAACTACAAATAAAGGCCATATTTTGCTTTTAATTCAATAAAATATCAGTTCCCGAACATAAACTTTTATTTTATCAGGTTGATCTCACAGCTGCACAGCAGGACGTCTGAGGGCGTCCGTCGGTTCCAGAGGGTTCATTTAGTTTGATTTTTCATTGATTAAAACATTTATATTTTTTCTGTAGCCCTTCTTTAGTTTACTATTGGGATTGTTTTAATGTCAGATGTAAAACATTCAGTCTGTATAATATTAAATAAACCTTTTTTTTTTTAGTGCAATCCATTTTATTTGAAATGCTTTGGACTCAGTAAATAAAAATGTAATAATAAGTGATTAGACTACTAGGTTGTTTGAAACAGTTTTTGCAACTAAGAAATAAACAAAACAAAAACAAAGCTAAAAATAACACGTTAAACAAAGGTTATTTTGCTGTTATGTTTCTGGCCCGGCCCACTTGAGATCAGACGGGTTGAATGCGGCCCCAGAACCAAAATGAGTTTGACACCCCTGGGTTAACCTGTGTTGTTTCTAAAAATAGATTCTGAGATGTTGGGACTCTTTCACCGTTCACGCTAGCATGAATCAGCTGATTCCCGTGAACACTGCAGTAAAGTTTAACTGCTTGCAGTAATTCAGAGCGTAGAGTTTAGCTCGCCGGCGAGATCGGCGGTGTCCGGAGAACACCTCAACGTCATCCGTGTTTTCCATAATGCGGCAACAAACCTGTACAATAGAGACTGGCATTAGCTCCTCCCACCATCAAGAGCTAGTCTGTGGAGTCAAGCTGAGCGTTGAAAGGGGCGGAGCTCCAAGAAACAAACGTTCAGGGAAACACCTGAAGCTGCTTCTTCCTAAACAAGTTTCAGTGGAAATGTTTGTCCCTCCACCTGTTTCTGCTCATGACCTGCCCCCCCCCTCCCTCCCCCCAGGCCTTCCTCACCCTCGCCAGAGACATCATGAGCCGCCTGAACAGGAAGATGGTGAGTCTGACCTCTGCCCCGCCCTGCAGGAAGTAGCCACGCCCCTCACACCTTCTTTTTCTCCTCCAGCAAAACGACAACCCGGCAGGTGGGGGCGGAGCCATCCAGATCAAAGAGTCCCGCTCCAAGAAGAGCCTGTTCAGGTGTCTGCTGCTGTAGGCGGAGCCACCATGAAGGAGCCCACTGCCCCTCCTCCTCCCCCTTTCTGCTGGACAGATCCACCGGGAGGTGACAAGTGGGCGGGACCGGGATGGAGAGCCCGGTTCTGGTCTTTGTGCTCTGAAACTGACGTCCCCGTTCTCACCTGAAAGTCTTAACCACAAAGTCACGCCCCCGCACACAACATTGCGGCATTATCGAACTGTTTTCTTAAACTCCTTTGGCTCCTCCCACTTCATCTCCCCGAAAGTCAAGCAATCAGAAGCGGGAGTGCAGGTGCTGCTTCAAAGCAGACTCCGCCTCTGAAAGGCAGGTGTCCTGCAGGCTTACCTGGATCAGGGGCGGAGTTAGCAGGAGACCCGCCCTCTGAGGCGTGATTCATTGTTTGGAGTGAAACAAATTTGAGGTTCAACATCCAACAGCAGGAAATTGTAAACTAAAAGTTTAGTTTGATTTGAGGCAGAATCACAGCAGCAGCTCGTGCTCCTGCAGAAATGTTTGCTCAGATACTTTGGAGGCGGAGTTAGTCTGACAAAAAGGGAGGAGCCTATAACTTAATTATTTTGGCTGTTTTATAAACCACGTCGCAGAACACCGGAGGTTTCTGATCCGCTCCTTTTGATGCTTTTATTTTATTGGCCTTTATTTTGAAACTTCCAGAGGAAGTGGTTCGGGTCGACCCAGAGACCTGCTGACCTTCCAGCACTCCCTCGTGTTCTGGGACCTGCAGAACCTTTCACTGTGACCAAAGAGCCATCAGAAACTAAAGTAAAAACCTATTTAAAGATTGAAAACCTTTTAGAAGTATTCGAGTATTTTTCTGTATTGAAGAGTTTACATGTTGTGTCTCATAAGGGCGGGAAACCTTAGCATGGTGAAGCACTCTTCTGCCTGCTGGAGGAACCCGTCGATGCAAAAACCACTTTGTTACTGAGAAGTTCTGGTCCTCCAGCAGAGCAGAGGTCTTTCACTGAAGTTCTCTTTATTTTTTACTTCAAAATAAAAGCTTTTTGCTCATTAACTTTGTTTTGACATGAAAACTTCCAATAAACGTGTTTTATATTTGAGTCTTTGTTGTTGCTGTACATGAGCCGTCCAGCAGAGGGCAGCATTCTCGTTTCCACACAAACAAACAAACTCGTGAACAAAAGTGTTTAATAGAAAAGTGAAGCTCTGCTGCGATTGGTCGGTCCGGATGATCCGAGACCCCAATCGGCTGACAGGAAACCAGCAACATATTTACAGCGAGAACATCAAACTCCAGAAGAACCTGCAGAGGCGGCGAGTCGGGACACGAACGCCGTCACTCACAGCAGTGAAGGTCAGAGGATGGTCGCCGGGCCGACCACGGCAGCAGCGTCCTGAGGAGGAGAGTCACATGACCGGATCAACAACAGCTGAGCAGCATTACAGATGCATAGTAACGGTGACGGAGCTCACAGGTGTAAGGTAGTCCAGGTGAGGCTTGTTGGAGGAGGAGGAGGAGGAGGAGAGGAGCTGGATGGGGTTGGTCTCTCCAGAGAGCGCCTCCTGCAGGTGTGAGGAGACGCAGCCGCTGTCGGAGCCCGTGGAGCCAGACAGACAGCGAGACGACGAACTGGAGCTCTCTGTGGCTGCGGAGACACGGATGAAGCCGACAGGTGAGCTACCAGAGGAGGCGGAGCTCCAGGATTCACCTGTGAGCGTGCACGTACTCATGGAGGGCTGGCTGCTCGTTTCATGCTCCTGCTCGTCCTCCTCGATGCAGGAGCTGAAGGAGGAGTCGGGAGGCGGGAGGGAGTCACTGCGAGGAGAACAGGATGTCACTACTCTGATGGGAGGGGTCGCGATGCACAGGTGTGTGTTCTGCACAGGTGAGAGGTGTACCTGTGCAGGTGTGTGGTGTACCTGTGCAGGTGAGAGGTGTACCTGTGCAGGTGTGTGGTGTACCTGTGCAGGTGCGTGGCGTACCTGTGCAGGTGTGTGGCGTACCTGTGCAGGTGCGTTGCGTACCTGTGCAGGTGTGTGGTGTACCTTTGCAGGTGCGTGGTGTACCTGTGCAGGTGTGTGGCGTACCTGTGCAGGTGTGTGGTGTACCTTTGCAGGTGCGTGGTGTACCTGTGCAGGTGCGTGGTGTACCTGTGCAGGTGTGTGGCGTACCTGTGCAGGTGTGTATTGTACCTGTGCAGGTGTGTGGCGTACCTGTGCAGGTGTGTGGCGTACCTGTGCAGGTGTGTGGTGTACCTTTGCAGGTGCGTGGTGTACCTGTGCAGGTGCGTTGCGTACCTGTGCAGGTGTGTGGTGTACCTGTGCAGGTGCGTGTCATGTCCATACATGTGCAGGTTCAGTGGCCCCAACAGACTAGAAGAAGACGCTCCTGAAGCCGGGCCCTCTGGGGTCATGGCCCCCCTCTGAAATGGGTGGGAGTGGTCAAAGGCGGAGACGGCGATGGACGCCCGCGTTCTGGCTCCTGAAAGCAAAGCCATGAGTGTCTGCAGGTGACCCATGGCGCCCTCCCTCAGCAGGTGTGGCGTCGTACCTCGGGTCTTCATGATGTAGTGAACGGCGCGGTTGCTGATGGCGGCGTCGCTGGGCTGGATGTCCAGGAAGGGTTTACTCCCCACCCCCATGGACACCATCTCCTTCAGTCGCATCTCTGCACACAGACACAGGTGAGCGCTTTCAGACCGGCACGCCCCCACAGTCCCGCCCCCTCTGGACCCACCTTTGTTCCGGGCCGCTTGGGTCCACAGGATCCGGGCGATGTCGCCCGTCCACGCCCGTTTGACCTCCGCTGACGCCGCCTGGAAGATGAAGGTCTGGTTCTTGGACGTCCTCCTCCTGAACCAGATCTCGAACCTCAGACCGCTGTCCCCCGTCGACTCGGTCAGACCGATATCTGCGGTCTGACAGCAGAGCGCCCCGTCAGAACTCGGCGCCGCCCCAGAGCGGCTCGCAGCCGGCAGCTCACCTTGTAGGACTGCTTGTAGATGAAGACGTCCAGCCCGCCCTCCACCTTCCTGAGTTTGCTGAAGAGGACGAGCTCCTGGAACAGGAAGATGTGGCGCTGGCATTTCCTCCGGCCGCTCCAGACGGTGAACTCGTCCTGACGGATCAGCTGACCCTGCTCCTTCAGGTTCACCTGCGGAGAGCAGGAAGAGCAGGTTCTGATCCGCTCTCCAGTCTGGATCAGAACCCTTCTCTGGAAGCTTGAGCTTCTATTGTTTGTGGGCGGAGCTGTTGACTTCAAAACTTCTGATCAGGGGAAGAGCGCTAAACTCACGTCGCAGTCCCGGATGGCGTCCATCGCCAGCAGGTCGTTGCCGTGCCGGAGCTGGAACTTGACCATGTTGGTGGCAGCCTGCAGCGCGGTGAGCTCCGCCTCCTGCGCCACGCCCACCTCCTTCATGAGGTCGGTGAGCAGCAGCGCGTACTTACTCATCCTCTGGACAGGCTTCAGCAGGTAGGAGGACAGGTCCATCTTATCCCCGAGCTCCAGCTGTTTCCTCTGAGGAGGAGAAGGTTGAGAGTGGGAGGAGTTTGAGCGGAGCCGCGGGGGTCAGAGGTCACGGTTCTCACCCTGAAGAAGGCGTGTCCGTGGCTGGCCAGCAGAGCGTCGGACTTGGGCTTGTTCTTGCTGTAGAGCGCGTAGAGGCCGAACTGCTCCTGCTGCAACGCAAACACACTCGTTACCGTGACCTCAAACGGCCCGGCGGACCCCGCCCCCGCCACGCCCCGCCCCCACGTACGTGTCTGAGGAAGCAGTGCGGCACCCGGAGCGGGTGTCTCCAGCACGCCTCCAGCTCCTTCAGGAAGAACTGGCTGTGGAAGTCCAGCAGCTTCTCCAGGTTCCCGAAGACGATGGAGCGCTTGCCGCGCAGGTCCTGCGGCAGGTCGGCGCGCTCCATCTCGGGGAAGTAGTGGTGGATGATGTAATGCAGCGAGCGCACGTACTCGCGCTCCGTGGTCACCATCTCCTCCACGATGTGCCGCAGCTTCCTGCGCAGAAGCATCCATCAGCTCGGCGCTCCGCGGCGCTCGGACGGACGGACGGGCGTACACCCACCTTCCTCGGGGGCGGGGCTCGGCCGCGGGGGTCCCCGGGGTCTCCGGGGAGGGTCCGGTCCAGCTCTGGGCCCCCGTCCTGGAGCGGAGCGCACGGTCGGCCGCCTCGGTGCTGCTGACCTCCAGCCCCCGGATGAACACCCCCGTGTTTCCTCGGTGCGCCGGCTCGCTGAGGGCGCGGGGGGAGGCGCCGCAGCGCAGCCCCTCGGGGGTGGGGGGGCAGTCGAAGCTCTGGGTCTTCCTGAGCTGCTGCCTCCTGCTGAAGGACAGGAAGGAGGGGGAGGAGCATGGGGGGGTGAAGCTGTTGAGGCGGGAAAGGCGCGGCGTGGAGACGTCCCCCGGATCCGCCGACTCCTCGGAGGAGGAGCTACGGAACAGACGCTGCAGCAGCGGCGTGTGCTGCGGCGTGGCAGGTGGGGAGGAGCTGGACTCCTCCTCCGGGGAGCACGCGCTGTTCTTACGACCCCCCCAGAGTCCTGACAGAGTCTTTCTCGAGGAGGTGGAGCTTGAGCTCACGGTCGAGTCAGAGCGCCGCCTGTGGGCGGAGTCCCGCGTCCTCAGGGCCGCCTCCATCTTCCAGTCGAACGTCCTGCGGGTCTCCTGGCACTTGGACCAGGCGAAGCTCCACTGGCAGAGGCCGCGCTCCCCCCGCAGCTCCCCCGCCGCCGCCTTCATCTCCTGGAAGCGGCCGTCCGGGATGGGCGGGTGCTTCAGCCGGTACTCCTCCAGGCGGCCAATGGCGGCCCGGCACTTTTCCGGCTGCGTGCAGTCCTCCATGCTGATGGCCGCCAGCTGCCGCATGCCCTCCAGCGCCCAGCCGTACGCCTGCACACACCAGATCACCGTGAGGAACGCCGGCTGCACACGCCGCTGCACACGCCGCTGCAAACGCCGGCTGCAAACGCCGCTGCACACCTGTCAGGTCAGAGAACTTTCAAAACAAACAGATTCATAAATGTAAATCTATTCACACATTTATATTTACTGCACAACTTTTCAGAAAAATATAAACATTTAGTTTTAGGTTTAGAATACGACTTCTCTTAGTCTTGGATAGAAATTCTCCTGTTAAACTGTCAAAATAGGTCACGAGGTCACAGGCTGATACATCGAGTCCAGAAACATCGATTGATCCAACTGCTCATGTCTGTTCAAGTTTATTTATTTAACTAAAAAAAAAAAAACAGAAATGTTAAGAATGTTATTGATGCCATAGATGTTGAGAATTCAATAAAACTGATCAAACTCTCTGATCGTATTTACTAGTTATCAGCTGATTGTGTAAACATGCTAGCAGAGGATCATTTTGGACACAGAGAGGAGTAATAAACATGCCGGTCCGCTCGGTATGTTGAAAACAGGAGGATGTCAAAACAAAAACAGCTAAGCTAATCCAGACGGTCAGCTGACTGTTGGGTAGGGCTGCCACAAACGATTATTTTTTCCGATTAGTCGACTAATCTGTTCATGGCCAAAGTGGATGTAAAGACGCTGAAGTTGATAACCAGCTAAAATATTAGTTAAATGCCAAATTTACCAAAAAATAAAAAGAGCCAAAGTTAGCCTAAATAGCTAGCATGCTGCTGAAATATTAGCTAAACTCCAAAATAGCCTTAAAAAACCTTAATAAAAGCCAAAATATTCCAAAAAGCTAGCAGAATGTCATTATAACTTTCAACTTTACTACAATCTGACTTCATACAATATAAAGTAACGACTAATCGACTATTAAATTAGTTGTCGATTATTTTAATAGTCGATTAGTCATCGATTAGTCGACTAATCGTGGCAGCTCTACTGTTGAGACTGTAAAAACAAACAGTCTGCAGCATCAGAACATCAAACCTTCTTTCTATTTCTGATTTTCTTTCTTTCTGGCTGCAGTCGGCTGACAGTTAGCCTTCTTTAGCTCCGAGTTAGCTTAGCTACTTTTGTCACTTCTATCCATGCTCTTAACTCCCTCTCTGGGTCACGGTGCTGCCCGGGTAGTGATGGGGTGCATCTGGACCGGTCCAGGACCTGGAGCGGGAATAAACGGCCCGGCTGAGCGGGGATCCCCCATGCTAACGTGCTGCTAGCCGGTGTTGTGCTAAGGTACGTTCCCGCTGCTAAAACGATGTCTGAACGGCGAGAAGCGAAAGAAAAGAGACCCGGCAGCTGGCGGCGTTGCAGCGGATCACGGGGTTTCCTCGGTTGGTTCGGGGTTTATTAACTTGCTCCATCCACTGACAGAGAAACTAAGAGAAGAAAAACCCTGCAAGATCTTTTTTCCTGTTTCGGCGTCGAGATACTCAATGAATGAGTGGTGATGCTCATGCTCTCTCAGTTCCTGGACTCCATGTTTTAACCTGTGACCTCATGACCTCATGACCTACTTATGACAGTTTAACAGCAGACATTTGTATTTAAGACACAGAAAGTCAGATTCTAAAGAGACAGGTGAAACTAAATGTTTTCATGTTTTTTCTGAAAAGTTTTGCACAAAATATAAATGAATTCTAAACTTTTTCTTAATAAATACAAATGATAATTTATGAATGTTTCTTTTTAAAAGTTCTCTTACCTCATTCACACCAAACAAAACTCTGACCAGAACTGAGAGGTGTTCTGGTTTAACCGTTAACACCTGCGTGGACTGTCTTCATCCAACTCTTCTGCTCTGATTACGGTTGATCACGCGCGTCCACCGGCGCGTTACTCTGCCGCTGACGGAACGCGTTCACTCAGAGGTTTGAACGTTCCTGTGTCTGTCTCAGGTTGATAGAAGCCGTCTTCTTCTTCTTCTTCTTTACTCATTGAGTTTTACTGCGTTTGTGGTCTCTGGATCCAGAAACCCCGGAGAACCTCCGGCGGCTTCACAGCAGCTCTAAACTCGTTTCTGTGAGACTGAACCAACAAATTGCTTCCAGACGGAGAGCTGATGTGAGGAACTGTGAGGATCCAGCATCAGTATCGCGGTCCAGTCCCTAAAGATCTCCGGTTCTGGATGAGGAACCAACAGAACTCTTCTGGATCCGGACTCGGCCAGCAGAGGCTTCATTTCTGCTCATCTGAAACAGACTCTGGAGAGGAGCTTCTCCTCCTCCTCTTCTTCACAGACGTGGTTGAAGGTCACCGAGTTCTCCTCCTGAATGTTCCGGAGGTCCGGAGCGTCACAGTTTGTCGTGAGAAAGCTTTGAAGTGTGTTTGTGTGGCGCCGTGAAGGAGCTGACCCCGCCCCCCCTTTTTGTTCTGCTGGGGGAGGGGAGAGTCCCGACCGAGGGGGGGTCTGCTGAGCACATGAGCTCAGACGGTCGGACCGGCAGGGGGAGTTTAACCCCACAGCAGAGGAACTTTCTCCTCCAGAAAAACACGATGACATCACACTGTCTGGCCCCGCCCACTACAACCAGCTGTGAAGACGTGGCTGAGCGTGGAGCGTCTCACCACAGCAGAAACCAGAGACGGACCCCCACAGTCGTGGGTTTGAACCACGAGAACCTGGAGGTTCCTCCGTCAGGAGCATCATGCCGAGCTCCGGCGATCTAAAGCGGCGAGGCGAGATTCTGGTTTCCTGGACTCGCCGGACTCGCCGCAGACCCCCCAAACATTCTGGAAGGTTCCTCTTCCAGCTTTAATGAAAGCAGCAGAGCAGGAGGAGCTCACACATCTGTGCACGTGTGCGTGTGCACGTGTCTATATGTACAGTGGATGTGAAAGCAGATGGAGGTCAGCAGGTCAGCGACCTGCAGAAAGATGAGCTGCTGATGCGTCCTGACTGCTGCAGCCGCTCACTTCCCACACGTGCACACACATGCACACACACACACACACACACACACACACAGAGCTTAAAGTTAAGGTGGTGTAGATGTGATCCACTCTCCATCTAAGGAGTCTCAGTCTCTCCGTCCTCATGATCCATTTTCAGCTTCTGGTTCTTCAGACGTTCATTTTATTTTGAAAAGACAGCACTTCCAGGACAAAGCGCCGTCACGTGACCTTTGGGAGTTAATCGTCTTCCTCAGCGGAGCGTGATGATGGGCTGAGGACGCCGTCATCCGTCAGCTCGATTGGGGTCGCGGCGATCAGCTGAGCGCGCTCAGAGCAGCTTCCAGGTTCTCAGGCTGGAGCTCCAGTTGGAGCAGAACTTCCACTTCCTGTTTGGAGGCAGGTCATTTCCCCGCCAGCCAGCAGGGGTCGTTTACGCCACTGTTCCTCAACCATCTGTGACACAAATGTCTTCATAAAATAATAATAACGCCGGTGGAACATCAAACTCTGGTAACACGTTCTCCCAATTAATGCGAAGAATATTAAGCAAACAGGCTCAGCGTGGGAGTGGCCTGCTGTGATGAATCCAGGTTTTCAGTAGGTCTGCTGGTGGTCTTTGTCTTGAAGTCGTAGCTCGTATCAATGAATCAATCTGAATCTCAACAGATCAATAATCGATCCATAAAAATAGAGATTGATTTAGCACATAAAGCTTTAGTCTGCTAGCTTGATGCTAACTCATACTGGGATTTCCCATAGGGCGGCTAATGCTAACGCTCGGTTGACCTAAACAAACATTTGTGTCTCATCTTTATATGAAGTTTTAGGAAATATTTTAAGTAATCCTTTGTGATCTAAAACAGTTTTTCCTCATACTTTCTTCTTCTATGGTGTAATTCACCACCTAGTGACCAAACTGAAACGTCCTCCAGGAGAAGCAGAACAATCGTTGGAGCTTCTCTGTAACTCTGTAAGATATTAACAATCCCATCATTTCTACATTTTACAGTCTGAACAGGATCAGGTTAATGTGAAAATCTTCTAAACATGTATAGATTATTAATGTATTATAAATGTGTCTAAATGTGTAAACTCTAAATTGAATCTAAACAAATCAGGATCAAATTGATCCCGGCTCTCATGAATCAGATTATTATTGATACTCAGCTCTAGCATCCTGATCTTCCGTCAATTTTCATTTGCAAAGAGATATTCCTCATACGACTTGTGTCATGCTGCTCGCCGCCTTTCATCAGGTGAGTGAAGGTAACAGAGAGATTTTTCCAGATCGAAGGTTGTTCAAACGTAATCATCTGACCAAACTTTACAGCTCAAGCGATGGAAGGTGTAGCTGACAGAACCCAGAATAAGAGATTGATGAGACTCTAAAGAAAAGAAACGAGTACATCCATCTTCTCTTCTGCAGCCTGGAGCCTGTCCAATCTGAATCTGATCCTAATGACAGCTGGACTCCAACAAGGTTCTGTTCAGATGTTCTTCAGAACATTCCAGCTTTTGCTTTCATCACGTCTGAGGTTTAAAATGTTATGAAGAGATTTCTCTGGATCGGTTCCAGCTGACCTGCAGCTTCATCGTCTATAAGAACCGGTTCTGCTCCACAGCAGAACAGTGTGTCTGGACTCTGAGAAGCAGACCCTCAGGAGCTCCTCGCTGAGAACCACCAACATTCGGAGCGTGTCCCGGTTCTCCTCTGGTCGGGAATCGGACCTTTCTCTGCCCCCTGCAGGCCACACCTCTCATGACAACACGGCCGTTCCTCGCTCTACATCCAAAACCTGCAGCAAGTTAAGAGGAAGTCCAGAACCAGAACCGACCCGCTTCTCCTACCTCTGTGTCCTCAGCTGAAGCTCTGCAGCCCGAATGAAGCCGAGCGGCGCCCTGACCACACACACAGACCCCCCCACTTCAGCCACCGTCTGAATGGCAGATGGGCGGTCCCAGGAGGGGAGAGGGGAGGGGGGGTCACTGGGGTGACAAATATTAGTGAAAGGAGTAAAAGGGAGGAGGGAGGGGGAGTGGGCTCTGGGGTGACACACACACCCACACGCACGCACACACACACACGTGCGCACACACGCACACGTGCGCACACACGCACACGTGCGCAGGCTTCCTCTTTGGTGGTGCTGCAGCGTTTTAACAGATAAATGACGTGAACTCTGCAAACATCTGAACTTCCTCGGTTCTCTGTGTGTTTCAGGCTCTGGGTCCATCCAGAACCCTTCAGGCCTGGTTTAGACTTTATCTGAACCAGCGCCTAAACTGGCTTCAGTAAAGTCCAAATATCTGCTGTAGAAGTGTGTGTAATACTGATCTATGTGGCATCATGAGGACTTCCTGTCCGTGTTGGTCACAGTTTCCTGTTTGGTTCTGGTCTGACCTCTGGTTCTACGGTGTGAAAGTTCACCAGAACTCCTCAGAACCAGGGTTCCTGCTCTCATGCAAGTGAACTCTGGTGCGGTTCGTGCCGACGGACCGAAGAGCAAACATTCTGAAGAACAACAAAGGAAACATCTCGTTTCTCCTACCCGGTCCAGGAAGCAGTACAGCTGCACGGCCCGCTCGATGTTCTGCCCGCTGCTCTTGACCCGCTGGGAGAAGTCCTGGAGCTGAGCCCAGAAGGAGTGGACCTTCAGCTCGTAGGCGTGAAGGTTGGACGAGGACATGTCGTTCCAGCGCTCCAGGCGGCCCAGAAGCTCCTCCCCTCGCTTACACTGGTCCTGCAGAGAAACAGGAGTCACAGCATTGATCCTCATCAATAATGTTCATGTGATCAGGAGACAGCAGATCTAGAGACCAGAACAGATCCTTGTGGAACGTTTATATCTTCCAGCTGAAGAACTTCTGCTGACAGTTTGACCGTCTTCCTGGTTTCCTTCAGATCCACTAAGGATCTGATCTGAGACCAGCCTGACGTCTGGGCTCTTACGTATGCGGTGACGTAGAACTCCTTGAAGTCCTGCTGTTTTTTGCTCAGCAGCTCCAGAGAATCTGCTGGTTCCTCCAGAGTCTTCAGGTGGATCTCCCCCACCTCCTCTAGCCACGCCCTCACCTGAAACACACACAGACTTCACGGTCAGCAGCTGCCGGAGCCTCGCGGATCAGAACCAGTCGTGCTGGAGACGCCTCGTCTGTGCAGAGGAACCGCAGCAAACGCAGAAACCCCCAGAAAGCTTAGAGGCAGACGAGGAGCAGCTGCAGATCCTGCTGTCACCAGCAGAGGTCAGTGCAGCTGTGGAGGCTGCAGGACTGTGGTTTACAGCACAATATCCATCAAAACAGGATCGATTACACCAGAAAGAACACGACCGTCAAAAGAGTTCAGACTCAGGTTTCCACGCAGAATTTATCCAATCATGAAGCTCAGAGGGAGTCAAACTCCAGTCAAACCTAAACTCCTTCAAACTACTTTCTAGTTTCTTTAGAAAGTTCCGCATTTTACTTTGAAAAGTTGTTTGTTTCATTTTCCGCTTAAATAAACATATGAAGGACTGCATACATTTCTGTTTGATGTCAGAGTTGCTTGTTGTAAATCAAACATTTGTATTTGTTTCTGTATTTCAGCTTTTTTTCTGCATTGTTTCTTGAACTTTTATGACACAAAACATTTTCTTTTCTTTTCTTTCGGCAGGTTAAACCTGAACTGCTGTTGGATCCCCGTCTGGCCTTCCGATTGGCTGCAGTGTTTCTGATCTCCACACATCTCTGCGTGATAAAAGAGGAGGAGCTTCCACGCCGTTCCTCCATTCCTGCAGGGTTGCGTTTCAACACAATCTAATTTCCTACAAAGTTACCATGAATAAATTCACAAACTTCATTACTAACCACATTCTATCAGATAATCTGAGTTAGGATGCAGAGAATTGACTGTTTTTCAATTTATTAAAGTGTAGAAAAATGATGAATCTGGACCAGTAAGACAGACTCTTCTTTGTTTTCTCGACCTTAAAACGACCCGAGTTGTGAAGCTGAAGGAGCTGAGGGTGATGGGGGACCAGACCTGAACCTTTATGGTCCAGACTGAGCTCACCTGGCTGAAGCCGTCCTCCAGACTCCAAAAGTCCAGAATGAAGTGGATCTCCTGGGTCCTGGAGTTGGACAGAGTCACCAGGCGGTGCAGCAGCTCGTCCACCCGATCGTACAGAGCCGACACCGCCCTCACCGCCTCCCGCTGCTGCTCCGACGCGCCGCCGGCCTCCTCCCTGCGCAGCCATGACAGCGAGGCCCCGCCCTCCTGCTGCAGCCGCACCAGCCGGGCGTCCTGCAGGATGCCGCGCATCAGCGCCTCGTCCCGGGACAGCAGCAGCTGAGCGTCCTGAAGGAGGAGCGCAGTTACAGGCCGCCCTCACGGTTCACGCCGTCTAAAGCGTGTCAGCTGCGTTACCGTGGCAACAGCAGGTAGGGGCGTGTCTTGAAGGACGCCGACGGCTCTCTGCAGGAGGTCAACCACGGCCTGGCACTGATCGGTCAACAGCTCGACTCTCTGAAGGACGGAGAACAGGAACCTGAGACCAACATTTCATTTTTTATCCGTACAGAAGCTTCAGCCTAAAATCATGCAGTCAGAATAAAAACTCCAGCTGGAGCCGGGAGCTCTCCTCTGATGCAAAGACTGTCTGACATGAGGGCGGAGCTTCAGCGTGAGGACTGACGGTTCTGAAGGCGATCCAGCTGCTCTGGCTGAAGCTGAAGGATCCTCCGAAGTCTGCAGGAAGCTGCTGCAGCTCCACGTGTTTCTGCAGAGACTTCCAGGAGCTGAGCACCTCCACCTGCAGCACAGAGCACCACGTTACACACCTGTACATCATGATCAAGTATAGGAAGAGGATGGTGTGTTAAACACCTGCGGCGCGGCTGCAGGTGATCAGCTGTTACCTGTGAGGCTGCAGGTTTGTCTAAGCGAAGGACAGAGTCCTTTTGAGCCAGGATCAGAACAGCATGGATGGAGCCAGGACGGTCTTCCTGCACAGCCAGTAGACAGTAAACAGTCAGTAAACAGTCAGTAAACAGCCAGTAAATAGTAAACAGTCAGTAAACAGTCAGTAAACAGTCAGTAAACAGTAAACAGCCAGTAAACAGCCAGTAAACAGCCAGTAAACAGTCAGTAAACAGTAAACAGCCAGTAAACAGCCAGTAAACAGCCAGTAAACAGTCAGTAAACAGTCAGTAAACAGTAAACAGCCAGTAAACAGCCAGTAAACAGTAAACAGTCAGTAAACAGTAAACAGCCAGTAAACAGCCAGTAAACAGTAAACAGTCAGTAAACAGTCAGTAAACAGCCAGTAAACAGTCAGTAAACAGTAAACAGCCAGTAAACAGTAAACAGTCAGTAAACAGCCAGTAAACAGTCAATAAATAGTCAGTAAATAGTCAGTAAACAGTAAACAGTCAGTAAACAGTCAGTAAACAGTAAACAGCCAGTAAACAGTCAGTAAACAGTCAGTAAATAGTCAGTAAACAGTAAACAGCCAGTAAACAGTCAGTAAACAGTAAACAGCCAGTAAACAGTCAGTAAACAGTAAACAGCCAGTAAACAGTCAGTAAACAGTCAGTAAATAGTCAGTAAACAGTCAGTAAACAGCCAGTAAACAGTAAACAGTCAGTAAACAGTAAACAGCCAGTAAACAGTAAATAGTCAGTAAACAGTCAGTAAACAGTAAACAGCTATAAACAGTCAGTAAACAGTCAGTAAACAGTAAACAGTCAGTAAACAGCCAGTAAACAGTAAACAGTCAGTAAATAGTCAGTAAATAGTCAGTAAACAGTAAACAGCCATAAACAGTCAGTAAACAGCCAGTAAACAGTCAGTAAACAGCCAGTAAACAGTCAGTAAACAGTCAGTAAACAGCCAGTAAACAGTCAGTAAACAGTAAACAGTCAGTAAACAGCCAGTAAACAGTCAGTAAACAGTAAACAGTCAGTAAACAGTAAACAGTCAGTAAACAGCCAGTAAACAGTAAACAGCCATAAACAGTCAGTAAACAGTCAGTAAACAGTCAGTAAACAATAAACAGTCAGTAAACAGCCAGTAAACAGTAAACAGCCATAAACAGTCAGTAAACAGTCAGTAAACAGTCAGTAAACAATAAACAGTCAGTAAACAGTAAACATTCAGTAAATAGTCAGTAAACAGTAAACAGCCATAAACAGTCAGTAAACAGTAAACAGTCAGTAAATAGTAAATAGTCAGTAAACAGTCAGTAAACAGTAAACAGCCATAAACAGTCGGTAAGCAGTCGGATCCATGAGCGCAGACGTGCTGCAGGTGGCGCTCATCTGTCCCTCCCGAACAGACTGACCTGCAGGGATCTGAGGGCAGAGAACAGGACCGGTGCAGGGGGGGCTCTGCGGCCGTCCACCAGCACCGTCAGGCCCAACGCCAGCGTTTCCTTCCTGTTGGCGCAGGAAGTGACGTCAGAACGGGAGCAGGCCCGCGAGCCGTCTGAAGGCGCTGGTACGTACCGCAGGGTGGAGGTGTAGAAGAGCAGGAGGCGGAGCAGCTGGGCGCCGTCACATTCAGGGTGGGTCCACACAGAGTGGGCGGGGTAAACGGTGAGCAGGGCCCGCCCCCCTCGGTCTCTGCATCCTGCAGGAGTATCAGACTCGTTTTCAAGCTTCATTTCTGAACTAAAGTTCTGGTTTTAACTGAAATGTTCTAGAGAATCTGCTACAGCGTTCCAGAATATTCTATGATCTTTCTAAACACTCCGTGCAAATGACAGTCAGCATCATGTCTGTAGTAAATGTTAATGAACAAACCTTCAAATGTTCTACAACACCTGATAGATCCTAAAGAAATGAAAATGATCATTTGTTGAGTTTGCTGCATTAGGAGGTCAAACCAAAGCGACTCCATCAAAAACATCTTCTCAGGTCAAGTAACACCTGAGCTGGAGCCTCGTCATGAAGAGGATTTTGGTACGGAAAGCATGTTTCTGTGGTCAGTCAGAAACTCCACCCACTTCTCACACCGAACAACCAACCGGCTCTCTCCCCACGATTCCAGCCCAAACCATGACTCCACCACCTCCATGCTGATGTCACAGCCTTGTTGGAACATGCAGGCCATCCACCAACACCCACTACATCCATCTGGACCATCCGGGACAGCGAGGCTCTCATCAGTCTCAACAGAAGGTTTAATGCAGCCTCTGCAGCAGGAATGTCAAACTCAATCGCACAGGGGGCCAAAATCTAAAACACACCTGAGGTCACGGGCCGAACAGGAGAAACATTTATCAAACTCTGTAAAACTACATTTTAAAACTTTAAAACTGTAACTTCTTAACATAATTAAGATATAAAGCATTACCTCTGATAATGCTAATGTGAATTCTGTAAACTGAGTTTAACCGCTGAGGCTGATAGCGTTTTTATAACAGCAAAAAACATAAGAAAAATGTCTGAAAAACGACCATCGTGGGAATAGAACCTTCATGGAGGTTCAGAGAAGATCTAGAGACAGAAGGAGCAACAGAAGGAGTCATTGTTGGAGAGAAAAGGTAACATTTGTGAAGCTTCATTTCTGGGTTTTTCTGAAGAAATCAAACAGTTTCCAGCTAGTTTCTACTCTGAAACACAAACTGTGAGAGAAATGTCATTCAAATGTGAGTTAGCTTATCTTTTTACTCATAAATCATAAGTAATCTTATAAAATAAGCATATATTTATGTTTGTTCAGGAAATAAATATCATAATAAATGAAAACTATTTTTCTTGGAGTTTCCTGTGCGCTGATGATGCTGGAGGACCACAGAGGAGAAGCCGTGAGGTTCTGGAGGTTCTGGAGAGGTTGTCAGGGTCCAAAGCTGCTCACCACATCAACAAAGATGCAGAAACTGATGACGGAGACCCTCATCCACTGAGGTTCATCCCAGGTGTCCAAACACCTGGAAATGCAGGTGAAATCTGCAGAATCTGCTCCCAGAACTCTCCTGGAGGTTTGGTTTGACAGAACTGCCCTGTGGGACCAAAACGCCTCAACATATTTGACATTTTAGGCAGTTTTTTGATCATTTACAGAAAAAGATACAACATTTTGTTGTAACACTTTGTCACATGGACACATTTAAACTTTTAACAAACAAAATCTGTTGTTCATGTTCATTCGTTTTTCTCACTGAAAATTCTAAAAATCACATTCTGATTTTTTTTTTTCTTTTTTACAATTTGAATTGAACCGACACTGTAATGAAATAAAAAACTTTGAAAAATGATGACATATATGGAAAATTCAGTGTCTTCTTGAAAAAGGAGCAAAATCACAGAATTGTAGAACATTTTTAGACCTTTTCAGAGTCAAAATGAGCAGAAAAACTCCAGGTTGTTGTTAAAGAGTTAAAACCTCTTACCCGTTTCTCATGACTGCTCTATGGTTTTCCAAAACTCTGTGTTTGTAATATACTTAAATGTTTTAAAGACAAATGTAACTTACTTTTTATTCTTACTGATTAGTATTATCTTCATGAATACAGACTCCAAATAAATACATTAAGTCATATTTTTTATTTTTTCCTTTTATTTTATGACATGAAAAATATTGTATTTGGCCCGCCGGTTTAAAGGCTTAATAAACTATTGCCTTTATTATATCTGAAACACTTTCAGTTTAAAGCTAATAGTGGTTCAGATGTGTGTTTCACATCCAGTAGAACCGCGACCCGACTCGTCTTCTACTGAAATGATGGTTCGTGGGAGCTCTGCTGTTAACAGGACAAATGCTTCAAAAAGAAACAGGAAATGGAACCTTAGTTTGGTAAATCAGTCAAGGTGCATTTCTGATTGGAATTCATAGAAACTCTTCATTGATAGAACACTTTCATGATCTATTTAGTTTTCAGTGTGTTATTTGTTTGCATCATCCAGAACTTCCTGTAGTCAGAACTTTTAGGTGAGTTCAATTAAAGGACAAACTACTAAAGAAGGATATTCCACATCATGAAGCAAACCCACATTTTTAAGGATCTCTGCAGCTGAAAAGCATAAAACCGTGAATATTTCAGCATAAGCGCGATCATCATAGTAGGAAGAGCTTTGTGGCTCGGTACAGATGATGAGGACGGTTTCTGTCACATTTAGAGAGCAGCTGCTAAAGTACCAGCGTGTGTTTGAAGCTGCTGCTGTCTTTGGAGTCCACCAACACGCAGGTGTAAGACCCTCCAGATCACGTGTCAAAGTCAAGGGCCGGGGGCCGGATCCGGCCCTCCAGATCATTTTATATTTATTGACATTAATGACCGGATGTACAATTTAGACAAAATATATTTTTATAGAGAGTAAAATATTGAAAGTTATTTAAGGTTTAAGTTGATTTATTCTGGAATAATATTCCTGCATTTTATTATTCATAATTATGTTAAAAAGTTTTTTTTTTGTTTTTTTTTTTAGGTTTTTAGGCTGTTTTGGAATTTAGCTACTATTTAAATGCTAGCTGTTTTGGCTTACCAAGTTTTTTTTTTAGACTGATTTGGTATTTAGCTAATATTTTTACAATGTTAAACAAACATTAAATACAAAAAAGAGAAAAATTCAAACCAACACCCATTTACTTCTGGGATCTCTTAAACCAGCAGCAGATCAACCACAGATCATCACCACAGAACCCACCAGAACCAGACAGTAACAGGTCCACTTCAGCTGCGCGGCTGCCTGCTGGACCGGAACCGCTCCAACAAGATGAACAAACAACCATAAGAAAACCTGTGCATCATAAACGTTAACTTCAAGCACGCACTCGTGTTCCATCCACAAACGCGCTCATACCTCCACCCCTGTCCTCTCACAGGTTTCAAACACAGGAACTATTCACCGCAGAAACCTTTTTTTTTTTTTCTACGGTCCGCATTATCTAAACCGCCCGATCATGAAGGCGTTGTGTGAAACTATAACGTTTTATTTAAAAAAAAAAGAAAACACCCACAGTATTTATATGGGTGGGCGTGGTCACAGTCATAGCGCTGCGTGAATGGACCCTTTCCTTGTGATGCCATGGAGTATCAAAGATCATGAAGAGAAGAGAGGATCACTCTTTACCAATCCAGAAAATTGACGACACAGATGCTGATTGTTGTCCCACCCCGGCGTGCCAGATGTGGCACGCGTGCCCTTGGTTGCGACCCCTGGTCTATACTGTCATTTCACGCCGTTTCAGCGGCTTTTGCTGGTGGATTGTGTGTTTGTGGTTCTTTCACAGGTGATTAAATGAGTTTGTTGTGATGGAGTCTGTGTTTGGTCCAAATCTCTGCGACAGAAGTTTCTGTTTCTGAAGGAAAAGATCCTTGGTTTGGTTGTCTGGTTTAAAACTGATCTGGTCTGATCAGATCAGATCAGATCAGATCTGTCCTCCATGTTGGTTTGCTGCATTTGGATGTGATTCGGTGCCGTGAACTTCATGTGTTGTGAACCGCAGACCTTCATATACAATAGAGGAGACGTGTCGTCATGACGACGGATCTACCAAAAACCAGACCAATGTTTCCAGAACCGAGTCTGGTTCCTGTTGGGAGTTTCTCACCAGGCAGACAGACGGCACCGGACCTCAGCAGGACATCGTAGAACCTGGACTGGGAGTTCGGAGCTGTGACCACGGGAGCAGCTGGTGGATGTTCTGGTTCTGTTGGACTCTGATCAGCAGGAAGTTCACTGGAGACATCTGAAACACAAACAAACACTGTTGAATATAAAAAATTGATGAAGCTGAAACACAAATAAAGCTGAAACGCAGATGAAGCTGAAACACAAATGAATCTGAAGCGCAGATGAAGCTGAAACACAAATGAAGCTGAAACGCAGATGAAGCTGAAACACAGATGAAGCTGAAACGCAGATGAAGCTGAAACTCAAATAAAGCTGAAACACAGATGAAGCTGAAACACAGATGAAGCTGAAACGCAGATGAAGCTGAAACGCAGATGAAGCTGAAACGCAGAAGAAGCTGAAACGCAGATGAAGCTGAAACGCAAATGAAGCTGAAACGCAGATGAAGCTGAAACACAGATGAAGCTGAAACGCAGATGAAGCTGAAACTCAAATAAAGCTGAAACACAGATGAAGCTGAAACACAGATGAAGCTGAAACGCAGATGAAGCTGAAACGCAGAAGAAGCTGAAACACAGATGAAGCTGAAACACAGATGAAGCTGAAACGCAGATGAAGCTGAAACGCAGATGAAGCTGAAACACAGATGAAGCTGAAACACAGATGAAGCTGAAACGCAGATGAAGCTGAAACACAGATGAAGCTGTAACTCAAATAAAGCTGATATACAGATAAAGCTGTAACTCCGATGAAGCTGTAACTCAAATAAAACTGAAACACAGATAAAGCTGTAACTCCGATGAAGCTGAAACACAGATGAAGCTGAAACTTGGATGAAGCGGAAACTTGGATGAAGCGGACACTTGGATGAAGTGGAAACAGTGATGAAGTTGAAACGCTAATGAAGCCAGATCACTGATCAAGCTGAAACTTGGATGAAGCTGAAACGGAGATGTAGCCGAACTGCTGTGGAAGCTGAAACATTGGTTAAGCTGACACATTGATGAAGCTATACCTCGAATGAAACAAACTTGAATGAAGCTGAAACACAGATGAAGCTGAAACTCAAATGAAGCTGAAACATTGGTTAAGCTGACGCATTGATGAAGCTGAGACACTGAATGAAGATGAAATGCTGATGAAGCTGAAAGGCTGATGAAGCTGAAAGGCTGATGAAGCTAAAAAGACAGATGGAGAGATGCAGATGAAGCTGAAACCCTGATGAAGGGGAAACACTGTTGAAGCCGAGACGCAGATCAAGGTTAAGCACCAAGGAAGCTCAAACACTGATGGAGCTGAAACATTGATGAAGCTGGGATGCTGATGAAGCAGAAACATCAGCGGCTTCACTGAGCAGAAAATCTGAGTCCATCTCTGGTCCTCCAGATCCACCAAGCTGCCTGTTTTACTGACAGCAGATCAGATGGATTTCAGCTGCAGCTGGAGCAGGAAGTGGACTTGGTGGTGGATTTGGAGCACCAGCTAAAGCAGAATCTTCTTAAAGTACAAATGTGTGAATGTCGTTCTGACGTAGAACAAGGCGGAGACTTTGCAACGTGATGTTTTCTAAAACTAAACTTTATCATTAGAGCGGTTTCTGAGGGTTTGGATCTCCTACGGAGAAGAACCTGAGTATAGATCATCTGATGGTTTTTTCTGATTACTTACTGATAAAAAAGACCAACAACAGAACCTTGTGGAACTCCATATCTAATGAAAAATTCGGTCCAGTTCACACTCAGCCTGGAACTGAGACGCGTCAGAACCTCGTCTGTGACTGGACCTGTGATCTCGAATGAGAGGCGGATGCAGGATGTTTGTGGAGCACTGGGTGGATGAGCGCGCCCTCAGAAGGTGGTGCTGTCACGGATAGGAGGAGTCAAGAGTTTGATTCATGAAACTCAAAAGACTGAAAGAGTTTCAGTGTTTGGTTAGAAACAGGAAGAGACTAAAGTTCAGTCTGACACACAGCGGGGGGTGTGGGGTGTTAGAGGACGCACAGTTGATGTTAACGTGGGGGGAGGGGGGGGTAGAGGAAGCTGATAAAGAAGGTCTCAGCCAATCAGAGGAGGGGAGGAGCTTTGGCAGGTGAGAGTCTTAAGGGAAGAAGAAGGGATGGCGTTCATGTACCTTCAGACCGACGCCCTGCAGATCCGTCTCCAGCAGCTTCCTGTCCGCTTTCAGAATAAGAGCCCGCGCGCTGCGTTTGACCTGGACCGGCTGCGGGTGCGAGCGGACTCTGCTGCGGTTCAGAACCAAGAGGAGAGCTGGACTCCAAAGCAGGTCTGGTGAGGCCCCTGCCTTCAAAATAATGGTCTTTGGCTTGAGGAACACCTTCAGAATAAGAGTCCCCAGAGTGTGCTTCTGCAGAACTTCCATGATGGCTGCTGTCTGGCCATGCTTGCTTAAAAGTATTTTCAAAATAAGAGTCTTTCGATGAAATTTGCGCCGTCCTGTCAGAATAGTCCTTAAAGGATGTCTGACTTGTGCTTTCAAAGTAAGAGCCTCCAGGCAGTGTTTGCAGTGCACCTTCAGAATAAGAGTCCTCAGGTTGAGCTTGTATTGTGCAATCAGATGTCAAGTATTCAGGCTGCGTCTGCTGCTGGGAATTTTCTAAATTAGAGTCCTCCAGCTGAGTTGGTACTATATTTTCAGAATAAGAGTCCTGACAGTGTGCTTGTGATGTGAGTTTAGACACAGAATCATGTAGCATTTTATTTTCAAAATAAGGCTTCTGTGCTTGGACTGGTAATGCCTTTTCAGAGTAAAAGTCTTCAGTCGGTGGCGTTCCATTTTCAGTATGTTTATGCAGGGGGTTTTCAAAATAAGAGTCCTGGGTGCGATGTGTTTGAACAGCAACTTCAAAGTAAGAGTCCTTAGAGTTTATTTGCTTATTGCTTTCAGAATAAGAGTTCTCATGGGTCGTTTCAACTGTACCTTCAGAATAAGAGTTCTTAGGGGCTGTCTCGACTGTACCTTCAGAATAGGAGTTCTCGGGTGCTGTCTTTACTGTACTTTCAGAATAAGAGCTCTCATGGGCTGTCTCTACTGTACTTTCAGAATAAGAGCTCCCATGGGCTGTCTCCACTGTACCTTCAGAATAAGAGTTTTTGGCTGCTGTCTCTACTGTACCTTCAGAATAAGAGCTCTCAGGATGTATTGGTAGACCATTGTTTTCAAAATAAAGCCCTTCTGTGCAGCTTTTTTCTGATTTATTTTCATTAAAAGAGATTTCTGTGCATTTCTGGACATCATCCAAATAACAAAATTTTTGTTGAAAATTTTTGAGATAAGAGCCTTCCTGTTTACTCTCCCCCGTAATCCTTTCAAAGTAAGAGTCCTGAAACGTTTCCCTCTGTTCTGTCGTTTCCTCCTCCTCTTCTCCTCCTTTCTTCCTTCTTTCTGTGCTCACTTCCTTCTCTTCCTCTGTTTCTTCCTGAATCTCCACCGTAATCTCCGTCTGCTCTGCTTTCACTGGTAACTCCTCACCTCCACGTTTCACCTTCTCATCACTTTTCTCCTCCAACCCTGGTCTCCTGATCTCTGACTGCTGCTCCTCCTTCACCTCCCCTTTCCTCTTTTCTTTGTCACAAACAGCTTCACACCTGAGCTCCACCTGCCCCCGTTCCTCCTGGCCCCTCCCCTCCTCTTCCTGTTTGCTGCAGGCTTCAGGTTGTGGATGCAGATTCAGAGTGTTCCTGTGTGAAGCGGTACCTTCAGCTGGTTCCGCCTGAGAACCGGACCTGGACTTGTGCGTGTGTGCACAGGTTTGGCTGCTGTTTCTGCCCCGGTTCTGCAGGCTGATGGACTGAGTCAAAGATCCTTTCTGTGGGGAGAAGCGCGGGAGCGGGAGCTCAGATAGCTCCACGTACTCCCCCTCCGAGTCCTCGCCCTCACTGCTGGCTGCTGATTGGCTGGTTCTGCGGGGGACAGCCTCCACATCTTGACTGCGGGAGTTTGCATCTCCGTTCTGCACAGACGTCTTCTCGTCAGCCCTGGGGTTGGTGCGCCCCCGACTGATGAATTGTGGGTAAACCAAATCCTCCCAGGGGACCCTGAAGACGTCTCCGTGCGCAGACAGAAGGCAGCGCTCCAACCGGGCCCCCCCCCGCTGCTCCCTGTCCCTGTTGACGGAGTCCAGCCAGGCCATGGTGAAGAGCGACCTCAGAGCAACGGCGGTCACCTCCTGCTGCTCCACATCGGGACCTGCAACCCGACAGCTGCAGAGGAGCAGGCGGGGGGGCGGGGTCGCACTTCTCCTGCAGGGGGCGGAGCCGTGCGATCGAGAAATGGGCGGAGCAGCAGGAGGAGCAACGAGCAGGTAAAAGTCTCCGGGTTGAAGGAGGTGGGGGTCCAGAGGACACAGCTGAACAACTATCTTCTCATGGATGCAGAGCGGCCAGCCTTCATGACGGAACAGCAACCCGCCAAACACCAGCTGGGAGGCGACAGGAGGCGGAGTCACTTCGTATACTTAAACATTTGAACGGTTGCTCTCAGACGCGGTCGGATACTCACGCAGGCGTCCTGCTGCACGCTTTGTAGGAGCTGCTTGGCTGGAAGCAGGAAGTGGATCAGGTACCGGAGGCCGTCCCCCCTGTAGCAGCTCTCCACCACGCTGAGGACCTGACAGAGGACGGTCGGGGACGTGGCCTGGAAGGGTGGGTAGAGGTCTGCTAGAGCCGTCTGGATGCAGCGGTCCAGAGACTCAGAGTCCTGGGAGGAACAGATGGAGGTGGTCAGAGAGTTTCACTGAAGCCGAGCCCCCCCGACAGATAGACAGGGACCGAACACCCCCCCCACCCCCCACAACCACCACCACCACCACCACACACACCAAGCTTTAGGTTTGCACACAGACGAAGCAGCAGAGCAGAAGTGAGCTGTGGTTCTGGAGCTGGTTCTTCCGACACGTCGACCCCCCGCTCTTCAGATCACAGAGTCCAGCCGCTGAACCCGCAGAGCAGACCCCCGTCCGGTTCTACCTCGGCCCACATTCTGCCCCACAGCCCCTCCCTGACCGAGAAGCTCCGTCTGCTCTCAGAGTAACAGATCCAGTTACTGCAGCAGACGGGCCTCCCAGACGCTCGGCTAAAAATACGCCGTCCAGAGGGAGGGGGGGCTCCTGTTTCCACCTTTGATCATCAGAACCAAAGAATGATGCCCCATAGTGTCCAAACCAGGAGCAGACGGTCGGGTTCTGTCACGTTTGTGCAGAATTCTATCAGAACTGCAGCCTGAAAAGTAGGACTGCCACAAACGATTATTTTAATAGTCGACTAATCACCGATTATTTTTTCCGATTATTCGACTAATCTGTTCATGGCCAAAGTGGATGTAAAGATGCTGAAGTTGATAACCAGCTAAAATATTAGTTAAATGCCAAATTAGCCAAAAAATAAAAAGAGCCAAAGTTAGCCTAAATAGTTAGCATGCTGCTGAAATATTAGCTAAATTCCAAATTAGCCTTAAAAAAACAGAAAAATCCTAAATTAAACAAAACAGCTAGCATATAGCTGAAATATAAGCTAAACTCAAAAATTGCCTAAAAAAACTTAAAAAAGTTTAAGTTAACCAAAATAGCTAGCATGCTGCTGAAATATTTGCTAAACTCCAAATTAGCCTTAAAAAAATGGAAAAATACTATATTAGCCAAAACAGCTAGCATATAGCTGAAATATAAGTTAAACTCAAAAGTTGCCTAAAAAACGTAAAAAAGCTTAAGTTAGCCGAAATAGCTAGCATGCTGCTGAAATATTAGCTAAACTCCAAAATAGGCTAAAAAACCTTAATAAATGCCAAAATATTCCAAAAAGCTAGCAGAATGCTATTATAACTTTCAACTTTACTACAATCTGACTTCATACAATATAAAGTAACGACTAATCGACTATTAAATTAGTCGTCGATTATTTTAATAGTCGATTAGTCGACTAATCGTGGCAGCCCTACTGAAAAGAGACTCGGGTTCTGTCCGACGGCGTCTCACACGGAGCCCCGTCTCTGTTTAACCACGCCCCCTGTGATGTCACACCCTCCTGAAGATGCAGAGCCACAAGATCAGAGAAAATCAGCTGTAGACGTGGAATTCTGCACCGAAGAAAATGTAAGCAGCAAAACATGTTTTAGAAATCCAAATAAAAGCTAAGTTTTGTAAAAAAGTTAAAAACTGAATAAATTAATAACTGAAAACACATCAGACGATCAGAAAGGGACTTTATGTAAAATTATTGATTCAAAAACTTCATTAACTGCAAAAAAATAAAATGAAAAAAGCTCCTAGAGAAAGAGTGGAGGTTCAGATGAAGGTACAAAGTTTCATTTACAAAAACTTAAAATAGTGGAATAAATGCTTATTAAGATGAATATATATTTTAAAGTTTCTGAAGCTCAAAATTATTAAAAAGACTAAAAGATATTTTTTAATAAGTTACAGCAAAAAAGCCCAAACTAATTTGTTAAATCTTTAACAAAAAGGAAATCAATACATTAATTCTTTGATCATTTAGCCAAAGTTCAGATGATAAAAATTCAGAATGATCTGAATTGTGAATTTGCCGACTCGATCGAAGCTTGAATGACCTGTGAACTCGGATCCTCTCAATAACCCGACCGACTCAAACAGCAGGTGTTCCGAGACGCCTCACCTGAGCGCCGGGAAGCAGGTTTTCCTTCAGATCCGACATGTTCCCAAAACAAAGGCGGTGAGGCCATGCCAACAGAACCGAGCCAGAACCGAGCAGAGAGCCGGCAGACAAAGAGCGGGTGGACCAGCGCTGTGTGGAAATGTGGGATTACAGCGTTTAGCTCAGTGAGGAGGAGAAACATCAAAGCCGACGTTCCCATGGCAGCGTGGGGGGGGCGCTCTGAGGCCCGGCTCAATGACTTCATTATCCCCGGCCTCCAGAGTGCGGGACCGGCACCGGTTCTCCTTCTCTGGGTCCACAACGTCTGCAGCTCTGAACTGACGAGACCTTCAGAGTTCTGCAGAACTTCAGGACCACCAGGAGGAGAACCATCTCCGAACATCTCAGCATCTCAATCAGAATCTTATCACTTTTCCACAGAACTTTAGAAACTTGGATCTCTTTGGTTTCACACAATCCTGATTCCAGACACACCGCTGTGTGTGTGTGTTACACAAACGGTGCAGTAACAAAACGACTGCAAAGCTCGGTTTGGGTTCTGCTTAAACGACCCAGACCCGCCAACTTCTATTATCTGCTGACAGCTGTGTGTCAGGAGAGTTTAAAGACCTCCTCAAACATGAGCTTCTATCTGAACCTCAAACAGCAGCTCCTCCAAACTGAGGAGGCTCAGGCGCCAAATGAAACCAACAAAGCTTCAGAAAGAAACCAGGCTCGTCTGCGGCAGCGGTTCTGTTGGCTGGGTCCATCAAAAAGAACCTGGAGGGTCAGAAATCCCCAGCAGGTCTGAGGTCCAGGAGGCAGAACCCGACAGCAGCAGGCGGTTCTGCTTCACACAGAGACATCCCAGCACCAGATAATGGCGGCCCACGTCAGCAGGAACTCAAACTAGATCATAAGAATGCGTTGGTGTTTTAGACCTCGAGCTCGTTTGTCTAATCGTGAGGTTTAATGACCCGGATGAGGCCGCAGACGATCCAATCCCTCTGGTTCTGCTAGTTTGAATCCCTGGAGGGCCGTGACTCATCCTGCAGCCTGATGGAGGAACCAGTTCCTGAAGGGAGTGGAGGAGGAGGAGTCGTCCTCTCAGGGTCACCGTCAGGTTCCAGCATAAATGACTGACAGCGACGAGGAGAAAAGAAAAGTCAAACCAGAAATCAGGTCTCCATGGTTACCGTGAAGCATCAAAGCAGAGAGAAAGTGAACAGCTTCCAAGCAGCAGAATCAGGAACCATCAGGAGACGTGACCTCTGACCTCCAGTGTGACTGAAGAAGCCAGCTGTCTGAAACCTGAGACGGTCAGACGCCTCTGAGATGTCCCGCCACAGGAAGTGAGTCCTGCAGCACACAACTCTGAGGGGTTCTTATTGTTTTTTAGCTGACACAACATTTATTCCATGTTTTAGACTAGCATGCTAGCATGCTAGCATGCTAGTCTAAAACAGGGGTCCCCAAACCTGTTGTTGTGGGAGCCACACAACTGTTTTCTTCTCTGATGGGGGCCTGGGGTCGGTTTGTGGGCTCACAGAAAAAGTGCAACAAACACAAGGTTTGTCTAAACAAAAACATTCATGGTTTACCCAAAAAACACACACAACTAAATGTTAACTATAAAAATAGCATCGCCTGTGATGCTGCTAGTGTGAAGGCTGTTTGCTAAATATGGTCGCTGAAGACGCTAAAGAAATGTTCTTTCATTGGTAAATAAAGTCCTGAATGTTTTAAAACCAATACTGTACAGATTTGCAGAAAGTACACAAGAATGTGTAGAATTTGTTTAGAAAAATTGTAAAATAAAATTAAAACTGAGTAAAAGTACCAGAAGTACAAACATGTCCTGAGCGTGCTGAACATTTTCATGCAGATATTGTATAAGTTGCAAAGTGCGCAAAAAAAATGGAAAAATGTAACATCAAAGCGACCCTACCATGAAATTTAAAGAGGTTTTTAAATGCATTTTACTGTTTATTCCTCACCATAAAGAACCCTAAAGTGGTATTCTGATCCGTTCATGCATATAAGAGTAATCCTCTAAAAACCTGCACTGTCTGCAGCAGCCCCTCCCATACCCACGGAAACGAGCGGTTGGAAACGTGCTGATGTAAGATCCATGCCAACAGCTCCTGACAGGAAGAGTCTGTGCTGCAAGCTCCGCCCCCAGACTAACACAACACTATTTCTCCACTGAGCTAGTGATGATCAGCAAAAAAAATAACTTTCATTTTAGATGCAGAATACCTTGCAGAATATCTTTAACTCCAGTTAAAGGCAGATTTATCGTATGTGCATCCACCTTTGAAGAAGTTTGGATTATTTTCGTGGGAGAAATACAGAAACGCTGCTTTCTCTAAGATGACGTCATGAAGTGGACAGCAACCAAACGCAGCGGGAGGCGGAGCTTCAGGAATTGAGTCGTTTTACTTTCGGATAGAAAAAAACTCACGAAATATAACAAAAATGTAATAAATAAATTGCTTCTTAGTGGTCCAAATGTAATATATGATCATATTTATGGATATAGTTCACTCTGAAAGGGTTATGAAAATCATGGTATGAGCCTTTAACTCAACATTGGCAGAAAAATCAAATAAACTGCCTAAATTTGCTTAAAGTGTGCTTCTAAAAACATGCGGAATCTGACATAAACTATTAGAAAGAGAAACAGGATCACTATACTGTCAATGCTGACTCAGCGTTCACACTACAAGCCTTTCTGGAATTTTCACAGACAAAAAAATGTTGAAATTAACACTTCACCGTGTCCCTGGTATTTTTGTTCTTGAATCTCTTCATAGTCTCACCCTGTTTAATGAACCGAGCTTTGAACTGTTGCGGTCACTCAGTGCCCAGGTCACTAAAGGTCATGAAAACACTGCTCAGTTATACCTGCAGAGCTGTGGTTTCTGAGCAGGACCAGGAGAGCATCATTTGGGTCAGCAGAGATCGAGCACTTTGCTTTTCCAGTCAGTTACAATAATGGAAAAAGACTGGAGTACTGTGATGGTGTGTCTGCACTGCGGCATGAGAGAGTCATACGAGCACGATTCCACACATGAAGGGACATCCCCGACTGCGACGGCGGTTCATCAGAGGTGCATTTCAGCAGCCTTTGCCTGAAACGTCACAGCAGTCTGAGAAAATAACAAAATCCATGTTTATAGCGGCGGATATGAGCCCAGGCCCCCTCATGGAGACAAAACACCTCATGGTGACAGCTATCTACCTCCACCAAAGGGTGATGAATATAATGTTTTACAGCCTCTGTCAAGGGTTTCCTCATTTTTTCTGCACTTCTCCACATTTGAAAAGGGCTGAACATCCAAAAATGAAGGCTGATTTACTCAGACTACCACTTTATTACTGATTGATTTATATTATTATGGAGTATTTTTCCAATCTTTCTATTTTCCATTTGGTCAGTCAGCAGTCAATAGGTATAAACCCTAAAACATACAAAATAACAGCAATAAAAATGTACAAATTAAAATTCCATTACAGATTAGTAATAAAAGACTATAAAAAATATATAATTCCAAGTGCTTCAATTAACAAGCAACCTCCCTAATTTTACAGTAAATTAAATGACTTAATTTTAATTACATGTTTATTTAAGTTCATACATCAAATCCAACAATTTTGCATCTAAAATAACATTAGTAAAAAGTAATTATATTCATTTGAAAACTTCACTTCATAAATTAATAAGTTACAGCATACACCAGCAGGTTAAACATCAAAGTTCATGAAAACAAAAATTCCGACGGTACCTGAAGTACACACAAACAACTGTGAAGCGTGCGCCTGGTTCCTACAGTGCACCGATCAAACAGGAAATAAGTGATCGGGGTCATTCTAGCGCTCAGACAAACTCACTTCTTACCAGCTGCCTCTTCTACAGATGGATGATACCTGCGCACAGGTAGACATGCTACAGACACGCGCTACCGAGTCTGTATCTGTCCGGTGCTTTTTCCTGAATGAAGTGCGTGTGCCACCATTACATGTCTGACGCAGCGCGCCCAGCTGCTCAACAGTTTTATATCACGTGACTCAGACGCTCAGCGCAACAACCTCTTCAAATGAAAGTATAAGATCGATATTTGGTGAGAACCATCAAGAATCGATATATCGCAATATTGATATTTGGCACACCCCTACTAGACAGTGGACCAAAGATATAGACAATGGATGCAAAAACATATTTTTGGCACCAATGGAGCCCCGTACGGCCCGACTCTGCCTTCAGAGGCCAAAGGTCAACTGAGTTTGAGAACTCTGATATAGACAGTGATTTAGTGCAGGGATCAGGAACCCTGCAGCTTCAGAACCAACTGTGTATTTTCTTGTGCTAGCATTTAGCTTACCTGGGACCTTAAACTTTTGTCTTTTATAAGGTAGGGCTGCCACAAACGATTATTTTAATAGTCGACTAATCACCGATTATTTTTTCCGATTAGTCGACTAATCTGTTCATGGCCAAAGTGGATGTATAGACGCTGAAGTTGATAACCAGCTAAAATATTAGTTAAATGCCAAATTAGCCAAAAAATAAAAAGAGCCAAAGTTAGCCTAAATAGCTAGCATGCTGCTGAAATATTAGCTAAATTCCACATTAACCTTAAAAAAAATGGAAAAATCCTAAATTAGCCAAAACAGCTAGCATATAGCTGAAATATAAGTTAAACTCAAAAGTTGCCTAAAAAACGTAAAAAAGACAAAGTTAGCCGAAATAGCTAGCATGCTGCTGAAATATTAGCTAAATTCCACATTAACCTTAAAAAAAATGGAAAAATCCTAAATTAGCCAAAACAGCTAGCATACAGCTGAAATATAAGCTAAACTCAAAAGTTGCCTAAAAAACGTAAAAAAGCTAAAGTTAGCCGAAATAGCTAGCATGCTGCTGAAATATTAGCTAAACTCCAAAATAGCCTAAAAAACCTTAATAAATGCCAAAATATTCCAAAAAGCTAGCAGAATGCTATTATAACTTTCAACTTTATTACAATCTGACTTCATACAATATAAAGTAACGACTAATTGACTATTAAATTAGTTGTCGATTATTTTAATAGTCGATTAGTCGTCGATTAGTCGACTAATCATGGCAGCCCTATTATAAGGTGAAGTTGAAATTTATGAACTATACATGTAAAATATGAATTTCTGTGAATGTTTCACCACACCGCAGCAAGCAGTGTTAGCATTACCAGCATTACATTATGACACGTAACTACACACAGAACTGAGTACCACAGACTGCAGTCACAGCTACCATGACCTTTAGCCAAAAAAAAAAAAAGCACATCGCTACGTAAACGACAATCGTTGACTAATAGACTATTTTAAAAAAAATAACCGGTGAGTAATCGAGTACTGAAATGATTGTTAGTGACAGCCCGACTGCCAACACATCAGCAGATCAGGTGAGTCATGCGGCAGTGCTGCTATGACAACAGCTCGCCCACATTTACATCCTAACAGTCCCGTAACACGAGTCCCGTGTGAGGACTGGTTTCCTGTACAGATCATCTGTTTTCAGTTTCTGCGACCTGCTGCAGCACGTTTCAGAAATGCTTCCCCACAGGGATCAAAGTTTCGTCTGCCAGATCTTATCTGCGTCGCCAAACGACGAGCAGCAACAAGCGGCGGCTCCGAGAGGAGTCTTCACCGGGACGGAGGAGGCGGCAGGACGTTTCCATCCAAACAACGCCGGGTCCTGACTGAACCAGTTTCCTCTGGATCCAGATGAGGGCCGATAACCGTCACGCCGCAGTGTCAGAATTGTTTCCTCTACAGTTCTAAACCAGGTTTCCGTCACGGTCCAGAATGAACCTGGCAAGTGTGTGAATGCTGCAGTTTCACCCCAACACAGCAGGTGGCAGTAGGCTCGATATTAGTTGGTTTTTCCACTAATGAATGCAGAAAAACCGCTTGGGAGTGAAAAAACAAAGAAGTCTGACGTTCTTTCACAGGATTGAAGACCTTCAGCTTATTTTTAGTCACTCTCAATATGAGTTCATTTCATTATTTCTCTTTTATGTTAGCGTTGAAACAAAATTCAGAATTATTCCCTGATCTGGGGCTGCACGATGGTGCAGAGGTTGCCTCACAGCAAGAAGGTCCCCGGGTCAAATCCCAGCTGGGTGACCTGAAACACAACCACCAATGGGGGGTTTGCATGTTCTCCCCGTGTGGGTGGGGTTTCTCCTCCGGGTTCCTCCCATCATCCAAAAACATGCTTCAATGGGTAAGTGTGAATGTGAGTGTGTGATTGAGATCCTGCGGCAGACTGCTGACCTGTCCGGGGTGTAGCACGCCTTAGCCTCCAGTACCCCTGTACCCCAAAAGGGGCAAAGCGGTTTGGAACTAGGGCTGCCACAAACGATTATTTTAATAGTCGACTAATCATCGATTATTTTTTCCGATTAGTCGACTAATCTGTTCATGGCCAAAGTGGATGTAAAGATGCTGAAGTTGATAACCAGCTAAAATATTTAGTTAAATGCCAAATTAGCTAAAAAATAAAAAGAGCCAAAGTTAACCTAAATAGCTAGCATGCTGCTGAAATATTAGCTAAACTCCAAATTAGCCTTAAAAAAAACGGAAAAATCATATATTAGCCAAAACAGCTAGCATATAGCTGAAATATAAGCTAAACTCAAAAATTGCCTAAAAAACTTAAAAAAAGCTAAAGTTAGCCGAAATAGCTAGCATGCTGCTGAAATATTAGCTAAACTCCAAAATAGCCTAAAAAACCTTAATAAATGCCAAAATATTCCAAAAAGCTAGCAGAATGTCATTATAACTTTCAACTTTACTACAATCTGACTCCATATATTATAAAGTAACGACTAATCGACTATTAAATTAGTTGTCGATTATTTTAATAGTCGATTAGTCATCGATTAGTCGACTAATCGTGACAGCCCTATTTGGAACATGGGTGGATTTAAGGATCTTTGTCATTTCATTACAGATTTAAATAAATTACAATCTCTGGTCCCGAGCAACCAACTATAGAGGAAATAAAAATGATAGAAATGTAGCTAAAGACATTGCAAAGATAAAATGAATGCCTAAACAAGTTACTGTTACTCTTAGTTAGTCACATTTCGCTGTAATCAGATTAGCCAAAACAGCCAACATGTAGCTGAAATATCAGATTAGCCAAAAAACTGAAAAAAGCCCAAATTACCCAAAATAGCTAGCATGGAGCTGAAAGATTAAAACCTAAATAAATGCTATAAAATAAAAGCTAGCAGAAAAAAATTATGACTTTCAACTGTAACTCCATATAATATAAACTAACGACTCGTCAACTATTAAATTAGTCATCGTAGTTGATTAGTCGTCAGTTAGTCGACTGAGCGTGGCCGCACTACAACCCACTCAAGTGGACCAGGTCGTCCAGCTCATCCAGGACGGCATGTCAATGAGAGATAGGGGTGTAACGGATCACATATAATCCGTACGGATCACATGTATGGTTCAGCCCACATGTGTACCACAGATTATTAAAATCAACACCTAATGCTATTGGCATCAAATTCATGAACTGTACACGGTTCACGTCTCCGTGTCTGGGTTCAGAGCAGCCGTCCTGCAGCCGCTGCTCCATTACAGGGACGGGGGGTCAGGGAAAGGCAGTACGGCAAGCCAAAAGGGTCAAAAATCACCAGGAAAAGAGGGAATGGGAGTGCCTCACCTGCACAACGGATGATAATTATTTGAAATATTTACATGTTCCCACAGTTAGAGTCAATAATACAGTTAATACCACAAAATAATTAAAGTTTCATTTGAACTTTTTCATTTAAAATGTAATTTGGAGGCTGTTATGTTTTTTTTTTCTTTTTACTGACCTGCAGAATGATCCGAGCCGTGACCCTGAAAGCGTGACACGATCTGAACTGTGAGTTTTGTGATACGTTGCATCTCTACTGTGAACTGTGGCAAGAAGGTTTGCCATGTCTGTCAGCGTGGTGTCCAGAGCGTGACGGAGACACCAGGAGACAGACCAGTGCATCAGGAGGTGTGGAGGAGGCTGCAGGAGGAGCTCCAGCAGGACACAAACATGCATGTGAGGGTTTCCTTAAACCTGGTGTTCAGCTTGAATTAAAACCTTTCTTCTCTTTTTCTGTTGTTGATTTGTTTGTAAACAGCTTCAAAGATCTTCTCTCATTAATGCAGACGTTCAGCTTTTCCCCACCAGGTATCGATGAACTACAGGAGCAGGGCTCATAAAGACGAGGCCTCATCGTGGAGGCACATCAGACCTGCAGCTGCTCCACATCTCAGCTGCAGTTTTGGAGCCTGGACCTTGACATGCTGCAGGTCTCTACAACAGCAGATTAGATCGGGAGGTTTCTCACAGCCAGCTGACAGCAACATCTCAACATCCCATAATTATTAGATCAACAGTAAAAGCTGAAGACTTGATCCCAACAGTGGATACAGGTGGTGACAGGTCGTAGAGAACACTTTTACAACACGCACAGGTCAGTTAGGGAGAAGCAGGCGTGTCCTCTGATGACTGCATCACTCGTACATAAGGGAAAGTAACTCCGTTACTCTTATGAATAGCTCGCGACCACACGCATGACAGTGGTACGTTCCATTGTCATGGTGTTGCTGAAGGAAACTACAGACACCAGCACTCCCGTCAAGATGCAGCTGCTTCTCTATGACCCTCAAACCTGCAGACCTGCAGAACCCGTACAGGTCAACCAGGTATGGGTTCACGTGACGCGGCAGAAAGACCCAATTAGGGCTGCCACAAACGATTATTTTAATAGTCGACTAATCACCGATTATTTTTTCCGATTAGTCGACTAATCTGTTCATGGCCAAAGTGGATGTAAAGATGCTGAAGTTGATAACCAGCTAAAATATTAGTTAAATGCCAAATTTACCAAAAAATAAAAAGAGCCAAAGTTAGCCTAAATAGCTAGCATGCTGCTGAAATATTAGCTAAATTCCAAATTAGCCTTAAAAAATGGAAAAATCCTATATTAGCCAAAACAGCTAGCATATAGCTGAAATATAAGCTAAACTCAAAAATTGCCTAAAAAAAACTTAAAAAAGCTTAAGTTAGCCGAAATAGCTAGCATGCTGCTGAAATATTAGCTAAACTCCAAAATAGCCTAAAAAACCTTAATAAATGCCAAAATATTCCAAAAAGCTAGCAGAATGCTATTATAACTTTCAACTTTACTACAATCTGACTTCATACAATATAAAGTAACGACTAATCGACTATTAAATTAGTTGTCGATTATTTTAATAGTCGATTAGTCATCGATTAGTCGACTAATCGTGGCAGCCCTAGACCCAATCAAATAGAAACAAAGTGAGAGGAAAACATGTCTGAGTGGAGATGGAGAAGAAGAAGTATTTTGATTTCTTAACAGCAATCAAATGAATCAAGTTTTAAGCTGAAAGCGTTTTCATCAGGTAAAGAAATCTAAATCAAACTCACAGTTTTTCCTTGAACATTTTCCCTCTTTTGGCTGTTCTACATCTGATTTTCAGAAAACATCAACAGTATCAGATGTTTTCATTCTTTCACACGAGCTCCCATCATGAATGTGACAATAATCCACGTCTGAGTGTTTGATCCCAGCAGATCAGCCTGCAGAGTGCAGCAGGTCCAGAGGGGAACCTGCTTTTACGGGGGTTAAATTCATCAGGGTGCTTCCCCTCATGGAGGGAGGGGGTTTCAGGTTTCACTGCAGAGGAGGGGGCTCTGCAGGAACACTGCACCTTTGTGCTGATGGACTTCACAGACCACTGCCCCGGAACTGACCCGTCCCAACAACACGCCGCTCCACACCCTGGACAATTAGCACTTCCTGCCCCGGACGGCTCCGGCGGCGGTGCGAGGCTGCGGGTACAAAGGCCAAGTTCCTGCGGTTGACATGTGACCCGGGAGGCAGCGTGTTAAATCTGATCCACACGGCGCACCGCAGAAGCTCCTGCACATGTCTGAACTCTGAGAGCGAGCTCTTCACCGCCTCATCCTTCAGAACAGAGAACATTCCTGCAGAGCCTCATCACTCACAGGAAGGCACCAGCAGCCCCTCAACAAGCCCCGACAGCTCAGCCTGTCAGAGGACCGCAGCTCTGCTCCTCCTCCTCGCCTTTGTCTCTTCATCCAAACTGGAACGGAATCACACGGTTTCAGCCTCAACCGACCGAGGCACGTCCAGACCTTCACACATGGAGGATTCTGTTCCACTGTAATTACTGTTTCAACCTGAGACTGCAACAAACATGTAAAACATCAAAGCAGAAAAATAAATATATTGACTTTTTTTCTTCCCAAGTAGAAAAATTACTGGAACACAGATTTGAGATACTTGTCTCAATGGATAGAGAACTTTGAGAATCAGATGATGCATCCATCATCCATCCATGCATCCATCCATCCATCATCCATCATCCATCATCTTTAGAACTCGCTGAATCCCTTTTCCTGACTCAGGTTTTGTAGGAGTTTCTCCTTACAGAGAGGGAGGGTCTAAGGGCAGGAGAACCAGTTTATTTAGTCTGTTTAGTCTTTAGATATTTTTTCATGTTTCATGACTATTTTTTGCATCTGTAAAATTACCTTCATGAAGCTCAATGAGGCTAAATTTCTTTGTGATTTTGGATATAGAAATAAAATTGAATTGAATTTAAGGGTCATTAGGTTGCTGGAGCCTATCCCAGCTACTGTTGGATGAAGGCAGGGTTCACCTGAACAGGTCTCCAGTGTGTTGCAGGGCCACACAACCAAACATGCACACCTCAGAGACATTAAATAATTGTGTTGAAACTATAAGATCTATAAACGTGTCTACACTAATTTAGTAATGTCAGCACATCATTTTTTGTTTGGTCTTTAAACAATTAAAATAACCACCAATCACAAAGTCATTTGGATCAGGAAGGTTCTCAGGTGCTATAGTCCTTCAGAAGACAGATATAAACTTAGGCTTGATGGCAGCACAGCAGTCGTGCACGACCACCTACAACAGACGTCTTCCTCGCTGTACTTGACATCTTCATCATGGTCATTTTTACTCATATTTTATTATTAGAGAATGGGTGTAATGTTTTCTATCATCATGGTATTATTAGAGTTGTAACGAGTATCCGAGTACTCGGATCCTCACGATTATCTCCCAAATATTCGAGTATAAATATTCATGATATCCAAGATCATTGTTTCCCAGTATTCAAGTATTCAGTTTGGTAAAAGTGAAGTTTCAGCTCTGAAAAGAAGAATAATGTTGGATTTTAAGATTATAATTTAAATATAAGACAAATGTGTGGAGCTACTGTCACCGGGAGCAAATAAATCTTCAAAATAAAGTGTCTGTGAAGCTTCCCATCTTCAAAGATAAACACAAAAACCTCTCTATGCTGAACAATAATTAATAATTGATAATTGAACTGAATTGAATTGAACAATACTCCAATGTTCTTTAATAAATGTTTACAAAGCGTGACCAGAGGTGTTCTGGATGAGTGTGGTGGCGGGTGAGATGGAGACTGGGGGTTCTCCATATTCATGTAATTATTTGGCCTGTTCGCAGAGGTCTCTGGTCCCTAAAGGAGGAATACGATACTCACAAGAGTTCTGGGAAATTTGCTCCTAACCCTAAAAGTAGGGCTGGGCAATATGGGATTTTAATATGAGATATAGCTTTTTACATATTGCGCGATAACGATATTGATCACGATATAAACCAAATCACTATATTTGAACACTTTGTGGCTCAAAAATGAAATGTAAACTCATCAGCAGGTTGTTAAATTTAAATATTTATTTCCTATCACACTAAGCATAACAGATCCAATGGAAGTTATGGAACTAGTTTTTTAATAACCAAGACTATATATATAAATGAACTAAGCTGAAAATTAAAGCAAAAGCTTTCAAGTTTCAAAAGTTTGTGAAATAGATACTAAACTGTTTCTTTAGTTCCATTAAAAAACAAAGCATTAAGTCTACAAATAAATTCTAATGTTTTCAGAGTTCACATAACAAAAATGTATTGTCTGGAGACAAGTCCGCAAAAAGTGAGAGAAAGGAATGCTTCATATGCTATCCCACCAAATTAAACTGCAATTTTGAAATTAAACTTTCATTATTTTTTGTATTAATTGTTGTATTAAAACTAACTGTGGCAACATTTAAATATGTCAAATAAGTATTATTAACCATAGCACATGTCCAGGTGACGCACTGCCATACCCGCGTTTTCTCTGGTTAATTTTGACCCTAACGGCTTGCCATACTCTCCCATGTCGGCTCTTGTCAGCTGGGTGCAGGAGTGCTACAGCGGCCTCTCCTCACTGGAAGGTCTCCTGAACTCCGACACGGAGATGTGTACCGATGTTTTTATTCAGCTCTTCAAAATAAATAAATCTCTCGGTATCCGCGTTCTTCATGAAGAGTTCCAGAAAAGTTTTGATGGAAGCTTCTTCCACACTCAGCGGGCTTCAGAGCAACAGACTAGTTTCTGATGACCGAAAAGCATCAAATCTGACACTTGTTAAAACTAATACAGTGTACAGTAAATTAATGCATTCGGCGTGGACAGAGAATTGATTGTAGTAAAGCGTGCGGGGTGCGAGTTACGCAGCGGCAGCGGGGGTTGCTGGTAGAAGTCGCCTCGTGCGCGTTTGTTTACCTTTCATGCAGACGAAGGACGCGGAGTGGAGTCTAAAAAATGACCGAAATGAGAGCTAAGAAACACAATAATTACATACAAACACTTACTCGCCCTGTGGTGATTAACTCTCTAACTTTTACTCGTTAAAAGAAAATGTTCGCTAGCAAGTGTTATTTGAGGACCCTTCAAAATAAAAAGTTTATTCATTCTTCTATTGAAAAAATGTTCTATCGCGATATCAATAATTATCGTTTTATCGCCCAGCCCTACCTAAAAGAAACTTGTTACTTGCATTTGGGACCTGGTTCTTCAGGTCAGGATCCAGAGTATTGCAGTGAAGATTGACCAGTGATCTGAGAGCTTTGCTACCGTCTCTAAACTACGGTAACTGTTGTACAGCTCCAACCCACCAGACGATCTCACACTCTGATCTTCTCTCGCATGAGAACATCCCCAACACACTCGAACTCCTTGGATCATCTCAGCTGCTGGTTGCTCGCCTCGCGGTGATGCTGGGTTACACGGTGGAGGAGGTTTGGTTACTATTCTGATGAATGGTAGTATTTGTGTTTGAAACGACTAAAGTTTACACAAAACGTTCAAATGGTCTTCACGCTGCTTTCTGTTTCTACAACAATGTTCGACAAAAAAAAAAGCCAGATGAACCACAGCGACCCCTGCTGGTCAAAAGATTCTGCTCCCAACAAAGCAGAGACTCATTAGAATCATGAAACTCCAGAATATCTTCCAATGATTGATGGTTGATAGAACTACACGCACGCAGAGGTGAAGGTTCTGCAGTCAGATCAGAGTCTGGTGACGTTCCCACAGGGATCAGTTCCTGTGTTTACCAAACCAGAGCTCTGATCCTTCAGCTGGCGTCACAAACGGTCTGTTGCTGTTTGCATCATTTCTCATGAAAGCTGCTTCTCGTTCCTTCAGATCTTCACAGAACTCAGACCAGCTTCTACACAACCTCTCAGAATGACACCAGATCTTCTTCCTGGTTCTGGTTCACACGGTTCTGCACTGAAACCGTCATGTCTGTCATCACACACGTGATCCTGCTTTCTCTGAACTGCTGCTCCTGATGTGACCTTCTGAGCAGCTCTGAGCTCCAGGTGGAGACGAAGAAAGACATATGATCAGAACTAAGTTGGAAACCACAGAAAATCTGTTCTGGTGGAGCCCAAACAGCCCCAGAGTCCGGATGAAGGTCTGAAGACCACCAGAACCAGAACCAGAACCAAACAGTGGGAACGGATCAGTTCCTGAGTCTTTTTAGACACAATAAAGTCGAACAACAAGCACATGTTGAAAGTGCAGACGGAAGGTCAGAAGCTGCAGATGGGAGGGGGGGGGGGGGGGGGGACCGCGAGGCGTTCAGGTGCAGTCAGAGGAAAGAGGTCGGACGCTTCAGCGGACGCTCGCTTTGATTGCTGGTTCTGATTGCTCACAACTGCACTCTGTAACCCACAGTTAAAGGGGGGGGTCCCATCTCTGCTCTGCTGCCCCTCCAAACAACACAAACTTCACATGTTTGAAGAGCACACCTTTCTAGAAACCTCTGCCGCTCCCTCCCCCACAGCACACCCGGCGGACACAGACGTGCACACACAGACGTGCACACACAGACGTGCACACCCCGACGTGCACACACACAGGCCTCACCATGCTCTCGGTGGATCTCGGCCCCCTCTTCTGCGCTCCAGCCTGACACCATGCTCTCTCTCCGTCTCTGCAAGTGTCTCTCATCCTATCGGCTCCTGCTCTGCTTTCACGTGTTAAGCCCCGCCCACCAGCTGGCTCCCTGAGGCCTCCCCTCTTCCTCACCTCTCCTCTCTGCTGCCCCCTGCTGACCCGCTAAATGAAGGTCGCTGTGACATCACCGTGGCAACCGCGAGAACACAAGGCCTGCTGCCTGGGGCCCCGAGGACTGCATGACCCCCCCCGTTAAAGGGGGTCACCGCGGACACGGATGGTCCCGGTGAGCGGAGCCTGACAGCCGTGATGAAGACCGCGGCAACAATGGGCGAGCTGCGGTCTGCAGGTGAAACCATGGCGACGTGGACGGGCGCCCAGACCGCGGAGGGCCCGGCCGCTCCCACGCTGGGATTCATTCACTCCCAACATTCCTCCTTCCAGCCTGGAAATTTATGCAGGAAGCCGGATTCTGAACCCAAAGGCTGAACGGCGCCGCCTTCACAAACGCACGGACACGGCAGCACGCCTGACTTTAAGATGCTCTGGTGTACAAGGGTCAGTGAAAGCATCAGGATGATCAGACGGTAAAGACCGCAGACGCTTTCAGGAAACTTCAGAACCAGAAGAGGTTCTGCCAGTGTCATGTTTCAGGAGGAGGTTCTCCTAGGTTCTGCGTTTCCGAGCAGAGGAACCTCGGAGGTTCATATAAAGACGTTTCCCTGATCATGTGAGGATCTTCAGTTCTCACAGCTGATGAAACATTCAGAGGATATCTTCCTGGACTCTAAACCTTCTGTCCTGTTCAGGACGGGACTTGATGGTCTTCAAGAAGTCTCTGTGGTCCTTCAGCTGGTGCTGTGGTTTGGCTGTTCTGTTCTTTGATGGTTATTCTGAAGCTCAGAAATTAAGCTAATATCAATAGAAATAAAGACGTTAAAAAATTTACTCTCCTGTTTGATCCTCATGGATATCAGGTAAGGCTGCCACAAACGATTATTTTAATAGTCGACTAATCGCCGATTATTTTTTCCGATTAGTCGACTAATCGGGTCATGCACAAACTGGATATAAAGATGCTGAAGTTGATAACCAGCTAAAATATTAGTTAAATGCGAAATTAGCCTAAAAAATAAAAAGAGCTAAAGTTAGCCAGCATGCTGCTGAAACAGTAGCTAAACTCCAAATTGGCCTTAAAAAAAAAAAAAAAATTCTAAATTAGCCAAAGCAGCTAGCATGTAGCTGAAATATTAGTTCAATTCAAAAGTAGCCTAAAAAATAAAAAAAAGCTTAAGTTAGCCAAAACAGCTAGCATGTAGATTAAATATTAGCTAAACTCCAAAATAGCCTAAAAAAACTTAATAAATGCTAAAGTAGTCCAAAAAGCTAGCAGAATGCTATTATAACTTTCAACTTTACAACACTCTGACTTCATACAATATAAAGTAACGATTAATCGACTATTAAATTAGTTGTCGACTATTTTAATAGTCGATTAGTCATCGATTAGTCGACTAATCGTGGCAGCCCTAGCTGCCACAATCGATTATTTTAATAATCGACCAATCGGGTCACGTTCAGAGTGGATGTAAACACACATCGTAACGATCATTAGCTTTAAACTAACTACAAATAAAGACAATTAAGGTGATAGTTTGTTCAACTTTTCATGACTCGTGCAGCTTCTGTCCTTCATAGTTTCTGGTATTAAAACAAGATTAAATCTATTGAGGTCGACATCTCAAAAAAAGGAACTACTTTTCCCTAAAGAAAGTTTTGGTCTCACTGACTCAAATAATGAAAAACGTTCTGTTTTTGGTGCTGAACGCTCACAACTTTGTTCAACTTTACTACATTCTGACTACATAGAATATAAAGTAATGACTCATCGACTATTTTAATAGCAGTGTCGATTATTCAATGAATCATGGCAGCCCTAATATCAGGTCTAATAAAGCAAAAAGGGGCGGAGCCACATTGTGAGTATGTTTTTCAGTAAAGTGTGCATAACAGAAGCTGCATTTTCATGTTTCTTCCTTTTAGATGAGTATCTTCACCTCCACTTTTTAAATCTGAGGGGAGCGGTCAGCCACAGACGGGCTTGGGGACCATTTAGTGGTTTAACCCCCCAATGTCAAGCAGGGAGGAACTGGGTCCCGTGTTTAGAGTTTCTCTTACGACTCAGCTGGGATTTGAACTCACAACCTTCCAGTCTCTGGGCAGACACTCTACCACAAGGCCACTGAGCTGGGCTCAAAGGTTTCCCTCTGTCCTTCAGGGCGTCTGGAACGGCAGTGATGAATTTGTTACTCAGCTGTGAAGAAGCTTCTTCCTCATGGAGAACACGGAGTTTCTTCTCTGCAGGAAACGCTCAGGATCTGAATCCAAACATGAAACAAGTATTCATCCATCCACTGTACCGCCCTGCCCTGTGAGGGTCACAGGGATGACAGAGCCCCTTTAGGGGGAAGGTGGGTTCACCGTGGACAGGTCATCACACACTCACACGGTGAACCTGAAAGCATGTTTTTGGACTGTGGGAGGACGTTGGAATCAACCCACCATGCAATGGGAGAAGATGGAAACTCCACACAGAAAAGAGCCTGCTGAGAATGGAACAGAGCTCCTCAGAGTGCTGACCACTACACCACCGGGCAGCTCTGGAAAGTTTTCTGGAATCCCTTGAGAGAGAAAAAGGTTGTCTGCTGGATTCCTAAAATGACAAACTAATAAGAAGAAAAGCAGCAACCACGGATTTTGCTGCTCGATTCATTTAAACACATTTTAAATAACGGTTCTGGTCTGATCCAGAGCCGGCTTCCTCTGGTGGAGCTCTTGAGAACATGGATCTCTGTTCTCCTGTGGACGAAACACTGACTGAATGGCGCCACGCCCCTGGCGTTCCAAACAGGAAGTACCTGCTGGCTCCCAGAATCCAGACTCCCATAGACTTCTACAGAGAACCAAACAGCTGTTGCTCTGGCTTCCTATTGGTCAGAATCAACATTCTGGATCTGAAACCTTTTTCTTCCTCAGTTGAGTTCAAGTTATCCAAGTTACAAACTGACCAATTAGATAGCTCAGAAAAAGTAGGCGGAGCCTGCTGACCCATGTCCATCGCACCAAACCTTTGATGGATGTTGCGTAGGCTACTTTTAAGTGGAAGGGGTGTGGCCTTCTGCATGCTCACTCTTGATTGGTGAGAGTGGTTCCCATAGAAACGCTAACTCAGACCAACTTGGGCTGAAACCTACAGACGACGTCCAGCTCAGACGTCCTGATTGACCTCATTTGGTTGGAGTTTCTTTGGATACATCAGACTCACCCAGCAGCTGAACTCCAGCTGTTTCTGATGAAAATATGACACAAAGCAGATCCAACATCTCAGCTGGGCTTCTGGGCTGCAGAGCATTCTGGGTAAATAATGCATTACACGGTTTCTCTGAGGCTTTTGAGGAGGAAATTAAAAGGAGGAATCCAGACCGGGCTTCATATCCGCTCAGGTGTGTCCCTCAGAAGAACTCGGCCTCTCACAAACACGGATCGGTATCTGATCAGAAGATGAGCGGTGACGGAGCACAGAAACTCTGAGGTTCAACCCAAACTGGAGTGAAGCAGCAGTGAAGAAGGTGAAGGTTCATCACAGATGGACACAGCAGCTGCTTTCCTCCACACCACCACAAAGTCTTCAGAGTTCTGCACAATAAAACAAGTGTGACTGTAGAACTCAGCTTTGGTTCTGAACATCTGAGGAGGAGCAGAAGGATGGAGGAGCAGCACCTCTTCTTCATCATTCTCTTATTTTTGATCTGGAGATCACACAGATCATTTATATCAGAGCAGATTTAAACTCTGACTGAAACCTGAGTGTGTGGTTACTGATCAACAGTTTATTTAACTTTAGAACTCAGAACCATGGATGCCAGAAGGTTCTGTCAGGTGGGATGTTAACTCAGCTGAAGAACATGAAGTCAGCTGAAACTGAGCAAAACCACAAACGAGCAGAACCAGGAAACGCGTGGAACATGTTTACGGAGAGATAAATATATCAGCACATCATCAGCATCGTGCAGGAACTGTCACAGCAGAACTTTAAAGCATCCACCTGCCATCTTTGGACTTTCATTCACGGTTTATGCCCCGCCCACAGCTGCAGACCGCTGCTAAGTCAGCTCATACTGAAAGGCTTCGTGTTCCTGATGGAAATGCGTGATTTGCTCGCCGTTTGTGGGCGGTCCTTCAGGAGGGGTAATGTGTTACAAAGTAACTAATTACTGTAATTTAGTTACTTTTGTCAGAAATGGAGAAACATAAATTACAGTTTAAATGTTGGTAATTAAATTACTCTAGAAACTAGTATTATACTATTACTCACGTTCTGGTGCAGTGAAACAGTAACAGGTGACTAATTAAAATATTAATTTGCTTTAAGGCACTAAGGTATCACGACCTTTATCAAGGATAAAGGTCCTTCCTAGGGAGAAGGAGGAGGCGGAAAATCCTCAACCTCCACAGAGACTTCAGTGGAGAAACTAGCATCCCTTTGCTCTGCAGCTCTCTCCATGTTTTTAAATTGAACATAACCCCGGGCTCACACCGCGGGTCGAGTGTGATGCGGGAGCGTTCTAGCTACAGCCGATGGCTCACATTAGCTACAGGTTGGCTGCAGCCACAGTCTCTCTGCAGACCTCACGAAACTCTGAAACTCATACTCAAGCTAATCCGCCCTTTATTCGCTGCGGTTCAGCTGAAAATTTGAACCAAACGAAACTGACTTGCAGCGACGCGGCGGCCTGACGACAGATGCAGGACGTGAACGCCTGCAGCGACGATTTCCTCTCGCCCGTTTAAAGTTACTGCGGCGCTCGCATCGGAGCCGGAACGCTAGCGACGTGAGCCCACAATGACAAACCACTCTCCATATAGTTGACCCAGCATGCATTACATGAAGCTAACCTAACCGTCCATCGTAGATCCAAGCCACACCTCCGCCACTCAGTCTGGCTCCGCTCCGCCCCCTTTTTGGCATTTTTCAAATCTGGTCTTAGAACGGAGTCAAGTTGGTTTCCCTTTAAAGACCCTCGTTACCTTCAGTTTGCTTAGAGCTTTTCTGGATCTTCTGCTCTGTGTGGGTCAACAGTTCTTAGAATCCTGGAGTGGGGTGGCCACCAGGCGGACATGGGGGGGTTAAGGCAGCATGTCTGGAAGCAGGTGAAGAAGTGGAATAACTCTTTCATCGAAGGCCGAGTCAGTATTTGCCACCAGTGTTCTGTTGTCTTTAGAACCCGTGGGCTGTTGTTGGGTTGTCATTAGTCAGATGTTCTCCTCATGAGGTTTACCCTCACCCCGCTGAACGTCTCAGTTCTTAGAGTCTCTGGGTTTTAGCGGTTCCTCAGCTGTCAGTCATGGTTTGGGTTGTTGAAATGTTCAGAGACTGAGTCTGTAAATCAAACGTGTCTTCATCCAGTTCCACATGGATGTCAGTTTCATTAAAGTAGTCTTGTAGCTGGTCGAGTCCTCCTTCAGGTCTGACTGTTTGTGTGGTCAGATTCCTTTCCTGAAGGGTTCGTAAGCCAGGACACTGAGCAGCAGGACGTGGTCTAACCTGTTCAGGTGAGCAGAGGTATACTTCGATACACCTCCTTTAGGTTGGAGTGGATCTCCTCTAATAGTTCAACTTCTGATGTGGTTCTGATCAAACTGAAAGTCTACAGCTACAAAAGAGCTCTGGATGAGCTTTCTGCAGTTTGCTTAGCATATGCTAAAGCTAACATTAGCATCAGTGATGAGCACCACTGTCAGCAGATACTCCGTCCTCCTCTCTACAGTCATTGGCTGCTGTTGTTACACCAGCCTGGATGAACAGAACCAGAATCTCTGGATTACCAAAGCTGATCCCCAGACACAAGTCCCCCCCACACCTCCAAAAAAAAAAAAAACCAAAAAACTGAAGTCAACCAGTGAGACGGCATGAAACCACAGACAGACCTGCAGGCTCAGATCTCCCATCATTGTGTTTGTGTGTTTGTGAGTGCATGCACACACACACACACACACACACACAGGCAAGTGCTCACCTGCTGAAGAGCACCCCCCACCCCCGGCACATTCTTCCAAGTCAAAAAACTTCAGCAGGAATGTCAGCAGACGAATGCAAGAAGACAAACCTAAACTTTAGACGACAGCTTTCATGTTCTAAAACATCCTCAAACCTCTGGAGAGAAGACAGGAGAGAGACTCTGATAAAGGTCTGCTTCTCTGATGTGATAAACTCAGATTCTGCTTTCGTCTTCAGGCTCTGATCAATGATTCCAGGAATGAGTGAGGTTGAAGCTGAATCGTTGGTCTGTTTGGATCAAAGCAGACAAACTTCATTAAGGTTTCAGGAATTCTCTACAACGTTTTGCTTCAATGTCTTCATTTGAATGGATGTTCAATGCGTTAGCATGAAGCTAAATTAGCTAAAGAGTCAAAGAAATTACAAAAATGTAAAAACATTGGGATGAAAAAGCTCTCAGTTAAATGAAAATAATTCAAAGTCCAAAGAAAAAAACAGGAAAGTTATGTTGAAACTGGTATAAAAACTCAAATAAATGCTAAATATTCAACATTCCCTCATTTAGCGCAGAAGTTATATTCTAAATATAACTCGGGAAAGGTCAAATCCACTAAGTATGTTTTTTTTTCAATAATCCAGGATGTTTTGTGGCTGTAATATTTTAAAAAATAATTGGTTAAGATGAAAATGGCCAAAAAAAAGTGCAGAAACTTTAAACGTATACTCATGATTTAGTAAAGGGATGATTAGGTTCAAGTTTTAACACTTATAATGTACCTAAAGTGAATTCTATTTTTTAAAACCAATAAAAGACAAAGAATCAGATTTCTGCTTTTCAATTCTTTTTAAAGAGCAGAAAGCAGTTTGATGTTTAAAAACATTCAGAGAGTAAAAGTAAAGCAGGAGTCTCCTGAAGAACCAGCTGACAGCACCACAGACTCCCTCTGATCTGAAGGAGGAGCAGGAGAACGTCTGAGGTTCAGATTCAGCTTCTGCCAGCAGCTGCAGAGCAACACAAACACCTGACAGCAGCTCCTTCAGCTGCAGGAGCGGCTGAAAGCCAAGAAAAGTTCAGCAGAAACCAGCTCCAAATGATCCGGTCCGAACATCTGCCTGGATCAGAACATCTGCCTGGATCAGAACATCTGCCTGGATCAGAACATCTGCCAGCAGGACCAGAGTGACTCCAGCTGAGCTGTGATCCGGGTCTGCAGACCCCGAAGGATCAGAAACCTTCAACACCAAACATCAGAACCGGGTCGAGTTCTCCTGAAGGTTCTGCCTCCTCTGAACTTACTGTTTCTAGCTGCAGACGCAGGAAACCCGTCCTCTGGTTCTGATCAGTCAGCAGAACTTCAGACGCAGCGCTGATCCGGTCCCACTACCGGGAAATAAATCCACACAGCCACGTCTGAGTAACGACAACAGCAAACGTCCGCACTGCCAAGTTGTTAAGCTGTGACACAAAAGCAGCTTCACACAACAGCAGCGTGAGAGCAGACAGGAGCTGTGAGGCTACAGGAAGCTCCGCCCCCAAGAGGAGAGGAGAGCGCCGCGGACTTCTACTGACACACACGGTTACACACACAAAACACACACACACACACACACACACACACACACAGGCAAGAACACCCACATACACAAAACACAGTTACACACACATAAACACAAAGACAGTTACACGGCACACTATCACATATGCAAAACACACACTAATACACCAAACAAACCCACAGTTACACACACCAACACACCCAGTTATACGGATATAGACAAAAACACAGTACTACACAAAACACACACAAAATTACACACACTCGCATACAGAGTTTTACACTCACACCAACACACAGTTACACACACATGAACCAAAACACAGAAACACACCAACTCACAAACACATAGAGTTCTACACACATACACAGAAACACAGTAAACACTAAACACAATAACACACAAAAAGTTCTACACAGTTTTCTACATACACACACACCCACACAGACACACAAAGGCAGGTGTTGTGGGTAATCAGACAGGATTCCTGGGCAGAGAAGTGGATCTGTAAATAGAGCTGTCGCAGCATCTCTGCTGCTCTGACAGCTGCACTCTCCAGAAACGCGACCCCGTCACAAACTCCACACGCACGTTCCAGGAAGCGACACGCCTGTCCTTCACCAACGCAGAGACGCTTCAGCAACTGTCGTCGGGAATCAAACCCGCAGCTCTGAAGACGGTCCTACCAGAACCCACCCAGAGGATTATGACCCGGCAGAAAGAAGCGCGGCGGACGGACTGACCGCCGTTTACCCCGCCACCTCCACAGCATTCAGAGCGTGGAGGATCCAAACTCCATCCTCCTGTCATCAAAGGACAAAGCTACCTTCAAATTTCAGCTCTGATCCAGACAAATGATCTAAAAGAAACATCAGTGAAGCTGCTCCAGATAGAAATCTGCCTCCAGTGGTCTTCAGAAGAACTGCAGCATGTGGTACAAATCTGATTAATCTAGATTTATCTCAGAGAACTTTGTTCAGGAATAATAAACTCAGCAAGCAGAAAACCACAGACTTTATTTAAAACTGGAATCAAACAGAAGCTAAAATTGACAGAAGTGATTTTTTTAACTAGATTATTTATTCCAAACTTAAAGCGGGTTTAAAGCCAGACTTGGGACGCTCTGCATCATCTGACTTCCATTTTTTCCAAACTTTAATGTTGTTTGAAGTGTTTTCTGTCCAGTGAGGTGTCAGAGTTTCAGCTGCGTCTTCATGTCTTTGTCTTCACGCTCACACCTGATCCACACCTGATCCACACCTGATCCACACCTGATCCACACCTGATCCACACCTGATCCACACCTCTCTATCTCACCAAAGCTGTTTCTACACTCAGGTGTTTGCAAGAAACCTTCTGAACCAAACATTTAAGCATTTTCATTTGAATACAGGTTCAAAACTCTTCATCCAATAATTCATCTTACATTTTTCATGTTGGACATATGAACAAAAAAAATAAAAGTTCGCATGCTGCTTAAAAATTTAGGTAAAATTTAAACCAGTTTGAATTGAGATTTCTGGAGGACATGCCTGTTAGGGGCGGGGTTTAACTTCTCATCCTGTTGTTGGTTTCCTGCAGCTGCTGATGTGCCGCTGAGCACGGACAGGAAGTGTGACCGTGACACCCCCCCTCAGACACCTGCAGACCGGTGCCAGCAGGCACATTTCTGATGGTTTGGAGGCGGAGCTCGGCTGTTTTCAGGAGCTTAGCGACCGCCGTGCAGCTCTGAGGAGAGCACAAAGACGGAGCTTCTCGCCGTGTTTTTGTTTCATCAGGCGGCAGCTGGCGGGGATGTGGACGTAAATCCCGTCTGCCGCGTGCGGCCCGGACAAATCGACAGCTCAGACATTCCAGCAGACTCCCAGCTCCTCTGGGTTCACTCCGGTTCCACCACAGCCCGGCCTCCGGACACGTGCACGGAGGGGAGGCGTGCACGAGCAGGAACAGTTTTCTTTCAGTCCAGATTGCTTTAATCTGCCAGAGATTGTCCTTTGTCTGCAGTAACAAAAGCTTTCATGTTAGGCTCATCGAGTGACGTGACCTCTGACCTCTGAGGGTCATCTTCATTTAGAGTGACAGCATGAAAAAGAATGTCTGAAAATAATCAGATCATGTCCAGTTAAACTGACACCCCCACCCCCCATAAACCAGGAGGAGTCCACGTCCAGCCGGCTCCTGAGCTCACCTTAAACTGACACTTCCTGCTGGATGGAACCGGACCTGCTGCAGATCCACGGATCTTTGGTGTTCACACACAGATTTGTTCCTCCTCTGACCTCCTGCCGTGACCGTTCTCCTGTTTGGTTAGAACCAACATCTGTGAGGGAGCCGCAGACCCGGATCCGATTGATGTTCTGCATCCGTCGCTCCGGTTAACGGCGTGAGCCAGCTGGCCCTTTAGCAGGAGCGGCCTCTGACCTCAGGGGGCCTCCGTTTAGCAGAGGGGGCCCTGGGGGCCGGGATCAAATCAGATAAGAGCGCATGAATAATAGAGCCGGGTCAGAGCGGGCGCATGTTTGAAGACCCAGCTGCTGGACAGCATGGAGGAGAAGATCCTCCTCTTCTCCTCTGATCGATTTTAGGAGAAAACCACCTGAGGCTCCGCCCACACTGGGCTTTCAAACTGAAAGGGTTAAGAGGAAATAATCCAGGTTAAAACAACTATGGATTTGAGACTAAAATCTAAACGTGTAACATCTATTTTTTCTATCAATTCTGTTGATATATGAAACACAAAACAACAACAATCGTCGTTTTCTTAAAAAGACACAAAGAAAAAGCATCAAGACGTGAAGCACATCTAAAGGTTTGTTTGGAGCTTTGAAATCCAAAAGGAAATGATATGAAAAGGTTTAACTAGCATTCAGTTCTCCCTGTATCAGAGTTCATCTTTTGCTGTCTGTCTCACTTTTTCATTAATTAACTTTTGCAGGCTTTAACTTTTTTTTACAGCAGTGCAGTGTTCTACGCTCTGATTGGCTGTAGGTTATTGTCAATAGAGATAGAACGCGTTTGTTTTGTCAAATCAACATAAATCTTGGTTCTCTCATCCTGGCATCTTGAGCTTCTTTTTCTATGAAGTTTTGAACTTTGAGAGTTTAAACCAGACAGAAACTTGTCTGTGTAGTGAGGGCTTTCACAGACCAAATGGAATCAGAATTTGCAGATTTCATCTGATTTTTAGAGCGTAACCTGTGCTATAAACGAGGGAACACTTTTCTGAAACTATGTTGAGAGGACTGAAAATGTGGGAGGAGAATGCTAAACAGAAGAGTTCTGTTAGATCTGAGCTTCAGCTCAAACATCCTGATGACATGAAAGATTCCTGAAGCTGAAAGGAACGGCGCTCTCGTGGTTCATGTGAACGTGTGGAAGACCCTGATAGAACTCTTTCAGTTTGGATCAGAACCAGCTGTTTCAGGATCAGCTGACCATCGTTATTCTTTGTGTGATTGTCATCTCCTCTGCAGAAGATCTGTCCAAACATTGTAGACGCTCAGTGAACCGGAGAGAGAGAATGTTCATGTTTATCTACGGGCGTGCTGCGGGCGACAGGTCACAGTGAACACTTCTACAACACTTAAGGACTAGTAAGAGGGAAGTAGATGACATGCAGACTGAACAAGGATCCCGTCAGTGGCGTTCACGTGATACGTGCACGCTCCTCCCTGCAGCCGGACTGTGAGAAAGAAGTGTGTGTATATTATAAACGTTTACCACACACACAACAATGCTATGTTCCATATTCATGACATCCTTTGAGGTGGCCTTTCCAGCCTCAAGGGAACTGCAGACACACCTGAGCTCCCCATAAGATGCAGCCGCTCCTCTGTGACGTCCTCGAACCGGACAACCAGCAGAACGGGAGGTGCACCACATGCCTCAGCTACCAAAGTCTGAAGGTGGAGCAAAGTGTTGGGAAGCAGAGGGTTGAACAGAAACGCTGCGCTCAGAAGAGAATAAGTTGCAGACGGTGCACGCAGACGGTGCACGCAGACGGTGCACGCAGACGGTGCACGCAGACGGTGCACGCAGACGGTGCACGCAGACGGTGCACGCAGACGGTGCACGCAGACGGTGCACGCAGACGGTTAGGGCTGCCACGATTAGTCGACTAATCGATGACTAATCGACTATTAAAATAGTCGACAACTAATTTAATAGTCGATTAGTCGTTACTTTATATTGTATGAAGTCAGATTGTAGTAAAGTTAAAAGTTATAATAGCATTCTGCAGCTTTTTGGACTATTTTGGCATTTAATAAGTTTCTTTGGCCTTTTATGGAGTTTAGCTAATATTTAATCTACATGCTAGCTGTTTTGGCTAACTTAAGGTTTCTTTTTTTTAGTTTTTTAAGCTATTTTTAAGTTTAACTAATATTTCAGCGACATAGCTATTTTGGTTAACTTTGGCTCTTTTTATTTTTTAGGCTAATTTGGCATTTAATTAATATTTCAGCTGGTTATCAACTTCAGCGTCTTTACATCCAGTTTGCACATGACCCGATTAGTCGACTAATCGGAAAAAATAATCGGTGATTAGTCGACTATTAAAATAATCGTTTGTGGCAGCCCTACAGACGGTGCATGCAGACAGCAAACGCAGACGGTACATACAGACGACGCACGCAGACGCTTTATGCAAACAGGGTCGCCCAGTGTCTGCGCGTGCGGCGTGAATGAAGCTGGAGCTGAAGCTGCAGTCAGAACAGGTTCCTGGTTCCTTCTCTGCTTTGAAAGCTTCAGTTCAAACATCTCTTTGTCTCTTCTAGTAGATCTGTTCACACCACTCTTACATAACACTCTGTATTTCTATAAATGTGTGAACGATGGCACGACTTCATCAGATCTTTTGATGAGAGCGGCTCGCCGCGTGACGCCGCGCCCGCCTCGTCTTTGTGTAACCACCGATGCGGTTGAAAGGAGGACAACAACTGTGAGAGCGACTCATCCCTCCGCTCCGTGGAAAAGTACCGCTCCTGGAATGCCAGCGGCCCGTCCGGCCTGCAGCCAATCAGAGCGCACTGCGGCACGGCGCTAAGCCGCGCAGAAAACCCCGTTATTGGACAGCTGATCCCGGTCTGCTGTTCTGGATCCACGGGAACATTCGACCTCCCAGCCAGCCAGCCACATTCCTCATGACTGGGGGTCACTGATGTAAAACTCTCCACTCCCTCTCAAAGAACTCAACATCTCTGTAGATCTGAAAACTACAATTCTTGAAATACTTAAGAAGTTTGTTCCTCATACGGAGCTGAGGAAAAAACCTGTTCTCAGTTCTGATCAGTTGTTGTGAAGAGTGAAATACAAACTAGGGCTGCCACAAACGATTATTTTAATAGTCGACTAATCACCGATTATTTTTTCCGATTAGTCGACTAATCGGATCATGCGCAAACTGGATGTAAAACACACATCTTAATCATTATTAGCTTTAAACAAACTAAAAACTAAATATATCCACACAAGCATTATCTGCGAAAATGCTTGTGTGAATGCTGTAAGCTGAATTTTGAAGCTGAAGCGAGTGACGACAGCGAAGATGCTGAAATTGATAGCTAAAAACACTAAAGCTGATAGCCACTAAAATATTAGCTAAATGCCAAATTAGCCTAAAAAAGAATTAAAAGCCTCAGCTAGCCAAAACTGCTAGCATGTAGCTGACATGTGAACTTAACTCCAAAATAGCCTTAAAAAACTGAAAGAAATCCTAAATTTTCCAAAATAGCTAGCATGTAGCTTAAATATTAGCTAAATTCCAAAACACCCTAAAAAACTTTTTTTAAAAAAGCTTAACTTAGCCAAAACAGCTAGCATCTAGCTGAAATATTTGCTAAACACCAAATTAGCCAAAAAAACTGAAAAAAGCTTAAATTAACCAGAATAGCTAGCTTGTAGCTGAAATATTAGCTAAACTCCAAAATAGCTTAAACAAACCTTGATAAATGCCAAAATGGTCTAAAAAGCTAGCATATTTTTATTATAACTTTCAACTTTACGACACTCTAACTCCATATATTATAAAGTAACGACTAATCGACTATTAAATTAGTTGTCGACTATTTTAATAGTCGATTAGTCGACTAATCGTGGCAGCCCTAATACAAATCCCAGATCATCACTGGGAAGCTGTAAAGTGCAACTAGTTATGGAACTAGTCAGAGGTTGTTTTTATTTTGGTGACTATGACTGATTCAGTCACAAGCGTCCCACAGATAAATTCCATCCCGGATCAAGGAGGATCCAGTAAGTTGTGTGGACTTGTGTTTGACAAAACAGAGATGATCTTTGAGAAGCTGAAGAGAACATTTGATCTTTATTAGATCTAAATAAATCCATCAGATAGCTAAAGTTGATCTGATTCAAATGTGGATTCTTGTCCCCAAAAAGAAAAAACATCATTGTTTTATGAATCAGGAAATTTTCCTGATCAATAAATATCTTTAGAAATTTCATGACATTTTACTACAGACACCAATGGACTTACTTTTTTTTTTTTTTAAGTGAAGACCGGATCTTTAAACATGTTTAACTTTTATTGAGAACATTCAAACTCAGACATGAGAAACATTTATTTGATCATCAAAAATCTTTCACTGCAATAAAATGGAAAAAATGTTCCCTGAACTCAACAACTTGAAATACGACAAAGTTACATTTTATCATCATTTAGCTTTAATTAATGCTCCTTAATAGAGCTGTCACAAACGATTATTTTAATAGTCGACTAATCACCGATTATTTTTTCCGATTAGTCGACTAATCGGGTCATGCGCAAACTGGATGTAAAGCTCATATCTTCAACATCATTGGCGTTAAATTTAAAGTGTTGAAGCTTTATTCAAACTAGAAATAAAGACGACAGTTTATTAAACCTTCAATGAATCATGCAGCTTCTTTACTTCATTAGTTTATGGTCGACATGGTCACTATTTGTGGCAGCCCAGCTTAACCATCATTAGCTTTAACCTAACCAGAACCAGATAATGCTAGTGTGAACGCTGTAAGCTGAATTCGGTAGCAAGAGACGCAAGTGCTTATAGCTGAAAACGCTAAAATTAATACCTAAAATCACTGAAGTTGATAGCTGAAATCACTGAAGCTAATAGCTGAAAACGCTAAAGCTGATAGCTAGCTAAAATATTAGTTAAATGCCAAATTAGCCTAAAAAACTGGAAAAAAAAGCCCAAGTCAGCCAAAACATCTAACACACAGCTGAAATATTAGCTAAACTCCAAAATAGCCTAAAAATGAAAAAAAAGCCTAAATTAGCTAAAATAGCTAGCATGTAGCTGAAATTTTGGCTAAACTTCAAAATAGCCAAAAATACTTTTTAATAAATGCCAAAATAGTCCAAAAAGCTAGCATAATACCATTATAACTTTCAACTTTACTACACTCTGACTTCATACAATATAAAGTAACGACTAATCGACTATTTTAATAGTCGATTAGTCGTCGATTAGTCGACTAATCGTGGCAGCCCTACTCCTTAACTCGTGTCAAACTACATAAGTAATGTCTAGCTAGCTTCACGTTACGATTTTGTTGATTAGTTGTGTTCCTGCACATTAACTGTTGGTGTGACAGAACTTACAAACCGCATGACTTTGATCCAAACTATGAAAGAAGAAAAACAGAAAAATCCTAAATTAGACAGAGTAGCTCGCATGTAGCTGAAATATTAGCTTAACTCTAAAATAGTCTAAAAAAACCTTGATAAATGCCAAAATAGTCCAAAAAGCTAGAAGAATGTCATAATAACTTTTATCTTTACTACATTCTGACTCCATATAATATAAAGTAATGACTAATCATGGCAGCACGACTCTGTCAGAGTGAAAAACGCTTCATGTTTAGTTCTGCTTGGTACTTTTACTTTAAATCATTTATATTTTTGCTTATAGATTATTTTAAATTGATCAAACGATTCAGAATTGTTGATGGATCATAATCAATGCTTTCATAAATGGACTCCCCCCCCACTATTCAGGTCTGTAAAAGGAGCAAACTTGGATGAATTTGAAGTTCAGAAACCTTTTGGTTCACAAACTTCTTCCTGTAACTGCAGTTAGTCATTCGTACGACACTCTTAGCTCAGAGTGAAACATAAATAAATGTCAAACATTTTCTCCTGCTCTCATCTATAATCATGAGGTTTCTCTGGTCATAAACAAGCCCGTCATCTTCTGAACACATCAACACATCACAGCTGTGTTGACAAAAAACAGGACAACTTAAACCCAGTCAGACCCGGCCGGAGAGGAACCAGAATCTGGTTCTGTTCAGAAGATTCTAAAACATAGATGAGGTTTGGGGGGGGCTGTAATGTATGATGGGTGTGCTTCTGACAGAGCTTGAGTGGGCGGGGTTTGTGTCCGCTCAGACTGACAGAACCGTCCTCTGACTCCACCCCCATCAGAGGCTTCAGGTCAGGTTTGGTGGAGAAGGGAGAGAGAGCAGAAGAGAAAGAGCTGCTGCTGAGTCAGCTGGTACCATGCAGCAACATTCTACAGAACCATCAGAACCATCAGGATCCAGAAGAAAAGAACCAATCAATGTTCTGATCTGACGCTGGCGTCCTGGTGGAAGGAATGAGCATCGCCCAGCACAGTCTCCACCGGACCACAGCATGAAGACCTCGTGGTTTCAGGTCATCTAATGCTGAGGTTCTGCTTTGAACACAGAGACCATGAACGCATCAGAAGACTGTAAACTGAGGAGAAACAAACACGGAAAGAACTTCTTATTAGTACAAACTGAGTTTGTGATCCTGTTTGAACTGTTCTTTTATCTTCAAAAGTAGAAGTATCAAACTCAAACCCACAGGGGCCAAAACCCAAAACACACTTTAGGGCTGGACAGGAGACACATTTATAAAGTACATTTTTAAAACTTTAAAATGTAACTTTCCAGAATATTATTCCAGAATAAATCAACGTAAAACCTTTAACACTGGAGCTCCAGAGTTCATGTTCTTTGATAAACTGTAACTGTTCAACCGTTAGTTGGATCAACATCATTTCTGTAGATTTTTAGGAGAAAAGTGGCTCGATTTGCTTTTTATGTTCAAGCGTGACCGACGACACCTCAGGTGTTAAAGGGTTAAATAACTTTCAATGTTTTACTCTTATAAAAATATATTTTGTCTAAATTACACAAGTTAGAAATAGCAAAAGAAAACATCAGAAGATTAAAATAATGAAATAAGATGATCTGGAGGCCTGGATTACGACGGAGTATTAGGGTCACCTAAAAAAAAAAAAAAAAAGTAATATTACAAGTTTTTTCTCGTAGATATACGACTTTAAATCTCGTAAATGTATGAGTTTTAATCTCGTAGATTTACGACTTTTTTCTCGTAATGTATTAAAATCGAGGGGAGTCTACATTCCAGCGAATTTATGCCGTGAACTGAAGCAGACCAACCAAACTGTGAAAAGCGTCTTGGATTTCATCAGGTAAACTGAATGTTTAAAATATTTCAAATATTTGGAAGTTCCTTTATTTGATTTACAGTGTATTAATGTTTTATTGGTTGATGCTGCTTGCAGGATCTCTGCAGATCCCGTTGATGAAGCGGTCCATATCCTCCAGCTGTCCACTTCAGTCATTTCTTCCTCTGACAGACCAGATCTCCTCCAACTCTGTGATGCTTCCGTCTGAAGAGGACCAGTTTTTGGAATTTTCAATGTTCTTGTGCTAACGTTGTCATTTCTCAATGTTGTTTTGTGTCGAGACGGGACGTTTCATTTGGGGAAGGAGGCGTCTGGAGCTCTGTTTACATTCTCTTTTGGTTTCTGAGCATGACAGAGACATGATGTAAGGTGGAGAAAGGAAATGAAAGATGTAATAAAGTGACGATCCTGATGAACGTGTATCTCTGAGCTCTTTATTTGACATATGAAACTCCGCACTGTTGTGTATTGAAGTTATCTGTTTAAGAACTGCATTACCCAGAAGGCCAAGCGACTGGTCACATGTTCGGTGCACGGCAAGTAGTAAGCTAGCAGATGAGCGCTAGTCATGCACAGTGTAGCAATATGAAGAGACTGTTAATAAAAAGTCTGTTTAACACAATAATAGCGCCTCTTTTGTTTACTTGAAGATACGCAAGACAACACACGCACTACCGAACCCAGAAATAATTTGATTTTGAATCTCCAAAACGTTCAGAATTTCTTTGCTTTTAACACCGATCTGGACATAATCTACACCAGATTCTCCACGTCTTTCATCTTCAAGCACGGCTCTGATAAACAGACAACTTTGGTTCTTTTCTCATTAAATTACGACTTTTAATCTCGTAGATTTACACGTTTTTTCTCATAAATTTACGACTTTAAAATTTGTAAATTTAACCTATGACTTTTAAAGTCATAAATATACGACTTTATTCTCATAATTTAGCAGTTACGACTTTTTTCTCGTAAATTTACGAGATTTAAAGTCGTATATCTACGAGAAAAAAACTTGTAATATTACTTCTTCTTTTTTTTTTCGGTGACCCTAATACTCCGTCGTACTGGATAGAATTGACGTGTTCTAAAAACATAAACATCAAATGTTGATTTCTGCCCACAAAAACATTTTAGAAAAAGTACAAAAGCCTTTCTATTGAAAGTAGACTATAGCTGCTGCGACTCGTCGAGTGATTCCATCTCTCAGAATACGCTCCTGATTCAGAAGCAAACAGCAGACGGCTGTTCAGACGGACTCTGCAGCTGCCGCCGAGGGCGAGGCCGTGATTCACAGGAGGACCTGGAGCAGCAGCTGAAGCTGATGATGAAGCTCAGTCGTCTGCTGCTCTCACATCTGCTGGTTTGGAAGGAGAACAGCAGCATGGAGGAATCTCCACAGCATTCCTGCTTCCACTAAACATCCCAGGAATGTGGCGGTGGCCAGAGATGTTTTCACGGTTTAATGGGAAAAAAAGCTGAACTTCATTCCTGCAGTTGGAAGAAGAGCTACCAACAGAGGAGGGAGAAAAGCTCCGCGAACAGGACCGGAGCTTCTTCTAAATAAGGTTTTTTCAGGGCTGGTTCGGATTTGAAGAGCTGAAGTTTTTGGATCAAAAGCAGATGAAGAAGCTGGAAAGCTGCGGCGAACCACATGCAGCACAAAGATTCTGAACTTGTTCACAGAAAAAACTGTTTGCTGCCACAGAACCACACGTGTACTGCTCAATATCCCAAGAGTCTTTGCAGCAGAGTGGAGTTTGGTCACACCAATAGGGCTGCCACGATTAGTCGACTAATCGATGACTAATCGACTATTAAAATAGTCGATTAGTCATTACTTTATAATATATGAAGTCAGGCTGTAGTGAAGTTGAAAGTTATAATGACATTCTGCTAGCTTTTTAGACTATTTTGGCATTTATTAAGGGTTTCAGGCTATTTTGGAGTTTAGCTAATATTTTAGCTTCATGCTAGCTATTTTGTCTAATTTAGGCTTTTTCAGTTTTTTAGACTAATTTGGAATTAAGATATTTTAGCTACACATTAGCTCTTTTGGCTAATTTGGGATTTTACAGTTTTTTTGGCTAATTTGGAGTTTTGCTATTATTTCAGCTACATGCTAGCTATTTTGGCTAATTTGGGATTACAATTTTTTAGGCTAATTTGGAGTTTAGCTAATATTTCAGCTATATGCTAGCTATTTTTGGCTAATTTTGGGATTACAATTTTTTAGGCTAATTTGGAGTTTAGCTAATATTTCAGCTAAATGCTAGCTTTTTTTGGCTTTTTTAGGCTTTTTCAGTTTTTTAGGCTAATTTGGAATTAAGATATTTTAGCTACATATTAGCTCTTTTGGCTAATTTAGGATTGTTTTATGTTTTTTTGGCTAATTTCAAGTTTAGCTAATATTTCAGCTACATGTTATCTTGCTAATTCTAAATGTTTACAGTTTTTTAGGCTAATTTAGAGTTTAGCTAATATTTCAGCTACATGTTAGCTAGCTAATTCTAATTGTTTACAGTTTTTTAGGCTAGTTTGGAGTTTTGCCATTATTTCAGCTACATGCTAGCTATTTTGGCTAATTTGGGATTACAGTTTTTTAGGCTAATTTGGAGTTTAGCTAATATTTCAGCTATATGCTAGCTATTTTTGGCTAATTTTGGGATTACAATTTTTTAGGCTAATTTGGAGTTTAGCTAATATTTCAGCTAAATGCTAGCTATTTTTGGCTAATTTGGGATTACAATTTTTTAGGCTAATTTGGAGTTTAGCTAATATTTCAGCTAAATGCTAGCTATTTTTGGCTTTTTTAGGCTTTTTCAGTTTTTTAGGCTAGTTTGGAATTAAGATATTTTAGCTACATATTAGCTCTTTTGGCTAATTTAGGATTGTTTTACGTTTTTTGGCTAATTTCAAGTTTAGCTAATATTTCAGCTACATGTTATCTTGCTAATTCTAAATGTTTACAGTTTTTAGGCTAATTTAGAGTTTAGCTAATATTTCAGCTACATGTTAGCTAGCTAATTCTAAATGTTTACAGTTTTTTAGGCTAGTTTGGAGTTTTGCCATTATTTCAGCTACATGTTAGCTATTTTGGCTAATTTGGGATTTTTACAGTTTTTTAGGCTAATTTGGAGTTTTGCTATTATTTCAGCTACATGCTATCTTTTTTGGCTAATTTGGGATTACAGTTTTTTAGGCTAATTTGGAGTTTAGCTAATATTTCATTTACATGTTAGCTAGCTAATTCTAATTGTTTACAGTTTTTTAGGCTAGTTTGGAGTTTTGCTATTATTTCAGCTACATGCTATCTTTTTTGGCTAATTTGGGATTACAGTTTTTTAGGCTAATTTGGAGTTTTGCTAATATTTCAGCTATATGCTAGCGATTTTAGCTTATTTAGGATTTTTTTGTTTTAAAGCTAATCATATTTCAGATTTTCTTTACATCCACTTTGTCCATGATCCGATTAGTCGACTAATCGGAAAAATTAATCGATGATTAGTCGACTATTAAAATAATTGTTTGTGGCAGCGCTACACACCAACTACCATTCAACCGGACACTTCAATGGAGATTCCATGCAAACACCCGTAAACCCCCTTTCAGAACCTTTAAACGTCGTTACGCAGGATCTTCAGCGTGTTCTCAGGCTGAACACACGCTGAAACCAGCTGAACACTCGACGGCTTGAACCTCAAACGGCTGAACTTTGACCAATCAGGGACTCGGATTGGGTAGTGACATATTGGAAGCATATTTTTGAAGAAAACAGAAGTACCAACCGTTTGTAAATTGATCATGGAGGATAAGTGAATAATTGAGGTCTTTCAGAAATCAGAAGAGAGCTGTGAAAGAAACCGGCTGCAGAAACCAGCTGTAGGTGGAGCACGTGCGCTAATAAACAGTAGAAGAAGACCCTCCCTGCTTTTCCAGTGTGAGCATTGTGTGCTAAAAGCCCATTGGTGACACCATGTAATATAGCACAACACATGTCCGGTGAGTGCAGCATAACACGCCTCACGCTGAAGTTGATAACCAGCTAAAATATTAGTTAAATGCCAAATTTACCAAAAAGTAAAAAGCCAAAGTTAGCCTAAATGGAAAAATCCTATATTAGCCAAAACAGCTAGCATATAGCTGAAATATAAGCTAAACTCAAAAGTTGCCTAAAAAACGTAAAAAAGCTAAAGTTAGCCGAAATAGCTAGCATGCCACTGAAATATTAGCTAAACTCCAAAATAGCCTAAAAAACCTTAATAAATGCCAAAATATTCCAAAAAGCTGCAGAATGCTATTATAACTTTCAACTTTACTACAATCTGACTTCATACAATATAAAGTAACGACTAATTGACTATTAAATTAGTTGTCGATTATTTTAATAGTCGATTAGTCGACTAATCGTGGCAGCCCTAATGTCAATGTAAATAAAGTCTTCAATATATGACAAACAACCTTAGAATGTTTGTTTTCAGAAATGAATAAAAAGGTAATAAAAGATCACATTATAGATGGACTTTATACTAAATATTTTGTTAAAAAGTAAATAGCAAAAACAGAAGTTTAAATTTAAAAAAATGTAATTCAATGATTCCAGCTGAAGGTTTCTCAAAAACAAAACTCATTTTCAGAGAGCATAAGATAGATGAATATTTAAAAAGTGAGTCGACCTGAAGCAGGTGAAGCTTTTGAAACCAGAGATGTTGAAAGCATGAAAGAGAACAAAGAAACATCTATTGATGTGTGAACAAAGAATGTCAGCGTCTGGATGTTAACAAATACACTTTAACTGTCAGCTTCCAGAGTCCAACAGCAGCACACAGAGTTTAGCACTGACTCACTTCCCTCCACATTACAGTAATGACAGTATATGTGTGAAAACTGTGACCCCGCCCCCAAACTGTTCAGGACAAGCTGCTACACAACTCCCAGTTACACAACTCCTCGTGTGGCCGCGGGGCGAACACGACAGGCACACCCCGCATCGGACCACAATTCCTGTCAGTGTGTGGAGGCAGAAACACAACAATCCAGATGAACAGACAACACACACAGGAGCAGATGAAGGTCTGGCCTTCATCTGATGAAGATCTCACGGTGGAGGGAACGGCGGGAACAAATGTCTCTACACAACAACAAAACAGCTTCCAGGAAGAACAGAGCTGAACATCAGCTGAGAATTGACAAGAAGATTCAATGATCAAAATCATTGGGACATGATTGACAGTTCAAGCCGCTGCGCCACCGAGTGGTGGAATCTAGAATTAGTTTAATACTGACGGCCTCCAACGTGAAAACATATGGGGAGTCATTGTTAAAAATAAATGATGACTTTGTTTTAGCAGGAATAGTTATCCATGTGATATTAATAAAGTATAATTAATTAATTAATTCATTCATTCATTCATTCATTCAATCTGATGAGTGTTCATGACCAGCTGATATCATTACAATCAATTTATCCCTTTGGGATATGAATAAAGTTCTATTCAGCCGTACCAGTTTGGAACGCCAGCTCAGACGAGGAAAACAAAGACGTTCATGGATCTAGTCGTCTGAGCAGAGCAGGGAGCTTCTGGCTCCGCCCAGCGTATTTTCAACACCACAAACAGTGTTTTTTCATCAAATTAACTTCTTTCAAAACACTCAGAAATGCAGTTTTAACCTTAAACTCTTTTATATTTTATCCTCCATCACAGAGGCTGCTGATAGAGGCAGTAAACACGTATTTACCAATATTTACTTCCATTTTTTTCAACTAAGTGGGCCAGTCGACTCGCCTCCCACACTTGGCAGCAGCATCGCACAGACTGACATTTACATTTTATTCCAACAGGTTGTTTTTTTTTTTTTTTTACAGTGCACAACTTACTGCTTTTTAAACCACAAAAAAATCATTTTGCATTTTTGAAGGCGAGAGCTTCAAGAAGTGCTTGAATCCTGAGGTCTAATTATTAATTATTCACTGAAGCACCAACATAACTGGTGATTATTAATAATGATGCATGATTAATTTTTTTTTGTTAGAAATTAACTCACAATGGGTTTGTCAGAAGTAACTAAAAAACATCAATGGAAACACTTGAAGTGAAAAATGCAGCTTTAGTGTGATTAAGATCCTCACACTTATTAACATACAGTTACATTATGTTAAAGCTGTATGAGGATAAATCAGGGTCAGCCTGAAATTAATAAAACGATTCATTTTTAATTTAAATTAAAAATGGAAAGAGTTTTACACATGAAAGTATGCTTTAAATTTTACTTAAAAAAAAGAAATAAAAATGAAATTTTGAAAGGATACAGAGAGTTTGAATTCTAATTCTCAGTGGTACGGTCCTGTCATGACTTCCCTTTTCACAGACAGGACCCGGAGGATCCTGCCTTTGTTCTGCTCCAGAAACACGGCGCTGGGTTCATGCTATAGAACCGTGGCTGCAGACTACAGTGCAGCAGCGGAAATACTTAACTTGTACATAAGTTCCCTAAAGCAGAATGTAGATCATCTCTTTATACTGGATTAATACCAGTAATAAAGCAAAGCCCACTTAAACCCCAAACAGTCCTGGGATTACACACTAATCTCAGTTTGCACTGAGTTTTTAACATGACATAAACACACCTGCATGTTCACCTGTGGTGGTTCACTAATCTCTCATGTGAATACATTGAGGTCATCCAGCTGTCAGACTGGAGGCAGGCAGCTGGTACTTCAGCGTCCTCCATACGTTCTCCTTTATTAGTCGAAAGGAATGATGTCTTTGTGAAAGTCACAATCTTGTTTTTCCAGCTCTGTTTGTGTAATTGTTGCGTAACAGTAAACGAGAATCTCCTGTATCCAATATGGCGTCCAACTACACAACAACCAACGCTAGCCTATATAACTTACTAGTAGTAGTGTCTTATAGTCTTTAGGGGTCAGAACGTGGTTGACGCCACTGACTGTTCAATAGAACTGGACTGAGAGGCCCCTCCCCCTCACACTCAAATGGTCAGAATAACCATTCTTGATCTGATTTCTATTTAACATATTCTTGATAATCCATTTTTTTCTCATAATATTCTTTAATGCTATTTATTCTGACTGACCAATCAGATGCCTTGGTAAAACCATGTGGTGCCCGCTGGCCCCCACCTCGAACGTTTGGAACCACTTTCAGTGGAAGGGGTGTGGCCTTCCAACAAGCTCACTCTTAATTGGAGACATTAGTTGCCATGAAAACATTGACTCAGACTGACTTGGACCAGTCACTCTTGACTGGCTCCAACATGGCCACGCCTATGACACTGAATTGACTTCATTTTGCTGGAGGGATTTTCTGTGAGTGATGTCACTCTCACTCAGTCCAGTTCTCTACATACAATCAGTGGTTGAATTGACAGTAATTCTCCCCATGAAACAGAACAATTTTTATACCCAATCAAAGGTGCGCTAACAGCTAACAGCTAATGTAAGGTGACTTCCCCCCAGTGGTTAGCTGATGTTTTTCTCTGAGGTTAGCTGTTTATCAATCAACTTCAAACCGGAAGTGAACGTGTTTCCTTGGCGCTCTTTCGTCAGAACTGGCGCTTCAAGCTAACCAGATTAGCCGGCTAAAGCTAGCTGTGCTAGCTAAAGAAGCGCGCGCGAGGCTTCCAACAGCGGGAAGCTAATGCTAACAGCACCGCCACCGAGCAGTTTAGCCATGCTAACATGCAGGTGTGAACTCACCTGGTCAAAGCCGTTTGAAGGAAACCTCAGACCCTTCATCCTCCTCATCCTCCTCATCCAACCTCCTGCTAACGCCAGGAGGAAAACCGGGCCCGCCCCCCCGCGCACGCGCCTCCGTCTTCCCGCCTTTAGAGCTTTTCACTCACTTCCACCTCTACGTTTTTTTTCCCTCGCTTCCTTTCCTCACATTCGGGTTCAGAGTGATGGTTCGGATCCCACTTCCCGCCCAACTGACGGCGGTTTATGTCTGGGATCTAATTTAACTGATTCTTCCCCCAAAACACGTTTTTAACCGTCTGCCTGTTCCCCGGTGCTCCTCTCATTCTGAGTGAAGCGCCCCCTGGAGGATCCTCACAAAATGTTGGTCATGCGAGCAGAACCCTCAGATGTTCTGTTTGCATTTCATAACATGTTCTGGCGTGGAAGAAGCGCAGCAGCATCCCCACAGATGTTGTTGTTGTTGTTGTTGTTGTTGTGCAGCAGCTGCAGCTCAAACATGAAATACAGCGTCAGATCTGCGGCTCCTGCACTGTTCTCACGTCCATCACGTTCCTTCATCTCTGCCCCAAAAACATCCAAAAACAAAGTTTAAATCTCAGTTTCCTCCAAACAGATGAGTGAAGATAATCTGAGAGAGATTATCACAGATTACAGGTCAGATCCCAGAAGCCTGATGAGATCTCTGGAGGCCAGCCTGAGTTCTCAGAGGAGAATGTTCTCATCATGCAGGTGGTGACTCACATTCTAGAAGAAAAGATGGAAATCATCCAGTTCAACTGTGAGCAGCTTTTACAATGTTATTTCTACTGTTTCTTTATTTAAAAAGATAATGTTTATTCACTTTAAAGTAGCAGACGAATGTGTAAAACATCTAACCCTGGAGCAAGAACAGTGAGCTTCTTGTTTTGGGAAGCAGCCAATAAAACATTCGTAATAATAATAATTAGAGTGGCCCTGAAGGTTAAAACACATCAACACATCACTCCACACATTCAAGATCACAGCGACAAGTTTGAAACCTGATTTTGTCTTTATTTTTTACATTTTGATTTCTTGTTTTGTTTTCTATAATGTAATTCTGTTTTTTGATTATTTGTTGACCTGTTTCTGTCATGGTTGTGATCTTTAATGTGTTTTGTGTTGAGTGATTTGTTGATGGGATTTTTGGCACCTCAGGGCCACCGTAAATAATAATGACGGCAAGAAATGTAATTAAAAAAACAGCAAAATCTAGTACTATAAGTTCTACTATACTGCATTTAAAGATGTTTTTCTTTATTTGAAAAAACAACAAAAACACGTTTGTAAGATTTGAACTACACTGTTGGATAAAAATAATCAGGCTGGATCATCCAGCTGAAGGCTGGGTGGTTGTGAGTTCAAATCTTCTGTCCTATTAGACCAAAAAAGTTGAAAATGAGGCCTGATGGCCTCCAGCACCCACAACACACTCAGCTACACTCTGAGTTAGACATCAACTGAAATGATTAAAGATTTAACTTCATCGAAAGGTAAATATGGATGAAAAGTGGTCTCTTCTCTGCTTTAATCCAACCTAAAAGCATCTCAACGTGAATTAAAACAAACACTTGTTTAGCATGAACGTCTTTAATGAGCAGTTTGACAGGTTTCTGTTCCAGACTCAGATTTCCTGAAACGTCCTTCATCAGAGTCCGGCAGCGCCGCCCTCCACGCCGCCATGGAGGCCGACGCTTCATGCTTCACGTTAAGGCAGACAGGAAGTTAGCGCTCTGGTCTGTCCGACACGCTTTCCTGTAGATCCTATGAATCTGCAGCTTCACAAAACTACATGTTTAGATGTTATTACAGGAGAAGCTTAGAGAGAACAAAGTTCCTGACAGATGAGGGAAAACAAAAAGAAGCTGTGCAGACCTCCACGCAGCAGGGGGCGCCACTGCAAAGACCTTTCTACATCTATCAGAAATGATTCTTTCACTCTTCAGTTTCAGCACCAAAAGTAATACATCTGACATTTATTTAGGGTATGAATTACAAACAATGACACCCTACAGAGAGTCTGGTTCTTCAGCTCCTTCAGACTGACGACTGCAGGAGACAGTCGAGGTTCTCCTCTGAGGAAGAGAGATGAACACCAGGAGGTGGCTCCCCCATGGATCTTTTGACAGATTATCAAACTCTATGACTGATGATGAATGTAAAACTCCACGTGGACGTTCAGAAGGGCCTGGATTATCTATGATATTGTTTAGAAACATCAGCTTTGAAGCCTGTGGGGTCAAATCCGGAGCCGCTTCAAGGCAAGAAAAAAAAGAAATATTGAAATTAAAAATGAAAACTTGAATGAATGATTGAAAATTAAAAAAATAAAATTGAAAACTTGAAAAAAATATTAAAAAAAACTGTTACCAAGTGAAAAAATATGTTTATTTGTACTTTCAACTTTCCTTTCTTTTTATTTTTCATTCTTTGTTTTACCTTCAATTCAGAAAATCAAGTTTTTGCTGCTGATCCTAATTTTACACGGGGAAAATCATCAATTTGTTTTCAAGTTTTCAATATTATTATTTTTTTTTAAATGTTCAATTTTATTTTTCCCAAAATTTTCAATAATTCCTTCAAGTTTTCAGTATGTATGTTTGAATTTAAAACTACTTTCAATATATATATATAAAATTTCAATCTGTTTTTTCGTTGACTTTCAGCAGATCCTGATTTGACCCCATAAAAGCTCGCCACCGTCCACAAAACTCTTGGTTTCTGAATTAACTCCAATCCTGCAGTTCATCCAATGCCCACTAGGGGCGGTGTCACCTTTCCTCCATGAGGAGCAGTTTTAACATCCAATGAAACGTCTGAACAAAACCATCGTCTTCTATTCATATTTACTGTTAGTTGATGTCATTGGAGGTCATTTTTGTTTAAAGGTGTTTGTTCTTTGATTGACAGGTGGGTGGATGTGCAGGTGAAGCGGACACAGCTTCACTTTCTCCTTCCCATTTTCAGGACGGTGCTGAGTTGGGTGGGCGGAGTAAACTCTGGCACCTCCCACTTGCTTTCCGTGGTGCAGAATCCTGTAGCTGGCGGTCTGTCCGGAGTTTGTGGAACGTTATCCTGAATACTGAAAGGCTGAATACTTCAGATTAAACTGAGGACCAGTCAGGATGGAGAACTACTGACGGTCCCGTTTGTGAGAAAAAAACAAAAAAGTGCTTTTGTCTGAAGATGACGGTCACTGTAAATAGTCCTAAAGTGACAACATTTGGAGAAATTTGTCAACATTTTGTGATCAAATTCAATCACTGAGAGAAACGTTTAACAGAGAACCCTGTGATCTCCCGCTTCTCTGGGTCACCATGGAAACAGAGTAAAGCCAGGGTCAAAGGTCACATCTTGGAGCTTTGGAGTCAGAGGTCCTGACTGCTTCTCTGGCCGAAGATTCTGGATTCTGTAGAGATTTACAACTCTGATATATATTTTTACTCCTTCTACGAATCAGCTGATGCTGCAGCCGGAGACTCAGCCCCTCCCACACACACCTGTATCAGGGTCATTCAGGAATTTCTGCAGGTAGAGAAGAGTTTTCTTTTCTGTGAAAGTGTTTCAGACACACTGAACACCTGTGTTGTTAAAAACATTATTTTTCTAAAAGAAAAAGCATCGATGTTAATAAAAAACCACGGGGCTGATTGTCAGATCAAAGCCGACCGGCGTCGTCGTGACGACGTCTCCAGATCTCCTGCATCTCTACAGCTGTTTGTCTTGACAAGGATGCTATGATTACAGTAAATATGTGGGCGTGGCATAAAAATAGAGAAGAAATCTGCAAAGATGTTATTGATCGTCGTTGTGGTCATCACCTTTTAAATAAACTGTAGTTTTACTCTAAACTTGTGTTTATCAGAAACATTCTAACTGTTTATGATCCTAAGATTACGAGAGCGATAAGGACGGAGCGGCGTGAGGCGAGCGTCTTTCCACGCTGCTTACACTTTACCAAAACATTGGATTATAGTTTGAGTTCTCTTCGGAAAGTATTTTCTTCTCAAACAGACCATAATAGTAAGATGATTGTAATTCTTTCTGTCCATCGTGTTGCAGCAGATCAGAGTCGTAGGAAACATTCAGATCTGCTGAAACCTCTGATGATGAGCAGCACTGATTGGACGGTTTTTTGTGGATTAGACTGCAGGGAGGCGGAGCCATCTCACCCTCCCCGCAAGAGTCCTCTTTACAGCTGGGTGGGGCCTCGGCTGTGAGGCTCAGTACTGCCAGGAGGGGGCGCTGCCACCAGGCTCCTCAGGTAGACACAGGGGTTTCTTCTCCTTCCAGAGCTTGGTGGGGGTGGGGGTTGGGGCGGAGGCAGGGCCCCGGGGGTTTTGGAGGGGGACATGAGCGGCTGCATCTCCTGTGATGCTCCTCCCCCCATCTCCTCTTCTTCGTCCTCTTCCTCCAAATTCGTCTTCTTCCTCTTCTCCGGGAAGCAGAAGGAGCTCTGCGCCGCCTGAGCGGCGATGGAGGTGGTGCTGCCCGCCGCACTGCCCGGCGGGGTGTAGGAGGCCGGTCGGGGGCCCCCCAACCTGGAGAGGGCGCTGACACGAGGGTGGACGGCCTCGGGGGGCGCGGGTGGGGAGGAGACGCTCTCCAAGGAGGAGATGCTCTGGTTCCAGGCCTGCTGGAGGTCCACGGGGATGATCTTGTTGGCCTCCAAAGACACGCAGGGAGGGGGCGAGCCCACGCCGCCCTTCCACGGCAGATGGCTGTCTCCACCAGGGGGTGGGGCTGGTTCAGCTGGTGGACTTGGACAGACCTCCAGAGCTGCTGGGACTAAACCAAAAGACAAGAATGGACATGTTACCCAGGCTACCGAGATCCGTGCTAAAGCTAACGTCTGCAGGAACTGTTGGAATCAACCAGAGTCTGGAGGCTTCTGTGGACAAAGACCTTCACTCAGCTAAGCTAGGGAGCTCTATGAGGAAGTCAATGACAAGGCTTAGAAGGAGGTCTAGTAGAAGGTTGAGGAGGATGTCTAAGAGGGGGGCTATGAAGAGGTCTAAGGAGGTCTATGAGGAGGTCTAGGGAGAGGTGTAGGAGGAGGTTAATGACAAGGCCTACGAAGAGGTCTATGAAGAGGACTACGAGGAGGTCTACAAGGAGGTCTCTGAGGAGGTCTAGGAGGAGGTCTAGGAGGAGGTCTATGAGGAGGTCTAGGAGGGGCCTATAAGGAGGTCAATGACAAGGCCTACGAGGAGGTCTATGAAGAGGTCTACAAGGAGGTCTACAAGGAGGTCTCTGAGGAGGTCTAGGAGGAGGTCTATGAGGAGGTCTAGGAGGGGCCTATAAGGAGGTCAATGACAAGGCCTACGAGGAGGTCTATGAAGAGGACTATGAGGAGGTCTACAAGGAGGTCTCTGAGGAGGTCTCTAGCAGAGGTCCATCAGAAGTTAATGAGGAGAACAGCTAAACTTCTTCATTGGAACATCTGAGATGGTTACAAATGTGCGAAATGCAAAAACATTTGAGGTTTTCTCTGTTAAACTTCTCAAGCTCTGGTTCTGGTTTGGACCAGGATTTGTTCAGACTATCTTTGGAGATCTCTGGACCTCTGCTTTATGTTTAGGCTGAGGAATGGAAGCAGTGCATGGCTGTCCTACACAGAAGATAAAATGCTTTAGTGGAGATGTTCTCCTGAGGAGCAACTGGGCCGTGGCTTCACCTGATTTGGGCCGTTGCTTTGGTGTCTCTGCTTTGCGAGCGACAAAAGTAATCCCAACGTCCTCCTCCTTCTCCGGGTCCGACTGTTCGGTCTTGTCCTCCTCCGGCTCCACAGGAACAACCACCGGATCTGACACGGAACGGGAAAACACGACTGAACATCTGCTTCAGAAGAAACTGCTTCATCAAGTCATCAGGATTCAGGTTTTTGAGTTTGAGACATTTCACCATCTAAAAGAAGACGGTCATGAAAACGAGGAGTCCTTCAGGACGTATCTGAGGAGCCTTCACGCCCGCCGCCGCGCCTCGTTTTCAAGTCGCCACTTTAATGCCATAAACCTGTGTTCCGTGCTCGATAAGCTCTGGCGCCGTTACATATGTTTAAGTCCGTTCTCGGTGGCATGTGATCCAGCCGCTCACTAAACGTGTGCTGAAAGTTCAACCAGCTGAACTTTCACCAATCAGGGACTTTGGTGGTGGCGTGTGGGTGGAGTCTTTTCTAAAAGAAATTGATCATTGCAGTTTGTCTCCAGCTTGAATCCTATGACTCCAAGTCTTTCATGTATCGGAATAGAGCTGTGAAATAAGCGTCTGCAGAGATTCACCACATTTACAACATTTCACACCAAACCTCTTCCAGCTGTGGGTGGCAGACATGTGCTGGTACAAAACCAAAGATGAAGAAGCCCCTCCCTGTTTGTCTGGTGACAACACTTGCCCCGCCTCCTGCGGTCGCTCGTACCTTTGTCCTGCCAGCTGACGTTGCGTCTGGGTTTGTCTCCGCCCTCTTCTTTGACGTCAGATCCTCGGCGCTTATAAAACCAGACAAAAACAGATCAGTTCATGACTGAACCTGACCGACTGAGGAGAAACTCACAGGAGGAATGAGAGAAAGACAACAATCCTGGATCAGAACAAAGACATTCAAACTTTCTCTCTGGGTTTGTTGGTTTGGTGTCACCAGCCGCTAAGTTGTGGGTTCTAACGTCCTAAAGAACTTCTGAGCAGCGGGAAACCGCTGCATGATGTTTGATCTCAGTCTGATGAGCTCTGGACCGCCGTCCTTCACGCCGTCTGTCTGCAAGACCTTCAGGACATTTTAGAGACTCTTATTGTGTGAAAACATTCAATGCATTCAATTGTTTTTCACCTATTTACGTTTTCTTCCGTACGTTTTTTGACACGTAAAAACTCAAGCACGCTTTATGCAATTTCAGCAATCTTGGTATCAAAACGTTTGTCTCATTAAGGACATTACTGCTTGTATTTTTGGTTTTCGCAAATTTTACGGTTTTCGCGATTTTGCGCAATTTTTAGCCCATGTTAAGTCAATGGGGATATTTTTCAAATCGTCATAAAACTTTATGCACTTTTACAACTTATGCAACAGTGGTATCAAAACGTTCAGCTTGTTCAGGACATTACTGCTTGTCTTTTTGGTTTTTGCCAATTTTACGGTTTTTGTGATTTTGCGCAATTTATGCTAATTTTTAGCCCTATGTTAAGTTAATGGGAAAATTTTTCAAATCGTTATAAAACTTTCTCCACTTATGCTTTTTCGGCTAATTTGGCAACTTTTGAGGTTTTTTGGGCTGATTCGGATTTAAGCTGGCATATTAGCAACGTGTTAGCTTTTTGGCTAATTTGGCAACTTTTCAGGTTTTTTGGGCTAATTCAGGGTTAAGCTAACATATTAGCAACATGTTAGCTTTTTGGCTAATTTGGCAACTTTTGAGGTTTTTTGGGATGATTCGGATATAAGCTAACATTTTAGCAACATGTTAGCTTTTTGGCTAATTTGGCAACTTTTGAGGTTTTTTGGGATGATTCGGATATAAGCTAACATTTTAGCAACATGTTAGCTTTTTTGGCTAATTTCACAACTTTTGAGGTTTTTGGGCTAATTCAGGGTTAAGCTAACATATTAGCAACGTTTTAGCTTTTTTGGCTAATTTGGCAACTTTCGAGGTTTTTTGGGCTAATCTTAAACAAAAATCTTTAACATCTTCAGCTACCACATTTTGCAAAATGGATTCACACATGCATTATCGTAGGTAATGCACTTTTCTAGTTTTTATTGTTATTATTCTGTGAGATTTTTTACACACATCTTACTTTCATTTTTCCTTCCTTTTCTCCTCCTCTCTTTGGTCTGTTGATGATCCGACTGCGTTCACACTGAAGTGAACCGGATCAGAGACTCTCGTTCTCAGGAGGACCAGAGGTCTCTTGTTTGGTCTAAACCAGAGTTCAGGTGAGCTTTCTCACCTGGAGAACCGAGACGATCATCAGAGGAAACCAGATCCAAACGACTGTTGGATCCCAACACTAAACCCATTCGGCACCAAATCCTGAGATTAAAACCAACTGAAGCTAAATCCAGAATCTGACCTCAAGGACATTTCAAATCCAGGTTCCAAGAAAACCCAACTGTAGACCCGAGTTCAGCCTGATGATCCAGAGTCAGTTCAGGGTCCTGTGTTCATGGTGGGGGGGGTCACATTCAAACCCAGTCACCACATCAGGCTATACTGGGCATGTATGGAGCAAACTGGGTTCAGGGCAGGTTTATAAACATCAGGTTTATCTCAGGGTTTGAACCAGCAACCCTCCAGCTGGAGGTCCAAAGACAGATCCACCAGCTGCTGTCGCAGAACACCTTCAGACACAGACTAACTCCTGGAACAAAAGCCGGGTTTCTACTCCCCGTGTGGGTGTGGCGTTGAACCCTCGTCACCTTCTTCAGGCTGCGCTCCTTCTTGTGCCGTTTGTACCGCGTGGACTTGAACGTCTCCATGCGTCTCCTCATGTTCCTCTGGAACACCTCGCGGTCCTGACGCTCCTGCTCCCCCAGAGGCATGAAGTGCCGGCTGTAGTGGGACTGATACTGAACGGCAGAGGAGACACGAGTTCATAGAGGATCGGATCCTGTAACCAGGACGACGGCACGACCGCCTGAATCCATCTGAGACCCAGTGAGGTACGTGGGCTAGAGACGCTATGCTAGCCTGTTAGCATTGTCCAACACACGTAAAGATTGACGCCATATTGGAATGGTCAGTAAACTATGAGGCGTACCTCAGCAGAGACGGTAAAATTCCTCTTCCTTCGTCGCTACTGAGGAAATCTGAGTTATTCTTTTCTCCGCTTAGTATTATGATTAAACTCTGAGTTTGAACACATACAATTACCTCGATCATCCTCCATTAAACCACAGAGACCAGTGGTCCTGTCAGAAGACGTGGTAAAAAGCTGTTATTGACTTTGAATAGACTACAAGATCAACCTGAACGTTCACTATTGAGAGTAAACTCAGATCTTGTTCAAATGTTTTCCTGAAGTTCTCCTTTATCAGCTGACAGGAATCATGTACTGTGGAACGTCACATCCTCACTTTTCCAGCTCTGTTTGTGTAATTACATTACAACAGTAAACAGGCATCTGTACCATTCCAATATGGCGTCCAACAATGGCAGCAAGCTAGCGTAGCTACTCTAGTCTAAATATGTCATTGTTGGAATCTTCTCAGCTTGTAGCCCCGCCCTCACCCGCCTCCGGGGTTTGTACAGGTTTCCAGCGAGGACGTGATGGGTCTCGGTATCCTCCTCCACTTTGGCTCCGGGGACGTTATCGATCACCTGGAGGTCCAGGCACACGCCGCTGCCGTTCTCCCGCCTGAAAGGAGACATTCCAGAAACCAGCACCAAAGGAAGATCAGCCTGATCCAAACAACCGTTTGTAGATTTCCTGGACAGAACAATGTCTCCTGATCTCTTTTGGAAACACGTTAGATGTCATTTCTAATACAGAACAGGAAGTCGACTCAGTGGAGGACTTCACTTCTTTACAGATGATGTGCTGGTTTTTCCTTTAGCCTCTACTGGTGAAAAACAAAACCACTTCGGATGAAGTCATGAACTTTATGAGGAAAAACGTTACCACATCCAACTAGGGCTGGCCGATAAATCCATTTGATCGATTGGTTTGTTTTTGTTGTTTTGGACGTCTTAGTTTTAGGAAAATCTGGATTTTGTTTTCTCTTTTGTTTAGAATGAGGTTATTCTGGCAGTTTCTTACAAGACACAAATGTGAAAACAGTATCGAGCTCGGAGGAGCTTCTTCTGCAAGGCCGAGAGAAAAAAAGCTTGTTCTTCGAGGTAGAGTGCACGTGCCGTGAGAAGCGCCCTCCATCCCCCGTAAGTCCTGAATTGAACCTCCATGTGGCGCAGCGAGACATGCAGGAAGTTTTGACAGAATCCATCAGAACTGCTGGACTCACAGCAGCAACAGAAAGTTGAATAAAATGTGTTGATTCTGAGACACTGATGCTACGATGCTACAACGCTATGCTAACAGACAATAATATAAAAATATCTTGTTTTTGGGCTGTTTTTGTCAAGATTTCACATTATCAATGGATGGATGGAGTTCTTTGAACACAGTACCAAAGCAGGAGTTCAGAACCTGGTTTGGTTCTGTTCAGATCCTCCACAGAGGTTCCAGCTTTCCTGTTTTGATGGGATCTCCTTCCGTTCTCTGACTCTTGACGGCGTCAGCAAAATGTCTGTTGGTGAGTGAAGTGACTTACAGGTAGTTGGTGACGTTGGTGACTTCTGGGAAGGAGGCTCTGCTGGCCATGGAGGGCAGAGACAGCCTGGCAGAGGTCAGGACGTTCCCGCCCTGCCGGGAAACACGCAGGTTTAGGGCGGAGACCGAGAACATGCGGTAAAGCTCCGCACGCGTCCGACAGTCTGTCTGCAACCGTTCTGTCATGAAAGGATGATTCTCTGTTATGGCACTGACAGACACGGAGGTGGAGTTATGATCATGTGGGTCATTGATGGAGCGGACTCTCTTCATAAACAGAGACAAGAAGAAACCTCTTTAGCAGCAGTTTCTCTTTTGTGTCATTTCAAACTTTTTTTGACAGGAACAGACTGCTGCTGTGCTGCTTCAGCATTAGCTATGAAACATCTCCACCTGCTGGCCGTCAGAGGAACTGACAGAACCTGGAGACCAGACAGACCCCCCCCTCAGTGAGTGGATGTGGCGCCCCATCAGTTCTGTCGGGACGGGGCTCTGAGGCTAGGAATGCTGGGAAATACTCGCCCCTCTCCTCCAGTTACCGTGGGAACCAGTGATGATGAGCTCTGATGCAGCATCTAGAAACCAGCTCAACCTTCATTCAAACTCTGACTGAATGGAACGTGAAATAAAGCTTGGGGTGAGCGCCATCTACAGGTCACGCTTGAGTCAAAGAGGATCTCAGCCTCTTCACGTCTCCTGAACGTCTACCAGACACGTTCAGAACATGCTCGCTGTAGTGGAGCAGGTCCATGCTGGCAGGTTCTGGTACCTGGTCAATGACGCTGATGGCGTCCCGGATGTTGATCTTCTGGTACGCCTCCCACAGCTCGCTCTTCCGGTACACAGACTTCCTCAGCAGCAGCTTGCTCAGGTAGTTCTTATCGAACTGTTCCCACCTGCAGACAGACGGTCACGGACTCTGGAAGCGATGGAAACCGTCAGGTCGCGGTGGGACTCACTTGTCTCTCCAGTGGTGGTACCCCTGCAGTCCCGCGATGTCCTCCACGGCCGTCAGGATGTGGTCGAAGGCCTGGAACCGCAGAAGGAAAGACTTTGGTTGGTCTGGAACCGTTAGAGGAGCAGACGGAGAGCAGAAGAGTCACCCTCTCGTGGATCTCCTCGTTGATGGTGGGCTTCCGGTTGGTGGAGCGAGGAACTTTCAGCCACTTCACCAGCGGTTTGATGGTCAGACCCTGAAAGCAGAAACGGGCTCAGACGGTTCCTGAGGTCCAGATGAGAAGAACTTCAGAGGAACAGTTTCCTTTCTGATGCATAAGGTTGAGATTTACTCATGTGTTCACTTTCACTCAACACTTTGAGGATTTTATGAAAATAATTAAATTCTTCTTTAAATCTGGACAGAAAGTTTCAAAAAGAAAAACAATGAAAATGGTTCAAATCCCAAACATTCTCTGTGACTGACTGACTATCCAAGAAGCAACGCTGCCTCCTACTGGCCACTGCAGAACATCACCGCCTGGAGGCTTTTCTACAACACATCCTACATATTTAGTCAAAGTTTTAGAATAATTTGAACAGTGGGCACAGTGGTGTAGTGGTCATCACTCGCATCTCATAGTGAGAAGGTCCCTGGTTTAATTCCCAGCTGGTTTCTGTCTCTTTGCATGTTCTCCTCCATCATGATTCAGAGGTTTACTGGTGATCTGTTCAGGGGAACCCCGCCTTCTCCAACAGAAGATAGGAACGGATTCAGGAAGTTTTGAGAATGGATCCTGAACATTCATCTATGTCTCGTCTTCTGTTGGTCACGATAAGTCAGGATGCATTCTCTTTTCTATCTCGTCATGTTTGGACGTCTGGTTGGGACCCCTCCGCTCCACTGAAGTTCTCCACCTTGTTGCTTTCTGATGTGCTGCCTGTTTCCATTAAAACCAAGGGTCCCCTACCTCTGCAGAAACCGGTACCGGTCCATGTCCCAAAGGTTGGAGACCCCTGATTAGCATCTTTGGTCTAGGACTGATCCGTTCCAGACCACAGGCGCTAATCAGGGGTCCCCAACCTTTAGGACATGGACCGGTACCAGGACTCTAATGAGAATGAGAAGATTGTTCTGATCCAGATCTTATCGTAGGTCGGAGCTGCTCTCCCTGATCCTCTGCGTTCTTTGATCTTTCTTGACTTCTTTGACTCCCAACGTTGTTCTTTCAGTGTGAATTCTGAGTCATCATTGGCTCACATGGCTTCTCTTATCCCCTCTATGCTGATGATTCTCAACTTGACTGTCATGTCTCTGACATCTCCACTCATATGAAAGAAAAGCCTCTTTAGTTGCTCTGGCCGTCTGCTAAACAACTAAATCTAACTTTGCAACCAATAGGTGGCGCTCTCTCCTGTGACAGACTGGCAACCCGTCCAGGGTAAACCCCCCCTTAGCCCATCAGTTCCTGGGTTAGTCTCCGGCACCCAGAAAGGGACAAAGTGGCCAAGAAGATGAATGAATGAATGAATGAATGAATGAATGAATGAATGAATGAATGAATGAATGAATGAATGAATGAATGAATGAATGAATGAGTGAAAGAGGTGGTGCTCTCACCTGGAACATGACCGTGAAAAAGACGACCACGATGGTCGTAGCCACGAAGTAGTCCTTGGCTTTGACCTGTTCTCCGTCCAGGAGAACCACCAAGGCAAAGGCCACTGCCCCCCGCAGGCCGCCGTAGGACATCACCACCTGGTCGATCTTCTCCAGCGGTACGAGGCGGAAGCGGTTGAGGACCCAGGTCTGACCGACCACTCCTGAGAAAAGAGGTCGGCTGTAGAACAGGAGAAGAGGTTTGACGGTTTCCATCGAGGAGGAGGGACCGACCCGCAGCCCTGAAGACGAAGATGAACACCAGCGTGCAGGACACCAGCCCCGTGTCCCACGCCCACTTGGACTTGTCCACGGCGGAGATCCCGAGGAAGATGAAGATGATGGTCTCGGCGATGCTGGCCAGAGTCTTCATGGTGTACTTGACGGTGGTCCGAGACTTCTGCGAGATGTTGGCCTCCACGTACTTGTTGGCTCCGATGCCGCAGAAGGTCATTCTATCGAGAGAGACGTTCCGTCAAACGCTCTGGAACGGGACGGCGGTCAACACGGTCGGGGGACTCACGACAGAATGGCCGACAGCGAGAAGAGCTCGGCGGTCAGGTACGCCAGGTAGACCAGCAGGAAGACGAAGAGCGGCTCGATGATGCGGACCTTCTTAGTGAAACGAGTGATGAAGCCGAGGAGGACGGCGAAGACCAGCCCCACCAGAGTCCCGCCGATGCTGACGATGAGGAAGGAAGCTGGGGGGGGGGGGAGGGAGGGGTGAGTCACGGAGGTCAGGTGAACTCGGAAATGACGGCGTCTGTGGACCCACCCACTCCTTTGAAGTAGTCTGCTGTCTGGACGTTCTCGGGTCCCACCTCCACGAAGGAAATGTAGACTTTATACAGAACCTGCAGGAGACACGAGGAGCCGTCATCTTCTGAGACGGACCCCCCACCACCACGGGCCCCCAGCCGAAAACTCAACTGAACCTTCAGAAGATCCGGCTGAAGGCTCATAGAAACATGACACATCCTATGACGTTGCTATGGCAACCCTGAGCTCCCGCCACCGAAACCTCTGGAGGTCCAGACTCAGATCTCCAGACAGATGTGGATCCACGATCACCGGATTCTTCCAGACGATCCACGAGGTCTCCCAGAATCCTCGGTTCTTCTGCCAGGCCACCAAAGACCCTTCAGGTGAAGACAGCGGTCTTTGAATTCTCCCCACAGCATCAAACTGTTTGTTTGTCGCCATGGCAACCTCCAAACCATGTCAATGGAGGTTCTGGATGGAGATCACCTCAAAGATTCTGTTGGTCACATGACCTGCGACCTTTGTGGGCGTCTGATGTCGATTATTGAAAGTCCTGCGCTGTGACTCCGCCCACTCTCTGCTCTGCTCGCAAAGGCAGGTCCATCTCTGAGGGCTCCTTCGGGGTCGGGGGGTCACGGCTCTGTTTTGTTCCACTTCTTTGGGGATTAGCTCATATTCGGAGTGCTGCTGAGGATTACAGAGCAGCAGGTAATCTGCTCACAGCTGATTAGCTTCAGCTGCAGAGGGAAGGGAAGGTGGAGGTCTGGTTCTGATGGAGAAACAGTCAAAGACGGAGGCTCCGCCGCCGTTATCACAGCCTCGCTGCTGACGTCACGTTACAACACCGCCGCGGATACAAGGGTCACACGGCGTGCACGCCGATTACTCATTATGGGATCATTATTGACCTTCTGAGGCTCTGTCGCCACAGTAACTACTACCCACCATGACAGAAGGCCTCTTCGCTTCACTGTTTATACCTGTGTGCACGTGTGCACGTGTGCACGTGTTACTATGTGTGACTTCAGCCCAGAGACCTCCACCACCATCCTGGTTTACTGAGACCACCCATCTGGATCGGATCATCTGGATCAGATCATCTGGATTAGATTATCTGGATTAGATTATCTGGATCAGATCATCTGGATCGGATCATCTGGATCAGATCATCTGGATTAGATTATCTGGATTAGATTATCTGGATCGGATCATCTGGATCAGATCATCTGGATCGGATCATCTGGATCGGATCATCTGGATCGGATCATCTGGATCAGAACATCTGGATCAGATCATCTGGATTGGATCATCTGGATCAGATCATCTGGATCGGATCATCTGGATCAGATCATCTGGATCGGATCAGATCATCTGGATCAGATCATCTGGATCAGATCATCTGGATCGGATCATCTGGATCAGATCAGATCATCTGGATCAGATCATCTGTCTGACACCGACGACACTTCAAACAGAACTCAAAGGAAACCTGTTTATCAACATGTTTGACTGTATCTGAGAACTGGACTGAGTGACCCCCCCTCCCCCGGCGTTCCAAACAGGAAGTGGCTCCAATAGTCTAGAATCCAATAGACTTCTATAGAGAAACAAACACGTGTTGTTCCGTCATTCTTTTCTTTCTGGATATATTTTTGTCTTTCCAAGTTATTCGAGTCATAAACTGACCAATCAGAGGCCTCAGTTAAAGCATGTAGTGCCCACTAACCCCACCCCCAACGTTTGATTGACAGATTCTCCAGAATCTGGTTTCAGTGGAAGGGGGTGTGACTCAGACTGACTCGGACCAATCACTGCTTACTAAAGTCATCTGGCTCCAACATGGTGGTGTCAGTACTGAATAATGGAGACTGAACCGTCTTCATTTGAAGGAAACCATTTTCCATGTGACATCACAGCCGCTTTGTCCATCTCTATATATAGTCAATGTGTCACAGTCAGTCCAGTTCTCATTTACAGTCAATGTTCCCAGATAATTGCAGCCATGAAAGCTAACAGCATTTCCTGTCTAGAGCAGAACCTGAACATGTAAGAACGAAAGCTTCTGAGCCGGGTTCACCCAAAGTTCTGTTAGAACCAGAGCCTGAAGTGGACCATTCTCAGTTCCAACAGCTGCTCATTGGGGGGCGCTGTTGTCTAAAACAGACAGAAGCAGGACGAAGAAGAGTTCGTCTCCTCTTCATCATTTATTCTGATTCATTATCTCGTTTTGGCCCCCCCCCTTTGGATCATGAAAGTCTGTTTACGTTCACACTGAAGTGAACCGAACCAGAGTTCACCTGCAACACAACAGGACACCTCCTCGTTCTGAGGAGGACCAGAGTTCTGTTGTTTGTCCAAACCAGAGTTCAAAGGAACTTTCATATCTACAGAACCAAGAAGACCATCAGAAAACTGGATTTGGATCTGATCAGAACCAGCTCAAGATCAAACCAGAACAAGACCCGGATTAGACCAGAACTTGATCTGGATCAGGTCAGAACCAGACCTGGATCAGGTCAGAACCAGACATGGATCAAACCAGAATCAGATCTGGATGAGGTCAGAACCAGATCTGGATCAGACCAGAACTTGATCTGGATCAGGTCAGAACCAGACCTGGATTAGACCAGAACTTGATCTGGATCAGGTCAGAACCAGACCTGGATCAGACCAGAACCAGATCTGGATCAGACCAGAACTTGATCTGGATCAGGAAAGAACCAGATCTGGATCAGAACAGACTTGATCTGGATCAGGTCAGAACCAGACCTGGATCAGACCAGAACCAGATCTGGATTAGACCAGAACTTGATCTGGATCAGGTCAGAACCAGACCTGGATCAGGTCAGAACCAGACATGGATCAAACCAGAATCAGATCTGGATGAGGTCAGAACCAGATCTGGATCAGACCAGAACTTGATCTGGATCAGGTCAGAACCAGACCTGGATTAGACCAGAACTTGATCTGGATCAGGTCAGAACCAGACCTGGATCAGACCAGAACCAGATCTGGATCAGACCAGAACTTGATCTGGATCAGGAAAGAACCAGATCTGGATCAGAACAGACTTGATCTGGATCAGGTCAGAACCAGACCTGGATCAGACCAGAACCAGATCTGGATTAGACCAGAACTTGATCTGGATCAGGTCAGAACCAGACCTGGATCAGACCAGAACCAGATCTGGATCAGACCAGAACTTGATCTGGATCAGGAAAGAACCAGATCTGGATCAGAACAGACTTGATCTGGATCAGGTCAGAACCAGACCTGGATCAGACCAGAACCAGACCTGGATCAGACCTGGATCAGGTCAGAACCAGACCTGGATGAGGTCAGAACCAGATCTGGATTAGACCAGAACTTGATCTGGATCAGGTAAGAACCAGACCTGGATCAGGTCAGAAGGAGACCTGGATCAGACCTGGATTAGACCAGATCCAGACCTCGATTAGACCAGATCCAGACCTGGATCAGACCTGGATCAGACCAGAACCAGCCTTGCCTGAGTATCTTTAGAGCAGTTCTTCTAGCTCACTGGATTTTCCTGCTCGGCTAATCAGATGGTCGGGGGGTCAAATCTCCAGCTCTCGTCCTCGGGGAAATCACCGGACCTTCTGTCCCTCCTAACTGTCAAATCAATCTTCATGCAGAGTCTTCTACGTTCTCCAGAACACTCCAGAATGTTCCTGAAACACCATCAGACAAGATGTGAAACCAGCAGCTTTCAACTCTCTCTTTTTATTTCTTCCTCGTCTTCTACAGATCCGGTATTTCTCCCCCAGAACCACTCCAGCTTTCATCCGTTTTGTCCCCAGAGGTTTCATCACCGACAGCCACACCCCCATGCAGAGTCCAGCGGCGAGCGTCTTACCACGGTGACGGCGTCATTGAGCAGCGACTCTCCAAACACGATGATGAAGAGCATTTCATTGACGTGAACCTCCTCGAACACGGCCAGCACCGCCACCGGGTCCACGGCTGAAATCAGGGCGCCGAACAGCAGGAAGTCCATCAGGTCCGCCTGCACGCGCTCGTCTGCGCACACAAACACGCGCAGACGCAGACGGTGACATCACTGAGACCATCAACGTTCAGACTGAGCTGGAGGACGTGCAGTAAAGTCAACAGGGGGCGCCGCAGCAGCGTCCGACCACCGGTGGCCCCGTCCACTGACCTATGACCCCCAGCAGTTTGGCGGCGTACAGACAGAAGCCGGTGCAGAAGGCGTTCCACAGCGTCCCCACCACGGCGTACATCAGGATGGCCCCCAGGTTGTCGAAGAAGAGCCGCGCCGGCATGAAGTACCCGGCGTCGCCCACGATGGTCGGCAGCAGGAACAGGAAGAAGAGGGCGGGCTCCAGCTGGTACGGCTGCTTCTTACTGGCTATGAGGACCACCCCCCCCAGGACCAGACCCAGGAGGATCAGCATGCAGCTCTCCGGTACCACGGTGGTGAACCGCTGGGAGAAGTGGAACACTGTGGAGCACCAGGTTCTGAATCAGTCATCAACGTCCTGCTGCAACACGCAGTCATGCTGCGCACCTGGCAGGTGGGCAAATGATCGGAATCTGTACCTGCCAGGTATTTCAGTCAAAGGGCGCCAAAGGGCGCCAGTCAAAGGCAGGCAGGAGGCAGCTGCGGTTGAGGTAGAGGCACAGGTACAGGTAGAAGTAGAGGTAGAGGTTGAGGTGTACTCGTTTTGTTTTGTTCCTCTTTGTCCACAGCAGTCTCACACTACTGGGTTCTGTTGTTTCAGTTTGGGGTTGGACCTTGGTAGTCTTAGGCCCGATCCGAATTCCCCCCCCTCCCCCTTGGTTTATCCCTCCTTGCTTGCTCCAAACGGAGGTTGATGGAAAAACAGTGTCTAATATTTCGGACGTGATTTTCGTTTGATGACATCATCAACATCACCGGTCTGCTAGCTTTAACAGACCGGATCTTTTATTAATGACTTATTAAAAGGTAATAAGTCATTAATAAGTCATTACTTACATTTAAATGTAAACTTCTGTGTAAACACCAAAGTGAAGAAAAGCGCGGTTTACTCTCGCGATAGATAGAGAACTTTGGACCCCTCCTTTTTTCTGCTATTGTCCCCTTTTGTATTTATTACCCTAGACCGACCTGGACCTCAACCTCTTTACCAACCCCCCCCCTCGCAGAATATTTGACCCCAAACACAATCGATGACCTACCGACCAACGATTGATCACTTTATTGGAGCCATCATTTCCATCATGGCTGACGCGGTGGAGGTTGGCCCCATCCACACACCCCCCCTCTGATCAGTCCCTCTGAAGGTGGATTTAAGACTTTACAGGTAACGAGGTGATGATGAAGGTTCATTCAGACACGGTTCTGCTGGTTACCGGTTGAGCTGCAGGTTCTTCAGCTTTCAGAGCAGCTTCAATAAGGAAGTCAGATTTACTTCTTCTCTGGTTTAGTTATTCATTTTTAGGAGAGTAGGATGTAAAACAGCTTCAACGATTACTCAACATCACTCAGATTTTCTTCAGAGTTCTGGATCGTTCCATCATCAGCTGTCTGTCATCTGTCAGCTGATCAATAACAATTCTTCCATCTGTTCTTTGATAAACTGAACTTCATTTTTCACACGGATCCGTCTGACTTCACCAAACAAGTGACATTCCAGCAGTAAAAAAGATGAAACAAGTTTCAAGAAGCTCACGACTCCGAGGAGGTGATGAGTCATCGCGTCTCGTCTGATTGGTCAGAATGTTTTAGTCTTTGCAGATTTCCTGATCCGGAAAAACAGAAAAGGATTTGGCTTCACGTCCACCGTCAGGATCAAGAGAAGGTCCTTCATGAGTCACGACAAACCACACAAACAAACACACCGTCTGCCTCTGAGGGTTTCCACTGTCACGTTTCTGCGCCTCAGAGCCTCATCATCACCAGTGAGGAGTAATCCCTGATCCTAATCGACCGGTGATCAATCGATTGGTAATCGTAACTCAAACCTTTCCCTGTGAGATCTGACTGTTCTGTGGTAATCTCTGAAGGCAGACGTGCAGCAGAACATGTGATAAAATGTGTCTGCGCAGATGCACGTTCTCTGCAGATGTCTGCGCAGACGCACGTTCTCTGCAGAAGTCTACGCAGACGCACGTTCTCTGCAGAAGTCTGCGCAGACGCACGTTCTCTGCAGATGTCTGCGCAGACGCACGTTCTCTGCAGATGTCTGCGCAGACGCACGTTCTCTGCAGAAGTCTACGCAGACGCACGTTCTCTGCAGAAGTCTGCGCAGACGCACATTCTCTGCAGATGTCTGCGCAGACGCACGTGCTCTGCAGAAGTCTGCGCAGACGCACATTCTTTGCAGATGTCTGCGCAGACGCACATTTTCTGCAGATGTCTGCGCAGACGCACGTTCTCTGCAGACATCTGCGCAGACGCACGTTCTCTGCAGACGTCTGCGCAGACGCACGTTCTCTGCAGACGTCTGCGCAGACGCACGTTCTCTGCAGATGCACGTTCTCTGCAGATGTCTGCGCAGACGCACGTTCTCTGCAGACGTCTGCGCAGACGCACGTTCTCTGCAGACGCACGTTCTCTGCAGATGTCTGCGCAGACGCACGTTCTCTGCAGATGTCTGCGCAGACGCACGTTCTCTGCAGATGTCTGCGCAGACGCACGTTCTCTGCAGATGTCTGCGCAGACGCACGTTCTCTGCAGACGTCTGCGCAGACGCAGGTTCTCTGCAGACGTCTGCGCAGACGCACGTTCCCTGCAGATGTCTGCGCAGACGCACGTTGTCTGCGCAGACACACGTTCTCTGCAGATGTCTGTGCAGACGCATGTGCTCTGCAGATGTCTGCGCAGACGCACGTGCTCTGCAGATGTCTGCGCAGACGCACGTTCTCTACTGCTCCACCTCCGTTTCCTCCTCCTCAACCTGCGGTGCAGCCGCGTCCACGGATGGAAACTCAGAGAGGACAAACTGGGGGGAAATGAGTGGAATGCATTACCACAGGTGTCCACTAGGGGGCCACGCTAAACGCATCCAGATTTACCAAACTCCTGATAAACTCCAAGAATCTGGTCATGTTTTGCTCCTGAACGCCACCTACTGTTCACTTTGAGTCATTTACATCCAAGTTTTTGACGTTTTTCTCCCATTAGGGCTGAAGTGAAGTAAATTTCCACGTGAACGCGAGTTTCACCGCAGACGGAAACATTCTCCGAGACGAACGTCTTCGGCGGTTCCACAGAGGAGCTGAAGCTTTGCTTCTGCAGCAGAATGTTCTCTGTCTGCTGTGTGGGAGGTTCAGCTGTGAGTTTGAGGGGATGGATCCCATCCAAACCCACAAACACAGGAGGAAGATCTCCTGAAAGAACTCCAACTGCCTTCGTGAAGACGACGGGAGCCGAGAGAGCGTTCAGAGTCTCTGTGGAGGAGACGACACAACTCCACCGGAGAAGACGCTGAAGAAATCTGAAGAAACGTTTTACAACGAAAACCATGAGACTTCAACAGAAGGTGTTAGCACACATGAGCTACAACGCTAACACCAGCAGGAACAGGAAGTTAGCATCAACTGAACAGGAAACAGCAAACTGAATGGTTTTGTGAGCGCGCTGCAGAAGCTTGCACGGTTAATTAAATAAATGACTTTAATAGCAACATCTGACTATATATAGAGAACTGGACAGAGCGAGTGTGATGTCACATCGAGAACCGTTTCCTTTAGCGTCTCTTTTGACACGCTCACAGTCTTGACACCCAGAGAATCCTCGCATTGAGCGGCCATATTGAATTTATTTCATGATTATTTTTCTACCCTTTGATCTAGCCCCGCCCCCACGGCGTACGTTCAAACATTTTGTCGGGTTTTATCCTGCTTATACCTTCCAAAAGAAACAAATATTCAGTCGGTTTTTAGTTCTTTATTCTTGCTATTTTTGTGGTTTGGATCACTTTTTCACAGAAAGTGAACTATTGATCCGTGGTACAATAATATATTGTACAAATAAATTTTACCTGGTAAAACATTGTGATCAATCGTGATTAATCAAAACACAAAAGTGTGATTAATCAGATTTTTTGTAATGGATTGACAACAATAATTCAAAATGAATGTTCTAAATATAGAATGTGTTTGATTTCATATTGGGATTTTTTGCAGCAAATACTGACACTAACAAAAATATTGATAGCGATTAATCGCGATTAATTTTTTCCAGGTTTGCGATTAATTAGTGAATTTTTTTACCAATTCCCAAACCTGATAATAATTACAGTTATAAGTAAAGCTAATAAAAAAATGTGTAATAATGATTTGATCTGATTCAATCTGGTTGATCTTTCACTGTTTGTTAAGGTCGACAGGAAGCAAAAGTCAAAGGAAGCCTCGAGTGTGGGACGATGGGACGTCTGCCATGAAGATAACTTGGAGCCAGCAGCTGATGGAAGACGTCCGCCGTGTTCACGGGACGATCAGCGGCCGGCCGCGCCTCAACCCTCCCAACGGAAGAGTCTCTGATCTGTTGGACGAGGAGACGCCGCGATCATCTGCTGGTGGGCGGAACCGTGGGAGGAGACGGCGTCTGAACCGGGTCCAGTTCCAGTTCAGAACACCGGAGCGGGTTCTGCAGTGAAAGTTCTGGTTCAGGATGAAAACGGGACGGGGGGGAGGGTGTCTGCAGCTCCCCCGTCTGCTCCGGTCAGACGTGACTTCAGGATGGAAGCAGAGCCGCTTCCTGTTTGATCTTCCTGGTGATTTATGAGGAAGACCTCCGTTAATCAGGTTTGGCTTCAGACATCAAGACGACTGTCAGGAGGCTGAACGAGTCCTGACCAGAGCACGTTCAAGTCACAAAGGATTCATGACCCGAACTCTCTCTGGGAAACCTCCAGGTTTGATGAAAAAGGAGATCTTGGAAGATCAGACACGTTTACGTCACTGAGACACAGACGCAGCTCCACACCGGCTGAACTGCTGAAAACAGGAAATGCTTCTCAGCTGTTCAGAGATCAAAACATCTTCAGGTTTTTGACTTGATCAAATCAAAGTAGATTTGAAGAGTCAGTGCATGACTCAGCTTAGCATGACTCAGCTTTTCTTCCAGCTCTGAGGCTGCTGAAGGATCCGCCCTCTCTGTTGGATATTTGATGGTTTCGTCTCATAATTCTGCATTTTCACCTGAAACTAAAGCTCAACTCCACATTCCATCTGAGTTTTTGTCAGAGATTTTGTGCGTGTTTTAGTCAGAATCATGGGAATCGTTCATCTGACAACTTCCTCACACATCAGAAGAAAATTTCACATTTTCTGTATTTTTAAATGATTTTTATGCACACGTGTCAGAGTCCAGGTCTGTGTTTGACACCTCTGATCTGAACCTTCTAAAGTAAATGTAGTTGTTATGAGAGGAAGAGACTCTTCTCTGATTCCACATGTTCAGACTGAGATGAAGAGCCGATGAAGACGTCGGTAGAAGGGTTCTGAGTCTAGAGCTGCAGGAAATAGAATGATCAGCTGAAAGGCAATGAAAAACAGATCAAGAGTTTGAAACAAAAATATTAAAGAATCATTGAAAATTTGAGAAAATAAAAAGGAACATTTGAAAAGTAAAAACTTGAAAGAAATATTACAAGTTTGAAAAAATTAAAAAAGAAAATGTGAAACTTGTATTTTAGCAAACTAAAACTGTTACCAATTTCAAAAAGTTAATTTGTACTTTAACCTTTATTTCTTTTTCATTCTTTGAGTTCATTTCTCTGTTTTCAGATTCAATTCTGAATTTTCAGATTTTCTCTGCTGAGCTGATCCTAATTTTACATGGGGGCGGGGCTTTAAAAAATACACTGTTTAACTTGGTAACAGCTGATTTTTTCTTTTTAATTCAAGTTTCAAACAGACATTTTGTTCAATATTTGTTTTCAAATTCTGTTTTTCCGTTCACTTTAAGCTAATCCCGATTTGACCCCGGATGAAGGAAGCTGCTGGATGCAGAAGACAGATGGAGGAAGCTGATTGGCTGAGGTGAAAAGCAGAAGAAGAAAGCGTTTCTCAGCTTTAACGTTTGGTTTTCACGTTTCTTGCTGTCGGAGTTAATGCTGATACCTTCACACGACAGACTCGACTGCATAGATGAAGAAATCCTTTTGACTTTAAGGTAAAAGAATGAAAATATTAAGTTATATTCTTTGGGTTTTCGGGTGAGTTTAACCCTTTAACACCTGAGGCGTCACTGGTCACATGTTTCAGCGTATACTGTCATTTTTCAGTTGTTAACGCGATCATCCCGGTAGCGTGTGGAATTATCTCCTTGCTCCGCCCCTTTTTGACAAGTAGATCCATGAACGTCTTTGTTTTCTGGATCAGAACCGTACGGCTGGACAGAAACCATATTAGTCTCTGAAGTTATTAGGAGAGTGAGGGGCTGTAAGCTAGTGGGAGAACAGATGGATGATGGGAAATGGAGGCAGGCTCACCGCACCCAACAGTTCATCAGAAAGTCTGAAGTGAGTTTCTGAAGAACTCCAGCTGATCTGCAGAAACTGTTAAAAACTACATCATGGATCAGAACATGATCGAACATTTTAACCAGAAAGTTCTGACCCACAAGCAGAAAGTTCTGACCCAGACGGCGGTTTAGGTTTCATTGTAAAAACATTCTGTACGGAACCAGCGGGTCATGATGGTCAGAACCTTCTGGATCTGTTAAAGTTCTGGATCCGGATCAGCAGAACCTGCATGTTCCTGCAGGTTTGGTTCCTCAGGAAAACCTGAGAAGTTGGATCAGTGACGTAGCTCTGCGGGGGGGTCATCAGGACCCCTCCGCGGGAGGAACGTCAGTCTGTCAGGTAAGAGCGGGTCCAGGGTGACCCCGTCACGTGCGCGCGCGCCCATCACTCACGGATCTTGGCCACGCTGGCGAGCAGGAGCCAGACGGCGATGACGTAGGGCGTCTGCACGTAGCTCCACTCCCACTGGACCACCCGGTACCCGCCGCCGTGATGCTCCGGGGCCGCGCCGCCGGCCGGATCGTCCGCCGCGGAGGGAGCGGCGGGAGGCGGGCGGGCGGCGGAGGCGCGCGGGTCCGCGGCACCGGCACCGGCACCGGCACCGGCACCGGCGCTCAGCAGCAGCAGCAGCGCGAGGCCGAGCGGCAGCATGATGACCGCGGAGCTGCGCGCGCTCACATCCCGCAGACCTTTATATACACTCCGACCGACACGCGGAGGCAGGTGACGCGCGCGCGCACGCACGCACACACCCGCAGGCGCCGGGATCGGTCACGTGACCCTCCGATGCCGCTTTAAAGAGACGGAGGCTGCAGGTGAGACTGCTGTGACGTGAGAGCAAAGCCACATTTCTGACGTCACAGTTCACCTGATCGAGCTGCAGATGGATCCGTCTAATTCCTGCAGGAGCACAACTTTAACGTTCAAAAACAAACTTTTAAAACTTCTGAGGTTTCTAGTTTTTCCATCTTTTTATCTCATTATTTGAAGCTAAATGATGCTGTAAATTCCCATCCTCCTCCTGTCCGTGAACACAGCAGCACAAAGACTAACCTGACTTCTGATTGGGTTAGCTTTAATAAAGCGTCCTCCTGACTGATCCACCGCCTGGTTCCGGACCGGCTCTGCAGAACCTGGACCTTCATCCCAGCAGCAGAACATCATCCAGATTCTGGGATGTTTCAGAGTTCAGTTCTGATCGTAAATGTCTTCATTCAGATTTAAAAGATCTTTTTAACTAACTGCATCAGAAATATTTCCTTCATGTTCCTCCTCAGCAGCTTCAGCTCCTCTGATCTTCTGCCCCCCCCTCCCTGTGGACGGGGCTCAGCTGTGGTGGGCCTGTCCCGTGGGTTCTGGTTTCCTGGACCTGACGCCTCTCTCTCCACGCAGGGACAGGACCCCTGACGGGGTGTCCGTGTCCCTGTGGTTCTGGTCCCTTCCAGATTCCATCACCCTGGTCTGGCCTTGGTTACAACACTCTTACGGGACCCCCACTTCTCTTGGGCGACCCCTGCTTTACTCTCTCCTGGACGATGAGATCACCGGGGGGGCGGATCTTCTCTGTCTGCTGTACTGCACAGTTGTGTGTGTGTGTGGGGGGTCTCTCTCTCTTGGTACATTCCATCATCACCACCTCAGCAGGACAGAAACACTCACCTGAGCGCAGGTGTCAGCTCACCTGTGCAGGAATAGTCTGTGTGAACTGCAGTTGGTCACGTATGTGCCTGTGGGAAGATTTTTGGAGACAACAGGTGTGTGGACAGGCTCCGCCCCTCTAGAGTAACACCTGATATAAACCTCCAGCAACTTGTTGCTTTGTGACCCCCCCCCCCCCCAACACCCTGATTCTTCTTCTCCATCTGGTCCAAAACAAACAAAAAGAGGATTCAAACATGATTAATATCAATAAAGTTTAGCTTAAATGACAGAAGGAGTTTATACAAACAAACTACTGATGTGTCCTTGGGCAAATAAAAAGAGGACCTGCTCTTCTCCGCACAATCAAAGATGGAGTCAGAGGTCTGATCTAAATATATGAAAAAAGAGGACGGGGCGTTGTTTTGTTGGGTTCACTTTGGTTCTGGCAGACCCGTGTCTGCGGGGGTTTTCCCAGAGAACTTTGGTTCCCCCACTAAGGTTATAAGGCTTTTTAGCTTTCAAAAAAGGGGTTGACACGAGTTGTTGTGTCATTTTTGTTGCCAGAGGACGGTGCACTGGTTGGTTTGGTTACGCACATTTTTTTTAAAGGGTTGAACAAACCTGTAGGTTTTCTACGAGAACTTCGGTTTTCAAACCCAAACTATGATTGGCTTAAAAAAAAGTTTCCTCTGCAGACCATCCTCATTTCTCCGTTCATCAACCAAATCCATGTTTGGGTCAAAGTTTGAGGATCCAGTCTGAACTCATTTATGTGAACTTGGAGCCGGTTCTGACCCGAAGCTTTGAGTTCAAGTGGAGGTTTCCTGCCTTCAGTGTGACCTCCACACAGCTGAAGACAGATTAACGCTGAAGTGAAAACAGAGATGACGCCGTGGATTAGAGATGTTGTTGTGTCTCTAACAGACGCTCGACCTTCGGACCAGAACATCCTCACAGGAACCGGGTTCAGACACGAGTCTGTCGGCTCACTGATAATAATCATGTCATTCAGCATCGGTTTGTCCTTCCATTCCTCTTCAAACGGGACTAACGTCCTCCGTCAGATCTCCCCAATACTTTTGGATCAGTTTCATCTTTTCCTTCTACAGAATCTGCTTTAAATACACAAATTGTTCATTTAAATCGAGACTGAAGACAAATAAAACCCAAAGTACCGGACCCAGAACCCCCCAGAACCCCCCAGAACCCCCCAGAACCCCAGGTTCTAGAGCTTCCCGGGTTGTCCTCTGCACTCACTGGACTTTCTGTTGAGGTTGGAGCGTTTGCGGGTCCTGGGGTTGGACGTTCGCTGTGAGGGATTCTGGCTCACAGTCTTCACCAAACGGTTCATGATCTCATCGGTGGCGTCGTCCTGGCAACTGATCCCGTCGTCTCTGGCGGCAGACATCGGAGACGGGCTTCTCCTGCCAAAACCTGAGGACCAGAACCAGAACCTTTCAGACCTCTTTGTCTGTTGGCTGTAATACTAGCATTATGCTAGCTCATTTAGCTCATTTTACATCTACTGAGGTTTTGAGGTCAGTTTGGGATTTAGCTAATATGTTAGCAACATTTCAGCTATTTTGGCTAAATCCGACATTTTTCTAGTTTTTTTAAATCATTTGACATTTATTGAAGTAACACGCTAGCTTTCTCAGTTCTTTTGGCATCTACTAGAGTTTTTTTACTTTTTTGGTATTTAGCTGTTACTTTAGCATGCTAGCTCCTTTGGCATTCGCTGAGCTAATATTCTAGCTAAATGCTAGCCTCTTTGGCGCTCACTAATATGTCCTTTTACCTTGTCGTCTGCTGCAGAGCTGCTTCATTCAGTTCCCTCTGAGGAACCAATAATTCTTCCATCTATCTAATGAAAACTGCAGATGAATTCTGAGGTCTACGTTGATTAAGATGATCTTTCAGAGCAAACAATTCAATAAAACTAAAAAAAGAAAAAGCTTCAGAAACAAGAACAAAACAGTTGATAACAGTCTTGGAGAGCATAAGGTGTCTACTGGCCTAATCTCCTTATGGACATGACTGGAAGTCAGGCTGGATCACCTGGTTTCTGACTCGATCAGATTCGGATGTTGCTTCCTGATCAGGGATCTATTTTATTCTCATCCTTATGATCAGGGCCAAACATCTCTACAGACAGATGAAATCTCTGAATGTATTCAGTGTGTGAACGGGTCTGTGACGGTCAAGTGTTTAGACCTTCAGAGAAGGTAGAGAAGCGCTAAACAAGACACACACCATCTACCATTCCAGGCCTTCTCCAGCTCTTCTCTGAGATTCTGGTTTTTCTCATGTTAGTTTTGGGAAAAAGTAGTTAAAACAATCTATGATATTTCATAAACAACTGAAACTAATAAATGTTTGATGAGTGCATGGTGATAGTTCTGAAGATCATGAAGATACAGTCTCCAAGCTTTCTCTCATAACTCATGATGACCCATTTCTACTAGTTTATAGTTAACTAGTTTACTAGTTGACAGTTTGACCCTTGGTTGATGCAGAAGTGCTCTGTTCAAGTGTTAAATGATAAATAAGGTCAATTAAAGAAAAATAGAAAAAAGCATTTGTTCATTTTTTAATGTGTCACAAAAGTCTCGGATCAGCAGATACACAAGATCAAATGACTGGGATTCAGATCAGATCAGATGATGGGGACATCGGCACTCACGTCCCAAAAGAAAAGAAATCAAAGATCAAAGCTGATGGAAATGTTCCTGCTGGTCCTCAGAAAGCCATAAACACGCGAACACACACACGCACACACTCAGAGGGCAAAGGTCAAGCTCAAGTTTGAATTCTGTTTAGAGAGGAAACAGCTCGGTTCATAAATCTGTCTGTGTTCAAACATCTCATCTCCAGCGTCTGTGGGACGAACTCTGGAGCCTGAAGGCGGATCACAGACCAATGAGGGAAACCAGGAAGTGAGGCGTCGACCAGCGACCGGCGGCGCCGCAGGATCCCTTCAGCTCCGCCTCCATCAGAGAAGGGAACGGTTGTAGCGGTTCTTTCTGGTGTTGACCAGACAGTCTGAGCCACTCGCAGGTTACCAAACTCTTTCCTCTGAATGCTGAGTGGGCGGCGGCCTGTGGTCACATGACCGCAGAAATACGTTCAAATGGAGACGGGAGCGCTTCCTCTGACGTCATAGTGGCGTGCATGTCTGCAGCTGACAGGGAGACGTCTCATCTGGTGCAGAACGTTTCCTGATCCACCTGGTGAGACGCCACAGACAACCGCCACACGGCGGGGAGGCGGGGGGGTCTGCCAGCCTCTGAAAACACACATTTACTCTCTTTAGATCATTTTCTGCTGCTCATTCCTGCTTAGATTGTGTTTTTATTCTTACTGTTACTGAGAAAGACGAAGTCCTTCTGTCCACGGACAGCAGATGAACCAGATCTACGTCAGGTCTGGTGTTTCCTCCTGATGCCCACAGAGCTGAAAGCTCAGAATGACTCTGGCTGAAGCGGCGTGTGCAGACACGCTGAACTTCTTCAGGATTTTTATGGTAAATGAAACTTCTATATCATCTTACACTTTTAGACTTTATTATGGAGGAATCCAGCGTCACGTCAATCCACATGGAGCTGAAGACCAGATGAAAGCAGTGAGATGAAGCTCAGAGGACTTCAGCAGACGGACAGAGAACGTTTCTTCAACATGATGATCAAAATGCCTCAAAGCACCAAATACCTTTTAGTTAAAGATCATCTCCAAAGCTGTGTTTGGAGGAGGACTTTGAGTTCAGATGAACTCTGAAGCCTCTGGAGAGCATCCATGAGGTTCAGGGTCTGGATGGACCAGGACAGAACTTAGCAGAACCAGAACTCACCAACAGAGAGCTGCAGGTTTTCCAGAAGTGACTCTGCGTCTCCACAGACAGACTCTCTGCTCTCAGGATCCAGGAGGGTTACCATGGACCCCCGCCCACATGGAAGGCCTTCAGATTCAAAATGTCATTCTGGGCAGGATTTAGAAGACCTAATCAGTGAAGCTGCTGTAAATCACGTCCAGCTCTGGCCTTAAACGTCTTCACGCAGCAGAAGGACTGCAGGGGGCGCTACTGATGAGAGGCCGACATCTGACGGGGTCTGGAGCACGAATCCACCCTGAGAAGCAGCAGAATGTAGACGCTCGACCCTGCAGGAAACTTAAAGACATGATCAGATGTCAGAGAATCCACGAAGATTACAAGACAGCAACAAAGAGGAGAAGTCCTTTTCAGATGAGTAACAGATGAAGGATGTCGTGATTAACATGAAGCTGTGATCAATGCTGTTAAAACTGATCATTATTGATCAAGTGTAAAAAAACCTACTGGAAATAATCCAGATTAGACTGAACAACAGCCACAGCAGTTCTTGAGAACGATTAAGAGAACATAGAAACATCTCTGGATTTTCATCACAGATGTTCTGAAGAAGGTTTAGAAGAGTTCCAGCTTTCATGTTCATGCAGAATATTTGAGCCGCTTCATCCTGATGCAATAATCCACAGACAGGAACTAAAATGAAACTATGATCAAAACAAACAACAACATAAAGACTCAAGCTCTCACCTTCAAAAATGAAACCTCAATATGAAATAAAAATCCTGTGTTTATGTCTGCTCAAACGTGACTCGCGCTTCAGAATAAAAGCTCATTCTTTCTTTTTTGATCGATTTATTTTCTTGCACTTTCTTACTCCCTCAATGCCTTTTGTTACAAATATGCAACAAACCACTTTGGCTCTAAAATTACCTACAGTGTCTACTTAAAAGCAAAAACATTATAGAGATTTTTTTTATATATATATATATTTTGATAGCTGGAAATAAATTCAGGCATTAGTGGGTCATAGAGTAATCAAGTCCAAAATGAACCATAAAGTATCTTTAAAAGGCAAAAATAAAAATGCTGAGAGTTCTAGTTTAACTGAAGTCCAATAAAAAGACACGGCAGCTCCCAGAACACATTTAACCAATAGGAGGCCAGAACAGTCACATGACCAAAGAATAACAAACACATGCGTGACATATGAACAACACAATTTCAGCCAAACGCCTTCAACAGTCATCTTCATCTGTCCGGTCCAGAAATGCAGATAAACATAATTCATTTAAATAAACCTTAGCTACAAATATACCTGTGATGTCATCAGGAGATCCATAACCCACTGCTGGAAGAGAGAGATGAGATCATCACGAAACATGTTTCACGATATTTACATAAAAACAGAGTGTTTCTGCTGCAGCAGCATGTTGGTTTGGTCGTTTAATGAATGCAAAAAAATATTTAATTGGAACTGATGAAGAAATAGATGTTTTTAATAGTGGATGAATGAAACTACGGAGGCTGAAAATCACCAAAAAAAAAAAAAACACACTGGATGCAATAAATGTGTGAAAGAAAAATTAGCATCAAAACAATAAATAAAAATTAGCAAAAGAAACGGAAGAATCTGCTGTTTCCTTCAAACAAACACAGATTGTTGACACGTCAGCACGCTGAATGCATGGAGTTGCTGCCATCTGATTGGCTGATTAGAAACTTGTGTTCAGTAGCAGTTGGACAGGTGGGCCTCAGAGTGGGCCTCAGAGTGGGCGGTGAGAGAAGACAGAATATTTATGTTTTAAGAAATAAAAGATCTCAACATCAAAGGTTGTTTTTTTTTTTGGTAAATCTTTATTAACAACATCAGATACATTCAAAGTTTCCTGTTTCAGTAAATTGTTGCTGCTGCTCTGCAAGTCAAAGCAAAGTTTCATCAGATCCTCCAGAAATGACTCAGCATGAACGGAGGAGCTGGAGATGCACAAATACAGACACACACACACACATAAAACTAAATCTGCTGACTCATGCTTCAGTTTGCTGAACAGTAACAGTTTCCACTAAAAGTTTTATTTTCCGTAAAACTGTCAATTCTGTGTGAAAACGAAGCGAGCGTGTGAGGAACCTCCTTCCTCGGTGGCTTTGTGCTCACCAGCGCCTCCTGTGGTCGTTACTGGATTCACACTATTACTGTGAAGAAAGTTCATCTGTGAACATCTTTAAACCCAAAGTGAAACGCTGAAGAAACAGAACATCTGTGACGGGCCAGAACCAACACAACCCACAGGAAGCCGACAGCAACCAGCAGCCGGATCACAGGTGGAGGCGTTAAAGGCAGCGACAGACCGGAGCGGGACGGAACCACACCACTGGGCTTAAAAACAGATAAAACACCTTTAAAATCGCAGCTCCGACCCCACAGATCAGTGAGGTCCCGGTCCAGCTGTGCAGAAGCTGGCGTCGGTTCTGTCTCGGCCCGTGTTCTGGAGCTCCGTTTGCTGATCCGGATCAGACGGTCTCTCCGGGCCGGCTGCAGTTCTCCTGGATCTGGGCCATGTCCACGCCGAGGCCGCTCTTCAGAGTTCTCCTGACTGGAAAACACAGAGGAGTCGGGTCAAAGGTTCTGCTGCTTTAGAGCCTGGAGGACCCGGTTCTAACCAGAAAACAGGAAGACACTCGGAACCGCCTCCAGTCGTCAACCTGCAGACCATCCTCATTTCTCCGTTCATCAACCAAATCCATGTTTGGGTCAAAGTTTGAGGATCCAGTCTGAACTCATTTATGTGAACTTGGAGCCGGTTCTGACCCGAAGCTTTGAGTTCAAGTGGAGGTTTCCTGCCTTCAGTGTGACCTCCACACAGCTGAAGACAGATTAACGCTGAAGTGAAAACAGAGATGACGCCGTGGATTAGAGATGTTGTTGTGTCTCTAACAGACGCTCGACCTTCGGACCAGAACATCCTCACAGGAACCGGGTTCAGACACGAGTCTGTCGGCTCACTGATAATAATCATGTCATTCAGCATCGGTTTGTCCTTCCATTCCTCTTCAAACGGGACTAACGTCCTCCGTCAGATCTCCCCAATACTTTTGGATCAGTTTCATCTTTTCCTTCTACAGAATCTGCTTTAAATACACAAATTGTTCATTTAAATCGAGACTGAAGACAAATAAAACCCAAAGTACCGGACCCAGAACCCCCCAGAACCCCCCAGAACCCCCCAGAACCCCAGGTTCTAGAGCTTCCCGGGTTGTCCTCTGCACTCACTGGACTTTCTGTTGAGGTTGGAGCGTTTGCGGGTCCTGGGGTTGGACGTTCGCTGTGAGGGATTCTGGCTCACAGTCTTCACCAAACGGTTCATGATCTCATCGGTGGCGTCGTCCTGGCAACTGATCCCGTCGTCTCTGGCGGCAGACATCGGAGACGGGCTTCTCCTGCCAAAACCGGACCAGAACCAGAACCTTTCAGACCTCTTTGTCTGTTGGCTGTAATACTAGCATTATGCTAGCTCATTTAGCTCATTTTACATCTACTGAGGTTTTGAGGTCAGTTTGGGATTTAGCTAATATGTTAGCAACATTTCAGCTATTTCAGCTAAATCCGACATTTTTCTAGTTTTTTAAAATAATTTGACATTTAGTTAAGTAACACGCTAGCTTTCTCAGTTCTTTATACTATCTTGAGTTTTTAAACTTTTTTCGTGTTTAGCTAATGTCATTTCCTGAGGTTTTTTTAGGCAAATTTAGAGTTTAGTTAATATTTTAGCGTTATGCTTGTTGTCTTTGCTAATTTTGTTATTTTCCCAGCTTTTTGGGCTATGTTGGAGTTTAGCTTGTATTTAAACAGTATGCTAACAGTTTTGGCTGATTTACACAGTTTGGCTGGTTTTTTTTTTAGGATAAATTTGAGTTTAGCTAATATTCTAGCATTATTCCAGCTGTTTTGGCTAGATTAGACATTCTTCCAGTTTCACTATTAGCTAATAGTTGACCAACATGCTAGCCTTTTCAGCTTTTTGGCATTTACTGGAGTTGTTTGAGCTGTTTTGGCATTTGGTTGTTATTTTAGAATCATGTTTGTTGTCTCGGCTAATTTGGTTATTTTCCCAGTTTTTCAGGCTATTTTGGTGTTAAGCTAGCATTTTAGATATATGCTAACTGTTTTGGCTTAATTAGACAGTTTGATAGCTTTTTAGGCTAATTTTAGGTTTAGCTAATATTTTAGCATTATTTTAACTCTTTTGGCTTAATAAGACCGTTTCCCAGTTGTTTAAGCTAACTTAGCATTTAGCTAATATTTTAGTGAGCTTTTAGCTTCAGCATTTTTTAGCTTTTAGTTTCAGGATCTTCAGCTATCAGCTTCAGCCTCTCTAGTGACCACATTCAGTTTACATCATTTACACTTGCATTATTGTAGGCGTATGTGTATATATATATATATATATAATTGTGATTTGCCATTCAAGATTGAATACTCTTTTTCACATATTTTGTTAAACAATTGTATCTAAAAATTGTGATTTAAATATGATTTTTTTCCCTGTCTTTATCATCCGTTTATCTTCTGCCGTGACTGAGGATCTTCACGGTTCTCAGACTGCGGTCAGAACCGAGTACTGCTGCTCGCTTCATACTTCTAACGGCTCTGGAGCGCCTCAGGCCTCGATTATCGGCTAACAGGCTGGAGGAGCTGCTGATCAGCAGGTTCTTCATGTTCTCGTGCTCCTCCTGCTGCTCTGGTTCTGCCTCTGATGCCATCGACACGAGAGAGGGCGTGTCCAGATCAGGCACAGCTGCAGAAAACTTCTCCATCTGAAAGACAGGAAAGGTCCGGCTGAGATTAGCTTCCCTCCACCGTCGGCGCCGTCTGCGGCGTGAGGACAGTCGGAGGATCCTCGGCAGAATTCCCGCTCGGCGGCCCTCAGGGCGAGGCGTTACCTCAGTGATCATCTTCCCTCTGGTCTTGCGCCGCTCCCGGAGCGTGGTTCGTTTCCGCTTGAGGGTGAGCACTCGGTCTCGGCTGGTGCGATACTCCAGAGCGAACTCGCTGATGATGCGGCAGAAGCTGGTGACCTTGATGTCTCTGACCGAGGAGGACGGCTGACCCAGGAACAGCAGGAAGGAGTGAAACCTGCAGCGGGACGGGGAGTGAGCCGCCGGTTCCGCTCAGAGGCAGCGGGACGCGCGGCGCCGTACCTGTTGATGACCCTCCTGTGGACCACCTTCAGGATGATGATCCTCTGAGTGCAGTCCTTCAGGAACTCCGTCATCTTGGTCTTCAGCGCCGCTTTGGTCTCGTGTTTGGCCACCACCTTCAGGTTGTCCCATGATGCCTTGCAGCGTCTCTCCAGCTGAACCAGGTTCTCTGACAGCAGCTCAAAGTCTACCTGGAAGGACGGATCAGAGTCAGCAGCAGCTTCCTGCCGCGGCGAGGCCTCAGATGAGGGGCGGGGCCTACTTTGGCAGAGCGGGTGACGGCAGGAATCTCGGAGTAAACGTCCGTGGATTCGGGGTATTTATCCGCCACCAGTTTGCAGGTGTGGTAGAGCAGAGACTGACGGTGGACGGTGTCCTTCACCTCTGCTACCTTCTCCAGGTAACCCAGTTCAAAGCCTTTCACCTGAACACAAACGTGAAATATTCAGAGATATGGTCTGCATAGATGAATGAAAACTGTTTCAATCAGATTTTACTTTCAGTTCATCAAAACTGTTGATGAAACTGATTCTTCACAGCAAAAATCTCAGGAAACTATTCATCAGTGAATGGATTTCTAGTCCAGGTGGATCCGTCTGATTTTCTGATCGACTTCAGCGATTATGAGGAACAAACTTTAGGATTGAGGCGGTATTTTAGATCAGTTTTTGAAACTTTTTCACAAAAATGTAAAGATGTCAAAGGAAACTGGATTGGAGGACGGCACACGTGGAGACGACTCACGCTGGTGCTGTTGAGGAAGTTCCCGATGGCGAGCAGCGTGGCCAGGATCCTCCTGAAGGTCTGGTTGGACGCCAGCTGCTCCATGCCCAGCTTCAGGTCAAACAGCGGCTCTGCGATCTCCTGCAGGGGGGGGGCACGGTCAGAGTTTCAGTGTTCTTCTCTGTATTCGTGCTCCAGACCCCGTCAGATGTCGGCCTCTCATCAGTAGCGCCCCCTGCAGTCCGTCTGCTGCGTAAAGACGTTCAAGGCCAGAGCTGGACGTGATTTACAGCAGCTTCACTGATTAGGTCTTCTAAATCCTGTCCAGAATGACATTTTGAATCTAAAGGCCTTCATGTGGGCGGGGGTGCATGGTAACCCTCCTGCATCCAAACTGGAGCTAAAATCCAAAATAACCCCCCCACAAGAAAGAGAAAATAACAAAGTTTATAATTAAAACCATCAAAAGGTAACTCAGAAGTTTGACAGCCTGTGGTGCTGCGTCCCTCCTTGCCGGATGCAGCCACTGGCTAAGCTAGGTGGGGGGAGGGGTGGTGGTATCTGTCAGAGCTTCTTTAGAACTTAAAGGATGAAAAAGCAGCAAAGCAAACCCTCAGGGACAGAGGTCAGAAAAGGAAAGAGGACGAAAATGGACTCAAAGCTGAGGTTTGTTTGCTGGGAAATTCCCCCCAAATTTCAGTCGACAAATCCTCGTTTTTGGTGAAGATTCGCCTCCTCTCTGATGCTTTACCTTCTCCAGAGCTTCGTAGTTGAGTTTGAAGGCCCAGAGCTGCAGGCGCGGCGTCAGAGCGCTGATGGAGGCCAGGCTCAGGAGGAACTGCTCCGCTGAGCCCAGGGGGACGTCCGGGTTGGCCAGCTGCGCCTCCTGGATCCTCTGCTTCTCCTCCTCTGTGGGGACCATGGTCAGGATCTTCTGCTCAGGGGACAGAAGGGTTTGGACCAGAACCACTGCAGCAGAATCCCGCGGGTGGCGTCGGAGAGCTGCAAACCTCGATCCCCTCCTTGCTGATGGCAAACTCGTCAAAGCTGAGGATGGCGCTCTTGATGACGTGGAGGGCGGGCAGGACCGTCATCCCGATGTTGATGGCGTTGCTCCTCTTTGGGTCCAGAACCAGAATCTCTGCCTTTTTGGTCTCGGGTCCTTTCTGCACAAAAACATCAGAACCACAACTCAGTGACCCCTCCCTGACCCTTCTTAGCCACGCCCCCCCCCATAAAATACACCCAGAGAACCAAATGTTGCAGTTCCTCAGAAGACCACTAGAGGGTGCTCTGAAAACGTTTGTCCAGTTAAAAAGGTGTGTGTGTGTGGGGGGGTCTGATCTTGATTTTAACTGGATCAAGATCTTATATTATAGGTGTGTATTAACTATCAGGTGGGCGGAGCCATTGGGAAATTCAGTAAAAATATCTTTTACATTGTCCCGCCCAGTCAGGGTCGACTGAGACACCCTAGGCAGCTGCCTAGTGCGCCTCTGCTGGAGGAGGAGCCAAATTGCAATGATTTTCTTTTTTTAAACACCACTCATTTCATGTATAATGTTAAAAATGTAATATTAAAAGCAGCCTGCATCCAGGTAACCATTTTTGGAACATTGTGGGCGGAGCAACGTCCAGCCCAAAGACTTGAACCCTTTTAGAGTCCATAAGAATGGGAGGAGTCAGAGGTTACCGCCCCGGTTCAGATTCGTCTAGACATTTAATCTTCCAGCTGATCCGTTTCACTGGTGGTTTTGATTGGATCTTTGGCCTCAGAGTGAGCTCTTCTCTGCTCTGAGGAGCTGAGAGGTTCTGGAGATCCGTCCTGCTGCCTTTACAAGAACACTTGACTTAACTGTACTGTCGTTTTTGGATGTTTCAGGGATTCTGGAGCTAAACTGAAACAGCAGAGGAGCTCAGTGTGTACGTGCCATCTCTGCCATGTGCATGTGTGTGTCTGTGCACTTCAAACTGGGAGGGGTCTGCATATCTGAAGACTTCTCCTGGGAGCAAAATGTCCAGCTGGAGAACTTTAAAGGTCAGACGGCGACTCCCACAGAGTTCTCCGAGCAACCACGCGGACGTCCCAGAAGGGACGACCCCGGGATGCCCTCTGACCTCCCTGGATTGGACGGCTGTGTGGTCTGTTGCTGCCCTCTGGTGGACAAACGGACCGTTGTCTGATACAGATCAGAATAGAACTCATTCTGATAAAACCTGATGTTATTTTGGGGAAGGGGCTTAGTACGTTCTATCGAAAGGTGTTTTTTTTTATTTTCAGAATAAAAGCCAGCACACAGAATGACATCACTTCCTGTTATCTTCAGGAAATTAAAGGAACTCTGACGTTTTTTGCGACAGTCGCAGCTTTAGGGTTTGTGGAACAGTTTCTCTACAGAAGAGTTACCGGTTTGAGTCCCAGAACCTTCAGGAGAAGATCTGGGTGCAGACTGAACCCCCACATAAATGTTTGTGCATTTCTGAAAATATCACGAAAATTAAGATGAAACTTAAAGTATATTTTTTGAGGATCTTTTTCTTCAAGCTGCTGTAAACCAGGACCAGAAAGAAAAATATTAAGAATAATAGAATTCTTTTGTCACGGGTGATGGACATATATGTTCGGTCCCCGACCCCCACATACGGGGGGGTTGGGAACCCCACCATGTGGGCGGAGTCTGTGTAGCAGAATGAAACACTAACACCTGAACTACCGTGTCAAACCGTTTCTGTTGGAGTCCGGACCTCAGAACCGTCAGAGAGCGAGGATCGTAACATCCTGACTCGGTTTGGTTGGGGTCACTGAAACTTTAAACCACGCTGATGAAAACGCCTTCAGCTGGAGCGGCGCCACGGCTGACCAACAACCCTGAAACCTTCAGTTTGTAATGTTAACCCGTTTCTTGATTGATGAGAAGAACCAGAAACCCAGATCGCAGGAGCTTCCTGCCCCGCCCCCATGGTTACCTTGGTAACAGACAGTTCCTTGGTCTTGGACTCAAACAGCTGTTCGAGGCGGGCGGTGTCCACCTCCACCTTGTCCAGGGACGCCCACACCGTCCCCCGACCGAAGCAACACTTCTGCGGCCGGTCCGCCTGCTTCAGCTCCCTCCAGAACAGCTTCACCGTCTTCTTCTTCTTCTGCAGGGGGGCGGAGGACAGGGGGCGGGCTGCACCCAGGGGGGCGGAGGAGGCGGGGGAGGGGGACTCCACCTCCAGGTGGGGGTGGAGGAGGCGGGGGGGGAGGAACTCCAGCTCCTGGTGGAGGAGGAGGAGGAGGAGGCGGTGGGGGTACGGCCGCGCCACCGGGAAGAGGGGGCGGAGGGGGCGGGACGCCTAGGACGCTGGAGTGGGCGGAGTCAAAGGTGTCCAGGTCCAGGACGTCGATGTCCTCCTCGTCCAGCAGGTCGGAGAAGTCCAGGTCTTTGATGCGCAGGTCGGCGCCGCTGGGCTGCAGCTGGTCCCAGGCGTCGAGCGGCGCCTTGGCCTCCAGCGGCGTCATCCGGGTTTTCTCCAGACGTTTGGCGTGCGCCTCCATGTCGATGCTGCTCTGCTGCCGCAGGTATCGCTTCTGAGGAGGCACGCGAGCAACATGTCAGCACGCCATCATCCACGCCACCGTCCGTCACTCAAACCTGCGTCACCTTCTCCTCCTCCAGCCGCGCCCGCGCCGCCTGGGCGGAGCCTCCTAAGCTTTCTAGCTCCTCCTTGATGGAGGCGCTGCCCTCATTTGGGGAAGCGGCCTCCTCTGAGCGCGCTCTCAAGTCCGACAGACGGGAAGAGAGTTGACCGCATACGTGTTCCTCTGTGAAGACGGGAAAAAACACAGACATCTCACTCTGTTTCAAAATCAGGAAACCAAAACAGAAATGTAACATGTTTCTCTTTCAATAAAACATTTGAATCTAGACAGCAGAAACGCTCTACTGCTGTGAAGAGATGCATGATGGGAAAAAGGAGATCTGCAGTTTCTAAACTCATCTTTGAGTTTCAGATCTTTGCTGTCATGAAACTCTTCAGATTATACAGTCAGAGTCCTGTTTTAAGGTAAAAGTCATGAATGAATCCAGACTCTCTTATATGATGAGGGTTCAACTCTTTACATTTAGACGGGAAAAGAAAGAGAAATGTTGGAGTTATGGTGTTACCAGACATGGAGCTCTTCTCCTCGGTACTTGGAGGCTCTGACGCTGCCTGGTTCAGAGGCACTTCTGCAGAGTTTTTGGAGTACAGCATGTCCAGGACAAACTTCTTTTCGTCCGACAGCGTGCTGCACTGTCGCTGCATACCTGTGGACAGGTCAGCAAGAACAGACATTTACAGGTGTGTTCAGATCAAAGATCCTTTGTTCTGAATGATTTCAACTGTCTTACAGAGAACGGAGAATGCAACAATGAAGAAAACCATTGATTTTATTGATCATATTGAAAAACTGAAAATTTACTTTTAAACAGGTACCAGGTTAGGGTACCAGTAGCGGGTTAGGGTTCTGGTGCGCTCTGTCTGTGTCCCGGTACTGGACCAGCTTTGGTTTGGAGCCTCATGGGTTAATGGGGACAGCCAGCACATCAATAAACGAGTTGGGGACACCCAAAACGTGGAGGGGTCCTGAACCAAACGTCCATATGTGAGGAGTCGGGAATGAGAATGTGTTGGAGATTCAGACCCAAACCAAATTCTCTGGGACAGAGAATTCTGAACAAACAGAACCACCACAGAGTTCGACTCTATGCAGACGATACTTTCCTGTTTGGCTGATGATGATGGAGACTCTCCATAGAACCACATGTATAGTTTAAGTATTTGTACACACAGTTATACTATGTTATTTATATTTTAACTCTAAAACATTATGTAAGTATTTGTAGAATACTGTGTTGTACATAGTATTGTGTCTTGTGTCAGATTGTACCTGCTTCTTCTCTCACCTGAGTTCCATTCATTAGTCTACTGGTTTGTCAATAGAAATCCCTGAATGATCACTGTCCCTTTGAACCCTTTGTGAGAGATTCTGACCGGCTCACCCGGGTCGTTGTGGGACTCCGATTCTCCATGCGTGTCCTGATCGGTGGATGTTTGGTCTGTAACGAGATCAGTCATCAAACCTCCAGGTTCTAAAGTCATTCCATCGTGTCTGGCCTGAATATTTACCGTGTGCCTCCTCCGACACCTTGACATCACTTGGCTCCGCCTCCGACTCAACGATGGAAGGAGTGGCCTCGTTAGACGACAGCTGTTTGGACCGGCTCTGATGCAACGACTTCTTCTTTTCCCATTGTTTCGAGGCCAAATCTCGCAGGAACGTGCCTCTGTGGGGGAGGGGCAGCAGAGATCAACATTTATTACCTTTATGTTTTCATTCATTATGATCGGAAGAAACTCTGACGCCTGAAAAATGAAGAAACACATTGATAGAAGACCAACAAACTCAAACAAAAACATAAAAAGATCTACTCCAGCAGAGAATCAACATAGAAAGAGCAGATTACAGATCTATTGTTATTCTTCACTCTAGATCTATTCCAGGCAGATCAAACACCAGCAGTTAGACAGCACCCAAAACCAAGACAAACAGTTCAGGAGGTGGGGGGGGGCACCCGTCACCCCCCCACCACCATAGATCCGGACACGAACATCTGAACACATAGATCTGAAACCAACAGAACCCAATCTAGAGCTTTAATACAGAGGATTCTGAAAGAAGAACACGAACAAAAACTCCTGAGACGGTCTGGGATTCGTTCATGGGTTTTCATCAGGACTTCTACAGCACTTTGTGGTTTTTCATTGTAAAAACTGGAATCTAAATACATTTCTTCTTCTTTAGTGGAAGCTCGAATGTTCTGGAGGACGGAAAACGAAAAGTCGGTTCCTGCTGTCGGTTCCGTTCTCCAAAAGTCCTCAACCGCTTTCCTGAATTACTCCTTCAGTTTGTTCCACCATCAGACCAGTTCTACTGATGCGCGCTCTGTCCGTCATTCTCATCTACAGGACTGTAAGAATCTTGTTATTTAAGATCAGTTTCTTCCTCTACTTGGACAAAAAATAACTATGAATAATTAAAAACATTAATTTTAAATCCAGTAAACGATGTAAAACAGAAAATCAAAAGACTTTGATTCTCAAACAACAGAAATAGTTCAAATTGGCCGTGTGGAGATTTCTGCTCTAAATACTCAGATTACTTAAAAATTAGTAAATAAATAAATAAATTTGATTAATAAAAAAGTGTTAAACTGAAGCCTCACATAAAAATCCTTCTTACCATTTCAAATCAAAAAGATTCTTACGTTTTTTAATAAATCAGTCGACCCTGAAAGGCGATGAGGTCGTTATTTTCTGACCTGAACACGCCTCTGCTCTGGGCCGTTTCCTCTGAGGGCGTTTATGTTGGAGCTTTTAGAGGAAAAAACATTTTCTCTTGATTGGGGGCGGGGCTTCTTTACATTACAATTGGTCCTAAAAGGCCGGTCCCCACAAAGACCTAAAGAGACGTAGATAGACACACACACACACCGACGTCGAGGCCCCACGGCGCCCCCACAGTCCTCCTGCAGCTCCCAGCATGCAGTGAGGCTGCGGCCGTACTTACTGATACTTCTTCAGAACCGGCTTGTCCAAAATGATATTACAGTCGTCCGGGCTGCAAACACACAACACACGTCTGACTGGGCGGAGCCAGGGGGCACAGCATGACACCCCGCCTGCAGGACCCCCCCTGCAGACGTCCCAGCAGAAACCCAGAGACGCGCAGCAGCCAAACATCTTACCTGCTGCTCAGAGGCGGAGCTAAGTCAGGTGAGTCAGAGCACCGACATTTACACAAAAGTAGTCAACAAACTTCACACCAGAGAGAGCAGTTCTGTCTGAACAGCGCCCCCCCCCAAAACACACGAGGAAGAGGAGGAGCGTACTCACCAAAAGACGTCATCAGGGTCCGAGCTAGAGAGGAAGAAGACGAGGAAGTTTGGAGGAAGGAGAGAGAAGAGGAAGAATGTTAGAGCTGTGGAGTGGCGGGAAAGAGAGCTTAGGGTGGAGAGAGAGAGAGAGAGAGAGAGAGAGAGAGAGAGAGAGAGAGAGAGAGAGAGAGAGAGAGAGAGAGAGAAGAGAGAGAGAGAGAGAGACAGAGAGAGAGAGAGAGAGAGAGCGAGAGCGAGAGTGAGCAAGAGAGAGAGAGAGCGAGAGAGAGAGAGAGAGAAAGAGAAAGAGAGAGAGAGACAGAGAGAGAGAGAGAGAGAGAGCAAGAGAGAAAGAGAGAGAGCGAGAGCGAGAGAGAGAGAGAGTTTGAGTTTCAAAGTACCTTTATTGAACAGTGTAGCTTTGCAAATTACCAAAACCACTTACATAGAAGCAGAAAGATAGTCAGAAGAAATAACCAAGAAACAAACAACCAAAAAACCAACAAGAAGAAAAAAGAAAACAGCACAACAAACCAATCAAAAATTCAACACCAAACTGTCTCTGCTGACAGAACACAAAACATTCTTAACAGCCCAAATTTTAACAAAGTCATCAATCAAATTAACAAGTTTATAATATTTAAATTCAATTTGCAAACGAACAGCTAATCGCTGTTTAAAAAGAAACAAAACATCATCAGAACCGGACCCCTGAATATGGTTTTTCCGTGACCTCCACACAGCCAGCTTTGCCTCAGCCACAAGAAAACTTATTAACGTGTGAACGTTTTTTTTCTGAACTTGGTATTTGGGGCCATAGATGAAAACCACCAAGGAAAAAGGCTCCCCTAAACCCCCAACTAAGACCCGCAGAAAAGAAAAGAGACCAGTCAGACGCTGACATTCAGCAAACAGATGCTGCACCGATTCCCTGACCAAACAAAAGGGACACCCCTCCCCCGTGCTAGGATCGAGGTGCACCAGATACCGGTTTGTAGCTACGATCCCGTGTACGATCCTCCACTGGAGGTCACCCGCCCTTTTCTCCACGGGTGGTTTGTACAGGGACCTCCAACAGCCCTTCGGGGAAGACCCCGTGCCAAAAAACTCAGTCCACCCCGACACTCTAACATCCGCCAAGGAGCGCATGTTCAGCACCTTTACACAGACCAGGTACAATGTCTTTGTCCCAAGTGTGTCAAAACACCCCAATTGGGGTGTGGTCCATGACAGCAACTTGCTCTGATCCTCCTGCCACTCTTCACACGCCGGGGAGACTGTCAAGGAGGGAAAACCAAGCGCTATCCCATCCTCCCACTGAACAGCCGTTTTTGGGTCTCTCACAAAAGTCCGATGATTCACTGGCAGGGAAAGAAGAAGGTCCTCCACAAGCCTGTCCAACAGTCTATGTGAGTGCATCCCCATCAGTGCAGCCAGGTCCGCTGTGGAAGTCCTCAGGAGATGTCCCAGTTTCACACACCCGACATCCTTCAGCTTTGACCTCACAGTGGTGGAGGACAGGATCTGTGAGGAGACGAGGCCACTACCCAGCAGAGGCTCCTCAAACAACCACAGGCCGGGGGCTGAAGCTGTTCCTCTGCTGCAAACCAAGAGACGCCACGCTTGCAGTACAGATTTGTAGAAAGCCGATGATCCCGTTAGATCCAGATACTGGTGCTGAAGCAGGAACAAATGTTTATCGTAGCCACAACGACCAGCCCTCCTCAGTAAGACACATGCAGTGTCGACCCAGGGCAAGCGAGGGCCATAGAGGAGTCGCTGGGCTGTCCTCAGCCTAAAAGCCGCCACCCGTGAGGCAATATCAATCAGACCTTGACCTCCATCCCCCACTGGCAGGTAGAGAACAGCAGATTTCAGCCAGTGGTGACCGGACCAGAAGAAATCCACGATTGTTTTCTGAATTGACAAGATCAGCCCCGGAGGAGGGGGAAGTACTATCAGTCTGTGCCAGAGTGTCGAGGCAACCAAATTATTGACAACGAGAGTGCGCCCCCGGAAGGAAAGCTGAGGTAGCAGATGCTTCCATTTGGATAGTCTGGCACACACTCTTTCCGTAACACCCTCCCAATTCTTTTTGCAAAATTCCTCAGTACCCAAAAAAACACCCAGAACTTTCAACCCTTCTGTTTCCCAACCCAGGTTCCCTGGTAAGAGTGGGGGGGGAAACCACCCACCGACCTGCCCGAAGAGCGGTGCATTTCTCCCAGTTAACTTTGGCCGATGAAGCTTTCTGGAACAAGTCTAAGGAGTCACACAGTAGGGAAACATCTCTCTGTGAGCTAACAAAAACGGTGACATCATCAGCATAAGCGGACGCCACAATAGCACGCCTCCGACCACGACCAGGAAGAGCAAACCCCGCCAGCTTGGAACGAAGGCTGTGCAGGAACGGTTCGATGGCCAGCGTGTACAGGAGGCCAGAAAGGGGACACCCTTGTCTGATCCCCCTCTGCACTTCAACAGGAGAACTAAGCCCTCCACCTATCTTAACTAAACAAAAGGCATCTCTGTACAGCAGTCTAAGCAACGAGAGAAAAGAATCCCCAAACCCAAAAGCTCTTAAAGTAGAAAAATAAAAAATTAATGATCTACCCGATCAAAAGCCTTTTCCTGATCTAAAGAAATCATACCCACATCCACATCACACAGTGTACAAAGGTCAAAGACGTCCCGCACCAGAAAAATGTTGTCCATTATAGTCCGCCCCAAAACACAATAAGACTGATCCTCATGCACAATTTCATGCAGTACATTTTTAAGTCTGTTGGAGAGGACCTTTGAAAGTAACTTGTAGTCTGTACAAAGGAGAGACAGAGGTCTCCAGTTCTCCAACAAAGTCAGGTCTCCTTTCTTCGGCAACAGAGCCAGAACCGCGTGACGACAGGAATGAGGTAAGATGCCGTTCCTAATGCAATCCTGGAATACTGCATGAAGATCTTGGCCCAGTAACCTCCAAAAGTGCTTATAGAAGTCCACCGGTAATCCATCCAGCCCTGGAGATTTCCTCAACGCCATCTGCCCCACCGCCGCTGTTAGCTCCTCCAGGGAGACAGGGGAGTCCAGTGCATCCCTGTCAGCCTCACTCAGCTGAGGAAGTCCGTCCAGCAGCTGGTCCATACAGTCACTGTCACATGTCTGTTTCTGGAAAAGCATGCTGTAAAAATTCACCACCAGTTCCCTCATGGAGACCGGGTCTGTGGCGAGGGACCCCTCCGGACGACGGAGGCAGACTATTTGCTTTCTCTGCGACACAGATCTTTCCAGGTTGAAAAAGAAAGCTGTGGAGCATCCATGTCCCTTATGCTGGTGAAACGGGCCCGGATTAATGCCCTTTTGCTCTTTCTCGCAGGAATGAACTCAACTCAGCCTTTTTTTGTCTCAATACATCATGACGTGAGACTGAGAGAGATGATCCACTGGCTTCAAGGTTGGAAATATCCTTTTCTAGGTCAGAGATGACTTTCTTAACAGTAACGGTTGAAAGACTGGAATACTGTTGACAGAAAACTCGTATTTGAGCCTTTCCCACCTCCCACCACTGACTAACAGAAGCAAAGTCTGACTTCCTGCCTCTCCAAGTCCCCAAAAAAACTCAAACTTCTCACAGAAGGTTCTATCTAACAGAAGCTTAGTATTAAAGTGCCAATATGACACCCTCCTTCTACATGACTCAACAATAAAATCAAAAGTAATTAAATGGTGATCACTAAAGCCTATAGGATATATAGAGCATTTAGAAACCCTATTCCTAGAAGCATTCGTTAGATAAAACCTATCTAAACGCGCCCCACTAAACCATTCCCACCTGAATACCCTGACCCATGTGTATCGTCTTGCCTGTGGGTTATGGAGCCTCCAAACATCTACTAAGGAAAGTTCGGTAACAACTTTTGACAAAGAGGATGAGGACTGAGGGTGAGGTTCTACTCCAGTCCTATCCAACGTAAAATCCAATGTGCAGTTCCAATCCCCTCCCATCACAATAATGTCATTTTGCACGCGTTGCTTTAAATAATTCTGAAGTTGGAGAAAGAGTGAAGTCCTATGCGCACCTGCAGTTGGTGCATATACATTAATAAGACAAAAAAGAAAACCATTAAGTTCAACCCGGACAACTAAGGCCCTTCCCTGCACCACCTCAGTGTGGAAATAATGTTGAAATCCAATTTGGGTGAGAAAAGGACAGCCACCCCCGCAGAGAGAGTTGTGCCATGGGATAGGACATATTGTCCATCCCACCACGATGCCCAGTCTGGCTCATTGCCAACGTCGCTGTGCGTTTCTGGAGAGAAAAAATATTTAAATCTTTGTCATTAAACATATTGGAAATGAGTCTCTTTTCCTGTCTCCTCCCACCATTAATATAAATTTCCATCCTATTAAATAACCCACCTGACCTTATCCATTCAAAAGGAGGCAAAAAGTGCAAGAAATAGGTAGTGAGCTCTCAGCTCCCACAATTCTCAACATTTTTAAACTCAAGTAAGAAAACCTTTTGTCTTTGCTGCAGCTTTCAGCTGCACCGTAAACCTGCCACATGTTTCTAATCAACCTTTTTTTTTATCCGATCCAATCAAAATTAACAATTTTTGAAGGGTCACTGAGGTCCGGATGAATTTCTCAGGATCGGAGAAATAATCAGCCACTTTAACTTGTTTACCGTATGAGTCATCAAGGAATTCATTAATCTCCTCTAGGGTGTATAAATCCTCACTGCCACCTTGAGAATCTGCCAGGGAGACACATCGGAGTTCTGATTCACATTCCATATCTGATGGAGAAGGCTACGGCCTCAGCCACAGCCCCAGTTGTTACCTGCTCTTGGAAACAACCAAGCTCGTCACACCACCTTCTTTACCAAAACTGCACAATCCTGATCAGTACCACAGTCAATCTGAGATCCACCAGCAACCTGAGTGGTGCTTAAGGTGGACGCTGGAATACCAGCAGGAGCGGCTGAGCTGTCCTCCTCCTCCAGACCTGCAGCAGCTGAGGAGCTGCAGCCCTCCTCAGGGTCAGCGTCTGCGGCGCCAACCCCACCGCTCTCCCCGTCTCCAGGAACAGTGTCTGCTGCCGTTTCACTCACCCCCTCCTCCGCGGCTTCCGGGCCTGGGCCCTCGGAACGCTCAGCAGTTAACTTTTGCGGGCAGGCACTGCGCTTGTGGCCGGCGTCTCCACACTGGAAACACTTCAAGCTTCCAGTGCTGGCGTAAAGCATGTACTGTCCATCTCCGTGTTTAACCCTAAATGAGACATCCAGGCTCTGCTCCGGGGAGCTCAAGGAACATGAACACCTGCCGGCGGAACGACTGGACGTTCAGTTTCTCGCTTTTACAACCGAGCCCCACACTGCGGAAGCCGCTGGCTAACTTGCCGTAGCGCTGCAGCTCCCGGCCCAGCGCCTCATCCGGGATAAAAGGGGGGACCCCCGAAACTATGACGCGTACAGACGGCACCGCCAGCGGGGACACCTGCAGGTACTCCCCCCACCGTTACGCCGCTCACAATCAGCTCCGTAGCAAACCGCTCCTCTGACAGAAACACAATGACCCCTTTATTCATACGGGAGGCGTACGCCAGGTTCTCATGACCCACTAGGTCCCCCACAGCCAGCAGGACCGTCTCCACTGTTACCTGTGGGTCGGGCTGGACGCGGACCCCGTGCCTCAGTGAGAGCGACGGCGCCGGTGACGCCATCCTCCCCCGGGGCGACCGGCGGACAATCCGCTGTCCACCTCTCACTAGTCAAACCAAATATCCTCCAAACAAACAGTGTTGTACCACTAAAACCCCTTAAAACGGCCAAACACAAAAAGTCTAGTTGAAATTCCCTCCAAATCAGTCAACTCACCCGCTCTCGCCACGCACCCGCCACGCACACACCAACCTCCCAGCATGCAGTGAGAGAGCGAGAGAGAGAGAGAGAGAGAGAGAGAGAGCGAGATAGAGAAAGAGAGAGAGAGAGAGAGAGCAGGAGAGCGAGAGAGCGAGAGACAGATAGACAGAGAGAGCAAGAGAGAGAGAGAGAGAGAGAGCGAGATAGAGAAAGAGAGAGAGAGAGATAGAGAGAGAGAGAGAGCGAGAGACAGATAGACAGAGAGAGCAAGAGAGAGAGAGAGAGAGAGAGACAGAGAGAGAGAGAGCAAGAGAGCGAGCGACAGAGAGAGAGAGCAAGAGAGAGAGAGAGAGCAGGAGAGAGAGAGAGAGAGACAGAGACAGAGAGCAAGAGAGAGAGAGAGAGAGCAAGAGGGCGAGCTGGCAGAGAGATTCAGATTCAGCTGGAATCATGAAAAGATCCATAAATAAAGATCAGGAGATCTTACAGGTTTTCCTGAAACAAAAACTGTTTGTGGGATCGATCAATTTTAGGAGAATATTTAAAGATAAATGAACATTGAGATGATAAAGATTAGAGTTTATTCCACAAGAAAGACGATGAAACGTCTGAAAGAGAGGGAAAAGGATCCAGAAATGAGTGGATAGAAGGTTTAATGATTGATCAGCAGAGAAACATCATTTATACTGAATTTAAAAAATAAAACAGAAAAGATCAGAAAACTGAGAAAATATGAAAGAGATGAATGCAGAAAAGAAACAAGAGAATAAATGTTTGAAAAGATGATAAAAATCTTTCATAGACGTTTAAGATTTTTCTACTTTTTCTGTTTTTTTACCTCAAAGCTCCAGAAATAATAAAAGATTTCAATAGAAAGAAGATAAACTTAACAAAATGATCCAGAAATCTAATCTACATCCAGAAACTTAAAACCAAAAAGTCCAGAAGCAGATTTGATGAAGAGTTTATGCAAATGAAATTAAAAGTTTAAAGTTCAGAGGGAAGCTGCTCTGGTTTGAAGAGTTCTTGATCGAGACGTCCCAAACAAGATCAAAGACTTCTTGAAGGTCCAACAGATGATTTCAGAAAAACGAGCAGAGGATTTATGGACAGAAAGAAGCAAAACAACGTTTGTTTTATTCACTGATGGTGTCAAAGAGACCAGAAAGAGTCCAAAGCAAAGATCAGGAGTCAGTCATGAAAAGACTGGAAGAATCTGGAAGACATTTCCAGATTAGAGGTGAAGGAAGAAACAACCTTCAGTCTTTCATGGATTAATAAATGTCCACAAACACCCACACCTGGATCCCCTGCTGTCCTGTTTCTGATCCTCTCACAGTTTGGTTGTAAACATTTCTGACAGCTTCGTCTGCAGGATAAACTACGTCAAACACGTGTGGACAAAAACTCAGGTTCTGCTGCGTTCCTCTGAAAAATCAGGGATTTTGAGGGTCAGGATGATGAAAACAGGAAGCAGAGTGGCGCCGCAGATCCCATCGCTTTGACCCGACTCATCGTGGATCAGAATGGAGACGGACATTAATGGAAAAAGCTCTTTAAAATTCCTGTTGAAGAATCTTCATGAACCGTTGAGAACAACCAGGATTTAAATAGAAGAGATGATGAAGGTGGAGTGTAGGAGAGCCTTAAACATTCAGGCCAGTGAGACGAGTCCAAGCTGTCTCTGAGACCTGAAGAACCCTCACCGAGATCATCACGCTGTAAACACAACTGCACTCACTTTGAAGAGCTTTTGGCCTCCGTCCTGGTGTGTTCGCTGTTCAGCTGAGATGGAGTCTTTTCCTGGAGTGAGAGGTCAGGGGAGGTCGAGCTAAAGCACACGCACGCACGCACACGCACGCACACACACAGAAGAGAGGAATGACCGATCAGTCAGTGAAGTCACACACAGACTGTGGAGTCCAGTCTGTCCATTCTGCTACACGACCTGCAAGTGTTCTTGTTTTTATGCCATGATGGGGACGACAGCCTATAGCAGGACTCACTGATGCGGGACCTTTCACAAAACGCAGCCAATTATTTTTAATCATAATTGTTTGTTCTCACAATCTAACATCAGGGTGAGTTTATCCATAGGTTTAAAATGAGTTTATGATGTTAAACATAAAGGTGGAGTAGCAAACAGCTGGAGCAGCTCAGAGGTCAAGGAAAATGAATACATTTGGATAAGTGTGTACATTTGCGTAACAGTATTTATGTATTTTTAATTTTAATAAATACAAACCTTTAATTTTAGATTCACATAACTACAAACCACTAAACATGAAGCTAGATATTTAAATAAAATATCTATCCTTTAGCCTCCTGAGGGATAAACTTTCTGCATTTACATCTCACTTAACATGACAGCAGATGTACTGAGCTGGGCGGGCAGTAGGGGGCAGTAACGGGCCGGTCAGCAGGCCAGTGTTAGTGTTACAGACCTGAGGTTTGTGGAAGGCTCCTCAGAGACGGAGCTGGATTTGGAGAACAGCCTGGACTTCCTCTTCAACCCCAGAACTGACATGTGATGACTAAGGAAAGAGCGACTCCTGGTGGTGAACGGGCACCACAGCAGGGGCAGAAAAAAGAAAAGGAGGGTAACACCACTGGTTAGAGTCAGAGACAGTTAACCGCCACCAAGATGCAGAGACAGAATCATCAGAGGCCGATCAGGGACCAGAAGATTTGGTGTTTGGCGCATTAAGCTAATCCTCAGAGCTTTCTCCAGGTGTCAGTTTGTAGTCAGCGTACAGACAGAACTTACGAGGACTTCTTGCCCTGCTCTGGGGGGACACTGCCGTTGGTCTGAGGGGGCAGGGGGGAGCTGGTCCTGGACCCAGAAGGACTGGAGGAGGAGCTACCAGGGTCAGAGGTCAGCGGCGATGAGGTCCGGCTGTCGGGTCCAGACATGTAGCTGGGCGAGGAGACGGTGACGGATGAGGGGGTGATGGAGAGGGAAGGGGACAGGGGGGTAAAGGGGCTGATGGGGGACAGCAGGTCCGGCATGTTCTGACTGGAGCGCCGGCTCCGGCGGCCCTCCTGGTCGCCGGCTTTCCTTTTTTCTTTCCGTAGGAGGGACGAGGTGGCCTCCACGTCGCCGTCTTCATGTCGCAGAGCAGTCTGCACGCAGACACCAAAGCTTAACAGGTTACCATGGTAACTGCAGTGATGCATTTCAAAGGTCTGTCAGTGTAAAAACAGCTTTAGGTTCAACGTAGTGTCACGATGAAGAGAACTTTGACTTGCAGTTTTTTGTGGAAACTGTTTTCTTGGTTACCTCGTGTTAATTAGAAATCCAAAACATTTTAAGGAACCAAAATAAAATCCAAACAAGTCTAAAATAAAGAGTAAAAATGAAACATATCATTTAGCCTCTGTTAACATCACGTTTGTGACAGAAATGTAACTGTATGTATCCCAACGTATTGGTGACATTAAGTTATGATAATGCAACATTTCTGTAGCAAATTTAAGAAACAGGTTGAAAAAAAACTCAAATCCTCCTGACAGAAACATGCATCTCCAGACGTTCCTCAAGCATCTTGTTGGTGTGAAGCTCGGCCAGCCTGGAAGTCATGCTTCGCTTCTGGCAGACGCGTCTGTTGCCGTGGTTACCTCGTAGGTGGTGAACTGCGCCCGCAGGTCCGGCTCCGTCCCCAGTCTCTTCAGGTGTTTCTGGATGACGGTCTCCATCCCCAGCTGCTCCAGGCAGTCGGTCACATCATAGAAGGAGTCCTGGTCCGGGAGTACGGCCAGAGCCTGAAACAAAACGTTCATTACCAGTGAAACTCCCGGTGTGTGCCTCAGCACGCGAGATACATCTCTTCCTGTTAAAGTTTGATGCCCACTATTCTGAGAATATAAGTATTTAGAGCACAAACTACTAACAAACATCACAAGATTCTCATCCTTTATTCTGCTCACATCAGGACCAAATATCAGGTCCAAATACTACAGTTTTTGAACCATTTCTGCTACGCTAAAACAGTGCTAAAAGTTAGCATGCTGCGCCAGCTACAGCCAACGAGTCATTTCTACCATCTAGTGTTCAGTATGTTGGTAACATGGATTCAGAATCAGCTTTACTGTTCAGGGATGAGTTCACATGACAGGAAATTGGCTTCAGTTGTTCTGTTCTTATGTAAAGAATAAACAGAAGATAAATACAAATAAATTCTCTGGTTTGTTTTTATAAATGTCAATACTGGAAAAAGTTCCATCACTACAAAGTCTGTGGAGCCTGAACACAAACCCACTTATTTCCTGTTTAGGACAACGACGACAAGCCTTAGTGATTCGGACGGAGAGAAAAGCGCCGCTGAAGACTCGTCTGTTGACCACCATAGTGTAGATCAGGAGAGTCAAACTTGATCGGAAAGGCACCAAAATCCAAAACACACCTTAGGATAAACATTGAACACTCTAAAACTACATTTTCAAAACTTAAAAACGCACATTTTTAACAGGGACCAAACTCCAGACCCGGTACTGAACGGCGTCCGGTACAGACGGTCCAATACAGGGTAAAGGTTTGGGTTAAGATACCGGTGTGGTGCGCATCTCTGTACAGGACCGGTACCGGTTCCCGGCCTGGAAGTTGGCAAGCCCCGGTTGAATGGGAACGGCCAGAACATCATAAAACGAGGAGTTGGGGACATTTTTAATGTGGGGGGGGTCCTTGACCAAACGTCCACATTTCCCACAATTTGGGAATGAGAATGTGTTGCAATATGTTACCAGTGCAAGAGAACATCAGACCGTTAGAGATAGAAATCTGAAATGAAAGAATGAATGAACCAATGAGCTTACCTTGTTGATGAGGGTCATGGTTAGCATGAGCAGCTCTGCATCAGCTCCATTTTTCTCATGGAGGAGATCCATAATAAAACTCCAGGGCTTTGCTTCTGTAACACCAACACACATAAACACAGATGCACCCTGTGAAGCTGCAGTATAAGAGAGTATTCCAGGTGGTACCTCTCTTTCTGTCGACTACATTGATGGCCTGGATGAGCAGAGGGCTGTTGGACTCTGAGTACTCGACAAACACGATGAGAAGCTTCAGAGCCGTCTTCACCACCAGACGAGACTGAGGAGACACAAACAGTCAAGCGGCAGCATCACCTGTCTCACCTGTAAGGCTGTTTAGGATGGGTGGATCAGACAGGAATGCTTTCACTGTTCTTTAAGGTTTGGCCTCGGTATTCCCTGAAACCTGGAGTGTTCCACACATGCCTCGTTCACCTGCAGCTAATTACCTGGATCAGGTGAGTTCCACCAACAATGAACTGAAGACTTCATATTCCATCTATACTTAAGCATTAGAAGACTTAAGCTGCACACCAACTAAATAAGAGTTCTTTGTAAACTAATCAAGTTTTAATGCTACTTCGTACAAAAGTTGTAAAATCAAAGTATTTGTGATGAATTCCATCATAACTGACATCCAGACTCGTTTCATGTCGTCTAGAAAGTGGTCCCCAACCTCTGTGGGTCCACGGACCGGTACCGGTCCGTGGACCCACAAGGTTGGGGACCACTGTTCTAGAACACGCCGTTTCTCTGCTGGTTCAACTCGGATCTATTTTAGCTCTTTTTCATAACACTTGTCTCTTATTAGGATTAATTATGGTATACATATGATCTTATTTTGTAGTCATTTACCTTAAAAAGAACATTTCAACATCTAGAACACACATGTCAAAGTCAAGGCCCGGGGGCCGAATCCGGCCCTCCAGGTAATTCTATCCGGCCCTCCAGATTATTTTACTTTATTGTTATTAATGACTCGATGTTATCTTGTTCTCATTTCTAACTTGAATAATTTTGGCAAAACATATTTTAATAGAGAGTAAAATATTGAACTTATTTAAGGTTTAAGTTGATTTATTCTGGAATCATTTTCCTGCATTTTTATTATTCATAATTATGCTAAAAAATTACAGTTTTAAAGTTTAGTTTTAGCGTGTTCTATTAATGTTTCTCCTGTTCGGCCGCGACCTCTGGTGTGTTTTGGATTTTGGCGCCCCGTGCAATCGAGTTTGACCTTTCTGCTCTAAAGGGTTTGATTCAGGTCAGGTTTTTATTATATGTTAGTATTTAGCAGTTTAACCTTAAACGTCACTGACAGCAGAATAACAGACACTCTTCCCCCACAAACATATTAGTGAAGGAACGCAGCTTTGCATCAAAATGCTGCACTCCTTAAAGTGTTGCATTCTGGGTAAAGCGTTGATTGATACTGACTGCATGAACACGTAATTACTGTAAAGTGTCTCGTAGAAACACACAACGGATTTGATTCACGTCGTATAAACGGTTGAAGATTTACGGTGAGCTAAAATTAGCTAAAGCTAAAGCATCTGAGTCGTAAACAAAGGAAGTCCCTGATTGGCTGGTATTGTCGGGCTGGAGGTCAAACCCAACAGTGAAGGATTACAGAGCGTGTGATTGGTTTGCTCTGTAGCACCTCTCTCTCTCACAGAGTATCAGTAGAGACGAGGTTTACTCCAGAATGGAAGTTTGTCCAATAATCTGATACTTGATCCACAGCATTAGAATAAACTGAGATCTACTCTCTTCAGTCAAAAGTAGTGGAGTACCTGCAGCTAAAGTACTCACCAGACTTCCTGTCAGCGTGTAGAGCCACTGCACCGTCTCGTTGTGGCTGATGACTCCATTCATGCCGTCCACAAACAGCACGATCTGGCTGAGGGCTGAGAGCAAACACGTGGGGCAAGTTACTTCCACACTGTAATAGATTACAGTTTCATTTACTGTTATTTTAGTTTGTATTGATAGAAGTGATTCAATACTTCACATTACTGTCACAGATGCTGCGACTATGATGATTGTGTTTTTACTCGTCAGTTTGGTGCTTTTTCTGTTTGAACATGTTTGTTTGATACTCGAGTTACTGAGAAAGTAAAGGGTAAAAAGTAGTACTGTTTTTTATGTATAAAACATCAATTCTCTTCAATTTATTGATGAGTTTATGGTGTCAAATAAAGATTTTACTTCTCCAGGGCCCGTTCAAGAAGCAGGTTCAACAAATTCAGAGTTCAAACCTGAACTCAGAGTTCATGGACTCAAAACTCTCAAACTCTGAGTTTTGGGTTTCAGAACAGCTGAAAAAGTTTGATTCAATCAACTCTGAGTTGTTAGAACCAGAATCAGGTGTGAGCGTCGCGACCATAAAAAGCCCTGATCAATGGAGCAAAGACAGCAGGATTCACCATGGCAACGGGAACAAACACCTGAGTTTCATCCTTCATGGTGACAGAAACTGATGAGTTCCTGCAAACATGAGACTACCAGAAGATTTTCATCTGAAGATCAACACATCTGCAGCGGTAAAACAGAGAGAATCTCTCAGAGTTCATGTCTACATTTGAATCAGTTCATTCAGGAATAAATAAGAATGTCTGGAAGATTATTTAGACACTGGTTAAGGAATGGATCTTCATCTGTTAATCATTTAACCAGTAATCTGTGTAATCACAGGAATGACTGTTTTCCATAACCCCCCACCCCCCACCCCCATACACACGGATATCACTGCACGCTAAAAAGAAACTCTGTAGCTGCCTGGAATATGTTCAAATAAGCATTTATTTAAATTTAATTTTTAAGAACTAAACAATATTCAATGAGAAGTTTTTTTAGAATATATTTTCCCGTAGAACCCCAAAGCGGTATTTTGATGCATTCAAGAGTAATCCTGTAAAAACCTGCACTGTCTGCAGCAGCCCCTCCCATACCCATGAAAACGAGCGGTTGGAAACGTGCGGATGTAAGATCAATACCAACAGATCTCTCCAGGAGGAGTCTGTGCTGCAAGCTCCGCCCCCAGACTAACACCACCCAATAACATTTCCTCTGGATTAATCCAGCCTCCTCTCTACATGATCCTCTATGAATGGACATGTCATTTTGGTTTCTGCTGGTGGAAACGTGACGTCTCTAATGTGAATGTTCTCTAAATATTAATGAAGAACTCAGATTTGAACATCTTTCACTTTAAAAAGGGGCGGAGACCGCAGAGAACTCTGAGTTTCCTGAAGAAAACCTGCTCCAGACCAGGTTTCGTTCACAGACTCAGTTATCATGGTGATTGATTCTGAGTTCAGCTTAACCCGCTTCTTGAAACAGGATTAAGTTATCTCTCTTTCTGAAACTGGAAACTCAGAGTTTTCCTTAACTCAGAGTTCAGGAACTCAGAGTTTAAAAACAAACCTGCTTCTTGAAACGGACTCTGGAATCACTGAATCTACAAGCTTCTAATGACGCCTCAAAGTCCAAACGTTCAGGCAGCAGTCGACCTTCACTCTATCCAGGAAGTCACAGCAGATACAGACGACCTTTGACCTCTGCTGGTTGGTTGTTTTCTCTGTTTACAGATTGGTGGTCAGGCTGGATCCAGGCTCACCTCTCAGGATGTAGTTCTGGTAGTTGTGGTCGGCTTCTGCTCCGACTTTGATGAAGCAAGTCAGACCTTCAGAGGCAACGAACTCTGGGACCAGGTCTTCATCATCCTGCAGAGAACACCAGCAAACACATGAGGAACCTCCTGAGACGACAAACACAACAACAACTAAACAAAAACAACACAATTACACTATTCAACAACAATAATAACAAAAAAAAGGAGAACGTTGATGATGAATCTGTGACTGAAAACTGAATCTTCATCAACACCAAAGCAGAACAGAGAGAATCCTGAGGAAGGAAAGGATGAAGGTTCTCCTGATCAGAACCTTCAGAGGTTCATCTGCTTCACTGAAGAACAGGTAGAAACAATAAACTTCCTTTACGTCTCTGAAAAAGATTTTGTTTTTGTTTGTGTTGTGGATCAGCTGATGAGGTCATCACAGCTACGACTCGTCAAGTTCAGGTTTGATCTTCACTGACTGGTTCTGTTTGTCCAGCAGAAGCTCAGGAAAGTTCAGCTCATGAAAAATGGATTTCAACGTTCTCAGAAAGCGCAAAAACACGTTATCAGATGACGAGTTACCATGGCAACCATCTAAACCATCAGACCTGATCTGGCTGTGCTTCTGCAGAATTACCTGGAAGAGCTGCTTGAGGGAGAACAGAGCCCGCCGCAGATCCGGACCGTGGGAGTTGTAGAGTTTCTCTGCAACAGGAGAAGACGGACAGGAAGTTGGAGACCAGGTGATGACATCACAGACTCTACAGGGGGAGGAGCTTCGCAGTCAGAGGAAAAGGCAGAAGAGCATCGAGAGAGGAAACACAGATGAACTTCTGACGGCTTCCAGGTATCCACACCTGAGGAGGGGGAGGAGTCAGATTCTGGTTTAGATCAACATTTAACTTTACATCCTGACATTTTCTGTTGTAAAAAGTCCAACATCCGAGCGTAACAGAAAACATCCATCAGGACGCGGGTTTCCTGGAGAAGCTGCAGGTTTGTGAAGTTCTTCTGATTCATGATCAGCACCAGAACGGCTGCATTTCTGAGGCTGGTTTGTGCCGCCTGAGAAGGCCAAAGGCTTCGTGTTTCTCTGACAGCATTCCTGCAGATAAGTGAAAATAGAAAACCTGCCGGAACCGGTTGGACCCGTTTGTCCTCCAGAACATCAGCGGGGTTGAGACGGAGCTGAGACCTGCTCCGCCCATTCAGAAGAGATAAAGTGAAACGTTTCTGCTTCCAAAAGAAGCTAAAGAGGCAGCGGGTCAGAGCGGACCCGTCAGAAAACTCTCAGAACCACAAATCCTAAAATGAATCAAAGCAAACCAATTCTGTTAAATGAAGAATTCAAACAAAGGAGAGAAAGTTAAAGTTAAAACATCCAAACTACTTCAATGTTTTAAATCAGTCTGATTCCAAAAAAAAGAAAAACTATTAAACCATAAAAATGTTGCTTTAAATCCTAAAATTTTTACCACAGAAAGTTTTAAACAACAGAAAAACGCTTTCAAATATAGATCGACTCATAAGATCTTTTAAAAAGGAGAAAGAAAAAGGAAATCTGGAGGAATTACTGAAGAATAAAGAAAACTCCTGAAAAACAGAAAAATCTGAATCTAAAGATCTGATTTAACCTCTGGACCCTGAACGAAGGCTGTGCAGCCAAAGGATGGTAGAACCGGACCGGAACCGGAACCGCTTTGATCATCATGACTGAAGACAAACGGCTGAATGTGAGGAAACGTCTTTGTTGTTTCAGCTGCTGATCTTGAAGCTTTCATGCAGTTATGACTGAACCGGGTCTGAATGGGAGAAAATAACAGAACTTCTTCCTAAACGATCCAGATAATCGGCGTCCATTAACAAGAGGGAACAGGAAATGACTGTTTCAAACAGGAAGAGGCGGGAGTCGAACCTTCTTCCTCCCCAAATAAACGTGGGCGCTATTTAAAACCTGCAGGTTCTGAGGTGGTTTCAGCACAAACATCCGTCTGAGGAACCGGATCCTGTCAGAGAAGCAAAAGCGGGACTGAAATTTAGATTTTTGATGGAGTCAAAGGATTCCAGGTGATGGAGAAACTGCAGACCGTCTCCTACCAGAGTCCTCATTCATCACATCACTCGGATCAGTAAACAGAAGCTGCAGCTCTGTGGTTTCACCGTGATTTGCATGAGTCAGGCAGTCTGCAGACAGAGCCGCAGACGGAGCTGCAGTCGCAGCTGCAGACAGAGCTGCAGTCAGATCTGCAGTCGGAGCTGCAGTCAAAGCTGCAGTCAGAGCTGCAGTCACACAGAGCTGCAGCCGGATCTGCAGCCGGATCTGCAGCCGGATCTGCAGTCGCAGCTGCAGACGGAGCCGCAGCTGCAGTCGGAGCTGCAGACGGAGCTGCAGACAAAGCTGTAGTCACACGGACATACTGATGGATCTGCAAATGGAGCTGCAGTCAGAACAGCAGTCGAAGCTGCAGTCGGATCTGCAGTCGGATCTGCAGATGGATCTGCAGACAAAGCTGCAGTCAGAGGGACGGAGCTGGGGTGGGTCTGCAGTGGTGGGGATGGATGGATGTGCGGAGCTGCAGTCGGATCTGCAGACGGAGCTGCAGACGGAGCTGCAGACGGAGCTGCAGACGGAGCTGCAGTCAGAGCTGCAGTCGGAGCTGCAGACGGAGCTGCAGTCGGAGCTGCAGACGGAGCTGCAGTCAGAGCTGCAGTCAGAGCTGCAGACGGAGCTGCAGACGGAGCTGCAGTCAGATCTGCAGACGGAGCTGCAGTCAGAGCTGCAGACGGAGCTGCAGTCAGAGCTGCACACTGAGCTGCAGACGGAGCTGCAGTCGGAGCTGCAGACGGAGCTGCAGTCGGAGCTGCAGACGGAGCTGCAGACGGAGCTGCAGACGGAGCTGCAGACGGAGCTGCAGACGGAGCTGCAGACGGAGCTGCAGACGGAGCTGCAGACGGAGCCGCAGACGGAGCCGCAGTCGCAGCCGCAGATGGAGCTGCACACTGAGCTGCAGTCGGATCTGCACACTGAGCTGCAGTCAGAGCTGCAGACGGAGCTGCCCAAGGATCTGCAGTCACACGGACATACTGATAGATCTGCAGTCGCAGCTACAGACAGAGCTGCACATGGATCTGCAGTCAGATCTGCAGTCGGAGCTGCAGACGGATCATCTGAACCGCTGTGCTGGAACAATCCGTCCACCTTCAGAATTTCCCCTTCGACCCGTTACAGCAGAGAGTCTCCTTCATGGAAACGTGTCGTCAGCTTCAGTCTGTGACTCCACAGAAATAAAGAGGAAGAAGCCGAGAAGGATGGAAAGATGACTCCTGTTTATGTTTCCCAGACAGGAAGTGAGTCGATAAAGTCAGAGGGGTATTTCCTGTTATTACCGCTGCAGCTGCAGAAAATCCTCATGAAGATCTTTGATCAGAGAATCTGCAGCTGAACGTTTGACAATCAGGATGAAGGAATTCAGATTCATCAAAAACCTGCAGTGAAAACAGTTCAGTTTCCTGTTTGAAACCTCAGACGAGTCACGGATCAGCTGATCGATCGGCAGATCCTAACCGTCTGCGTTTGTCGTTTATCCCCAGACAGTTACAGCCCCCCCTCCAACCGCACATTTAGCACCAGCACCCCGACAGGAGGACACCATACGGACCAGAACCGCCCAGCAGGTTTGGATGCTGTAATGAGGTCATTAGTGATGCTCGCGGCGCGGCGTGATCGTCTGCGATCCACGATCTGCTCCGACATCAGAAACTCTTATAGATCAATCATAAGAATTTTGTCCTTAAACTTAAAAAACTTAAATTAGAATTGCTTTGAAAGTATTTCTGTTTCTGTGTTTATTAAACTTCGTTCTGAACTTTTGCTTCGGCTTCAATAAATATTTGGACTATTTTTTATTCCATGAGGCCTGAAGAAGTCCCGCCCCCTCAACATAAAAGCTCCGCCTCTTGCTCACGAGTGAAGCACTTTTACCATTGACTGTATATATGGGAACTGGAGATCAGGCCTTCCCATCAGGCCAGTCTTCGCCGTCACTTCATGTTACGTCTACCTCCATATTGCCAGTGGGAGCCGCGTGCTTTTACTGAAGCATCGGATTGGTCAGTTTAGAACATGAATAACTGGCGACCTGCAACCAGCAGGTAAGTCATATTTGGAACATTAAGGGGGAGGAGTTGATCAGTCCAGTTCCTACATATACAGTCAATAACTTCAACACTCATGAATCATCAGAACTTTCTCCACACTCCTGGCAGCAGAGCAGAAGTCACACGGTGTTTAGGAAGGAACTATTTGGAACAAAGGTGTGACTTCACAGCTCCTCCTCCTCCTCCTGCTCCTCCTCCTCCTCCTCCTGCTCCTCCTGAAGGGAGCGGAGGAGGAGAACTGTGGAGACGAGCTTAAACTCGAACCACGTCTTTACGAAACGCAGCAGAAACAGAAAAGTTCTGCTCGGACAAAGCCCTTCGACGGGGGAGGGGCAGCAGGAACTCTGGGAATTTTCCGGCATTCCCAGGGGAGCCGGCGCTAAAACTGGCCATGGGCTCACTGCAGTTCCAGAGCAGACTGCCAGAACCTCACGGAGCCAAACAGCTGATCCTCTGACTCAGAACCACAAGCAGAAACCACCGGGTCGTTCCGTCCCGCCGAATTACAGAGCAAACCTTCCAATTTTCCAGGAGTTCAGAGACGTGGAGCTCCTGCAGGAAACTGCAGCTTCACGGAGAACTGCGGCTAAAAATAAAGGTTTCATGAGGTGGAAACTGCAGCTGAAGCTTCACAGAACGTCATTCAGCTTCAGCAGGACGCCAGAAACACGTCTGAGTCACCGCTGCCGGGGGAGGGGCGCAGGACACGCCCAGGGGACTGCAGGAACAGCGTCCCAGGTGTGTCTGACGCAGGTCAACCGGCGTGATCTAATCTGCGGCGCCGCCAGTAAAACCCAGAGGTTTGTCTGACACGGCGAGGAGGGCGGAGTCAAACGATGGCGTTATTTACAGATTGGATTTGGGGGGGGGGGGTGTGTGCCCCCCCACGCTGTTCTTTACAAAAGTCGATAACGCAACAACGCCGTCATGCAGACACACGCCTCTGATCGCACCCCCACCGGGGCGAGCAGTAACTTTCCCCGGTGATCCTGGCGTGCACGTGCTCTCGTGCACGCTGCCGCTGCTGACTCAGACCTGCAGGAACCTGTGAAGATTCAACCCCGCTCAGAAGGGACGGGGCAGCGAGAGCGGCCTGGGGACCGCCCCCCGCCGGCCTGGGGACCGCCCCCCCACACGGATCCTCACCCAGGATGGAGTGCACCCGCACGGAGAGCTGGGTCCTCAGGATCAGGAGCGGCTTCTTCCCCCTCCTGTGGAAACAGCAGACGTCAGAGATCCAGCTCGGAGCCGCCGGGATTAGAGTTTGGAAAGAAGGACGGCGTGGAAAGAATGAGGAGCAGAGAGGCCGCAGACGACCTCCAGAAGAAGAAGAAGAAGAAGAAGCTCTCACGCCACGTCGTCGTAGACGCTCTCCAGCTCGTCTCGCTGCTCGGCCAGAGACGAGTCCAGGTCCAGGTAGTGTCCGCCGGGACTCACCTGGAGGGTGCAGTCCTCCAGCTGTCAGAGAGGAGAGAGGAGCCCGTCAGTATCCATGACAACGGGGGGGGAGGGGGGGGGGGTTCTGTTTGCTCCACAAACACTAAACTCATTACAGGTTGAACCAAAAACAAGAACTTTTGTTCTGTTTGAGCCGATGAGACCAAAACTTCAGGAAAATTCATTCCTCGTTTCAGATGTTGACCTCAGAGATCATGACAGGTGACCTTTGACCCTACATACCCTTTATATATTAAAATGATATTAAATAGTTAAGTCAGCTTGAGGGGCGGGGCACCTGTCGAACCAAGTCTGATGGATGGTGTGGGGTCAAAGGTCGAGTGTGATGGAAAGTCTCTTCCTGATCTCATTTGAGTTCATCTTGTTGAGTGAAGGACAGAAGCTGCAGGAGTTTGATCAGATATCGTCTCAACGGTCACACTATTGATGGTTCACACGCGTGTTCTCCATCCAGTTCACCAATGACCGCATTAGTCGACCATTGACAGAACGGTTTGTGGACGTTTACGGCTCGATGACCCTCAGCGGCTCGCGGTGACCTTCAGTTTGAAGGTCCAGAACCAGAACCCGGAGCTTCACGAGGCCTCAAAGGCCGAGAGGATCAGCTGTTCTGGAGCCCCCCCCCATCATAAACAGTTGTATTTCTGTCCGTCTGAGTCACCGCGCCGAGCCGGCTGCGCCGTGAGGCTGAAGGAACGCCGGCCGAGCGCCAGGACCTGCAGCGCCGCATTCCCCTCAGCTGACGAGCCCCGCCGCCACTTCCTCCTTCAGGCTCCCCCGATCCGTCTGAGCTGACCTTTGACCTTTCCCAGCTCGCTCCTGAGCACAGGTGGGAAGTTACATTTACTTTTACTAGAATAGAATCGATGTGAACGCAGGACGTCACTCTGCTGCTCGGATCCGGTTTCATGCAGTTTATTTTGGTTTCAGAACCTTCATCGGATCTCTGAATAAAAACGGTTTCAAAGTTTCTGGAGTTCAGACCTTCAGTGACCTTCAACACAGGAGGAGGACCACAGGTCTTCACTGAACAGAGGCTAACCGGGTTATTGATGCTCACTCGACAGGATCAGAGAATATCCTCAGAGATCAGAGAATCCCTCCAGAGTTACTAGAACATAAACAGGATGTGAACGCTTGACTGAAATTATTCTGAAAAGACCAGAAAGTTCACATCAGTCAGAATCCACGTATGAATGAATACTTTTACTGTTGGGGTAAAGCTCTGTTGGCCCCGCCTCTGATCCTGTCAACAGGTACCTGGAGGCGTCACGGGGCCGTCACTTCCAGACCGTGGCGTTCTGCGCTGCGACTCCTGAACTTTCTCTGGAGTTTTCAGAACCCTGAAGCGCCTTCACCGATTTACCATTTTTGGAAGTCGACTCCATCTCCACACCGAGACCAGATCTTTCTGCCGTCAGCATCCATGCAGAAGCAGAAAGATCTGCCGAGTCGTGTTAGCAGAACAAAAGCCGCTTCATTAAACTCCGAGTCTTGTCGGGACAGGATCACAACACCTCACCTGGAACAGGTCCAGAACTGTGTCACAACCAGAACCTGACCTCAGCAGATCATGGAGCGGCTGATCCTGTAGGAGACGTGTTAAAGTCAAGGCCCGGGGGCCGGATGAGTAATTCTATCCGGCCCTCCAGATCATTTTATTGTTATTAATGACCCGATGTTATCTTGAGCTCATTTCTAACTTGTATCATTTCGATGAAATATATTTTAATGGAGGATAAAATATTGAAAGTTATTTAAGGTTTAAATTGATTTATTCTGGAATAATATTCCTGACTTTTTATTATTCATAAATATGTTAAACTGTTTACAAATATTTTTTAGGCTGTTTTGGAGTCCAGCTAATATTCAAAGCTGCAGTTTTAGCTAATTTAGTTTTTTTTTTTCCCTTTCTTAGGACAAGCTTACCTATTATCTTAGCTAGATACTAGCTGTTTTGGCTAATCTAAGTTTTTTTGTTTTTGAGGCTAATATGACATTTAGCTAATATTTAAGCTGGCTATTCAGGATTTTCAGTCATTAGCTTCGGCGTTTTCAGCCGTCAGCTTCACTGTTTTCAGCTATCAGCTTTAGGGTTTTCAGCCATCAGCTGCAGCGTTTTCAGCCGCCAGCTTCAGTGTTTTCAGCTATCAGCTTTAGGGTTTTCAGCCGCCAGCTTCAGCGTTTTCAGCCGCCAGCTTCAGTGTTTTCAGCCGTCAGCTTCAGTGTTTTCAGCTACCAGCTTTAGGGTTTTCAGCCGCCAGCTTCAACGTTTTCAGCCGCCAGCTTCAGCGTTTTCAGCCGCCAGCTTCAGTGTTTTCAGCTATCAGCTTTAGGGTTTTCAGCCGCCAGCTTCAACGTTTTCAGCCGCCAGCTTCAGCGTTTTCAGCTATCAGCTTTAGGGTTTTCAGCCGCCAGCTTCAACGTTTTCAGCCGCCAGCTTCAACGTTTTCAGCCGTCAGCTTCACTGTTTTTAGCTATCAGCTTTAGGGTTTTCAGCCGCCAGCTTCAGCGTTTTCAGCCGCCAGCTTCAGTGTTTTCAGCTATCAGCTTTAGGGTTTTCAGCCGCCAGCTTCAGCGTTTTCAGCCGCCAGCTTCAGTGTTTTCAGCCGTCAGCTTCAGTGTTTTCAGCTACCAGCTTTAGGGTTTTCAGCCGCCAGCTTCAACGTTTTCAGCCGCCAGCTTCAGCGTTTTCAGCCGCCAGCTTCAGTGTTTTCAGCTATCAGCTTTAGGGTTTTCAGCCGCCAGCTTCAACGTTTTCAGCCGCCAGCTTCAACGTTTTCAGCCGTCAGCTTCACTGTTTTCAGCTATCAGCTTTAGGGTTTTCAGCCGCCAGCTTCAACTCAGCTTCAGCAGTTTTCAGCCTCAGCTTCATGTTTTCAGCCTTCAGCTCATTGTTTTCAGCCGTCAGCTTCAGTGTTTCAGCTATCAGCTTCAGTGTTTTCAGCCGCCAGCTTCAACGTTTCCAGCCGTCAACAGCTTCGGCGTTTTCAGCCGTCAGCTTCGCGTTTGCAGCTATCAGCTTCAGCGTTTTCAGCTATTCAGCTTCAGCGTTTCAGCATCAGCTTCAGCGTTTTCAGCTTCGATTTCAGGCATCTTCACATCTTCATGATCATCTTCTTCAGCCAAATTCAGCTTACAGCATTCACACTAGCATTATGACATGTAATGCTTCATATCTAGTTCATAATCATGTTATAAAGTTACGGTTTTAAAGTTTTAATAATGTAGTTTTAGAATGTTTAATAAATGTTTATCCTGTTTGTCCCGCGACCTCAGGTGTGTTTTGGATTTTGACCCTTTCAAACCCTTCAGCTGTGCTGCAAGAGGATCTCTGCCGGTTCTGTTCTGGGTTCTGACCGTATCCAGAGTGGATCTCCTGCAGGAGTTGGAGACATCTTCTTTTGGATCATCCGTTTCCCTCAAGAACCTCTTCTGGTTCTACCGGACCTGACCGTGTTCTGACCGAACATGACGATTCATGCTTTGTTCAGCGCAGTCGCTCTGCAGACCTCGCAGCATCCGGCTGCGCATCCGCAGACGACGGAAGGACCAGCTGAGGATTATCTGCTCGCCGCTGTGGCTATTGCGTCCGTCCGTCTGCTCGCCACGCTTATCTGCTGTTTACAGGTCCCACCCTCTTCCTGTACAGTCGGGGGGGGCTCCACGCAGCAGAGAATGGATGGAATGTCTTAGTGGATATCTTCTCTGCAGATCTAGCCGGCCTTCGCTCCGGCGCTGTGGTATGATGGTAACAATTAAGGAGAGAAGTGGAAGCAGCACTTTGAGAGATTCCAGAGGCTGAAACCACCAGCTGAGAGCCGCCGAGCAGCCGACGCCGACGTCCTGCTGGAGCCGCCGTCCTGATCAGGACTCACACAGTTCAGCTGCAGATATGTGATGTCATCGTTCCGTCATGACCACGACGAACAGACACTTCCTGTTTGGTCCTCCTGTAGATCAGCTGCTCCTCTAAAGGGAGGAGCAGGAGGATGATGGAGATCCAAACCGCTGAGGATCTCCGTCTCCTGACGAGAGAACAGGAGTGGGCGTGGTCCCATCCTTAAAGGTCAGAGGTCACAGCTGTATTCACTCGTTCCTGCCGACTGTCCGGTAAACGTCAGCCGTTTCATCATCATCATCATCATCATCAGGAATGATCTACAAACATTCCCAGACAGACGTGACGCAGCCGCCTGCGGACTTCAGCCTGCGCAGTCGAGCTGTTGTGTAAAAGTGACTCACGGCTGAGTGACGCTGCTGCGTTCACTTCCTGTCAGGAAACCCCGACTCCCTCCAACAAGCCGGAGTTCTCCAGTCGGAAACGACACGGAGAGCTGAGATCCGTTCTGACCTGCAGGTTCTGAGGGTCCGAAAACAGGTTCACTTCACTTCTGACGTACTCTTGAGCAGAACGTCTGCAGGCTCAGTGACAGAACAGTCGGAGGTTCGATTCCTGCATGAATGCAGGTCAACTTCAGGATGCAAACGATGAAAGACGTCCAACAGCAGCCAGAAGAAGAGAAGGAAGTCGTGAAACACCAGCAGCTCTTTCACTGAACCTGAGAAGTTTGACTCGTTTCTTCATTCTTTAAATTAAAAAGTTCTGTTGCCATGACGGCAGAGCTCCAGGAAGAGCGCCACGGCGGGTCAAACGGTGGTGGGTTCAGGTGTGTTCTCTGTGGAGGAACACCACAAGTAGATGGTTCTGAGGATGTCATGGATGAACAATCATCTGCTATTCTGGATCAGAACATCGGTTCTGATCCTCAGAGTTATGGGCCGGTCCACACAGGAGCTCCAGGAGGTCAAAGTTCACGTCCTTCATGGTTTCATCGTGTCTTCATGTCAGATTCTGGAGGCTGAACGTTACAGTAAATCTTTCAGTGACCCCCCCCCCTCCCCCGACCATTGTTTACAAACAAACAGCTGGATTGTTTTTCTGTCGGTGAGCTTGTGTACACACAAACATACAACCAGAAACAGGAATCTTTCAAAGGCGCGACTGCGGCGCCTGAACTCGAGTTCTGCCTGAGACTTCAAACTCCTTCAGATTTGTTTCAGGTACTGATGCATTCTGGGTAACGTATCTTCACGCACGTGAACGTATCTTTCTCCACGCCATCGTCCCGGGGGCTCCAGACACCGTTTACTTTGTTCTCACAGCTGATCGGATCTCCAGGAGTTCTGCTGGACCAGAACCAGCTGCAGCTTCACGACCACGAGAAGAATTCAGAAATATACCACGGAAGTTCTCCACCTTCAAAGGTGAAGGACGGAAGATGACAGAAGAATCGAGAAGATCCGATAATTAAGTTAAACCCAAAAGCCGAACATGAGACCCGGATCACAGATCCGGATCACAGATCCAGATCACAGATTCAGATCAGCACAGAAGGAACGACGGCAGACCAAAGTCCAAACAGCTTCGTTTGACCTGCAGGACTGTGATCCAGACAAACATCTGGTTCTGAAGAACATGTGTCCTCCGGTTTCCTCATGAACGAGAGGAAATGGACCAGAACCCGACAGGACCAGCCCAACCTCAAAGGTCAGACGCTGGTCCACAGAAACGTGACATAAGAAGCAAAAAGATCTGAGAACCTCCGATCTCCTTCTGCACACGGGCCGGGTCATCCACAGAACCAGCAGACCAGAACTTCCGGCAAAGACCCTCGTGAGAACCTCTGCGGGTCAAGAGTCCAAGATCTCCTTCAAGTCAGAAACTGCAAAGGATTGTGGGTAAGAGGGATTTCAGGAAGGAGATCCGAATCGTCCATCTGTTAACTGAAAACGACCCGGACTCGGCAAACCGGGCCAACCGGACCCCTCTGATCCCAGGTCTGCAGGTGGAACCAAAACCAGGAGTCTTTAGAAAGTTCTGGTTGGTAGGAGATGGAGATCTGGATGTGAAGGTTCTAGGAGGTCCAGCAGAGTTCTGCGGTTCGGTTCCCAACAGAACTTTTCTATAAGAACTGGTTCTGTTCAAACTTCAAAACTGGTCCTGAAGTTCCAGCAGAACCATCCCGGTGGAGCAAACAGAGTTCTGTAAGACCCGGTTCCGACCCACCTTGTGCGGCGCGTCCAGCAGCTTGTGAATTCCCGGGATCTGCTCGCTCAGAGGCAGGTTCTCCTCCAGGTCCACGGTCGGAGGTCTGCGCGGTTCGGGAAAGTTCGTGCAGACGAACGGGTCCGAGTCCTCCAGGAACTGGACCCGGAACGTGACGGAGGCCATGGCGGGAAGAGCCGCGAGCGCTGGCGGCGGGAGCAGAGGGGCGCGTGCGTCCGTCCTGCTCCGAGGAGACTTTTAAATGACAGGCGCGTCCACGAAGACAAGCTGACGGGGAGCGCGCACCCACACTTCCTGTGCGGACTGTCAAAGTAAAACACGCTTCCGCTTTTGATCATAAGAAACTTTCCTGCACAGTTTTTCTAAATGTTCATTTAGCTTATGTAGTTTAAACTAAAGCGTCCAGCGTCGCTGCTGGGTCTGGCAGAGAGGAGTTGTTCCACCATCTTTATGTCAAACATTCTGGAAATCTTCAGAAAGTTGTTACTGCAATGCATTCTGGGATTGGATCTGACTGAGTGTCCTGTGATTTACGTTTATAATAATGTTGTATTTTAGTTGTTTTCATGAAGGATTTCTCTTTTTTTTAAAGAACCCCAGATTCATGCTTTTATTGTGAAGGATTGTCAGATCAAAAGCTTGATGATTAGGGGGCGGAGTCCTGAGACTTGTTGAGCAGGATGATGTCATCATAGGTCTGGAGGTCAGTGGTGATGAACTTTCTGACTCCTCTTTATGTTTACGGTGCAGATCAGCTGTGACTGTGATCACATGATCACGTGTAACGGTAGAATGAGGCCACGCCTCCGCTTTCCTCTGGATCCTCACATCATAAACTAAGACGAGGAACCATGAGGGTCTTCCTCTGAAAGGCCAGACCTCAGGTCCCCACACCAGCAGCGCCCTCTGCTGGTAGATCAGATACAGCTGAGTCTGAGTCTTCTGGACCCAGACGTGTTGGATCAGTGTGATCGGAGAACCTGAGCCGACACGTCTGAAAGGTCAAAGGTCATCTGATGAGTAAAAGGGAGAAACAGTTTTTGTTTGATCTGAAGGCCTGAAACCTTCCTGAGGCTCAGAGGACTGGAGCTGAACAGAGAAGGAAAAGTGTTCAGGTCTCTGATCAGGTTCTGAGTTTCACCCCAGAATTCATGAACGGGTCAAAGCAGGAACCTCCAGAATCACAGCAGGAACCTCCAGAATCACAGCAGGAACCTTCAGAATCACAGCAGGAACCTTCAGAATCACAGCAGGAACCTTCAGAATCACAGCAGGAACCTCCAGAATCACAGCAGGAACCTCCAGAATCACAGCAGGAACCTCCAGAATCACAGCAGGAACCTTCAGAATCACAGCAGGAACCTTCAGAATCACAGCAGGAACCTCCAGCATCACAGCAGGAACCTCCAGCATCACAGCAGGAACCTCCAGCATCACAGCAGGAACCTCCAGAATCACAGCAGGAACCTTCAGAATCACAGCAGGAACCTCCAGCATCACAGCAGGAACCTCCAGCATCACAGCAGGAACCTCCAGAATCACAGCAGGAACCTTCAGAATCACAGCAGGTACAAACTCGCCTCCGCCAAAAGCAGCGTTCAGATCGAGATGCCTTCAGGCTGAGAGGGAAATCTGATCCACGTCTGAATACACATACGGGGCTAAAGGTCCGTCCATCCATCCATCCGTCCATCATCCATCCATCATCCATCCATCCATCCGTCCATCATCCATCCATCCATCATCCATCCATCATCCATCCATCCATCATCCATCCATCCATCCATCCATCCATCATCCATCCATCCATCCATCATCCATCCATCCATCATCCATCCATTCATCCATCCATCCATCCATCATCCATCCATCCATTCATCATCCATCCATCCATCATCATCCATCATCCATCCATCCATCCATCCATCCATCATCCATCCATCCATCCATCCATCATCCATTCATCATCCATCCATCCATTCATCATCCATTATCCATCCACTCATCATCCATCATTCATCCATCCATCCATCATCCATCCATCCATCCATCATCCATCCATCCATCATCCATCCATCCATTCATCATCCATTATCCATCCAGTCATCATCCATCATTCATCCATCCATCCATCATCCATCCATCCATCCATCCATCCATCATCCATCCATCCATCATCCATCCATCATCCATCGATCCATCATCCATCCATCATCCATCCATCCATTATCCATCCAAACATCATCCATCATTCATCCATCCATCCATCATCCATCCATCCATCCATCCATTCATCCATCCATCCATCCATCCATCATCCATCCATCCATCCATCATCCATCCATCCATCATCCATCCATCATCCATCATCCATCCATCCATCATCCATCCATCCATCCATTCATCCATCCATCCATCCATCCATCCATCCATCCATCATCCATTCATCATCCATCCATCATCCATCCATCCATCATCCATCCATCATCCATCCATCATCCATCCATTCATCATCCATTATCCATCCAGTCATCATCCATCATCCATCCATCCATCCATCATCATCCATCCATCCATCATCCATCCATCCATCATCCATCCATCATCCATTATCCATCCAGTCATCATCCATCATCCATCCATCCATCCATCCATCCATCCATCATCCATTCATCATCCATCCATCATCCATCCATCATCCATTCATCATCCATCCATCATCCATCATTCATCCATTCATCCATTTATCCATTCATCCATCATCCATCCATCATCCATCCATCCATCCATCCATCCATCATCCATTATCCATCCAGTCATCATCCATCATTCATCCATCATCCATCCATCATCCATCGATCCATCATCCATCCATCATCCATCGATCCATCATCCATCCATCCATTATCCATCCAGTCATCATCCATCATTCATCCATCCATCCATCATCCATCCATCCATCCATCCATTCATCCATCCATCCATCCATCCATCATCCATCCATCCATCCATCCATTCATCCATCCATCCATCCATCATCCATCATCCATCCATCATCCATCCATCATCCATTCATCATCCATCATTCATCCATTCATCCATTTATCCATTCATCCATCATCCATCCATCCATCCATCCATCCATCCATCCATCCATCCATCCATCATCCATTATCCATCCAGTCATCATCCATCATTCATCCATCATCCATCCATCATCCATCGATCCATCATCCATCCATCATCCATCATCCATCCATCCATTATCCATCCAGTCATCATCCATCATTCATCCATCCATCCATCATCCATCCATCCATCCATCCATTCATCCATCCATCCATCCATCATCCATCCATCCATCCATCCATCCATTCATCCATCCATCCATCCATCCATCCATCCATCCATCATCCATCCATCCATCCATCATCCATCCATCCATCCATTCATCCATCCATCCATCCATCATCCATCATCCATCCATCATCCATCCATCATCCATCCATCCATCCATCCATCCATCATCCATCCATCCATCCATCCATCCATCCATCCATCCATCCATCCATCCATCCATCATCATCCATCCATCCATCCATCATCCATCATCCATCCATCCATCCATCCATCATTCATCCATCATTCATCCATCCATCCATCCATCCATTATCCATCCAGTCATCATCCATCCATCCATCCAACTTTCTGAATGCCTTCTAGTGTTGCTGGAGTCTATTCCAGGACTTTAAGGTTCCCTCTGAACAGGTTCCATTTCTCTTAAGGGTCTAACAGGACTTAGAATCATAGTGAAGCTCCGAATCATGAAAGTGGAGAAAACCTTCCTGAACCAGGAGAACATCAAAACTCCACCTAGATAGGACCTTCTCACTGTGAGGGGAAAGGGCTAACCACTACACCACAGCACAGCTCGTAGACCAGGATAGGGATCACCAGGCTTCGAGGGCCGCAGTGTCTGTGCGATTCCCAGACATCTAAGCCAAGAACATGCCAGAGCAGGTGTGCTGGAAAACATGCAGGAACGCGGCCCTCGAGGCCCGGAGTTGTCTCTTCCTGTCCTGGAATAAACGAGCACACATAAAAAAAATGAACACGAACCCGAAACAAATACAGATAAATAAATATTTAATGACAACTGCTGGATCACAATCTCCAGAGAACCTGAAGAACAAAAAACACACAAAATCTAAAAAAACCAACAGAATGTTACTACGAACATGAATGAATGAATGAATACATGAATGAATGAATGAATGAATGAATACATGAATGAATGAATGAATGAATACATGAATGAATGGATACATGAATGAATGAATGAATGAATACATGAATGAATAAATTAATGCATGAATGAATACATGAGTGAATGAATGAATACATGAATAAATGAATGAATGAATGAATGCATGAATGAATGAATACATGAATAAATGAATGAATGAATGAATGAATACATGAATGAATAAATTAATGCATGAATGAATACATGAATGAATGAATACATGAATGAATGCATGAATGAATGAATGAATGAATGAATGAATGAATGAATGAATGAATGAATGAATGAATGAATGAATGAATGAATATCGTACACACATTAATGAATGGATGAATTTCTACAACTTTTTTCACAATAGAACAGATAAGACTTGTGATGTCACTTCCTGATTATTACAAAGCTCTTCATTACCAACAACAACACTAATGAACAAAGTGGATCAACACATCCGGCAGGTGTGGAAGCACACCTGGACTCATTCAGGTGAGTTTACCTGTCTTCAACAATAACAAGAGGAGCCAGAAGATGAAGAAGAAGCAGAGAGAGAATGAAAGAACGTGAAGGAGGTAGAGGAGGTCCAGGTATATGAAGGAGAAGGAGGAGAACACCTGTATGGAGACTCTGAGAGAACGTTCTTCTGTCCACAAACTCAGGAGGAACAGAAACGGTTTGTGCCAGCAGGGGGCAGCATTTCTCCATCACTGCACTGAGACTGGCTGCAGGATTTCATAAGAAAAGTGATGAAACTGGATGAAACACAAACACATGAACTAACACACACACATATGCATACACACAAACAAACACACACATGCACACAAACTCAAAAACACACAAAGACATGCACACACACACACACACCCCCCCGACACACACAGGACTTTGGCCTTTTAACCAGCGGCTCTCGATTGCCCCCGTGACTCAGAGGCCACGCCCCCTCAGCTCTGCTCATCTTCCTCCTCTGAACTGTGATCCGTCATGAGGTCAGAGGAAGGAAAGAGAGTGTGAAAAGAAGAAGCTGCTCTCCGACTCTGCTGCTCTCTGACCTGGAGGTGGAGACGTGCGATCCATCCCCCGACACCCCGACCTGAACTCGCTTTTGGCTCCGCAGCCCTGTTATGAGCCCCCGTCGCCATGGCAACTGTCTCCCGACCTCTGCAGAGCAGCTGCTTCTCATTTCGGCGCGCTCCACCCAGCCGGTGAGTGCAGTTTGGATCCTCCTCTGGTCTTTCTGGAGGAGGGAGCGACCTTTGACCCCAGCAGCCGAAGCTTTCGAGTTTCCTCAAAAGAAGATCCAGAAAACTGGAAGCAACAAACAAGACAAAGAAAAAGGAAGTCTCACCCTCCAGGTGATGACATCAGACCGTATTCAGATGGACCCCCCAGGACTGGAACACCCCATGACCCGCTGTTCTCTCCTCTGACCTCCTCCAGAAGGTTTTTCCTAAATCACACCGAGTGAAAACCTCAAGTCACTTTGAAAGTTTGTTTGCTCACATTGACCTAAGTAGAGACTTGGTGGGTTAGCTCGCTACGCTAGCCAGCTACAACAGTGTTGCATGCTGGTGATCTCCCCTGTAGCATGCTAGCAGCTCCAGTGCATTCAGCTAGCGAGCTCTGCTTTCCACTGGGGAGCTGGCTAGCGTAGCGAGCTAACCCACCGAGTCTCCCCTTAAGCCACCACAGAACCTGTACAAACACATTTGTGGCCCTCATTTCTGAAACCATGTGGGCCCACTTGGCTTCACTGTCTGGGTCGCCTCACCTCACAGAGATGGATGCCCCTTTGAAGTGAAACAGGAAGTTGAACTGTCAAAGTAAAAGCTCTGGACAGCCCCCCCCCAAGTCCCATAGACTTCCATTGACAAACAGACATTTCAGTCATTTTGTTTCTAATTTTGTTTAAAGATTTTATTTTCTTTATCACCACTTATTCAAGTTATAAGCCGTCCAATCAGAAGCTTCAGTAAAAGCCCGTGGCTCCCGCCGGCCCCGCCTCCAATGTTTGATCGACAGATTCCATCAGTGGGAGGGGTGTGGACTTCCATCAAGCTCACTCCTGATTGGTTGACAGTAGTTCCTCAGCCTAATCGCAGTCGACGGGTTGCACTCGCGGTAGACGTACCAGGAAGTGGCGGCGAAGGCTCTGACCTCAACACTCGATATGTCCAGTTCTTACTCAACGGTGTGTGGATGGAGAGGATCAGGGTTGATTGGTGTTTGGTGTATGACCCAATCTGCGGCTGGGATTCGATGACATCATCGTTGTTGTTCTTGGCGTCCGGCGCTGAACTCTGGAGGGTCTTCAACCTTCTGAGTGACCAGAAAATGTACAGACCGGACCGGACCGGAACCGTAACGATGGAGAGAAAGAGCAGACTGCTGGTGCCATCAATTCGTTTAACGTTTATATCTTCACTGTGATTTTAAAAATGAAAACAAATAAACAAACAAACAAACAAACATGTCGGATTCATGACGTTTGTCATCAACATTCTCTGGAGAGTTTGGACCAAACTTTTACAGACATTTTAAAACTACAAACTGGAGACGAAAAAGAAATGTTTCCTCGTTTATCACGAGTTACGTTCAAAGAAAAGCAGCGTTTGAAATATTTGAAAACTTTTTTAAAACAGACGTGAAGATTTTTATACTTTTGTTTAACCCTGAGTGACGCTTAAACACAAAATCTTCTCAACCATTAACTGTCACATTCAGCAGTGTTTGCCCCTCCCCCTCTGCCCTCACCTGGGTGGAGAGTGGATCTGCCCTCCTCAGGTTAATTAAGAAATTGATTGTTGGTTTTCCAGTGTCTTGTGTTCTCAGCTCTATTGTTAAGTTTTTCTCATCAAACTATTGTTGCTCTGCGATCAGGTTCGAGTCCTTCTCGCTCTCGGGTTCCATCCTACCAGCCGTAACATTAACACGATAATTCCAGAAGATTCTGAAGGAGAAAAGCGTCTTGAGAATCTTCTGGAAGTTACTGTAGATCAAAGAACAGAAGCTCTGAATGAGAACACAGATCTGATCACAGGTTTCAGTTGATCTGACGAACTGAAAACATTCAGGAGATCGTCTGCAGCATCATCCTGTTACCATGGAAACCACAGCAGAGCAGGCAGCAGCGTGTCGGTGTGTGGCAGCTCTGGTTCCGGTCGACCCAGACCTTGGAGGACCTGGACCTTGGCTCGGTCACAGCAGTCGGAGCCAGATCACCCCACGAACACGAGCCACCAGCTCGCCAGCTCTTTCACAAGTGCTGCATCCGCAGGGAAGAGGGAAACTCTCAGGATCAGATAAACAGGCGGGCTGGACTTGTGCAAGCTCTGTGGGCCGGGGGGGGGAGGGGGGGGGGGGCACGATGACTGATGGACGGACACCCCCTCCTCCACAGGCAGAGGCTCTCAGGGCTGCAGCAAAGCCTGAAGCTGCAGTCGACTCTGAAGGCGTCATCTTCACCCAGGAGCGCCGCCGTTTGCTTGGGCTTTGTTTACTCAGCAGTTTTTAAAGTCGGGTTAATGCTTCTTATAATCGTCAATATTAAACTTTCTGAAAGTTGAAAATACTGATGATTGTTTTCTTCCTGCTTTATTTAATTGGTTTTCTCTTTTGTGGTTTCCATTTCCTGTTTGGGCTGATCCAAATGAATGAATGAACGAATGAACGAATTAATTAATAAATGAATGAATGAATGAAAATCAAATGAATTAATGAAAAAAAACAAATGAGTAAATAAATGAATGAACAAACGAATGAATAAATTAATGAATGGAAATTGAATGAACAAACAAACAAATGAATGACTGAATGAATGGAAATCAAATGTATTAATGAACACATAAACCAATGAGTGAATGAAGGAATGAACGAATTACTAACTGAATGAATGAATGGAAATTGAATGAATGAATGAATGACAGAATGAACAAATAAACAAATGAATGAATGAATTATTCTGTCTTTTGGCCTGCAGGAAGTATTCTTTTAAAGGTGGAGATCTGCAGTCAGACGGTCATCAGGTTTGCAGACGATGTCGTCGTGTTTCTTGATGCTCGTCTGTTTTCTTCACACCAACAGATCCAGTTGTGGGCGTGGCTAATGTTTACGAGGTTTCTGTTTTTTTCCATTCCCTCCTCTCCGGTCATTCTCCACCAGCGTGAACCTTCGAGAACGCTCGGCCTGCAGGTCCAGGTTGTGACAGACTGCTGCAGGTATTTCCAATGTCTAAGTTTAGAAGCAGGTGAGGTGAAGGCTGGAGCCAGTTATTTAAAACTCATTCAGGACTAAAATAAATCACTCCAAAATTCCTCTGGAGATAAGACTGTCGTCATGCAGCTCAGGTGAGGGAAAACACGCTGAGCTGAAAACCTTTGAGGGAATGAATGAAAATGTTGCTTTTTAAGAGAATCTGCAGCTTCAGGATTCTGATGTTCCAGTCTGGAAAACTGCAAACATTTAATGTTAGTTGGAAAATTCAATTTGAAGAGTTTGTAAAACTCTGAGTCAAAGGCTTTTGTCATCTGTTTATTGTTGTTCTTTATTGAATTTCTATCAGTTTTTTCTGTAACACAGAAAACAAACAAGTGAAAAATAAAATGAATAAAATCAAACATCTTCAGAAAAAACAAAAACAAACAAACATGGAGAATGAAGTTAAATGAAGTTCAGAGGTTGGGCAGAACCCCTCATGGACGCGGGTCAGCGGACCTCAGAGATCAGCTGTTTGGATTAAAGTTCACTGAGTCAATGAGTGTGTGTGTGTGTGTTAGGGCTGCCACGATTAGTCGACTAATCGATGACTAATCGACTATTAAAATAGTCGACAACTAATTTAATAGTCGATTAGTCGTTACTGTATAATATATGGAGTCAGGCTGTAGTGAAGTTGAAAGTTATAATGACATTCTGCTAGCTTTTTAGACTATTTTGGCATTTATTAAGGGTTCAGGCTATTTGGAGTTTAGCTAATATTTTAGCTTCATGCTAGCTATTTTGGCTAATTTAGGCTTTTTCAGTTTTTTAGGCTAATTTGGAATTAAGATAATATTTCAGCTACATATTAGTCTTTTGGCTAATTTAGGATTTTTTTCAGTTTTGTAGGCAAATTTGGAGTTTAACTAATATTTCATTTACATGTTAGCTAGCTAATTCTAAATGTTTACAGTTTTTTAGGCTAATTTGGAGTTTTTCTATTATTCCAGCTACATGCTACCTATTTTGGCTAATTTGGAATTTTTACAGTTTTTTAGGCTAATTTGGAGTTTAGCTAATATTTCAGCTATATGTTAGCTATTTTGGCTAATTTGGATTTTACAGTTTTTTAGGCTAATTTGGAGTTTTGCTATGTCTTCAGCTACATGCTAGCTATTTTGGCTAATTTGGAATTTTTACAGTTTTTTAGGCTAATTGGGTTTAGCTAAATATTTCAGCTATATGCTAGAGATTTTAGCTTATTTGGATTTTTTTGTTTTAAAGCTAATCATATTTCAGATTTTCTTTACATCCACTTTGTGCATGATCCGATTAGTCGACTAATCGGAAAAATTAATCGATGATTAGTCGAGTATTAAAATAATCGTTTGTGGCAGCCCTAGTGTGTGTGTGTGTGTGGGGTGTGTGTGGGTGTGTGTGTGTGTGTGGGGGGGTGGGTGGTCAGTGACTCAGCAGATCTGCAGAAGTTTTCTGTCGGACTCGTTCCTTCTGACAGAAACTCACAATAATCTAAAACAAAAACGACTTCTTCTGAAGAAGTTCAAACACAAGTTTGGTTCAAAGTCAGAGTTTGTTAATGTCACGGAAGACTGTAGACGGACAGACGGTGTGAAGAACCCAAAGGGATGTTCTGTTGTCACGGAAACCATCTGAATGACAGATGCAGCCACTAAAGGAAATGAAGAAAACCAGCAGAAGCAGTTCTAAGAAAGATTGAATGAAGAAGAGACAAATCAAGAGAACAACTGAATAAAAGTGAGAGCTGAAGCTCCACAGGAGAACATGGAGGATCCTGATGGAAGAAGATTCTAGATCCAGACTTCAAACATCAGACGTTACTGAAGAGAGACGTGGATGAAAACTTCAACTTTACTCACAACAACATATCTGAAAATGGGACAACTAGAATCCCTGAAACACGGAGGAAGAAGCATGAAACCTTTCTGTGGCTGCAGCAGAACAAAGTCAAACTTCAGAGACGAATCAATGCGAAACCAGGACAGACTTCTGACCTTTAGACGCCGATCGTCTCGAGGTTTCAATCAACAAAACAAACATGTGAGAAATGAGACGTCAGAGAACCCGACCAGGCGGTTCTGGACGTGCTCCAGGATGACGGAGCTGAAGAACGCTGCAGGAACATCGGCTTCAGAGAACGTCCTCTCCTCTCCATCAAGATCTTTGGGAAGGAATGAACCCAGTGATCCGGTTCTGTCATCATGTTGGGTCCAAACCGGGACGGGAACGTCAGCTGAAGAACCGCAGGAGGAAGAACAGAGGAACACTCGCAGCTCCATCTGGAGAAACAGAAGAAAAGATCTCCTTTTCTGAAATTTGCTTTAAAGAGCACAAAAACCCAAGAGACGGGAGTGTTGCATGATGGGAAATAGTGAGCAATAACAGCTACAAATGACAGTACGTCTGTGGAGAAGAGACTGGAAAAAGACACCAGAAAAACTGGAGAGTGGATCCAAAAATGATCGAAGAAAATGAAAAGATGCAAAAGTTTATGAAGTAAAAACCAAAATGAATCATAAAAAATGATAAATGCAAAAAAAGAAAAGAAACACCAGGATCGATTTAAAAATATCTCATTTTTAATCATGGATGAGAAGCGAAAGATTTCTCCAAAGTCGTAATGACATGAACAGCTGCTGCAACGAGAAGAACGCAAAGTCCCAACGACGAGCAACGAGGAACCACAAACCAACGTCAAAGTGACAGCAGGACGTTTGATCACAACCATTCAAACAAACAAACAAACAAACAAACAAACAAACAAACACATGAACTGAAGAAGCAGCTGCCAGCGTTTAAATGTTTGTCAACATCAAATGATCTCGTGACGACAACAACGATGTATCACTACAGAGAATCGGAGGGACCGCTGGGCCCGGTTCTGGTGTCGGACTTGAATTAGGTCGTGTTTTTAACCGAGAGGATCCGAGTGGAGTTTGTGAGGACGTCCTACAGACATGAAGGTGTCACGTGCACGCCCCGTGCACGCAGCATGTGTACACTCAGTAAGGAGTCATTCTCACCTGTGGAAGGACGCCGTGCGTCAGCATCACCTGCATGATGGAGTACATCATCCTTACCGATACTTTACCACACACGACAGCGGGACGTCCCATTGGTCCCAGTACAGGTGAACCCCGTACAGGTGTGACCTTTCAGAAACACCTGATCAGGTGATCATGAGCAGGTGGAGCAGAGATCACTGGGAAATGGTCCAGAGCCCCTTGAGTTTCGGGGTCGGAAACCCCTGACCAACACAGGTGTGACGCTGCTGGCAGGTACTCTGCTTCTGAACCGGTTACTGAGAAGAAGTATCAGCTGGTGGAACCAGACTCACCTGTTCCTGCAGGAGACGGAAGACTCCTCCTCTACCTGAGGTGGATTCATGAGTGAACTCAGGGGTACAAATACTACAGGGGAGTACAAATACTACAGGGGAGTACGAATACTACAGGGGAGTACAAATACTACAGAGGAGTACAAATACTACAGGGGAGTATGAATACAACACGGGAGTACAAATACTACAGAGGAGTATGAATACAACACGGGAGTACAAATACTACAGAGGAGTACAAATACTACAGGGGAGTATGAATACAACACGGGAGTACAAATACTACAGAGGAGTACAAATACTACAGGGGAGTATAAATACTACAGGGGAGTACGAATACTACAGGGAGTACAAATACTACAGAGGAGTACAAATACTACAGGGAGTATGAATACAACACGGGAGTACAAATACTACAGAGGAGTACAAATACTACAGGGGAGTATAAATACTACAGAGGAGTACAAATGCTACAGGAGAGTACAAATACAACAGGGGAGTACAAATACTACAGGGGAGTACAAATACTACAGGGGAGTATAAATACTACAGAGGAGTACAAATACTACAGAGGAGTACAAATGCTACAGAGGAGTATAAATGCTACAGAGGAGTACAAATACTACAGGGGAGTACAAATACTACAGAGGAGTACAAATGCTACAGAGGAGTACAAATACTACAGGGGAGTACAAATACTACAGAGGAGTACAAATACTACAGGGGAGTACGAATACTACAGAGGAGTACAAATACTACAGGGGAGTACAAATACTACAGGGGAGTATAAATGCTACAGAGGAGTACAAATACTACAGGGGAGTATAAATACTACAGAGGAGTACAAATGCTACAGAGGAGTACAAATACTACAGGGGAGTACAAATACTACAGAGGAGTACAAATACTACAGAGGAGTAGAAATACTACAGGGGAGTACGAATACTACAGGGGAGTATAAATACTACAGAGGAGTACAAATGCTACAGAGGAGTACAAATACTACAGGGGAGTACAAATACTACAGGGGAGTAAAAATACTACAGGAGAGTACAAATACAACAGGGGAGTACAAATACTACAGGGGAGTACGAATACTACAGGGGAGTATAAATACTACAGAGGAGTACAAATGCTACAGAGGAGTACAAATACTACAGGGGAGTATAAATACTACAGAGGAGTACAAATGCTACAGAGGAGTACAAATACTACAGGGGAGTACAAATACTACAGGGGAGTACAAATACTACAGGAGAGTACAAATACAACAGGGGAGTACAAATACTACAGGGGAGTACGAATACTACAGGGGAGTACAAATACTAGAGAGGAGTACAAATACTACAGAGGAGTACAAATACTACAGGGGAGTACGAATACTACAGGGGAGTACAAATACTACGGAGGAGTACAATTACTACAGAGGAGTATGAATACAACACGGGAGTACAAATACTACAGAGGAGTACAAATACTACAGGGGAGTATAAATACTACAGAGGAGTACAAATGCTACAGAGGAGTACAGATACTACAGGGGAGTACAAATACTACAGAGGAGTACAAATACTACAGGGGAGTACAAATACTACAGAGGAGTACAAATACTACAGAGGAGTACAAATACTACAGGGGAGTACGAATACTACAGGGGAGTACAAATACTACGGAGGAGTATGAATACTACGGAAGAGTATGAATACTACAGGGGAGTACAAATACTACAGGAGAGTACAAATACTACAGGGGAGTACAAATACTACAGGGGAGTACAAATGCTACAGAGGAGTACAATTACTACAGAGGAGTATGAATACAACACGGGAGTACAAATACTACAGAGGAGTACAAATACTACAGGGAGTATAAATACTACAGAGGAGTACAAATGCTACAGAAGAGTACAAATACTACAGGGGAGTACAAATACTACAGAGGAGTACAAATACTACAGAGGAGTACAAATACTACAGGGGAGTACAAATACTACAGGGGAGTACAAATACTACAGAGGAGTACAATTACTACAGAGGAGTATGAATACAACACGGGAGTACAAATACTACAGAGGAGTACAAATACTACAGGGGAGTATAAATACTACAGAGGAGTACAAATGCTACAGAGGAGTACAAATACTACAGGGGAGTACAAATACTACAGAGGAGTACAAATACTACAGAGGAGTATGAATACAACAGGGGAGTACGAATACTACAGGGGAGTACAAATACTACGGAGGAGTATGAATACTACGGAGGAGTATGAATACTACAGGGGAGTACAAATACTACAGGAGAGTACAAATACTACAGGGGAGTACAAATACTACAGGGGAGTACAAATACTACAGAGGAGTACAAATACTACAGGGGAGTATAAATACTACAGAGGAGTACAAATGCTACAGAGGAGTACAAATACTACAGGGGAGTACAAATGCTACATAGGAGTACAAATACTACAGAGGAGTACAGATACTACAGGGGAGTACAAATACTACAGAGGAGTACAAATACTACAGGAGAGTACAAATACTACAGAGGAGTACAAATACTACAGGGGAGTATAAATACTACAGAGGAGTACAAATGCTACAGAGGAGTACAAATACTACAGGGGAGTACAAATACTACAGGGGAGTACAAATGCTACATAGGAGTACAAATACTACAGAGGAGTACAAATACTACATGAGAATACAAATACTACAGAGGAGTACAAATACTACAGGGGAGTACAAATACTACAGAGGAGTACAAATACTACAGAGGAGTACAAATACTACAGGGGAGTACGAATACTACAGGGGAGCACAAATACTACGGAGGAGTATGAATACTACGGAGGAGTATGAATACTACAGGGGAGTACAAATACTACAGGAGAGTACAAATACTACAGGGGAGTACAAATACTACAGAGGAGTATGAATACAACACGGGAGTACAAATACTACAGAGGAGTACAAATACTACAGGGGAGTACAAATACTACAGAGGAGTACAAATACTACAGGGGAGTACAAATACTACAGGGGAGTACAAATGCTACATAGGAGTACAAATACTACAGAGGAGTACAAATACTACAGGAGAGTACAAATACTACAGAGGAGTACAAATACTACAGGGGAGTACTAATACTACAGAGGAGTACAAATACTACAGAGGAGTACAAATACTACAGGGGAGTACAAATACTACAGAGGAGTACAAATACTACAGGGGAGTACGAATACTACAGGGGAGTACAAATACTACGGAGGAGTATGAATACTACGGAGGAGTATGAATACTACAGGGGAGTACAAATACTACAGGAGAGTACAAATACTACAGGGGAGTACAAATACTACAGAGGAGCATGAATACAACACGGGAGTATAAATACTACAGAGGAGTACAAATGCTACAGAGGAGTACAAATACTACAGGGGAGTACAAATGCTACATAGGAGTACAAATACTACAGAGGAGTACAGATACTACAGGGGAGTACAAATGCTACATAGGAGTACAAATACTACAGAGGAGTACAAATACTACAGGAGAGTACAAATACTACAGAGGAGTACAAATACTACAGGGGAGTATAAATACTACAGAGGAGTACAAATGCTACAGAGGGGTACAAATACTACAGGGGAGTACAAATACTACAGGGGAGTACAAATGCTACATAGGAGTACAAATACTACAGAGGAGTACAGATACTACAGGGGAGTACAAATGCTACATAGGAGTACAAATACTACAGAGGAGTACAAATACTACAGGAGAGTACAAATACTACAGAGGAGTACAAATACTACAGGGGAGTATAAATACTACAGAGGAGTACAAATACTACAGAGGAGTACAAATACTACAGGGGAGTACAAATACTACAGGGAGTACAAATGCTACATAGGAGTACAAATACTACAGAGGAGTACAGATACTACAGGGGAGTACAAATGCTACATAGGAGTACAAATACTACAGAGGAGTACAAATACTACAGGAGAGTACAAATACTACAGAGGAGTACAGATACTACAGGGGAGTACAGATACTACAGAGGAGTACAAATACTACAGGGGAGTACAGTCAATACAGAGAAGTATAATGAAGTACAGTCAGTACAGTGAAGTACTGTGAGTACAGTAAGTACAGTCAGACGTCTGTCGTCATGCTGCGTGTGCTGAACCCTGCTGGGATTTGAACCTTCCCCCGACCCCATCAGCACATGTTGCTTAGTTTCGGCAGCAGGCCGCTCTGAGGGGGCCGCTCTCCTCGCTGCCATCTTCTCCCCACATTCTCAGCCAATCGGAGAGCGCAGCCTCTGGGTGAGGGGTGTCCGTAACCTCTGCTGGCCCGCTCGTCCCGCTGCTGTTGCTCAACGGTCCTCCTCTTCCTTCTCCTCGCCGGGTTTCTGCATTTCCCGCTCCCCAGAGGAGTCCTTTCAAAAGCCGCTGATGCGGAGCGGCCCCCGTGCAGCTAACGAGCAGATGGGGGTCCAGTTTCTGACGGGACGGCGGCCGGCGTCCTCCGGTCAGCGGCAGACCTAACGGAGTTTCTCAACAGCATCTCTGCTTCAACCGCTGCTGACAGGAAGCGTCAGCACCAAATCCTCTCTGAGCTACAGCTGTGAGCGGCGATGACGGCCCCCACCGCTGTCAAACCCCCGGGGCGCGGCCTCCGTCTGCAGGACTGACGGTTAAAAGACCTCGAGGTCACAGAGGTCTGCTCCCTGACGGTGACGACAGGTCCGACCCGTATTCATACATCTGAGGATGAAAAACATCTTCATGTGTGGAAGCAGGACTGCACGGTGGTGGAGTGGTTAGCACTCTCCCCTCGCAGTGATACGGTCCTGGTTCAAATCCTGGGGGGTCCTGTCTGTGTGCATGTTCTCCTGGTTCACGATCCAAAAGAACGATTCACGTGTGTGGTTCTGCAACAGACGGACGACCTGTTCAGGGGGACCCACCAGTATCTGGATAGGCTCCAGCAACCCTGTGACCCTGAAAGGGGATTCAGCAGGTTCTTAAGATGGACAAATGGATGCATGATGAGGCCGTCTTCAAGAAAATCTCTTCTGGGACGAGTTTGGCTGTGGATGAGCGGCTCAGTGGCTGCATGTTGGACTGGTGCATGGGGATCAGGGTTCGATTCCCGGGGGCAGCGATGAGCTTAATCCAGTGCTAAACCAGATCCTTCACACTACAGTCCAACTATGTAGCCACAAAGGGACCCAAGACTGGGTCTCTCTGTGCCGGACCCAAACCAGGGTTGGGTTAGGAAGAGGATCAGGTGTCAAAATCTCTGCCAAAAGTGCTGCTCAGCAGAAGCTGTTTGACTGTTGCGACGCTGAAGGAGAATGCAGAAAGGTGAACGATGAACTCCTGTGGGAAGAGTCTGGAAAGCTGAAACATCACGAGACAAAATCAGGAAAGACGTGAGCAAAGAATCCTGCTGAGGCCGAGGAAACGGCAAAACAACTGAAGAGAGGGTAAAAAATGACAGTTTAACTCCAACACTGGAGCTGATGATGGCAACACAAAATATTCAGATGACTGTAGCTCTGAGGTGACCAGTGACATTCCTGCAGGTCTCACTGCTCCATCACTGCTCCATCACTGCTCCATCACCGCTCCATCACTGCTCCATCACTGCTCCATCACTGCTCCATCACTGCTCCATCACTGTTCCATCACTGCTCTATCGCTGCTCCATCGCTGCTCCATCGCTGCTCCATCGCTGCTCCATCACTGCTCCATCACTGCTCCATCACTGTTCCATCACTGCTCCATCACTGCTCCATCACTGCTCCATCACTGCTCCATCACTGCTCCATCACTGCTCCATCACTGCTCCATCACTGCTCCATCACTGCTCCATCACTGCTCCATCACTGCTCCATCACTGCTCCATCACTGTTCCATCACTGCTCCATCACTGCTTCATCACTGCTCTATCGCTGCTCCATCACTGCTCCATCACTGCTCCATCACTGCTCCATCACTGCTCCATCACTGCTCCATCACTGCTCCATCACTGCTCCATCACTGCTCCATCACTGCTTCATCACTGCTCCATCACTGCTTCATCACTGTTCCATCACTGCTCCATCACTGCTCCATCACTGCTCCATCACTGCTCCATCACTGTTCCATCACTGCTCCATCACTGCTCCATCACTGCTCCATCACTGCTCCATCACTGTTCCATCACTGCTCCATCACTGCTCCATCACTGCTCCATCACTGCTCCATCACTGCTCCATCACTGCTCCATCACTGTTCCATCACTGCTCCATCACTGCTCCATCACTGCTCCATCACTGCTCCATCACTCTTCCATCACTGCTCCATCACTGCTCCATCACTGCTCCATCACTGCTCCATCACTGTTCCATCACTGCTCCATCACTGCTTCATCACTGCTCTATCGCTGCGATACAGAGGCAGAAAATGTCTGAAGCGGGACCAAGTCATTGTTTTACCAGCCAGAAGTAAGTCTTTGTCCTCCAGTCCCAAGTCAAAGCCCAACCAGGCTCAAGTCACCTCCAAGTCACTGAAGCATATTAGCTAAATTCCCTCTGATCTCCAGCATCCACACTTCAAAGTCCAAAATGATTTCCAGTTTACCTCGTTTGTGTTTCTGGTGACCTGGAGATGGAAGAGAACCAGAGGAACACTGACCAAGTCATGTGACTCGTGTCCACACCTCTGGTAAAGGTAGACTGCTAATTCTCAGCAGGTTCATCTTTTCTTAACTTCTGCAAATGGCGAAACTTTTTTTCATAAAGGCGCTCAAAGGTTTTATTCTTTTACCTTTTTATCCTGAGCGGTCCAAACCGGACTGAACCGGGCTGGACTTTTGAGTGTTTCCACTATAAAATTGACCCGTTAAACAGGACCGGCTGTTACCATTTCTGATCCCCTGTTGGTCGTAGAGTGGAATGGACCTGTGAGGGCGGAGCTTCTGTCGTTAACCCTCTGATTGTGGAAGGTTTTCTGACAGCAAGCGCTCGCAAAGACATCCTGTTCATTTCTTATCATTTCAGTCTTAAAAACCAGAACTCACCACAGGAATGAGTTGGGGGTGGGTGGGGGGGGGGTGTACTGATGTTGATCCTTTCACACAGAGGTGGATGGACACCGATGTGTTTGAGCTCCTGGTTACCAGGTGAACTGACCTGGCTCAGGTCCAGACCTGACGGCCGGAGTCACCGCGGATGGATGGTTCCACTCCTCCAGCGACGTTCCTGAATCTGCTCGTCGGATGATTGACGAGCCTCAGGAGTCGTGGCGTGCCGATAATTCCTCCAACAGTTTCAGATTTACTGTCTCTCCATAACAAGTTAAATTCAGTCACATGTTCGGTTTAATTGGTGCCATCCATCAGCGTCTCGCAGACTGACACGCGGGGCGTGGTCCCCACCATCTGCTGCTAACCGAGGACGACGAGCTAACGTTGGTTTCAGCTGGAGGTGAACCTGCAGAAACGTGGCGGCCTCCTGAAGGACGGCCCGCTGTTCAGGGAGAAGGTGTTCTGGAGCCTCTGCAGCTCTGAAGCGCTGAGGAGCTAAGTGGTGACAGAGGTCAGAGGTCACACGCCGTCATCCGTGGAGATGCTGCCAGGCGGAGCTGACGCTCTGCAGATGTCGTTTCCAGAGCAGCAGCAGCCGTGAAGGGAGGCGGGATTGAGCAACGCCGCGGCCCGGACACTCCGGCCACAGCCAGACCCTTTCACAACAGCAGCAGAGCCGCAGGTTCAAGCGCAGAGCACGGAGAGTCCTGATGGGACGACAAACACGCTGCCAGAGGGAGCTCAGCTCAGAGATACATGAAACACGCTTTTCTTTCTGGAAATGATGCGCGGAACAAATAGATTTCTACATTAACAGTGAAAAAGGAAGATGAGAAAAATGTATATTCACAAAACCAAACAACACCTTTTTGAGGAAATTTGGGGACCCTTTATAAATCATATTAAAAATCTAGACCTAACAGATGATCCAACAGATTTTTGATTTCAAATGCTTAAAATTTTAAGATGTCAGATTATAGGTTTTTTTGTTAAAGACTGCTGTAACAGTATTAGATATTAGTTAAGAGAAGCTGTGTTTATTGTTAAGTTATTGTGTTGTTTGTTTTAGTTTGTGTATGTTGTGCTTTTGTAGGTGTGGTTTATAGTGAAAAGTCATATGATTCAGTCTCTTATATTCACAAGAAAAATGTAACTAACATTGCCAAAGTTGCTGTACAATGACTGATTCTTTAATAAAATTTTGTGGTAAAAAAAAAAAAAGAAAAAGGAAGATGAGAAAACTCTTCCTCCTCAATTATTCTACAGGAGGGTCAAACTCGATCACACAGGGGTCACCTGAGGTCAAACAGGATCAACATTTATTGAACTCTCTAAAACTACATTTATAAAACTTTAAAACTGTAACTTTTTAACATAATTATAAATAATTAAAAGGCAGGAATATTATTCCAGAATAAATCCACTTATTTCAATATTTTACTCTGTATAAAAATATATTTTTGTCAAAATTATACAAGTTAGAAATGAGAACAAGATAACATGAATAACAATGAAATAAAATGATCTGGAGGGCCGGATAGAATTACCCGGAGGGCCGGATCCGGCCCCTGGGCCTGGATGTTGACATGTTCTTCACTGATCATCGTCTGAACCTGAAGGGTTGAACTGAACTCGCTGGACGGAACGCCGCAGGAACTTTCCCGGATTTCCGATTTATGGAAGTTCTGAGTGTCCAGCAGACAGAGGGTTGATGGGATATATAGAAACCATCCCGGTACGGTCAGGTGAGGCTGGAGGGACAGGTGAGCCCCTGCAGGTGAGGACGGCCGACCATGAAACAGCCAATCAGAGCAGATCGCCTCGTCTGACTCTCTGCGTCCACTTGGACGTCCTCCATCGGGCGGTCGAGGTCACTGCCGTCTCAGCAGTCCCGCCGCTCAGAGCAGGCGAGTCGGGGGAGGGGGGGGTGACACGTGAACTGCACGCTTCTGCTGTTGCTCAAAGGTCCCTGGGCGATCGTTTACCTCCCCATCCCGCAAAGATAGACACACTGATCTGAGCTGTACAGAGGTTAGACACACAACCACACAAACATGCATTCACACACACACTCGGTTTCTGCACCCCCCCAAACTCTAGATGACCCGACTCGCCTGCTCTCTGCAGAGAAGACTTTAACTCAGACCGATTCTCCACACGGAGGAGAACTTTGTTTCCAGAGGAATCCGCTGAGAGTCGAACCTTCAACCTTCTTTAAAACGTGAATGTTAGTGAATCTGTTTGCTGTCGTACTTCTGTAAAGTCTGGATTCTCCTGCAGTTTCCTGAAACTAAACCAGAATGAAAAAGAACGAGAAGACCTGATGAGGATCCTCGTCTGACTGAGAACTGCTGATGCGATCCCATCACACGAGGCCGACGCCCCCTACCAGCGTTTCACCCTCGAGTCCAGTACTTTGGCCCTCCAATCCAGACATAAATAGGTGAACTTTGCCAAAGCTGGCCGTAGAAGCTGAAGAAAATCCTGACGTTAGCATTTTCGTTAGCCGCTAGCTTATCGGAAAAGAAACCGAGAATATTGTTAATGACTGAATATAATAAATAAACACAAATTCAGCCTTTGGTGCTAAAATGTATCTGCAATAAATAAGAATAAAATTCAAATAATAAAAGTTAGAAATCCTAATTAGCCCTGTTTTTTATATTAACATTTAGATTGTTCATCAGATTGATTTGGAATTTGCCCTTTATTAGCTGAGCTGCAGAGACTGAGTTTAAGTTATTTAGATCTCTTAATCTGAGACAAAATATGGATAAAATACATTTGAAAAATTCTTTGACACCATTTTTACTTTCATTAAATCTGAAGGTCCCAAAAACACGTGATGCACTGAGGTCCCCACGAGACCTAAGAATGAGAACACACACACATATGCACACACTCAAGCATACCGAGGTCCCCACGAGACCTAAGAATGAGAACACACACACATATGCACACACTCAAGCATACCGAGGTCCCCACGAGACCTAAGAATGAGAACACACACATATGCACACACTCAAGCATACCGAGGTCCCCACGAGACCTAAGAATGAGAAAACACACACGTGTGCACAAACTCAAGCATACCTGAGGTCCCCACGAGACCTACGAATGAGAACACACACACATGTGCACACGCTCAAGCATACCTGTCTGTTTACACACACATAGATGCACAAACACAAACATGTGCATAAACACACTCAGACACGCAGTTCTCAGTCAGATCTTAAATTCTGCGTTTGTCTGAATATCCAGCTGCTCTGACAGCTCGCGCTCCTCCACAGGCAGTTAGTCATGTGACCTCATGGGTCCTCGCTGCCAGCGTTAGCCGCAGCGCTAACCTCGCCAGGCCACAGATTAACACTTTAGCTTAATGCAAAGCAGCAGCGGAGCTTCTACGCCAGAGACAGAACTCCCCCCAGAGCCGTAATTCATTCAAGCAGCAGCTCTTTGTATGTTCAGAACCACAAGGTTCTGGAGCCGGGTGGAGACGCCCTAATGCTGCCGCACCACCTCCATAAACACTTGGCTGATCCTGCAGGGGCTCACGAAAACGTGAGAGAGAAACAAGTAACCGTCATGAAGAGAAAACTTTTTGGATCTTCAGACTAACGTATGTCTCAGATTCAGACTCACGGTCTGCTTGGGTTTGAGCCGGGTCACCGTTTGGACCCGGTGATAAAGGTCAGACTGATCACAGCAGAAACGGCTGCTGAGCCGCCGCTCAGTGATTACTGACGCTCCGTCTGAGAGCGCAGACGGGTCAGCCTGACCCAGAACTCAACCGGGCAGAGGGTCTCCCGGGGCAAAGGCTGAGGCCGAAGCTGCACATGCTCAGAACCACCATGAGTGAGCCCAACAGAACCCAGACAGAACCAGTTCTCAGGACAGAACAGAAACCAGAGAAGATTCAAAAACAGGAAATGACACCACTGCTTAGATCTGCAGCGGATCTGGTTTCCTTTGATGGTTTTCTGGGTTCTGCAGGTTCTGTGACAGTCCACCTGAACTCTGGTTTGGACCAAACAGGAGAACTCCTGATCTGCAGGTGAACTCTGGTGCGGTCCACTTCAGTGTGAAAGCAGACGGAGGAGAAGAGAACCAAAAGGAGATGCTGTAAAGTCCTGAGACCACATGTGTCAAAGTCACGGCCCGGGGGCCGGATCCGGCCCTCCAGATCATTTTATCTTATTGTCATTAATGATCCGATGTTATCTTGAGCTCATTTTTAACTTGTATAATTTTGACAAAATACATTTTAATGGAGAGTAAAATATTGAAGTTATTTAAGGTTTCAGTTGATTTATTCTGGAAAATATTCCTGCATTTTCATTATTCATAATTATGTTAAAAAGTTACGGTTTTAAAAATTTTCATTCTGCTAGATTTCTTGACTATTTTGGCATTTACTACGATTTTTTGGGAGCTAATATTTCAGCTACATGCTAGCTGTTTTAGCAATCTTAGACTTTTTTCTTTTTTTTGTAGAATAATTTGATATTTAGCTAATATTTTAGGTGGCTCTCAGCTTCACTGTTTTTAACTATCAATTTCAGCATCTTCAGCAGCCAAATTCAGCTTATAATATGCACACTAGCATTATCACAGCTAGTGCTACATATCTAGTTCATAACTATGTTAAAAAAGTTACAGTTTTACAGTTTTAAAGTGTAGTTTTAGAGTGTAAATGTTTATCCCGTTGGTCCCACCGCCTCAGGTGCGTTTGGGTTTCCGTGCTCTCCTGTGCGCATGTGTGACTTTCGAACGTCTTTTTCTCTTTGCATCATGTGTCAGACAACACGTTTGCTCTCAACATTTCTCTCGCAGCTCCAAAGTCAGAGTCCTGTGATTGGTCAGAAGTGAAAGGGGCGTGGCATTAGCAGGAGTAGATCCATCAGCTGCTGCGTTGCTGCTTGAGGGAATGTGAAGCCCTGTTGGAGAACGCTGGAGAAGCTTCAATGAAATCTTCCTCCAGACGTTTCCTGAGAAAACACCTGTGGAACAGTTGGGCTGATGTTCCCGTCCCATCATGCTCAGCGGCGGCAGGTCAGTGAAGCCTGAAACTCCCAAATGAAGGAGACGGCGAGTGAATCACCTGATGATGTCGGTTGTGTCGTTGTGAATAAACACTTGACCGGTTTTGACTGTGTGTTAAATATCATCACGGTACGATCTGACGCTTCCAGGTAGGAGAACACCTGGACTCGGTCTTCAGACGGATTGGTTCTGGTGGAGGTGGGACTTGCATGTGGCGTCTGCATGCAGCAGAGGGCGGTTCTGTAGATCCACAGACCGTTTCTGTTTAGGATTCTACAACCGCCGGTCTCCTTCAGCTCGTAAAAGCAGCAGCTGATCTGCAGGTCACGTGTTCCTGTCAGGTCAGGTGACCAGAGGGCACCTGGAGAGGGCGGGGATTCTCTATCGCAGCGTTCAGACGTGTTCTATCACCGTTGGAATGACCGAGATACGGCACACAATAAAACAAAGCAGCAGCCGCGGCGCTATCATCCACCTGGCCGTGTCCGGGTCACCTGGAGATAACGCCGAAGACGGCGGAGCGGCCCTGAAAGGCCCGGAGCGCTATCTGTGTTTTCCCTCCTCGGAACAAAATCTAGTTTTTTAGAGTGAATGAAGTTACCAGCAGGGGGCGCTGCAGACTTCATCTGTTTAAACTGGGACGTTTTCTTTCAAATTCATTCCTAGGTTTAGTTTTGTTTGTTTCCTGAAAACTTGGTTCTAATTTTTTTTTTTTTTTTTTTCTCAGATATTTCCACTTTTTACAAATAACTTCACAGCAGCTTCTGCTTTACTTTGACTAAAACTCCTCATTATGATTTTAAAAATCATATTAATTTCATGAAATCGATTTGAAATCTGCAAAAGTTGCCTTCATGTTTTCTATGATGACTTTGAAGTTTTACAGTTTTTTTGAATGAAATCTTCAACTGTCACTTTATGCAGATGACACTGTGAAATACTCTTGATCAGGATAAACATGAACGGATTCATTTATGTCATTTAAACATCTGAAATTGAACATGCAGCTTCACTGCTACACCATGAAAAACACTAAAGAGTTTAGTTATTGATTCTCTAAAACATTTTAGCTGTTTAGTTAATCTGTGATCTGGAAAAATGACGAGTTGGTTCCAGATTTAATGGATTTAGATGCAACTATAACCATGCAACAGACTGACGGATGATCTGTGGTGTTTGAACGTTTATCAATGAACCAATCATTTGACTTTTGTCTGATGAAAAGAAACGTGGACAGAAAGAACCCGATTTCTTTGTGTTGGAACACAGATCTACTAGAAATCTGAGTTTTCCTTCAGAATCTGAACACGTCTGAACCGTCAGTCGGCCTCATCCTCCTTCAGAACGTCCAGGAAGACTTCTACCACGAAAATCCAAATGCGGAGGTTTGGATTTTCATCCTGTCTGCTGCCGAACTGCAAAGAGTTCTGAGAGATCTGGAGGGCTTTGATGATGAAGCTGAAAGAACCAGATCATCTGCAAACAGTCGAATCCACATTTCTGATCCTCAAAAGGTTTTCCAAATTGAAAGAAAAACAAGTTTCTTTCACCACAAGAAGTTTCATAAATAAATGTTCCTTCAATCTGGAACAACACACAACAAACACACAACAAACACACACAGACACACACTCGGTTCATGCTGGGATTTACCAGAAGGAAGACAAAAAAACACACATTTAGCAACACAAACACACAGCATCAGCTGCGTCTTTGTGTTACACACTGAACAAACTGAACACAGAAACACACAAAACCAGAACTAATCGACAACATTAACACAAAGAGGTTCTAAAAAAGGAGACTCACAAATGAACACAAAAACTAAACACAGACACACAACACAGGACTCACAAACAGAACACACACATGCTGTGGGTCCGTCCAGGTCTCGGTGGGACCCGGTGACCCGGTCTCAAGTTGGTTCTGGACCCGTGTGCAGCGTTCCCGCCGCTGCAGCTTGCTCGCCGTTTGTCTTGTTTACGAGTTGTGAAGCCTGGAAGCGATCAGCGGCGTGGCGAGCGGCGCTGCCAAACTCCCGCTGACGTTCGCGGCCTCCGCCATGAATCAGCCGTCTCTCCCGCTCCGACCCGCACACCTAATTCCTCCTGACAGGCCCGACCCGGCCCGTCAATCAGCGCCGCTCTGATTGCTCACAGACGTCTGGAGGTCTGACAGCTTCCATCCCAGAATAATCGCTTTCACCTTCGACCCCCTCCTCAGGAGAACCGACCCGAGAACCGACCCGGTTCCACCGGCAGAGGGTCGTCCTCTGGTCGCCTCAGGCCAATCCCAGTTCTTCTGCTGCGGCTGGATCAACCAGAACCAGGAGGTGGACCTCAGCCAGCAGGAATTGGAGCCTGAATGTGCAGTTCCTGGAATGACCACCAGGACCTCAAAGAGTCAGAAGTTTTGATGAGATCAGGAGATCCGGTTCTGTTCTGGAACATGAGGGTTCTGGTCTGTGAGAGCTGGACTTAGGATCTCCTGAATAACAAAGACGTTCTAGTCCTCAGGAGAATTGAATCAACGTTTGATGATTCTCGCTGTTTTTCTGACCTCTAACTGACCAACAGGAGAAGCAGGAAGTCAGCGATGACATCATCAGGTCTGCAGGTCGGAGCTGAGAGCGTCTGAGCGCGTGCGTCCGTGCACAGACCCCGGTCTTCCTGCAGGAGGAGACGTGAAGCCAGAACACGTGTTCCAGATGTTTCCATGTTGGGATCGCTGCCAGAATCTCACAGGAGGCCAAACTTCAAGCAGATCCATCCTGGAGATGGAGGAGGAGGTCATCCTTCATTTTTATATCGGAGGATTCGGGAGATCTCAGGTCTGCCAACGCGGAGCGGAAACAGGAGCAAAGCATGCTGGGAAAACAGAGCAGACTGAAGTGTTTCAGAAAAAGATTCAGAGAAAGAACAAAAAACACACAAACACTTCAATATTTTTCTTCATGTGCTGGTTTACACGCAGCCACTCGTTTTGTTTTTATTCGACTGGATTCTATTAGGTTCTGCTGGGTTCTATTAGTTCTACTGAGTTCTATGAGGGTCTGCTGAGTTCTATTAGTTCTACTGGGTTCTACTGGGGTCTGCTGGGTTCTATTAGGTTCTGCTGGGTTCTATTAGTTCTACTGGGTTCTATTGGGGTCTGCTGGGTTCTATGAGGGTCTGCTGGGTTCTATTAGTTCTACTGGGGTCTGCTGGGTTCTATTAGTTCTACTGGGTTCTATTGGGTCTGCTGGGTTCTATTAGTTCTACTGGGTTCTATTAGGGTCTGCTGAGTTCTATTAGTTCTACTGGGTTCTATTGGGGTCTGCTGGGTTCTATTAGTTCTACTGGGTTCTATTGGGGTCTGCTGGGTTCTATTAGTTCTACTGGGTTCTATTAGGGTCTGCTGAGTTCTATTAGTTCTACTGGGTTCTATGAGGGTCTGCTGGGTTCTATTAGTTCTACTGGGTTCTATTGGGGTCTGCTGGGTTCTATTAGTTCTACTGGGTTCTACTGGGGTCTGCTGGGTTCTATTAGGGTCTGCTGGGTTCTATTAGTTCTACTGGGTTCTATTAGGTTCTGCTGGGTTCTATTAGTTCTACTGGGTTCTATGAGGGTCTACTGAGTTCTATTAGTTCTACTGGGTTCTATTAGGGTCTGCTGGGTTCTATGAGGGTCTGCTGGGTTCTATTGGGGTCTGCTGGGTTCTATTAGTTCTACTCTGGGTTTATTGGGGTCTGCTGGGTTCTATGAGGGTCTGCTGGGTTCTATTAGTTCTACTGGGTTCTACTGGGTCTGCTGGGTTCTATTAGGGTCTGCTGGGTTCTATTAGTTCTACTGGGTTCTATTGGGGTCTGCTGGGTTGTATGAGGGTCTGCTGGGTTCTATTAGTTCTACTGGGTTCTACTGGGGTCTGCTGGGTTCTATTAGGTTCTGCTGGGTTCTATTAGTTCTACTGGGTTCTATTGGGGTCTGCTGAGTTCTATTAGTTCTACTGGGTTCTACTGGGGTCTGCTGGGTTCTATTAGGTTCTGCTGGGTTCTATTAGTTCTACTGGGTTCTATTGGGGTCTGCTGGGTTCTATGAGGGTCTGCTGGGTTCTATTAGTTCTACTGGGGTCTGCTGGGTTCTATTAGTTCTACTGGGTTCTATTGGGGTCTGCTGGGTTCTATTAGTTCTACTGGGTTCTATTAGGGTCTGCTGAGTTCTATTAGTTCTACTGGGTTCTATTGGGGTCTGCTGGGTTCTATTAGTTCTACTGGGTTCTATTGGGGTCTGCTGGGTTCTATTAGTTCTACTGGGTTCTATTAGGGTCTGCTGAGTTCTATTAGTTCTACTGGGTTCTATGAGGGTCTGCTGGGTTCTATTAGTTCTACTGGGTTCTATTGGGGTCTGCTGGGTTCTATTAGTTCTACTGGGGTCTGCTGGGTTCTATTAGGGTCTGCTGGGTTCTATTAGTTCTACTGGGTTCTATTAGGTTCTGCTGGGTTCTATTAGTTCTACTGGGTTCTATGAGGGTCTACTGAGTTCTATTAGTTCTACTGGGTTCTATTAGGGTCTGCTGGGTTCTATGAGGGTCTGCTGGGTTCTATTGGGGTCTGCTGGGTTCTATTAGTTCTACTGGGTTCTATTGGGGTCTGCTGGGTTCTATGAGGGTCTGCTGGGTTCTATTAGTTCTACTGGGTTCTACTGGGGTCTGCTGGGTTCTATTAGGGTCTGCTGGGTTCTATTAGTTCTACTGGGTTCTATTGGGGTCTGCTGGGTTCTATGAGGGTCTGCTGGGTTCTATTAGTTCTACTGGGTTCTACTGGGGTCTGCTGGGTTCTATTAGGTTCTGCTGGGTTCTATTAGTTCTACTGGGTTCTATTGGGGTCTGCTGGGTTCTATGAGGGTCTGCTGGGTTCTATTAGGTTCTGCTGGGTTCTATTAGTTCTACTGGGTTCTATTGGGGTCTGCTGGGTTCTATGAGGGTCTGCTGGGTTCTATTAGTTCTACTGGGTTCTACTGGGGTCTGCTGGGTTCTATTAGGGTCTGCTGGGTTCTATTAGTTCTACTGGGTTCTATTGGGGTCTGCTGGGTTCTATGAGGGTCTGCTGGGTTCTATTAGTTCTACTGGGGTCTGCTGGGTTCTATTAGGTTCTGCTGGGTTCTATTAGTTCTACTGGGTTCTATTGGGGTCTGCTGGGTTCTATGAGGGTCTGCTGGGTTCTATTAGTTCTACTGGGTTCTACTGGGGTCTGCTGGGTTCTATTAGGGTCTGCTGGGTTCTATTAGTTCTACTGGGTTCTATTGGGGTGTGCTGGGTTCTATCAGTTCTACTGGGTTCTATTGGGGTCTGCTGGGTTCTATCAGTTCTACTGGGTTCTATTAGGGTCTGCTGAGTTCTATTAGTTCTACTGGGTTCTATTGGGGTCTGCTGGGTTCTATTAGTTCTACTGGGTTCTATTGGGGTCTGCTGGGTTCTATGAGGGTCTGCTGGGTTCTATTAGTTCTACTGGGTTCTATTGGGGTCTGCTGGGTTCTATTAGTTCTACTGGGTTCTACTGGGGTCTGCTGGGTTCTATTAGGGTCTGCTGGGTTCTATTAGTTCTACTGGGTTCTATTAGGTTCTGCTGGGTTCTATTAGTTCTACTGGGTTCTATGAGGGTCTACTGAGTTCTATTAGTTCTACTGGGTTCTATTGGGGTCTGCTGGGTTCTATTAGGGTCTGCTGGGTGCTATGAGGGTCTGGTGGGTTCTATTGGGGTCTGCTGGGTTCTATTAGTTCTACTGGGTTCTATTGGGGTCTGCTGGGTTCTATGAGGGTCTGCTGGGTTCTATTAGTTCTACTGGGTTCTACTGGGGTCTGCTGGGTTCTATTAGGGTCTGCTGGGTTCTATTAGTTCTACTGGGTTCTATTGGGGTCTGCTGGGTTCTATGAGGGTCTGCTGGGTTCTATTAGTTCTACTGGGTTCTACTGGGGTCTGCTGGGTTCTATTAGGGTCTGCTGGGTTCTATTAGTTCTACTGGGTTCTATTGGGGTCTGCTGGGTTGTATGAGGGTCTGCTGGGTTCTATTAGTTCTACTTGGTTCTACTGGGGTCTGCTGGGTTCTATTAGGGTCTGCTGGGTTCTATTAGTTCTACTGGGTTCTATTGGGGTCTGCTGGGTTCTATGAGGGTCTGCTGGGTTCTATTAGTTCTACTGGGTTCTATTAGGTTCTGCTGGGTTCTATTAGTTCTACTGGGTTCTATTGGGGTCTGCTGGGTTCTATTAGTTCTACTGGGTTCTATTGGGGTCTGCTGGGTTCTATTAGGGTCTCCTGGGTTCTATTAGTTCTACTGGGTTCTATTGGGGTCTGCTGAGTTCTATTAGTTCTACTGGGTTCTATTGGGGTCTGCTGGGTTCTATTAGTTCTACTGGGTTCTATTGGGGTCTGCTGGGTTCTATTAGTTCTACTGGGTTCTATTGGGGTCTGCTGGGTTCTATTAGTTCTACTGGTTCTACTGGGGTCTGCTGGGTTCTATTAGGGTCTGCTGGGTTCTATTAGTTCTACTGGGTTCTATTAGGTTCTGCTGGGTTCTATTAGTTCTACTGGGTTCTATTGGGGTTTGCTGGGTTCTATTAGTTCTACTGGGTTCTTAGAGGGTCTACTGAGTTCTATTAGTTCTACTGGGTTCTATTGGGGTATGCTGGGTTCTATTAGTTCTACTGGGTTCTATTGGGGTCTGCTGGGTTCTATGAGGGTCTGCTGGGTTCTATTAGTTCTACTGGGTTCTACTGGGGTCTGCTGGGTTCTATTAGGTTCTGCTGGGTTCTATTAGTTCTACTGGGTTCTATTGGGGTCTGCTGGGTTCTATTAGTTCTACTGGGTTCTATTAGGGTCTGCTGAGTTCTATTAGTTCTACTGGGTTCTATTGGGGTCTGCTGGGTTCTATTAGGGTCTGCTGGGTTCTATTAGTTCTACTGGGTTCTATTGGGGTCTGCTGGGTTCTATTAGTTCTACTGGGTTCTACTGGGGTCTGCTGGGTTCTATTAGGGTCTGCTGGGTTCTATTAGTTCTACTGGGTTCTATTAGGTTCTGCTGGGTTCTATTAGTTCTACTGGGTTCTATTGGGGTTTGCTGGGTTCTATTAGTTCTACTGGGTTCTATTGGGGTCTGCTGGGTTCTATTAGTTCTACTGGGTTCTATTAGTTTCTACTGGGTTTTATTAGGGTCTGCTGGGTTCTATTAGTTCTACTGGGTTCTATTAGTTCTACTGGGTTCTATTGGGGTCTGCTGGGTTCTATTGGGGTTTGCTGGGTTCTATTAGTTCTACTGGGTTCTATTGGGGTCTGCTGGGTTCTATTAGTTCTACTGGGTTCTATTAGGTTCTACTGGGTTCTATTAGGGTCTGCTGGGTTCTATTAGATTCTATGTTGTTCTAACCCTACTTTTCTAGAACACATCGGTTCCTCCGTTCTTTCCTTCAGAAGGTTTCGGATCTGAACCGCTGGAAGCTCCGGCTGTCCGTCAGAGATCAGAACTTCTGTCTGAACATTCCTGCTGAGGATCTGGATCATCAAAGATGTTCAGATGTCTTCAATCTCATTACAGAACGCAGGAAAGTCACTTTATTTACATCTGGCATCCAAAACTCAGCAAAGGGGGCGTGGTCTTTTGACTGACAGCTCGATTTTTGAGACAGTTCTAGTAGATGTGCTTCTATAACCTCCTCCTCAGCAGAAGAACCGTCTTCAGATTCTGGTCTTTGTGTGTTGATGAGGTCACCTCAGATTGAGGTTCTGCTCCATATCTTCTCTGCTCTGACCCGATGATGTGATGGACTGGTTCTGACAGCAGATACCTGGCAGTCTGTAGGTGTGAAGGTGAGATACTGAGAAGAGCCGAGCTCTCTGATAGAATACCTGGAAGTCTGGACTTCTTATCGGGCCCTGCCGGGTCTAAAGGCCAGCAGGAGAACCCGACGGCGTCTGGGAGGGTTCTGGAGACGGCAGGTGTCCTGCTGCGGCCTGGAGGGGGCGCTGCTGCAGCATCACCTGCTCCTCTCATCCTGAACCATGAGGGAGGTTCCACCCTGACCTCAGCGGAGCCTCCTCAGCTATTTATAGAGCTTGGCTGCGGCGGGATCGCGGCGGCGGCGGCGTGTCAGGCAGAGATGTTTGACCGCTCGCCAGAGAGACAAACACAGAGGCGATGAGGTCATCCCGTCAATCATTCACTGTGGTTACGGCGGCTGGAGGCGCCCCGTCACCTCCGTCTGATAACCTCCACTCTTATCTGAGCGCACACACGGCCGGTGTCTGAGCGGGCCACGCTCTGATAAGACCCGGCCCGCGGCTCTGGTGAGTCTGCAGAAGAACAGGGACAAGAGAACCGGACCGACTCGACCCACTTTCTGCTGCCCCGTCTCGGATTCTTTTGGTTCTGCAGAGTTTGTGAAAACATTCAAAGCAAAAAATATCAGAAAGAGACCAGTTTAGGATCGTTTAGACCAATGAATCAAAGTCACGGCCCCCGGGCCAAATCCGGCCCCCGGGCCGTGACTCCAGATCATTTTATTGTTATTAATTATCTGATGTTATCTTGTATAATTTTGATAAAATATATTTTTATAGAGAGTAAAATATAAAAAGTTATTTAAGGTTGAAGTTGATTTCATCTGTAATAATAATCCTGTATTTTTATTATTCCTAATTATGTTAAAAAGTTCCAGTTTTAAAATTTGTTTTAAATTCTGCAGCTTTTTGGACTCTTCTGGCATGAAAACATCTCCTGATCATCTGAACATGACAGGCGGCTCCTCTGAGCTCTTCAGGTGAGACGCTGAACGAGGGGCGGGGCCGAAGCCGACTGAAGAACGCCTCTGATTGGAGGAGCCAGAGAGAGTTAGAAGAACAAACTTTTCATGAAAACTTTTTCCATCTTCAAGAGAAGATGGAAAAAACAGACGGATGAATGCAGGAGTTCCCGTCAGATCAAACGGATAAACAAAAACATCAAAACAACAACAGTCTGTGACCCCCCCCATAGAAAACAGTTCACTCCCAGCTCCACGATGGTCGACGTCAGTGATCGGTCTGAGACGTTTCTATGGTAACAACTCTCACCAATCAGGAGTGAGCTTGGCAGAAGGCCACGCCTCCTACCACTTAAGCAATTAACTCAACACCTGTCAATCAAAGAATATGAGTTTGGACCAGAACCAGAACCACACCGCTGCTGTTCTCTGAGCTTTCACGGAGACCCAGAGGGGTCCAGGAAGCTGGTAGAACCAGAACCAGAACCAGAAGCAGACGTTCTGGGTTTGTTCTCCGTTCTTCCTGTGAGATGAGGAAGGTTGTTCACCTGAACGGCGCCTCCACCTGTTTGGTTTTTACCTGATGTAGTCTGAGGTGTCAAGTCTTCTGAAGCCACATCGCAGAAGCAGATTCATCACATTTACCTGGAGGTAGGATCTATTTTTAGCTCACCTTTCATAACCTTGTGGGCGTGGCCAGCTTCAAAGTGTAGATGTGTTACCTGTCTTCAGGTAACTGGGACGATGACATCAGAGGTCACATGACAGAAACAGGAAACACTGACTTTTACACGCACGTTTAATTTACCACATGTATGTGCTGATAGAAAAAAAGCTGAGTGACAAAACGCTGCTCGCCAACATTCGGACCGACACGAGACGACGAGCAGAACCGAGAGGACCCGAACCCAACCCCCCCAAAAGCATGCAAACACTTCCTGTTCAGACCATGCTGCTGCTGGAATGAAGAGTAAAAAACAGGATAAAAAAGTGAAAAAGGCTCAGCGGGCCTGAAACCGGGCCTGGTTCCGGCGATCCGGACCCGTCCACTGAGGTGTGCTGTTCAGACGTGCCCGAGCTCAGACAGAACCACACCTGCGGGGGGGTAGATCCCAGCAAACACTCCACGCCCCTGAGAGCGCCGCTGATTACAGTGTGTGAGCGGCCCGCCGAGCCCCGGCCCCTCGCTCAGGCCGCGTCAGCAGACCGCTAACGGGCCGGGCCGGGCTAAAGGAGGATTTAACAAAGCTTTGGAGTCTGGTTCCGCCCGTCTGCGCTCCAGATGAGCGCAGGAGTCTTTAATCGTAAACATGTAGTGAAGTTCTACAGAAACTCTTATTTTGAAGGGATATCATAAAAACAGGACTTCCTGTGAGTGGCGCCTCAGTCTGCGGCCTCACCTGGTTAGTCTGATAAAAGTCCCAGGTGAGGGGGTGGGGGGTGAGACCCTGAAGCTCCGCCTCTCATTGGCCGTTAGCAGAAGTGCTGTTGGGGGCGGGGCTGGAGCCTCCGGCGCCGGCGGGCGGCTGCACGTTGTCGGCCAGGTTGTGGGCGTGCTCCAGGAAGAGGTCTTTGAGCACGCTCAGCTCCTTGCTGAGCAGCTTGATCTTGGCCTCCAGCCGCTCGTTCTCCTCCTTCAGCTCGTTGACGCGCTGCTGCGTGTCCAGCGCCTTCTGCTTGCTGCGCATGCGGCTCTTCTTCACCGCCAGGTTGTTGCGCTCGCGCCGCTGCCTGTACTCCTCGCTGTCCTTGTCTGCCGGGGGCTTCTTCATCTTGCTCGGGGGGAGGGCTTTGCCGCCCGCGCTGGAGGGGTGGGCCGGGATGAGCTGCGGGACCTGCTGCAGTCCGGCGACGGCGGCCGGCGGGGCGGAGGGGGCGTGGCTCTGGCTCTGGATGACGCTCACGCCGTTGTGGTCAGCTGTGGTGTGTTTCGGCTGTGACGGCCGGCTCATTTGGATCCTCCGGCAGCTGGTGGGTGGATCTCCTCAGGTGGAGAGACGGCTATGGGGGCGGAGCCTGGCGGTCCAGCTGCAGCGAGCCTGAGGAACAGAGAAGTTCAGAATCTGAAACCGACCGAATGGTTGTTGTTTTTGATCATTATTTTATTATATCATTATATTATATTGCATTAATAATAGGGCTGCCACAAACGATTATTTTAATAGTCGACTAATCACCGATTATTTTTTCCGATTAGTCGACTAATTGTTCATGGCCAAAGTGGATGTAAAGATGCTGAAGTTGATAACAGCTAAAATATTAGTTAAATGCCAAATTAGCTAAAAAATAAAAAGAGCAAAGTTAGCCTAAATAGCTAGCATGCTGCTGAATATTAGCTAAATACCACATTAGCCTTAAAAAAACGGAAAAATCCTATATTAGCAAAACAGCTAGCATATAGCTGAAATATAAGCTAAACTCAAAATTGCCTAAAAAACTTAAAAAAGCTTAAGTTAACCAAATAGCTAGCATGCTGCTGAATATTTAGCTAAACTCCAAATTAGCCTTAAAAAAATGGAAAAATCCTATATTAGCCAAACAGCTAGCATATAGCTGAAATATAAGTTAAACTTAAAAGTTGCCTAAAAAATAAAAAAGCTAAAGTTAGCCGAAATAGCTAGCATGCTGCTGAATATTAGCTAACTCAAAATAGCCTAAAAACCTTAATAAATGCAAATATATCCAAAAAGCTAGCAGAATGCTATTATAACTTTCAACTTTATTACAATCTGACTTCATACAATATAAGTAACGACTAATCGACTATTAAATTAGTTGTCGATTATTTTAATAGTCGATTAGTCATCGATTAGTCGACTAATCGTGGCAGCCCTAATTAATAATAAAAAAAAACAGACAAAATGTGCATTAAAGGAAAACGTTGTCAGAATATACAACAAGTTTCTCTTAGAAAAGGTTTTCATAGGGCAAAAGACTCCAGCCACATTTAGGGCGCCACCTCTGGTCAGAGTGTGACATTACACCCGAGGCCTGCAGAGGTGCTACGTGAAGGAAGGAAAGTTTCCCTCCGTCTGAGTCAGCGTCCGTTCAGCTGTCTTAAACCTGGCAAAGGTTGGAATGAAAGAACCGTATGCTAATGTTAGCTAGCATCTCACATTAGCCGACCCTCGACTGTTTTCTACGCTTGTGAACTGTTTGAATGCGTGTTAGAACATGTGTGACGCCCCCAGCTGGTCCAGACATGAACTGCTGCATTAGCTCGGCTCCTCGGATGGTTCTGTTGGTTCTGGAGGAGTGAAAACTGGACTTGGAACATGCAGGAACTTTAAATCTTTATTTCTAGACTTCCTGGGTTTTTCTGTGGGATGTGACACTGGAATCATCCATCATTTCATTCATGCGCCTCTGTGGTTTGTTAAAGTGGAAACCTCAGGAAGTGCTCATCTTCTTTGGGATTTATGGGATGTTTGGGACGGAACCGTCTGAACAACTTTTTACATCCAAAGCCGACAGATGACAAGAAGTTTAAAATAAAAGCTTTGTGACTTCCACCCAGGTTTGTCTAAAGCGTTCCGTGCTTTGAGGACGTGTGCGGCTCACGCCGGCGGCGGGAAACAAAGGATATGGATGACGACGATGTCAAGTCAATCTGAAAGTGAATCCAATCAAACTCCGGTTCTAATCTATGAAACCCTCTCTGTCTGGGTGGGGGGGGGTCGAGACAAGAAGCTGCACAGAATCCCACCACTGTGGATGATGTGAGCGTCCAAACACAGGAAAGAACCCGAAAAACAAAACATCACCCTAAACATGACATCATCATCATAGTAATCCACAACTTGGATAAAGTTAGTTTAGATTTATTTATGGAACATAATTCAATTAAGATGACTTTGATTACATCAGTGATCTGAAGGAGTTTCAACCAAAACCATCAAAATATTTATTAAAAGTTTGAATTTTGTTGTTGAACTCAATTTTGGTGAGTTGATGGGACGAAATGGGCCACGCCCCATTTCTTCATCAGTGTATTTATTCTATTTTTCTTCATTTCTAAAAAGGGACATTTTTGTAAACAGAATAAATTTTTACCAAAACAAAAATCCAGACATGTGACAATTTTACAGAATCAAAGACTCGAAACTCAACTAGAGACCTCTGTAAATGCACTCTGGTACGGTTCACTTCAGTGTGAATGCAAAGTCACTTTCAGAGGAAGATTTCATCTGGGTAAAGTCCTTACAAGAAACAAAACATCTTTTCTACTGAATACATGAATCAAAATCCAATAATTAATCAATCAGTCATTAAAATTGATTTCCTGGGAAAATTCCTTCATCTGAAGATAATGGAATCTGGAGGAGAACCAAATAAGTGATTTAAAAAAAAAACTTCATAAATACTTAACCACCAAAACAACTTCAACACACAAAGTGAGCAAAACTCGGCTTAAAAAAAACTTTGATATTAATGCATTTGAGCTAAATCCCTAATGATCGCTAAATCGGAAACAGAAAATCTGAATAACATTGACCCAGGTTATAAACACCACAACCAAAGCAAATCCACTTAAAAGCATCCTGAATTAATTTAGCTAAGGTTTTTATAAGAATTACAAAGACTAAAAGAAAATAAGATAAAAGACTTGAAAATGAAACTGAACTTCAATCACTTTAACTGATTCCAAGAAGAAAATGAAACAGAAAATCAGGAGAACATTGATGCTAACAACTATTATTGTTAGTTTAATTCACAACTAATTCAAATCTTTACTTTTTCTCAATTCTTTTTCACTGTATATCATTTAAAAGTTGTTTTATTTTTTATTTTGCCTTTTTTGTGAAGAACTTTGGTGTAAAACTATGTCAAACAAAGCATTTTCCATCATTAATCAATAATCCATGTTTCCTTTCATCACCTCCCTTTGCCCCGCCCCCTGAAGTGACGCAAAAGAGCAAAATTGAGAGCCGCCTCCCTCATTGGCCCACCGCTCGGGTTTTAATCCAGCGCCTCGCTCCGATTGGCTGCCGCGTTGCTATGCAGCGGGTCAGCTGTGCGCAGCGAAAGCGCTCCGGGTGAGGAGCCAGGCTGGTTGCCTGCTATTGCATCATCATCGGCGGGCGTCTTTGTGCCGGCTGAGGGGAACTCCGGAGTCATGCGGGGCTCAGCAAAACCCACTCCAGGACACTTTGTTTAGCTTCCACAACAAACGTGACACGAGCGACACGTCAGCCGGACCCGAACGCTGGCGCCCCGGTCCCACACTTTACCACTTCCGGCACTTTCTAACAACTTTTAGTGTCACCGAATCCGCCGGCAGACGCTCCCGAACCGCCGGAACCGCGTTCGTCCACCCCGAACCGTCACAGTGAAACACTTAAGCGCCACCTTTCCGTTTGGAACGGGTCTGTTCACAGCCTGTTAGCTTCCGCGGCTAACTAGCTTTAGCCTGGCCGCTAGCTCGCCGCTCCGCCGCCCAAAAACCCCGAACACCGATTACCTTCACTGGGCGTCGGTCGAGACGACCATCCGACGAAACGCTGGTGGTCGCGGGGTAAAGTTAGCGTTTATTCCGTCGCTCTGAGCTCGGACTGTTTTTGTTTGGAACATGGAGAGCAGCGGATTGCGAAATCTCTTACCATGTTCGGCAATGTCAGCGAACAGCCAATCACACACCACCTCTCCGCAGCGTACGCGGCTCTCGACCAATCGCAGCCGAACATACAGCAGAATGACGCAATGCACCGCGAGATTGACATGCCCGCGGACCAATGACTGGCGGCCGTCCCGACGGTGTTGTTTATGTAACGTGAGGCTGCCAGGATGCGTTCAAACACGTCCGACTTTACGGTAGACATCATTCTTGAGAAACTGTGGTGCGTTCAACGACCATCTTGTTAAACACCTGGAGCAGTCTTCAGAACTTCCCTGCAGCTACACCTGTCCGCAGGTGAGCTCTTACACCAAACCAGAGCCACAAACAACGCGATAACATCTGAATAAGGAAATGAAAATCTTCAAAGTCTGATGTTTGTCAACTTTTGTTTTTGATTGAGGACGTCATCAGTCATTTTTCCTCACTGTTGATTGGCTCAGGACGTCCCACACATAGGGGGGAGGGGTTTGGGGGGGCTGTTAACAGGGAAAAAGACTGATGGAGAGATGAAAAAATGTGTGCCCCATACCCCAGTACGCCCCCCACTCTTGAAGGTTTCAGGGTCAAACAGTTGAGGTGACCCCGAGTATGTTTGGACCCCCGCTGGTTCTGGTTCTGGTTCTTTCCCACTCAGCGGGCATTGAAGCCCCCCCGTCTTTGACCACTACCCTGAACCCTGTGGTTCTTCCTGTGGGTGGTGGGCCTGCGTGAAGGATGTCCCACACACCCCCATGTTACAAAAAAATAAAACAAAGTTTAAAAAACTTACATTGAAAATGAATGGAAATTATTGTTGAAGTTCCTGTTCACCTGTGTGGTGTTGAGGATGAGATTTTGAAGTTTGAAGACATTTTCCTTAGAATATATATTTTTTTGATATTATGCGTCAGTTGGTAACTTCACATCTGAGCCAACAGAAATGACGTGGAGTTCCCCAAGGCTCCACCCTAGGACCACTTCTATGTAACATCTCCATGCTCCCACTGGTCCAGGTTATAAAGATCAGCATTAGTTACATAGCTATGCAGATGACACACAGATGTATATTCCAGTGACAGCAGGAGACCGAGGTCTGTACAGGCTCTTGGTAAATGCATGGAGGACATGAATGACTGGATGAATCACAACTGACTTCAGTTAATCTAAACTGAGGTTATTGTCTATGGAGACGTCACTAAGAGCTTCAATCTATCATCTAAAACTACCAACAGACCAGAACTGAGTGTAGAGATAGACTCAGATCTACATTTGATAACACATGAAGATCACAGAATAGCTGATTATCATCTCAGAAACATCTGAAGGATCAAAGATCTGATGGAAACTAGAGCTGCTTTCATCTTTAGTGGACTTGATGACTGAACAGTGTTTCTACAGGAACTGCAGCTGATCCAGAACTCTGCTGCTCAGGTTCTAGACCACATCAGTCAGTTCTGAGGTCTTTCCACTGGTTACTGTCTGCCAGAGGAGATTTAAAGTTTGGTATGCTTTAGAAATACATGACTGACCTCTTGACCCAGTATGTACCAGCCAGACCTCTCCTCATCTGGATCCTAGAGTAAACATGGAGAAGCTGCATTCAGCGTCTATGCTCCACAGATCTGGAACAGACTTCCAGAAAACCTTAGATCACGACTCACCTGTTAAAGACTCACCTGTTAAAGACTCACCTGTTCTCAGCTGCATCTGATTCATATGGATTCAAACGTTTACATCCAACTGTTTATCTATGCTTGATTTAAATTAAAATATTTTTATTTTATTTTAATTTTATTTTACTGATCACATCTTTAATATTTTAATGTTTTATGGAGGACTTTAAATTGTCTCTTTTGATGAACTGCACTACTAACAAACTTGCCTAGAACAGTTTTTGACTTTGCATACAGATTATGTCACATATAATCTTATCTTGGGCTGCACCGTGGCGCAGTGGTTAGTGATCTTGCTTGATCTGTTTGATTCCCATTTGGGTTCTTTTGCGTATTTTCCCCAAATGTGCATTGGTTTTCTCTGAGCGCTCTGATTCCTCCAGCAGTCCAAAAACATGCGTTAGAGGTTCACCAGTTACTCTAAAGTGTTCTTGGGATTGCATGTGGGAGTGATTGTGTGCCCTGCAACAGACTGGTGACCTGTCAGAGATAGGCTCCAGCATCCCCGTGACCCTGAAAGCGATAGTCAAGAAACTAGATGGATCATATATACTTTAATATATAAAAAGGAGATAAAAGAACAGTTGAAAACAGGCTCTGAATAGTCTCGTATAGATCTGTGTCGTCAGCATATTGTAGAAGCTCCGGTTCATGATCAATACTCTGATATGACCTGTAACCTGCAGACACAAAGTCATCTCTGTCCTCAATGAACTCTTGTACTTCTCTTTTTTCATTAGTTGTCATGTTTCTCTGATGCAGAAAAACACGACAAGTCATGTTCGAGTCATCTTTTTTGAATCTTTTGCTTCATTTTCTCTGTTTTTTCCTTTCCTGACACAAATGTTTGAACTCTCTTTTATTTAACCAGTATTTTCTCAACAGTGCTCTTCAGGTTTTTCTATCTATCTTTTATGAACTTTTCTTTCAGCTTATATTGGTTTCCCAGTTTTAGTTTTAATAATCAGAGATTACATGCACTAAAATAACCAGACATTTGAATTTCTACTTCGTAGTACTGTTTATTTTAGAGGAGACATTGTTATAGTTCCTTTAGTTAACATTAATTTATGTCTGTGCTGACACATCAGGGAAAGTCTCATTTTCATGGAGGTTTTTTCTTAAGTTGGTTTCAAAATCCAAATATTCAATAGTCATTTTTCAGAATAGTCATCTCAGATGATAGAGATCATGTTCAAAGATGGATGCACATCACGTCTGGTGGGACCAGCATTCATAAATGAACACGGCAGTAAGTTACGCTGAGGTTTGTGTCTTTAGGATCACCGTCACAAATATATGAACTCAACACCACAGACTGATCGTCCTTCATATCAGACTTCTACAGGTACATACTGGACCAGGAAGGGATGTTGAATGTATAGAGGTTCAGTCTGGAGACAGAAAACACCAGGATGACGGACACTGGTCTGACCTTCACTAAAGGTAAATGCTGTTTACTTGTACAATGCTTTACTGCCTCCTTTAAGGCTCAAAGCGTTTACAGTCACACACTTTTTTATGTAAAACATTTGTTAAACAGTTCCTGTTTCTGAGTAGAAAAACACATTTTTGATCAAAATTCTGCTAGAATTACATCAATTGCGTCGACTGTTGGAGAGTTATCAGAACAATATAAACACAGGAGCTAAAGCTCCGACGCTGAAACTCATTTTTTTTTCTTTCATAACTTCTGTCTTATTTTTTGAACGGATAAAGAAGTTCTCGCTAGTCTTACTTTGAAAACAGGAAGCTTTACTGACATTTTATTCTGAAGATTCGTTTCCTTCTGGTGACAGCACATTCAGCTTTAAAATCCAACATTATTCTGTCTTCCAGAGCAATACATACTTGACGACACTCTTCTATATTTATAAAGATCATGAATCGGCGATCTTGGACGTCACAAATATTGGGACTCTTATTTTTGGGAGCAGATGGTGAGAATCTGAGTGTTTGGATCCCCGTTACAGCCCCGGTTGGGGGGGTTTGTTGTGTTTTACCTTTTCCCCTTCCTCTCGTTTCAGGTGTGTTGATTTCTTTCTTTTCTCCACCTGGTTCTCCTGCCCTCTCATTGGGTGTTTGATTATCCTGTTTCTGTTTATAAGCTGCGTGTTCCCCTCTACCTGTTGCCAGATTGTCTTGTGTTCTTCCTCCAGTTCTACGAGCCTTCCAGCCTTTGAATTAACACACATAAAGAAAGAAAAGATTGTCCTCACCCGGATCCTGACAGTTCCACAGCTTGGCTTTTCTCTTATTTCTGTAATCTCGTATGTTCATTTTTATGGACTTTCCTTGAGTTTGTTGTGTTAGCATCGGTGCAGGAATAGCCTCCTAGCTTGTTTACATACTGTTGTCTTCTGCTCATCGTCGGACGTCTTGGATCCAAAATGAAACCAGATCACAGACGTCCCTCTTCTGCTGAAGGTTCTTCTTCTCGGCTGCCTGCATCCGTGTTTCTGTCTGTTTCTACTCCAGGGAAACAACTTCCAGCTGTTCTGTCCATCGTTCTGCACTCGTGTTAAGGAACGTAAAGCCGGTCGTACAACACGCGTTAGTGAGAATCAAAGAACGTAAGAGTTTCTTTGCAAAGAATCTTTTTTTCATTTGTTTTTATTTTCCTTTTTACACACGTTTTGTGTAGACACTGACGAGGCAACATTTAATGAAAAACAGGCCTTGTGAAAGTATTCTCTCCCCTTTTCAACCTTTTGCCACATTTCAGGCTTCAAACATAAAGATATAAAACTGTCATTTTTTGTGAAGAATCGACAACAAGTGGGACACAATCATGAAGTGGAACAAACATTTATTGGATATTTCAAACTTTTTTAACAAATAAAAACTGAAACATTGGGAGTAAAAAATGATTCGTCCCCCTAAAGTTAAAACTTTGTAGCTCCACCTTCAGCTGTGAGTCTCTATCAGGTTTACATCTAGACATTTTAGCCCATTCCTCCTTAAAAGCAGCTGGAGCTCAGTGAGGTTGGATGGAGAGTGTTTGTGATCAGCTGTTTTTAGCTGTTTCCTCAGATTCTGGACTTTGACCTGCTCATTCTCACACCTGGACGTGTAGATTTTGTAGATTTGTTCTGTTTGGATGGTTGTCTTGTTGGAGACAAATCTCCGTCCCAGTCTCAGGTCTTCTGCAGATTCCTTCAGGTTTTCTCCCAGAATGCTCCTGGATTTGGCTCCATCCATCTTCCATGTCCCAAACCATGATGCTGCCACCACCATGTTTGACAGTGGGAATGGTGTGTTCAGGGTGATGAGCTGTTTCTAAAAAGTTGGATTCGATTTCCTCTGAACAGATCAGCTTCTTCCACATGTTCGATGTGTCTCCCAGACTTGAAACCTCTTTTTATGGAAGTCTTTAAGAAACGTCTTTCTTCTTGCCACTCTTCCATAAAGGCCAGATTTTTCTGATTGTTGTCCTACAGACAGACTCTCAGCTGTAGATCTCTGCAGTTCATCCAGAGTGATGGTGGGTCTCTCAGCTGCATCTCTGACCCATCTTCTGCTTGTTTGAGCTGAAAGTTTAGACGGTCGGCCGGTCTTTGTAGACCTGCAGTGGTCTGATACTCCTTCCATTTCATTATTATGGCTTGCACACAGAACTCCTAAGGATGTTTAAAGCTCGGGGAATCTTTTTGCTTTAAACTTCTCCACAACAGTATCTGGGACCTGCCTGGTGTGTTCTCTGTTCTTCATGAAGTTCTCTGCACTTTAAACGGAGCTCTGAAACTATCACAGAGCAGGTGGATCCACACAGGTGGATTCTATTTATTGGATCCTTCAGAGATCCTCATTGATCATCTGGAGAGAGTTTGCTGCACTCACAGTAAAGGAGTGAATCATTTTACACGCCCAATTTTTCAGTTTTTATTTGTTAAAGTTTGAAATATCCAATCATTTTTGTTCCACTCCATGATTGTGTCGCACTTGTTGTTGATTCTTCACAAAGGTTGAAAGTTCAAGGGGGCCGAATACTTTTGCAAGGCCTGCATTTGGTGTAATAATTGATCAATATAAAGGATAGAGGAGAAATGACTTCTCTATCTCCCACATGATACGTATCGTCATATCGCCCAGCACAGTTCAGCGTCATGCCCAAAGACACCTCAACACACGGGCGGTCAGCTCAGGAACTGAACCTGCAATCTTCTAATCAGAGGTGGACCGCTCTACCTCTGCACCATCGGCTCTCCTCATGATGTTCTTTTAGCTTTAGAGGTCTCTGTTGGTCCGGGATCGGTCATCCATCATGTATGACCTCATGTCTGATCCAAAGTCCAACGTTCAGACGGTCTTTATTGACACAATACTATTAAACTTTATTAGCAACCACTGAGGAGCGAACATGAGCTCATCAGCGCCTTCTACATGGACCGCTTCACAAACACGACCACGTGTTGAATTCTAGGAAAGGTCAAAGGTGAAGGGCTCATAAACCTGTGGAGGTCAGAACCAAGATCTGGTTTTGAGGGACATCATTGTTATGTTACAACGGGCGCCGTTTTCTGGATGGACAAGGACTCCAGTGTCTGGACCAGCGGTATCCAAACCAGGCCTCGAGGGCCGCTGTCCTCCATGTTTCCCACCAGGCTGCCAGTAAAGCTCCTTATTGGCCAGACACACCTGATCCAGGTGATCAGCAGCAGGAGGCCGGCCCTCGAGGACTGGATTTGGACACTCCTGGTGTAGGTGAATCAAACAGGGATCAGTACTGATCAGACTAGTCACTTATGGAAGTCACTGACTAGTCAGTGACCTGGTCAGTGACCTGGTCAGCGTACATCTTGACATTTTCAGGGTTACTCCTGACACCACGGTTCACACTTTGCTGATTTTTTTCAGCACATCTTTGCACGCTTGTATTTCTTTTAACCAGCACACGGTGTTCTGCATCCTGATTGGCTGTTGAAAGATACAGTTACAAAAATCTTCAATCGTGATCAGATCTTTGTTTTCATTCTCTAATCCTAGACTTATTGTTTCTATGAAGGTTTGAACGTTGACAGTTTTAATAAGAGAAAAGTTGATTCTTTTCTGTGTAGTGAGGAGTTTTAAAACACGTTTTCCTACATGATAGATTTCAGCTATTGGAGGTTATTTATAGAATGTCTCCTGTGATAAACGAGGGAACTCTGTACCGTCAATCAAGTTTCAGGGAGTATTTTTATACATTAGTAGCAGTCTAGGCCGTGAATATCATATTATACTGGTCTATATGACAGCGGTCAGCAACGTTTTTGACAGGAAGTGCCAGTTCAAGATGTACAACTGCTCCATCATTAAGTACAATGTGAACTCTGATGTCATTCGCCCTTCAGCCTGTCCGTCCTGGGACACCAACAGAGAATCAGCTTTCACTGATTCACACTGAGAGTTTTATGTTAGAGGCTCTTCCTGTATTTTTAAGGCAGAGGAATCCAGTTATGTAGCAGAATGAAGGGTCTTATCGAAGGACCCTCACTGGATTTTAGCTCATTGGCCTGGAAACAACCCAGATCCTCCACCAGCCAACGGAGATATCCAGCCACCTCCAACTATAATGTGAACTTATATATATATATAATAAAAAAACATTTTGAATATGTCTCAAATGTTACTCAATTCACAAACAGCAGGTCAAATAACTTTTTTAAACATATGTTGTCATTAACTCTATAAAGTGCTTTCATAAAAATATTGCACAAAGAAAATAGTTGAAATAGTATTATAACTGTTTGTTTGAAACCAAAAGTACAAGCAATAGGATTGGATACATCAGAACAAAATACCATCAATACTTCAAAACCATGATAAACAAACAAGTTTGTTTATCATTCATCTTTAGTTACATCATGAGAGTAACTGAATGGAAGTTCATTCTGTGAAGATGCTTTTACTCCACGTCAAATTCAATGTTTTTTCCATTAATCTGCTAATTAATAGTAATATAAATTTTCTATAACTGGACAGCATCATTCTTCATTTTTAGCTCAGTAACTGGAGTGTAATATTCATTTATAAACGTTTTTCTATTTGCATATTGACATTTGTCAGAACAGAAAGATAGTCTGAGGATAATCAGAGTGTTTTGTTTTTATTGTAAAACGCTTTGAACTGCAACACCTGAAAAGTGCTTATTGATAGATTTAAAAGAGTTAGAAGGCTCTCCGGCCTCAAGGCTGCGGTGCTGTAGCGTTTGAGGTCCGCTCCGGCCTCGAGGCCGCGGTGCTGCAGCGCTCCGGCCTCGAGGCCGCGACAATAAACAGACAAAAGCAGCAAGTCCTGGTGCTAAAGATCCACATGTGGGAAGAGAACTTCATTAATGTCAGAGACGCCAAATATGACCAAAAACCAGCTGTGCTGCCATAAGCTACCCTCTTCCCACTCACGCACGCGCTCACATCGTCTCAGCTCTCATCTCAACAGTTTCAAATTCTTACAACACTTTCATTTCAGCGCCGCTAACGTTCTTTTTTCTTCCAACGGTGCGCTTTAATTTACTGACACGGACAGTAATGGACATTGAAACTATTCATTTATATGGGTGGAGTCTCAGTGAAAGCGTCGTGAATGGATCCATGTGACACCGTGGGATAACAAAGATCCTTGAGAAGAGATTCTCACTCTTTTCAAATTTGAAAAATATAAACTGAGACAGATCGAGTGTTTGTTGTTCTCACATCCTGGCGTGTCGCCTTTGGCACGCGTGCTCTAGGTTGCCGACCCCTCATATATCATATTGATACACAGTAGTGTAGTACTCGGTACACCTGTCAAACACTTTGGATCTATATGGATCTTGATCTTTGCTGGTCAGGATCTGAGATATTTGCATCATCAGTTGCATAGGCGACCGCCTGTAACTCACCAATGTGGTTCAGTTTAGAACATGTAACATAATGGACAAGTTTTGGTTTAGCGAGCGTCTGAAGAAGTCTCGACCTTTGACCCTCAGGGGGGTCGATTGAGGCAGAGCTACTTCCTGCTTGTGTCAGATCCAAACACTAAATAAAAGAAGTGAAATCTATGAACTGTTACAGTACTTGCAAAATGGAGGAGGAGCTGGTTTCATGGCAATAAAAGGAGGAACAGCTGGTAACAGACTGGGGACCGGATCAGGAGGAACCCAACATCTGTCCAACAATAAACTAAGTATAGGCTCCAGCAACGCCATGATAAGCAGCTTCTGAAAATGAAAATGGAGGGATGATAGATGGATGGATGATGGATGAATGGATGGATGGATGGATAATTGGATGATGGATGGATGGATGGATGGATGGATGGATGATGGATGGATGATGGATGATGGATGGATGATGGATGGATGATGGATGAATGGATGGATGATGGATGGATGAATGGATGGATGGATGATGGATGGATGGATGATGGATGGATGATGGATGGATGGATGGATGGATGATGGATGAATGGATGGATGGATGGATGGATGATGGATGGATGGATGATGGATGGATGGATGATGGATGGATGGATGATGGATGGATGATGGATGGATGGATGGATGGATGGATGGATGATGGATGGATGGATGATGGATGGATAAATGATGGATGGATGATTGATGGATGGTTGGATGGATAATTGGATGATGGATGGATGATGGATGGATAGATGGATGGATGGTTGGATGGTTGGATGGATGGTTGGATGGATGATGAATAGATGATGGATGGATGGATCAAATCAAATCAAATCAAACTTTATTTATAAAAAAGCTCTTCTCATACTCTGCGCAGCTCGAAGCGCTTTACATTAAAAACAAAAACATATACAATAAAAGCCAACCCCCCCCCACCCTCTATCAACACATACAACCCATAATCCCACACACAATGAATACAATGAAAAATGACATGAATGAAAACTGTAAAACAGACATAAGGCTTGGCTCTGCTGTGAGGAAACTGTACTGAGGATTCTGTCATAACAGGAGCAGCTCGGTCAGAGGAACATCGCCACGGCGCCCACCCAGACCGGGACAGCAACAGAGTCCACTCCACAGCTGTGAGGCTGCAGGACCTCCAAGCCGCCAACTACAAGGGCGAGACCACGCAACGACCCAGACCGAGCCAGCAAGCCCTGATATGATAGATCCCCACAGGAAACACTGGGGTTAAAATGATAGTAAAATACTAAAATGAAATACATCAAATATAGTTGAAAATAAAAATAGATTCACAAGATAAAATAAATAACGTAAAATATAAAAGTAATAACATATTAAAACTAATAGAATAAATAAGGACATAAAATCAACTAAAAGCAGAATTAAAAAGATCTTGAGCCTCTTCTTAAAAACCTCTACAGTCTCTGCGGCCCTGAGGTTCTCCATCAGGCTGTTCCAGAGGCGAGGACCGTAATGATGAAACGAAGCCTCACCAGAAGTTTTGGTCCTCACCAAATGATGGATGGATGATGGATGGATGGATGATGGATGGATGATGGATGGATGAACAGACAGCTGTAACTTCCCGTCGACCAGAGACCTGCTGTTCACCTGAACCTCCAACCGTCGGTGTTTCTCAACCTCCGTCAGCCCCTCCCACAGCTGCTCAGCGATGACTCAGCTGGTTTCTCCGAACCGTCAGGCTGCAGGTCGGGCTTCAGGGCACATGCACGCCCACGATCCAGTATTTGAAAGGTTTTTCCACAGAACTGATCGTTTGATCGTTACAGTAAGTTACAGTACGTCAGAGAAACACTGGAGCTCCAGAGTTGAACGTTCAACGTCTGTCTTCACATTGATTTTTTTAAAACTGATGAGGAAACAGAAACAACCTTCAGAGGTGAATCTCTGCTGGTTTAGGTCCTCCACTGGAGATATCATTAAAGAGTTCAATTCAGACATGAAGAATTCATTCAGTTTTTAAGAGAACCAATTCAGGAGATCAGAAAAAACAGAAAAACTTCAAAATGATTTGAGATTAAAAATCTGACATTGAGCAGCAGAAGCTGAACGACATGAAACCATGTGGAGAAGAGATGAGGAGCAGGTGAGAAGACCTCAAACCAGGTGAGCTACGGAGATAGGTGTTTGGTCAAAACAAATAAGGAAAGTGTCCAAAATTATTCTATTCTATTCTAAAATAAACTTAATTGTTTTCAGCTTCAAATGTTCAAGTTTTAGGTTTCAAAACTCAAAATTTCAATTTCAAAACTTCTTTTTCAAACCTTTTCTTTTTGTTTCAAAACTTTTGGCCCCGATGTGGTGCGTTGGGGCGGGGCTAATACGAAGGACCAATCAGAATCCATGAGGGTGGTTAGCTATTTCATGCAAACATCAGGACGCTTGCCTGTTTTGGACACGATAAGCTAACACTTTGAACGGGCTAGAAGAGACGAAACTCAGAGTCAGTGAACGCACCGGGACTGAAGTTACCACTCTCATGGATTCTGATTGGCCCTTCGTGTTAGCCCCGCCCAATGCGCCATAACAGGGCCAAAAGTTTTGAACCTAAAATTTTTGTATTCAAAGACGAAAAGAAAGAGTTGAAAGTGAAATTTTTAGTTTTGAAAGAAAAACAAAGAATATTTGAAGATGAAAACAATGAAGTCTATTGCAGAACAGCAAAAAGTTTTGTTTTTACTTTTATTGTTTTTTTTGTTTTGTTTTTTTTTTTTACTAAACACCATTATTTTTTTTCTATTTTTTTTTTTTTTTACGGGGGTATTAAAATAATTTGACTCCAGTTTAGTTCCATAAACTGAAAAAGTGAAATGTTGGATCAATTAATAAAAGTTCTATAATTTAATATTAATTAATCAAATTGAATTTTCGAGTTGATGGTTAACGGAACTAATAATTCTAGATAAATGATGGACCTTCTGTAATCGATTCATCGTTTCTGTTTTTTCAGTGCAGTGATCCGGTTTGCAGGATCTTCATGAAGGAGCTGAAAAACTCTGAACATCCAAACTTCTTCTGTTCATAAACTTCGGAAAGTTCAGACTGCCGCCGACAGAGGGCGCTGCCGTCCGCGGCGCAGCCCTCCGCGGGGTTCGAACCGCTCACCTGCTCCCGCCGGCAGGAGCGGACCTGCAGCCTCACGCGCCGTGATCCGGAGCTCAGCAGCTTCCGGTCCCGCAGCTCCCACCTTTCCTCTCCTCTCCAGCCCCGCAGCCTCCGCGCTGAAACCTGAGGCCGCGTGCGCGTGTGCGCGGCGCGCGGGGGCCCCGCCCACTCCCTCCTTAAAAGGCGGCAGTTTGACAGCTCAGAAGTTACTCAGCAGCAGGAATCAGACCGGCAGCTCCAGCCTCCGCGCACTCCCACGGCCGTCACGCGCCCCCAGCCCCGCTCGTCCACGCTGGATTCCCGGAGCGCGTCGCCATGCCTGCCCGGGTTTAGGTTCTCCATGGAGCTGTCCAACCTGTACGAGGCGGCGCCCCGACCCCCGATGAGCGCGCTGCCCCACGGCCAGCAGCCCCCCCCCGGCTACAGAGACCCGGCGGAGGCCGGCGGGGACATCGGGGACGCGGAGACGTCCATCGACCTGAGCGCCTACATCGACCCGGCGGCCTTCAACGACGACTTCCTGGCGGACCTGTTCCACCACGGCGCGCGGCAGGACAAGCTGAAGCTGCTGAGCGGGGAGTACGAGCAGTGCGGGGGGGCCCCGCAGCCGCTCTACATGAACAACTACATGGAGTCCAAGCTGGAGCCGCTCTACGAGCACAACCCGCCGCGCCTGCGCCCGGTGGCCATCAAGCAGGAGCCGCGCGACGACGACGAGCTGAGCGGGGGCATGCCCCCCACCTACCCGCAGCAGTACCCCCCGCAGCCCCCGCAGATGCCCCACCTGCAGTACCAGATCGCGCACTGCGCGCAGACCACCATGCACCTCCAGCCGGGCCACCCGACCCCCCCGCCGACCCCGGTGCCCAGCCCGCACCACCACCACCACCACCATGGGCACGCGCACGCGCACGCGCAGCAGGGCGGCATGAAGCTGCTGGACCAGCGGGGGGGCAAATCCAAGAAGCACGTGGACAAGAGCAGCCCGGAGTACCGACTGCGGCGCGAGCGCAACAACGTGGCCGTGCGCAAAAGCCGCGACAAGGCGAAGCTGCGCAACATGGAGACGCAGCAGAAGGTGGTGGAGCTGAGCGCCGACAACGAGCGCCTGCGGCGGCGCGTGGAGCACCTGACGCGCGAGCTGGACACGCTGCGCGGCATCTTCCGGCAGCTCCCGGACGGATCCTTCAAGCCGCTCAGCTGAGGCGCGCGCGCGGGCTGGAACTGAGCTCGTGCCTTTCCCGCGCGCACAGGCAGATAAGCTCGTTTTTGTGCCTCGTCCGATGCAGCTAAGCGCGCGCGCGCGCAGCCTTTCGGAGCTTCCCGCGTGCGCATCCAGCCTGCAGGCGCGCACGGACTCTGGAGCGCACGTGCGTGACTGAACTGTGATCCTGCAGAAGGTGAGATCTGACGGTCTCCTGCAGACAGACGTTCCGGTTCTCAAACCAAAGTTTGGAGGGAAAAAAGTGGATTAAAACTGGAATCGAACCCGCGGAGCCGCGAGGAGGTCGGACGCGGACTCGGACAGAAACCGGGATCACACAACCTGGTGTTTATGCAACAACCAGCGGTGCCTTCTCTGATGACCTTTGACCTTCGCCTGATCTGTCCCGTGAGGAACAATGAAGCACTTGTTTGTTTCAACTGTAAAATACGCCTCTATATAAATATATATATGTACGAAAGAATATACGTCAAACATTGTAATAAAACTCTGCTTCACATTCTGGTTCCTGTCTTTCCTCCAGAACCTTCGGCTGGGTTCTGTTGTCATTTCTGGTTCATCTGCTGCTGGTTCTGACCGATCACTTCCTGTTTTCTGTCCTCCTCAAATGTCGGACGAACGTTCAGACAAACGCGTCAAAAATTCAGATTGTTCAAAGTTTTGAGGTTTTTTCTAATGATGAAGATCCAGAGATGAACTCGTGAGGACACGTTTCATCTCGCTCCATTTCATCTCCATGATGAACTTTTTATCCTAAAGTTTTAGACGTGAAACCAGCATGAACTGGGGGGTCAAACGTGCTCAAAAGAGAAAATGAACCATAAAGGAGGAGAAGTTTCTCCTTCTGCTGCTGGATCTGCAGTGAAAGACAAACATCTCCGTCATACTAGATCCTGAATGAAAACACAAAAAGAAAAAAATAAATCTGACAAAATGCTGAATCAGCATGAAAAAGGAAAGAAAAGAAGATAAAAAGGATGAAATAAATAAATGATTTATTAACGCTGAATAACAGCAGAAATGCAAAAGTATTCAACATAAACCTGAAGAGGAGGATTGGGACATGACTGCAGCTCTATAGAATGAAATGCAATAGAAGTGTAGATCCAGTGGAAACGCAGCTGAAGGAAAAACCTGAGAAAGAAAAAAGTAGAAAACAAAAATGAAACGGGAAACTTCATGGCAAATGCTAGGGGGCGGAGTCAGGACGTATCGCCATGGTGACCCCTGAAGGGTCAAACATCAGAGAAACTTCATTTGAAAAGCTGCTTCTTTATGCCAAAGCTAAAAGCTGAACTTTATTTTGGTAAATAAACAACAAAACATCAGAAAAGAGAATTCTGAACAATTCTCTGCATGTGTTGGAGTCTGAGACGCTCGCAGCGTCAGATTGGCGGCTCCGCCCACTGACGAGCTGCTCTGCTTATCTTCGGTTTTCTCAGAACCAAGCCGGGTGGCAGCGTGGAGGTGGACCGGGTCCAAAAATGCTGCTGCTTCCAAACAGCAGATTTCCAGAAAGTCCTGTCCTGCGAGGCAGAACAATGAGCGCATCCATCAGAGCAGAAAAGAGTCGAGCTTGATTTGTGCTGAAAAGACGCAAACATGTGTTTGAAATCAAGGCAGCAGGGAGAGCCGCTCCGCACGGCCCGGAGCTGCAGAGCGGCTGCACCCGAGTCCTTCAAAATAAAAGCCAAAATACTTCACCTTCAGGAGAAGAGATGAGCCCGATGAAGCGCCCTGTGCAGCCTGCAGGGGGCGATACAGAGAACAGAGGGTCAGCTGTCACCCTCAGGTAATCACACCTGATGCTGACGCATCTCTGTCACCTCAAACCAAAACTCACCTGGAGGATTCTTCAGACTCTTCTTAGAACTGCAGGAAGAACATCTTCATCAAGTTGCTTAAGTGAAAGTTTTAAAGTTCCTCTATGACAATTTATGTAAGTTAAAACACATTCCCAGTCGTGTTTTAATGATGATTATGACGTTTAAACCAAAATTCCACAACCTGACATTTTTCATGTTGATCTGAAGCCTCTGTTTCCAAAATCTCCTCTGAGGGGGCGTGGCTTATGTCTGATTATGATAGCTCGGTGTCTCTCTAGCGTAAGTCTTCATAAAAACATCCATAAATCTGGGTTCTGATCCAGCCGTCTGGTTCTGATCCAGATGTCTTCATGACAGAACTTCCTCCAGAATCCTGATTCTTTCTCCTTTCAGATCATTCTCCAATGTTTCTTGAATCCATTCAATCATTGGTTTCTCAGAGCATAAAATAATGAAAGCTAACATCCAAATGCTCTTTCATTCATTTACAATCCTTTCGGTCAAATGAGCCGCCGTTCACATTTCTGTGGTCACATCAAGAAGCTCTGTGGAGTCTGGTGGAGATTTTCCAGCGTTCTCATTGGATGAAACTCACAGCAAAAATCCAGTGACGCTGATTGGAGAGATTTAAAAAGAGAAATGATTTTTTATGAAGAATAATTCCACACAGATGTTAAAACTAAAACTTTAAGAATTATTCAAACGGGGCAACGAAAGTCGTGGGAGGAATTTTCAGAGCCTTTATTTTGAAAGGCTCCTGCTGACTCAGGCCGTTTGAGAATCAGTAATCCTGCAGAAACCTTCACTGTTTGAAAGACTTTTTACCTGTAAAGCGGATTTAGTTGCTCACAAAGTTCAAAGAAGCCTAAAGAAATTCAGAAGTTCAGATAAACCCTAAAATGATCCATCAACACAAACTCCAGCAGACAAACAGCTGATGCTGCGCTAACATGCTAACATGTCGTGCTAGCTTAGCTGCTGTCATGTGACCTGGATGATGGATCGATAAGGGTTTACTCGATAAAGGTGACCTGTTCAGGTAACTGAGGGAATTCCTGATACACCAGAGCACCTTTCATTAGCAACAGCAGAACAACGCTCACGATGACCAGAGTGTGGCGTGAGGTTATGACATCATCATCTGTACGTCACAAGTGTGTGTACCTTCCATCATCATGAACGGTCCCCTCTCCTCATGAAGGACAATGGTACGGTCCAGTTTCATGACGTCTCTTAAGGTGGACGTCCGAGTCCCAAAGGGACTGCGGACACCTCTCCTTTCTCCAACCGGTACAGGTCGACCTGCAGAATGGATCGACCCGTTCACACAGAACCTCCAGAACCGACTGGAGCGTTCTCCATGATGTATTCCTCTGTGAGTTCACCATGAAGAAACAAGCTCTGAGAGCAGAACCTCAGCGTGAGCAGAGATAATGAATGGCAGCTGATCTGTGAGAGCTGCTGGATTGAAACCAGGTGAGATGATGCAGCATCAGCTGGAGAACCACAGAGAGGGAGGAGAGCAGGTTGTTAGGATGAACAAGCAGCTGGCAGAGACTCTGATGACTTCCACATGTTCCTGACAAACTGAAATATGTCCGATTCAGAGGAGAACGACCCTGAAAACGGCATAGAACGGCGCTCTGAGAGGGGCGGGGCTGTGAGGGGGCGGGGCTCTGAGAGGGGCGGGGCTCTGAGAGAGGCGCTCTGAGAGGGGCGGGGCTCTGAGAGAGGCGGGGCTCTGAGAGAGAGACGCTCTGAGAGGGGCGGGGCTCTGAGAGAGGTGCTCTGAGAGGGGCGGGGCTCTGAGAGAGACTAGGCTCTTAGAGGGGCGGGGCTCTGAGAGCAGCGCTCTTAGAGGGGCGGGGCTCTGAGAGGGGTGGGGCTCTGAGAGAGACTAGGCTCTTAGAGGGGCGGGGCTCTGAGAGCAGCGCTCTTAGAGGGGCGGGGCTCTGAGAGGGGCGGGGCTCTGAGAGGGGCGGGGCTCTGAGAGGGACGCTCTGAGAGGGGCGGGGCTCTGAGAGAGACGCTCTGAGAGGGGCGGGGCTCTGAGAGAGACGCTCTGAGGGGGCGGGGCTCTGAGAGGGACGCTCTGAGAGGGGCGGGGCTCTGAGAGAGACGCTCTGAGAGGGGCGGGGCTCTGAGAGAGGCGGGGCTCTGAGAGAGGCGGGGCTCTGAGAGAGACGCTCTGAGAGGGGCGGGGCTCTGAGAGAGAGACGCTCTGAGAGGGGCGGGGCTCTGAGAGAGGCGCTCTGAGAGGGGCGGGGCTCTGAGAGAGGCGGGGCTCTGAGAGAGACGCTCTGAGAGGGGCGGGGCTCTGAGAGAGGCGGGGCTCTGAGAGAGACGCTCTGAGAGGGGCGGGGCTCTGAGAGAGCGGGGCTCTGAGAGAGACGCTCTGAGAGGGGCGGGGCTCTGAGAGAGGCGCTCTGAGAGGGGCGGGGCTCTGAGAGAGGCGGGGCTCTGAGAGAGACGCTCTGAGAGAGGCGGGGCTCTGAGAGAGGCGGGGCTCTGAGAGAGACGCTCTGAGAGAGGCGGGGCTCTGAGAGAGACGCTCTGAGAGGGGCGGGGCTCTGAGAGAGGCGGGGCTCTGAGAGAGAGACGTTCTGAGAGGGGCGGGGCTCTGATAGGGGCGGGGCTCTGAGAGGGGCGGGGCTCTGAGTGAGGAGGGGCTCTGATAGGGGCGGGGCTCTCTCAGAGCCTCCTTTCATCCAGGTAACATCACCTGACTTCAGAAAGTTGGAACCAATCCCCGGGGGGGGTGTCAGCTTGAGCAGCTAAATGAAATGGAAATGGATTACAAAAGTAATAGATTACTGTTTGCAGTAACAAAGTGATGTCTCTAAAGCATCATTAATCTTTCTATGTAGTATTTCCTGATACAGCGGATGAATCAAATCTATTCCTGCAGAACAGAACTTTCTGTCTGGATTTGACTCAAACACCAGAATCTTTTATTCTCAGATTCATCCTGAGTTCTGGGCTCAGAGTTCTGGGCTCAGAGTTCTGGGCTCAGAGTTCTGGGCTCAGAGTTCTGGGATCAGAGTTCTGGGCTCAGAGTTCTGGGCTCAGAGTTCTGGGCTCAGAGTTTTCCTCGTCCAGGTTTCTCCTGAGACGCCGTGTCTGCGGTGGTTCTGGGATTCATCAGCCGTTCCTGATGCTGATTCTGACTAAACAGTTCCTGATTCTCTTTAACCTCCTAGTTCGAGTCTTTACGTCTGCAGAGAGGATTTCTGAATCCGCTCAGATCCCAGATGTGTCTGATCTAAAGTTAAAGTGGGAGTAGCGTCCCGGATGTGGATCAGAATCCTGGATCATAGTCCAAAGAGGGGATGTTCAGAGACTCCATGTCTCACCTGGACACCTCAGTCCGGCGTCTGCGTGGCGCCGGGTCAGACGCCGGCGTGCGTGAAGACCGCCGGACCTTCATGAGGACGGTCACGGTGAGGAGCACGGATGGAAGCCATTAGTCTCTCCCTCATTCCTGCAGAAGTCTCTCTGGCTGCTCCTGGCCCGGTTCAGGCCCGCTGGGCCGGCCCTCAGGATCCTCTCACACGGCTCGCCGAGCCGCTTCCAGGTCCTTCTGCTGGTCAGGATGTAACTGGCTGCAGAACATTGAGCGGCGGTTTGGACGGATCGTCTGATCCGTCAGAGTTCGGCTCTTTTTATGAGCATTAATGTCGGTTCTGAGGGGATCGATCCAGAAACCTGCAGGAGGTCTGAGGAGTTCTCAGAAACGGACTTCCTGCCCGTTCAGGACCGGAGGAGAACCGGAGGAAGAGGATCTCTGAGAGGAAGAGGTCCTGGAGGGTTTTCAGGAATGAATCCAGACCTGCAGAAGATCCTCTTCCAACCAGCGTTCACCTTCTTCACTGTCACTTTGGAACCAGAACTCCATCATTCCAGTAGATTCTGAGGGATGCTGAGGTTCACATAGATGATAAACTCTGAAGGTTTTTCCATCCACGTTGACCTGAAGACGTCTGGTTTGTTCATCTCTACCTCCAGCATGAACAGATTTAGATACAAAGGAAAACTTTAAAGTTTGATGAGTTAAAAGCTCATGTTGCTCTCTGGTTTAGTCGGTTTTAGAGTTTGTGTCTGCTGAGGCTGAACAGGCCAACAGCTGGATCTGCTTCAGATGAAGGTTGGTTCTGGTTCTGGTTCTGTGGAGAACGCTGCTGTCTGTGGATTCTTTACTGCTCCCTCTTCTCCTCTCTTCTCCAGTGGATATTGTCCTCTGTTCTCAGCCGTAGAGCAGTGTGCTGAGCACACAAGCCTGATCTTCCTGATCACCCGATCCACCTTTATCTTGGTGCTCATCATGAGGTTTTCTCAGACCCTCTTCGGTCCGAGAAGGTCTGAGTCATCGTTTCTATGACAACCACTCTCGCCAATCAGGAGTGAGCTGGTTGGAAAGTGATGCCCCTTTTTATGATCTCCCAATCCAGAAAATTTTAGAATCTCCTGATGCTTCATGTTTCAAGATCTTCTGATCCTTAATTTTTTAGGATCTTCCGATCCTTCATATTTTATGATCTCCAGATCCTGGAAGGTTTAGGATCTCCTGATCCTGCAGGCTTTAGGATCTCCTGATCCTGCAGGCTTCAGGATCTCCTGATCCTGCAGGCTTCAGGATCTTCTGATCCTGCAGGCTTTAGGATCTCTGCTTTCACTTGTCAAGTCAAATGTAATCATTTTATCTGAGCTCAACCTTCAAGGTCTGGTCTCAGAGCAGCGCTGGTCGCCATCATGCCAGCAGAGTTCTGCAGAAGGTTGCGTCTCCTCGCGGCGGCGGCGGCGGCGCTGGCTTTGACGGCTGCAGCTCGACAGCTGGAGCGGGGCTATAAAGCTGCCGTTTGTCTGGGTTCCTGCCTGCAGTCGTGATTGATGAGGCTGCAGATAATTGGCAGTGAAGCTGACAGTCTGCAGGTTTGTGTTGGAGGCGTAGATCATCACAAAGTAGAGCAGCTTTGTTTCTGCAGGAGAAGAATGTACACAATCAAACACACTAATAAACATTAAAGAGACCAAACATCATTAATTAACCAGCTCAGTGGCCTTGTGGTAGAGTGTCCGCCCTGAGATTGGAAGGTCATGGGTTCAAGTCCAGGCCGAGTCATACCAAAGACTGTAAAAATGGGACCCAGTGCCTCCCTGCTTGGCACTCAGCATTAAGGGGTTGGATCGGGGGGTTAAACCACCAAATGGTTCCCGAGCGCGGCTGTGTCTGCAGCTCACCGCTCCCTTAGGGGATGGGTCAAATGCGGAGAACAAATTTCGCACACCTAGGTGTGTGACAACTAATGGGACTTTAACTTTAACTCCCATCATCCTCCTGCTGCAGGCTGGGATCAGGTCTGAGCACGTCCGGCTGACATCAGACGTTAGCGGTTAGCTTCTTTCTGTTTCCCCTGTGATTCTTATGATTTACTTTAATGGTTCTTCTTCTGTTACATTGGACTGAGCTAGCTTTAGCTTTTAGCCGATTTTTGGTGTAATTTGTACCAAATGTCTGTTTATAACTGAGCACAGAATTTGGAAAAATTTCATTTGTGGTTCAGTTTTATTTGTCCTGAATCCTCCATTATTGTTTTTCCTGCTAGCGGTAGCGTCTGTTAGCGTCACAGCTGTAGCTTCAGGAGTAGGGCTGTGGATCGTTGCTCAGGTGGCGATCCGATACGATTCACGAGTCGAACCACGATTCTTACTTTTTAATATTATGTTTATTGCTATGTGAATATTTACTAGATGGAGGCGAATTGAAATTATTTGTATTAAATCACCAACATTTATAAATTTATTTAGAACAGTAGATCAGAATCAACAAAACTGATTAAAAAAACCCAAAAATATTCAGATAGAAAGAAATTTTGTCATTTTAAACTTTTTTTGTCAACCTTCTGGTTAAGTTCAGCAGTAACATAAACAACATCAAAATGATAACAATCATTGGTGTTTTTGTATCATTTAACAACAAAACCTAAAAATGTTCCCCACAGTTTTTTAATCCTCAAAGTTCTTCAATATGTTTCGGTGTACAGCCCGTTTGAAAAAGTATTTTTTTCTGCAACTGATTCACACTGTTTACATCCTCCTTTCAGCAGGATGAGGCTGAGTTTCTTCAGAATAAGACGCAGTTTCGTTAATTGCTTCAACTGTTGAAGAGTTATAGCCAAAAGAATGTAAACACAGAGATAAAGCTCAGATGTTAAAGATAATTCATTTTTTCAGAAGTTATGTCACTGAACAGAACTTCAGTCTCAGTTTTTGAACGGAAAAAAAGTCTCGCTAGTTTTACTTTGAAAACCGGAAGTTTCTCCGCAACCAAAAAGTGTTTACTTTTGGTTACTAACGCGGCTCTTTCGGCTTTGTTTTAGTTCGTAAACTTAAAATAATACATTAATCTGAATTCCAGAAGAAAAATACATCATTGACAGATAATATTTGATCATATTTTACTATAATTTTACCATATTTATAAAGATCGTAAATCAGCGATCTTGGACGTCGCGAATATTCATACTCGGATTTTCGGGAGCAGATCACGATTACCCGAGCACTCGGATACTCGTTACAGTCCTATTCAGGAGTGTTTCATCAAATTGGACTTGTGACAATAAATTAACAAAGATTTGGAAAAAACTTGCATTTATCAAAAACTAGTTTTGATCTTGGATCAGGAGGTTTTGGATGCGGATTGAAATTCCACAAAACTGCAATGGAACACTTTCTTACAAATGAAATGAGTCATGTGACCGACCGATGCTCAGCTGTGCAGCGCCGGGCGCCACCTTAAGTCCCACAGCCTGCAGAATTCATGCAGAATTATTGAGTTCACAGAAAACCACCATTTCCCAGAAACCCTTTCATCCGTATGCCGACGTCTCCTTTGATAGACGATGAGCGCTAGTGCTGTGACAGAAATGAATCTGCAGTAAATTAAAGTATTCTTCACACCTGTCTGGTCTCTGTTCAAATATTCCTCTCAAGTCCTCGCGCTCTGCAGACCCGTTTGTGGTTCTGGTTCTGGGGGGACCGGCTGGCTCCCAAACATCAAATGAGAGGTCACACTCTCACAGCAGTTTAAAGCCAAACGGCTCCTCCATTATCACGCTGTATATCTGCCTCGTTGGTTTGAATCTGTTTAACGTTTCTGCTTTCCTTGCGTGCAGCTCTTCGGGCCTTAGTGGCGTTCTAGAAAGGAACTAATGAAATGAATCTGTCCTTTGATAGTTTTGCACGTATGTGTGATGGAAAAGCCGCTACTGTTGATGTTCTTTGAACTTTTCACTTGTTTACACATTTAAAGTAATTAGTTACTATTTGCATCTTGGTCCTTACAGCTGGAGACAGACTGTGGTCAAACCTGCACACAGGTGACCCACAGGAAATATGACGGTCAGAAGCTCAGTTACCAGCAGAACATCATTTACATTTTTCTATGGGTGTGCTGCACCTGCACTTCTACAACACGTAAGGACACCGTAGCATCACCTGTACGTCACAACAGCATTAGCTTCCAACATAAACCTTTTCTCCAGATGATGAATCCAGTCCGCCGGTTGGGATGAAACCCGTTCCAAACGTTCTGTTCAGATGAAAGTCGGAGATTTTCCTTTGAGTGAAAAAGCAACAGAAACGTTGAATCTGTCTCATGAACTCCAGAGATGGTCGCTCTCAACAATGAAGACACTCAGACTTCCTGTTTACTGCAGCTCTGCACACAGACGTGTTATTGATATGAAGGTCAGAGCCGGACCCTTCACGCGTGTAAACAGCGTTTGGGCCGACATCTGCAGCTTCTCCCCATAAAACTCCACATTCCACCTTCACGGCAAAGACAAACACAGGCCTGAACAACAGAGCGTCATCCATCAACGCCGGAACTCGCCGCGGCGCGGACGGGAGGTCCGATGGACCCGGAGAGCTCGGCGCGGATGAGGGAGTCAGCGGTTCCAACGCTCATTAATACCGCTGACCGATGCAAACTACTTCAGTGTAAAACAAACATCCGGAATAAAGAAGAAAAACCAAAGACAGAAGAAGAAAAACCAAAGACAGAAGAAGAAAAACCAGACAGAAGAAGAAAAACCAAAGACAGAAGAAGAAAAACCAAAGACAGAAGAAGAAAACAAAACAGAAGAAGAAAAACCAAAACAGAAGAAGAAAAAACCAAAGACAGAAGAAAGAAAAACCAAAGACAGAAGAAGAAACGTTCCTGAAAGGCTCGACTGGCCTCAACATTTCTCTCCAAAAACCATCAGTTTATCAAAGAGAAAAATACGTTTCAGATGTTTCTGCTGGAGAATGGATGCAGTGACAGTTTTAGACTATTGGAGTTCCCCAGGGCTCCATTCTGGACCCTTCACTATTTTACATCTGCATGATTCCATTAACAGCAACATAGATAAGGATCTGGTATGTCATGAGATGATTCGGCTTAAAGTTCTTCATCGCTTTAATCAACATAAACATCAAACGTCGGAGTCGTGGTTAAAACTGAACCGGTGAGAACACGGCTGACCTTTAACCTGAGGACGGTTCAACTCTTCAACGAGGAGGTCGTTTTCATCAGTTATCAAAATGTTACTTTGTTAAAATAACTTAGAGCAGAAACTTCATGAGTTTAAGTGGATTTTAAACTGACTTCAGGTTCTCGAGCTCAGCAGACAGAAAGTTAAAGCGACGATAAAATCTGATGAATAAATGTACATTATAAGCCTTTAGGCTTCTTTGCATCACAGAATCTGATTGTGTCAGTTCTGTGTGTTTCTGAGTTTCTCAGTCGTACCTGACATTCAGCCACATGGTCAAGTTTACTTTTGTCTTTTAGAAGCAGTTCTCTCTTCTGAAGGTGCTTAGTGGTTTAGTATCTTTACTTGATTGGTTTAGATTCTTCCATGTCTTGACTCCTTGAATTGAAACACTTCTTTCTTTCTTTCTTTCTTTCTTTCTTTCGTTTTTGTTCTGAATTTTAGCAACAAGAAAACCTCTTTTTAAACTGCAGCACTTTTCTTTTCTTAAATCTTCTTTGCATGTTGTGACAGACTATTCTGATGTACTTTAGGAATTCATTTTAAAATGCTTTGATCAAACAAATCTTTAAATGTCAGTAATCTTATTTTTGCTGAATATCGGGTTCCGGCCGAGGCGACGGACACGACCGTCAAAGACTCCGTCTGAACCGAGTCCCTCCTCAGCTCAGACTCGAGTCTGGGCCCTGACGGTGCAAAGCGCCGCTCTCCTGGCCGCTCCTCCACAGCAAACAGCCGTGCTGCTCAGAATGGGTTTGGACGGATTCCAGAACAAACTCCGAGCTGAACGCGTGAATAAATGTGGAGTATTTGAGCGCAGCTCTAGTTGGAACCTGAATCTGATAACCGCCCTGCTGCTGCTGCGAGGGTTCCTGCGCCCCGTCTCTGTTAATAATTCACTGCATCACGAGCGGCGCCCGACCCGACCCGGCCCGGCCGCAGCGCCTCCTTGCATGTCCTGTTCTCAGCCGTTGGCAGGCGGCCTCCAGAGAATGGGACAGAATGTGGGAGGAGAAGCAGGACCTCTGCTGGGCTTCCTGATACCATCTCTCACACCTCATCCATGAGCAGCTCCTCGAGTCCTAACTCTAACATCGACTCGACACGGTCTGACCGCAGGGTTCTGGTTCCTGACAACAAGAAAAACTTCAGCTTCTTCAGGGAACAAACCCAAGACACCAAAAAACAAAGATCCTTCAAAATAAAAGCATTGGCTTTCACAAAAACATGAAGAATGTTGAAAATGATCAAAGAAATCCTTCAAACCAAAAAGTCTGTTCCTCACAAACACCTCACATTCTGTGGAGAGATGGATGGATGATGGATGGAGGATGGATGGATGGATGGATGAATGTTGGATGGATGGATGGATGGATGGATGGATGATGGATGGATGGATGGAGGATGGATGGATGATGGATGGATGGATGATGATGATGATGGATGGATGGATGATGGATGATGGATGGATGGAGATGGATGATGGATGGATGGATGGATGGATGATGATGGATGGATGGATGATGATGGATGATGATGGATGGATGGATGATGGATGGATGATGGATGGATGATGGATGGATGGATGATGGATGGATGATGGATGGATGATGGATGGATGGATGGATGGATGATGGATGGATGGATGTTGGATGGATGGATGTTGGATGGAAGGATGGATGGATGGATGGATGGATGGATGGATGATGGATGGATGTTGGATGAATGATGGATGGATGGATGGATGATGGATGGATGATGGATGGATGGATGATGGATGGATGATGGATGGATGGATGATGGATGGATGGATGATGGATGATGATGGATGGATGGATGGATGGATGATGGATGGATGATGGATGGATGGATGGATGGATGATGGATGATTGATGGATGGATGGATGATGGATGGATGGATGGATGGATGATGGATGGATGATGGATGGATGGATGGATGATGGATGGATGGATGATGGATGGATGGATGGATGGATGGATGTTGGATGGAAGGAGGATGGATGGATGGATGGATGGATGGATGTTGGATGGATGAACTGACATTTGGATGGATGGATGATGGATGTTGGATGGATGGATGTTGGATGGAAGGAGGATGGATGGATGGATGGATGTTGGATGGATGAACTGACATTTGGATGGATGGATGATGGATGGATGATGGATGGATGGATGGATGGATGGATAGATGATGGATGGATGGATGATGGATGGATGGATGGATGGATGATGATGATGGATGGATGGATGGATGGATGATGGGGATGGATGCGGATTGATGGATGGATGGATGAATGGATGATGGATGGATGGATGGATGGATGATGGATGGATGATGGACAATGTTGGATGGATGATGGATGGATGTTGGATGGATGGAATTGGACATGGATGGATGGATGATGGATGGATGGATGGATGATGGGATGGATGGATGGATGGAATGGATGGATGGATGGATGGGATGAATGGATGATGGATGGAATGGATGGATGGATGTGGATGGATGGATGGATGGATGGAATGGATGATGGATGGAAGGATGGATGGATGGATGATGGATGGATGATGAATGATGGATGGATGGATGAATGGATGGATGATGGATGGATGGATGATGGATGGATGGACTGGATGATGGATGGATGGATGATGGATGGATGATGATGGAATGGATGATGGATGGATGATGGATGGATGGATGGATGATGGAAATGGATGGATGGATGGATGGATGGATGAATGATGGATGATGGATGATGGATGGATGATGGATGGATGGATGAATGGATGGATGGATGATATGGATGGAATGGATGGATGAAGAATGGATGGATGGATGATGGGATGGATGGATGCTGACTGGCATGGATGATGGATGGATGGATTGATGTGGAACACATGGTGTATGGACACATTGGGGATGTGATGGATGGATGGATGTCTGGATGATGGATGGATGGATGTGGATGGACTGATGGATGATGGATGGATGGATTGGATGGATGGATGGATGGATGGATGGATGGATGGATGGATGGATGTTGGATGGATGGATGGATGGATGATGGATGGATGAACTGATGGATGGATGGATGATGGATGTGGATGACTGACATTTTGATGGATGGATGGATGGATGGATGGATGGATGGATGGATGTGGATGGAACTGGTATGATGGATGATGGAATGGATGGATGGTGACAAAATGGATGAATGATGATGATGGATGGATTGGATGGTGGATGATGGATGGATGATGGATGGATCTGATGGATGGAGGTGGATGGATGAATGGATTGATGGATGGTGGATGATGGATTTGGATGGGGGATGGATCTTTGTGGACATGGTGGATGTTGGCATGGATGTTGGCGTGTTGGATGTTGGATGCTCCTCAGCGCCTCCTGAAGGAGCGTCCATGTTTTGTTCTTCTCTCCTGGGGGGTTCCAGCATCGATGACAGAGCCGTGTTTACATCTGCGAGTGACCCTGAGAACAACACTCACTGATCCGGGCCCAGGACAACAATGACCCCCCCCCCGGAAACAGACGTCAACCACAAACTGCAGCAGCAGAAACTCAGACTTCTGCAGAACCAGCTTCTCTTAAACTCAATAAAAGCCTTCGTGGGGGAACCGCCGAAGCTGGCGGTCTTGAGACAAACTGCTGACTCATGACCGTTCCACCGCAGTGACCTGTCAGCCCCGCGGCATGCTGGGAGGGAGGCCCGCAGGCCGCCTCTGCTCTGCACTTCTTCATTTGAGAGAAGTCGATCTGCGTTCTTCTTCAGGAGCAAAATATGTCCAAGAAGAAGAAGAAGGTGAGGAGGCGGAGCTTGATCTGGAGCACAGGAACTCAGACAGAAGTCCTCCTAAATGACCACAACCCTCAGATGGCCAAATGGGGGCGGAGACAGAACCACTGAAGCTCCTCCTCCTGTGCCGGCTGGTCTCCAGAACCATCTCTGGGCTCAGTTCTATCTGTTCTCTGTGGATTTCCTGGACCAGGTGTGTCCATTCCATCAGAATCCACTAAGACACAAGAGCAGAACCTCTCCAGAACCCTGTTTGAGGATGATGGAGATACATGGACCTTCATGGCCTGATGCGGTACTGGTTTGGTTCTAACGGGTCAAAGTTTCATTTCCAGGAACTTCTTGCTGCAGTTCTTGGATCCGAGGAGGCAGAAGAGCAGCAGAACCTGTGACGCTCCACCAGAACCCGGCCTGACCAACACCGAGGAAAGGACAGAAATGGGTCATGGAGTCCAGAACCGGATCAGAAATTCTGTCAAATTCAGCGTCAGCGTGGAAGAAAAACCGCAGTTTTACTCTTGTTCTTCCTCAAACTCTTGTGGTTTCACACGTTCAGACTCAAACGTTTCTGAGCTTTTATTTTGAAAAGAGGAAAAAAAACCTTTAAAATTGAAATAAAAAAGACATTTTAGAGGAGGAATAAACCTGAATATTCTTTAACATCAAGGTTTGTCTTTGGGAATGTTTGGTTAGAATAGAATAGAGTAGAATAGAATAGAATAGAATAGAATAGAATAGAATAGAATAGAATAGAATAGAATAGAATAGAATAGAATAGAAGATCTTTATTTCTATAGTAGCTCACAGAAAGGATCCCTAAATGTTTTACAACTCAAGTATAAAATCAAATCAAGACACAGAGAAGAAATAAAAACCAAAAGTAAAACTATTAAAGTAGTAAATCAAGTAGAAGTTCTCCTGAATAAAAACTTCTTGACCTGCGATTTAATGATCTGACGCGACAGCGATGGGAGGGAGTTCCAAAGACGAGGAGCGTGGTTCTGAATGGTTCTGAATGGTTCTGAATGGTTCTGAATGGTTCTGAATGGTTCTGAATGGTTCTGAACGTTTGAGACGTTTCTCCATGACTGAAGGTTTTTCTCTCCGTCATGAACTGGTCGGTGAATCGTGACTCGTCTTCATGACTCGGCAGTGACTCGGCTTTTCTCTGTGAAGTGTGAATCATGACTTCAACACAACAAACTCAGATGTTCTGCTGCTGGTCTGCAGACGTTCCTCCAAACACGTCCTGGAGATTCAGCTCGGAGCTCTGGAGGAGCCGACTGGACCTTCAGACGGTTCTGGAGAAGATGGTACCGAGGCTCTGATGTTCTAAACGTTCTGTCCACAGAGAGCAGAAAGTTCTGCTGGATCAGAACCTTCCTCCAGGGGCTGTGGATCGTTGCTCAGGTGGTGATCCGATTCGATTCACGAATAGAACCACGATTCTGACTTTATAATAAAATGTTTATTTCTATTTGTACGTCTACTTACTGGATGGATGAAAATTTAATTTATTTGTATTTATTCATTATTTATACATTTATTTAGAACAGGAGATCAGAATCAACAAACCTGATTAAAAACACAAAGATTCAAATGGAAACAAATGCTGTTTATCACTTTAAACTTGTTTTTTCTTCTGACCATCTTCTCTTTGAGTTTGCAGGAACATGAAAATGATAAAAATCATGTTTTGGATCATTTAACAGCAAAACTTGAACATGTTTTCCACAGTTTTCTATCCTCAAAGTTCTTCAATATTTTACGTTCTAAGCTTTACGTATCGGTGCAGAGCAGCAGAATCATCTGATCCACGTAGATCACATCCTCCTTTCAGCAGCGTGAGGCTGCGTTTCTTCAGAATAAGATGGAGTTTAGTTAATCACATCAACTGTAGAAGAGTTATCAGAACCAGAAGAAGAGCTAAAGCTCAGATGTTAAAGTGAATTATTTTTTTCAGAAGTTATGTCAGAGAACAGAACTTCAGTCTCAGTTTTTGAACAGAAAAAAACTCTCGATAGTTTTACTTTGAAAACCAGAAGTTCACCGTCACGAACATGTTTACTTCCTGTGACGGTCCCGCTGCTTCTTCAGCTTTGTTTTAGTTCGTAAGATCAAAAAATAGCATTAATCTGCATTTCAGAGCAGTAATACATCGTTCCCAGATCATATTTTGATCATATGTTTCTACAATTTAATATACTTATAAAGATGATCAGCGATCTTTGACGTCGTGAATATTCGTACTTGAATTTTCTGGAGCAGATCGCGAATACTCGAGTACCCGGATACTCGTTACAGCCCTACTTCCTCCATGGGAGACAATGAACCGAGTCCAGATGACTGAATGTTAGCAGATGAAACAAACTCTGAGGAAGGAGAATCTTCACAAACATGGAGCTCACAGGATCTCCTCCATCTTTGGTTCTCCTCCACCTTTGTTCCTCCTCCATCTTTGGATCTCCTCCATCTTTGTTCCTCCTCCATCTTTGGTTCTCCTCCATCTTTGTTCCTCCTCCATCTTTGTTCCTCCTCCATCTTTGGTTCTCCTCCTCTCGTTGGTCCATCTGCATTCACACTGAAGTGAACTGTACCAGAGTTCATCTGCAGGAGAACAGAGATTCTGGTTCTGAGGAGCAAACTTCTCCTGTTTGGTCCAAATCAGAGTCCAGGTGAACTTCCAGACCAGCAGAACTTAGAGGACCATCAGAGGAAAGCAGCTCTGGATCAGATCAGAACCAGCTTTGGATCAGATCAGAACCAGCTCTGGATCAGATCAGGACCAGCTTTGGATCAGATCAGAACCAAGGTTCTGTTTGCGGGTTTGATTCCTCCAGAATGTTCTGGGTTTTACTTCCAGAACTTCAGTTTTCCTTCAGCTTCCATGTTTCAACTTCAAAATGAGTCCCTCTCAGAGTTGACTCAGGGAGTCTCCCCCCCCCCCCCCCCCCCCCGTTTGTTTAAGCAGATACAAAGCCAATAGAGGCTGTCAGGGTGGGGGTCAAGCGGGGGGGTCAGAGTCCAAGAGCTTCTTGGATGACTGAATATCTGGTTGTTGGAGCACCGGAGCTTTAATGAACCTCTGAGAGAAAGACGGGGGTGGGGGTGGGGGTGGGGGTGAATGGTTCAATATTTTATTGATGTAAAACTTTGATCGTTACATTTACTTGAAGGACAAACTGTCACCATGGAGACCAAACCAGCCAGCATGGAAACGTGCGAGCGTGAGCACGGCGCCGCAGCGACACGGATTCAACCAAACATCCAAACTCAAAGGGTTAAACGCTTTCACCCCGAACCGGGAAAAGTCTGAAGGAACCAAACGTCTGACCCGCCAAAATAAAAGAATGATGGTGACATTTATTTGCATAATGAAAGATCAAATAAAAATAATAACATTAAACTCTGCAGCAAGATTTAATGCAAAACATGTAATCCTGTATATGTGAAAACCAGAGACAGTTATCAATCAGTTATTAATGGTAGTATTGATAAACTAGTTCCTTTGAAGGTGGATACATACGACAGCATAGTTAGCTATTAGAAGCAGATAAAATGTAGAGGAATCTGGAGCTCACAGAGAGACAACATGAAGTCTGGATCAGCGCTCAGCTCCTGAAGTCTCAGAGATCTTCATCTCTGTTTCCATGTTTCAGTTTTTTATATTCAGCTTTAATAACATTAAACAATTGAAGCCAAATGGATAAAACAGCAGGAATGAGCAGAGAAACAGAAGTTCTATTGATCACATCAGAATGTTGTTCTGGACCAACAGGAAGTGCTTCTGAACACGACTCCGACAGAGGAACTTCTTCTGCTGCGGCGCGTTTCAGTAAATGCTGCAGTCAAACGGACTCCGCCCAGATGTTGCTGGAGCCGTTTTACAACGTGGTGAAGATCAGTCGTCTGGATCGTGTGACAAGCCCTCTGGTGGTCACCTGCTGAACTGACCTGGCTCCATGCTTCATGCGTTCTCATGGATTTCTGAGCACAGACGCCCACACTGCCCTCTAGTGTTGGGAGTTTCACAGCACCAGAGCAGGAAGTCATCAGAAGTTTGTCGGTTTTTCTTTTTCTTCCTTAAAAAGATCAACAGGTCGAGTTTGTGCAGGAAATGTTTCACAGCGAGAAAGAGGTTGAAAGTCGGCGTCCTGCGGGACTCCGGGTTACGAGGAAACGCTTTCAAACTGCTTTTGGGTCGGATCCAAAGCTGGATTACTGCTGACAGTTTGGAGGTTTTCCCTCAGTCTGGACTTACAGGCTGTTGGAGCAGCTTCTTTGCCTTTGGTCAGCCTGCACGTCTTCCTTGTGAAGAGTTAACAGTGAGGGAGCAGCGCGGCGTTCATGTGTGTTTGTGTGTGGACGGCTCTCAGCTGTGATTGATGGCATTGTTTAAAGCCAGGGAGGCTTTGGAAAGCTCTGCCATTGTTTCAGCTCTTGGCAGGGAGGCCTCTGAAGAAAAACAAAAACGTGGAGGAGGAGGACGAGCGAATATGGAGAATTAGAAAACAAAACAAGACTTGTCCTCACATTTTGGAGGCCAAGTCCGAGTCCGATGGTCGTCTGCTGGGACGCCTGCAGAAACTCGACCTCCGTGTCTCCTCCTGCCGCCGCCGCCACCAGCCAGACCACAGCTATCTGTGCCCACCCCACCCCGCCGGCGAGGGGACGGAGCAGGAGAAACAAAACACACACCAGGAATGTACCAACACACAAACATGGCGTCCGCCCAGCCCAGCACTGTTATTCTTTACAAGATGTTTGGGGCCCGGTTCTGGTCGCCCGACCCGACAATAACCACAGGATTTCTGCCACAGAGCCTCAGGGAATGTTGTGTTCTGTGTGTCCAGAACATGAACGCATCAGGGGATGAGGAGTGAGGGTGGCCCCCGGGGGCATCAACCCAGCTGCTCCATGCCCCTCCAGTTCCCTCATGTGGACCAGTCCTCTGAGGGGCTGCGCCAAGCGTCTAGAGCGTCTGCGCCAAGCGTCTAGAGCGTCTGCGCCAAGCGTCTGCAGCGTCTGCGTCAAGCGTCTGCAGCGTCTGCGTCAAACGTCTGCAGCGTCTGCGCCAATCGTCTGCAGCGTCTGCGCCAAGCGTCTGCAGCGTCTGCGCCAAGCATCTGCAGCGTCTGCGTCAAGCGTCTGCAGCATCTGCAGCAAGCGTCTGCGCCAAGCGTCTGCGCCAAGCGTCTGCGCCAAGCGTCTGCAGCGTCTGCGCCAAGCGTCTGCGCCAAGCGTCTGCGCCAAGCGTCTGCAGCGTCTGCGCCAAGCGTCTGCAGCAAGCATCTGCAGCATCAGCGCCAATCGTCTGCAGCGTCTGCAGCAAGCATCTGCAGCATCAGTGCCAATCGTCTGCAGCGTCTGCGTCAAGCGTCTGCAGCGTCTGCGCCAAGCGTCTGCAGCAAGCATCTGCAGCATCAGTGCCAATCGTCTGCAGCGTCTGCGTCAAGCGTCTGCAGCGTCTGCGCCAAGCGTCTGCGCCAATCGTCTGCAGCGTCTGCGCCAATCGTCTGCAGCGTCTGCGCCAAGCGTCTGCAGCAAGCATCTGCAGCATCAGTGCCAAGCGTCTGCAGCGTCTGCGTCAAGTGTCTGCAGCATCTGCGCCAAGCATCTGCGCCAATCGTCTGCAGCGTCTGCGCCAAGCGTCTGCAGCAAGCATCTGCAGCATCAGTGCCAAGCGTCTGCAGCGTCTGCATCAAGTGTCTGCAGCATCTGCGCCAAGCATCTGCGCCAATCGTCTGCAGCGTCTGCGCCAATCGTCTGCAGCGTCTGCGCCAAGCGTCTGCAGCAAGCATCTGCAGCGTCTGCGCCAATCGTCTACAGCGTCTGCGCCAATCGTCTGCAGCGTCTGCGCCAAGCGTCTGCAGCGTCTGCGCCAAGCGTCTGCAGCGTCTGCAGCAAGCTTCTGCAGCGTCTGCGCCAAGCGTCTGCGCCAATCGTCTGCAGTGTCTGCAGCAAGCATCTGCAGCATCAGTGCCAAGTATCTGCAGCGTCTGCGTCAAGCGTGTTAATCAGTAAAATCTCCTGTGCCTCTAACATGTTTTTCATCCTCAGGTTTGATAATAACATCTTTCCTGTGGAGGAACTTAATCAACTTTAATCAACATAAATATTGGGCTGGTTGGGCGTGGTCATTTGACCCACAGGTGACTGACTGGATGGTGTAGAAGTGGGCGTGTCCTGACAGGCCTCACACTTGTCCCTCGTGTTTCACAGGTCAGGACTTGGATCATCATTTCTTGTAAAGTTGGTGGAGCCAAGAAAACTGGTTTCAAAAGAGGCGAAAACACAAAGTTCTTCCATCCAGGAGATGTTCACAGGGATCCCACTCACTGCCAGCACATCTGAGAGCTGCAGCTTTCCCTTTCAAAATAAAGGTCCTTCCTGAATGTGTCGGGTCCATCACAAACAGCAGCTAGGATTTTACTGAGAAATTAGAAAAAAACGACATTTTTTTTTTCAACCCAGATAAATTCTCTTTGGTTCATTATAAAAGACAAGACTGAAAAATACATCCCTTAATGAAATAGAAACTCTAAAAATGCACAGTCATAATAAGAACAGATGTCAGACCGTCTATCAGCAGGAAGTCTGTCATTAAAGTGATGCTTTTCTGAGCCAACAGAACCTGTCCAGAACCCGTCCAGAACCTCACGGCTTTTTCTCATCACCCTTTACCACCCACAACCGGATCTTTGGGGTTTGATCTCAGGTTGGATCATTGATGGTATATAAAGAACTGGACATAGCAGAGGTGGCTGCCTTACCTCCAGCTTCAGAAACATGTTTACAAAAAAAAATATCAGAGAAAAAACAATGAGCACATCTAGCTTTAAATACCTAAAACTACCAACAACTATGACTAACTATAAACAAATAAACAATCTAACTATAGAGAGTAATTACCATGTCTAACCATAACTAGCTACAGCTTAGATATCAATAACTAACCCTACACATTAGTAACCATCACCCATTCATAACCTGACAAACTATAAACATACATAACCATACTAACCATGACTAACATAACGATTAGTCATCTTAACTGAACACAACCATAGCAAACTATTACTCACTAATTGACTATGACTATAACTAACTACAACTATATTTAACCATAGCTCTTAGCAGCCATTAAAATATAATTAACTACGACCTTAACTAACCATAACAATTAGTAACCATAATCTAACTGTAACAAGCCGCACTATCTATTACAATTAGTAACCAAATCTAATAACTACAACTACCAATTCTTATACCTAACTATAATTAACTATAACTAACTAGGACAACTAACCATACCTAGCTATAGACAGCTATGGCTCTGATTAACCATAACTATTATTAACCAAAGATGACCATAACTATACCTAAATGTGAGCAACTATAACCAACTACAACTATAGTTAACCACAAAAATGATTAGGACGAAAACTAACTCAAACTAATTCTATCTGTAACTAACCACAACAAACAGATTACAATTATTACTAACATTCCTAACTTTAGCCAACCATAACTGATTATAGCTCTAACCAACTCTGACCATAACTATTAGCAACTATTCCCCTAACTAACTCTCAGATGCTGATCAGAGAAAGTAACTAAACCATAATGGAGGAGAAAGAACCTTAAGCTTCAACGATGAACAAAACAAAAACATTTCTAGATTATTTCTTCTTTCATTCTCGACATTTTAACGAGCTGAAACGTTAACGAGAGCCGAGTCGATCCTCCGATCATCCTGGGATGTTAAAGACCCCACACAGACAGCGAAGACTGAAACGTGTCATCAAACCAGAGAATCTCTTAAAACAAGACCAGCGAAAACCTACAAACATCCAAGAACCAATCAGAACCGCAAATGAAGTCCTGGCTCTGACAGGAGACAGAAAAGATGAAGATGCGTGTCACAGTCATGCAGCAACCATGATGCTCTCCTGACAGCTCGTCCTCCCAGAGCCGTCCAGGTGAGTGTTTGTGTGCTGAGCAGACCATCTAATTGGAGACAGGTGAATAATTGGTGGATTAAGGCACGCCCTCTGTCTGGATTGGCTGGGTGTGGAAGAATGAAGTTAAGTGTGCTTACCTGCTCATGAGGCTCACAAATCCCCCCGCAGTGTGTTTAGGCTTATCCGGGCTCGCCGGGCTTTACCGCGGGTTCCTGCAGACAGGAAACAAGCCCCGCCCCCTCAGGTCAGAAAACAGGATCCTTCCATCCTCCGTGGTGGGGTCCACCTCAAAAAGTAGAACTTTCCTGTTAGGTCCCCTTTCAAACATGAGCTTCATGTGACATCTCTGTCCCAGAAGATCCGTGAATCCTGATGATATCAAACCGTTTCTCTTCCTATCAGCTGGTCTCAGATCAACAGCTCTCTCCAATAGATCTCTGGATACTTTTGGATGTTAGACGCGACTGATAATGTGTGAAATCTTCATCCTGATTTTAGCGCCACCATCAGGCAGAACAGATTCTGAGGGAAACATCTCAGCATCTCCACCAGTCAAAGGAAGTAACCTCCCAGATAAATCCTGGAGTCAGATGTTAGCTGTAGAAAAGGGAGCTGAACCCAAATCCATGTGATTAAAGCGCCTGAGCAGACTCTGAGTCCGATTCTGGAGGAATCCTGGATCATTTCTCAGAGTGAAATCTTTTGACAGCATTTCTCCAGACAAAAACACAGAAAACACCAGAGGTTCTGCTGGTTCTGCTCAGGCGCACAGCGAGAAGTAAACTGTAAACGCTGGACGTCTTGAAGTGGAGAAGAAGAACAACAGTTGAGTCTGGAGTCTGATGGACGGACGAGGATTCAAAGAATTTCTGTACGGACGAGGAAATCACGCAGAACAAAACCAGCAGGACCCAAAGCCAGCGAGGTTCTGATGGATCATGGAGTCACCTGGAGCGTCAGGGATCCGGCAGGCTGAGCAGGACCGTCTGAGGAGCCGAACCTGCAGGACTCGTGTTCTGGTTCTGAGCAACAACTGAACGAATCCCAGAGTTCCACTGTCATTGACAGAATCTTTCACTTCCTGGTTCCTGTCCTCTCAGAACCAAACCAGTCCAGAACGGACACCCCCTTCTCCCCCTCCCCTCACTGTGTCTGGTTCAACGTTTCCATTCAGTCATCAAACTGAAGCTGAATAAAAAGTTCTTCCTGATCCGTCGGAGTGTCTGAGTGTGACGGGGACAGACCTGTGGACTCGGATGAATCAACTATAAATACCCACATACTAGACTTCTTGCCAACAGATGGCGCTCTCCTGAAGATCTCAGAACTGAAGCAGACGAGATAATCAGGAACGATCAGCTGCTCATGAACGTCTTCATGGTTCTTCAGATTCACTCTGGCTGCTTGTTTCTCCTACAAATCATAAACATATACTAATCACTGGACTTACCACCGATCCTCGGGAAATCACGCCAAAGCCGCCACCGCGATTCCCTGACACGACCAAGTCAACAGCGATTGGTCCGAGTCGCTCTGAGTCACATGTTTAGAGGAACTATCGTCACCAATCAGGAGTGAGCTTGTTGGAAGTCTCCAATAAACGCTGCTGAAAACGGCTCGGGAGAATCTGTCAATCAAATGTTGGAGGCGGGGCCACCAGCCACATGCTTTTACTGAAGTCTCTGATTGGTCAGTTTATAATTATAAAACTGAAGATTAAAAAGAAGATGTTAAGAAGAAAGCACCGGAGCAAGAATGTTTATTCTGACCAATAGAACGAGTAATGACGTCTGGTTCTCTATAGAAGTCTATGGGAGCCAGCTGGTACTTCCTGTTCAATCTAGTTCTATTTCTATAGCCCAATATCACCAAATCAATTCCCTCACTGGGCTTCATGCCGGCAATTTTACAGAAGCAGAAGGTCAGTCATAAGATATAAACAACAGCTAATTTCTTAACTGAACAGATTAAATACAACTGGTTGTCTCTGTCCTCAGGACTCCCTCCTGGTGAGGAAAAACTCCAGGATCTAGAGGAGAAACTCTAGGGATGCCCACATAGAGGAGAGATCCTCTCCAGGACGGACAGGAGATTTACCAGAACAGTTGAAGACGCTTATAAACTCTACAACTACATGTTTGAATAGTGTAGAGCTTCATCCAGATGGGCTGAAGGACAGCTGAGGATGTGGGACCAGTGGAGGTCAAAAACATCTCGTCTAGACCTGACCTGGAGATGATCCTCCATGCTTTTATATCTTCAGGTTTAGATTATTGTAATTCACTTTTTACTTGTATCAGCAAAAGCTCTATAAAACGTCTGCAACTGGTTCAGAATTCTGCAGTAAGGCTTGTAACAGGAGCCACTCAACTCCATTACTGTCCTCTTTACACTGGCTCCCAGTTACATTTAGAATAGATTTTAAAATTGTACTCCTAGTTTTTAGGGCCTTGCATGGACAAACTCCCAAATACATCACTGACCTTTAACCCCCTACTCTTCAGTCCGGTCCTTCAGGTCTTCAATCAAAATCTATTCAATTTTACAAAAACCTTTCAAGCCATTGCTCCTCGTCTTTGGAACCACCTCCCAGTGTCAGTACGACAGAGAAACTCTGTTGAATGTCAGGTCAAGACCAGGACCAGACCCGGATCAGACCAGCACTAGACCAGGACCAGACCCAGATCAGACCAGCACTAGACCAGGACCAGACCCAGATCAGACCAGCACTAGACCAGGACCAGACCCCAATCAGTCCAGGACCAGACCCGGATCAGACCAGCACTAGACCAGGACCAGACCCGGATCAGACCTGGACCAGACCCGGATCAGACCAGAACTGGACCAGACCAGACCAGTACCATACCTGTATCAGACCAGAACTGGACCAGACCAGATCTGGACCAGAACTGGACCAGACCAGACCAGTACCATACCTGTATCAGACCAGAACTGGACCAGACCAGATCTGGACCAGAACTGGACCAGACCAGACCAGTACCATACCTGTATCAGACCAGAACTGGACCAGACCAGACCTGGATCAGACCAGATCTGGACCAGACCTGGATCAGACCATACCTGTATCAGACCAGATCTGGACCAGACCCGGATCAGACCAGCACTAGACCAGTACCAGACCTGGATCAGACCAGGACCAGACCCGGATCAGACCAGTACTAGAACAGGACCAGACCCGGATCAGACCAGCACTAGACCAGGACCAGACCCAGATCAGACCAGCACTAGTCCAGGACCAGACCCAGATCAGACCAGCACTAGACCAGGACCAGACCCCAATCAGTCCAGGACCAGACCCGGATCAGACCAGCACTAGACCAGGACCAGACCCGGATCAGACCTGGACCAGACCCGGATCAGACCAGAACTGGACCAGACCAGACCAGTACCATACCTGTATCAGACCAGAACTGGACCAGACCAGATCTGGACCAGAACTGGACCAGACCAGACCAGTACCATACCTGTATCAGACCAGAACTGGACCAGACCAGATCTGGACCAGAACTGGACCAGACCAGACCAGTACCATACCTGTATCAGACCAGAACTGGACCAGACCAGACCTGGATCAGACCAGATCTGGACCAGACCTGGATCAGACCAGAACTGGACCAGACCATACCTGTATCAGACAAGATCTGGACCAGACCCGGATCAGACCAGCACTAGACCAGTACCAGACCTGGATCAGACCAGGACCAGACCCGGATCAGACCAGTACTAGAACAGGACCAGACCCGGATCAGACCAGAACTGGACCAGGACCAGACCCGAATCAGTCCAGGACCAGACCTGGATCAGACCAGTACTAGACCAGGACCAGACCCGAATCAGTCCAGGACCAGACCCGGATCAGACCAGTACTAGACCAGGACCATACCCGGATCAGACCAGCACTAGACCAGGACCAGACCCGAATCAGTCCAGGACCAGACCCGGATCAGACCAGTACTAGACCAGGACCATACCCGGATCAGACCAGCACTAGACCAGGACCAGACCCGAATCAGTCCAGGACCAGACCCGGATCAGACCAGTACTAGACCAGGACCATACCCGGATCAGACCAGCACTAGACCAGGACCAGACCCGAATCAGTCCAGGACCAGACCCGGATCAGACCAGCACTAGACCAGGACCAGACCCGAATCAGTCCAGGACCAGACCCGGATCAGACCAGCACTAGACCAGGACCAGACCCGAATCAGTCCAGGACCAGACCCGGATCAGACCAGCACTAGACCAGGACCAGACCCGAATCAGTCCAGGACCAGACCCGGATCAGACCAGAACTGGACCAGACCAGACCAGTACCATACCTGTATCAGACCAGATCTGGACTGGATCTGGATCAGACCAGAACCGGATCTTCCAGAGTGTATTCTCCTTACTGGTCCCATTGACTCCTTGACGTTGTGTCAGCGGCGCTGTTGACATGAACTGATTGGTCGTGTTTGTTTACATTCTTTGCCCTGAATTCCTCTGCGTTCAAACACGTTCCTGAACATCTGATCGCAGCTGCAGTCGTGAACGTCTGAACTCTCAGTTTTCAAACACAAAGTCCTGAATCTGGTGTTAAAGGAGATGCAGGATTTCCAAAACGTTGAGGCGGCAGTCCTGCAGAGTTAATCAGAGCGTCATTCATCACACGCCCACTCGCTCCACGCGGCGTGACGGGACAGGACCTGCTGCTGACAGGCTCACCTTTCAACACCCACACTGTTTACAGAGACAGAACCAGAAAACTGCTCAGACTGCCTCAGGTGCTGAACCCTTCACCTGGTCCCCCCAAGCAGAGGAGCTGGAACCATCTGACCACTGGGGCTCATGTGATGAACGTGCGGTCAGTCTCACTCCCAACATGTCCATCTGGTTTTTCATGTCATCATTTCTATGATTAAAGTTTGGTTGAAAGGGGGCGCGGCCTCATGACTAACATGTCACCATGGAAACCTTGCCTCCAAAACGCCCTCGGTGGGCGTGTCCTAATAACTCAGACATGTTTGCCACACCTAATCTAAGAGTCAAAGGTTTGGTGATGTCACTTCCTGTTGAGTTCGAGCCAATACCAAGTGATGTCACCAGCGTCTATCTGCAGCTCCAGATCACCTTGAAGAATCTGATGAAGACAAATCAATTATTCATTTAACCCTTTAACACCTGAGGCGTCGCCGGTGACTCTTAAAGAGAACCAAACAGGACAGGTGGAGGTGGCTCCACCCTCAGCCCAGATTTAAAAAATGAAAAACAAAAGGGGGCGGCGCTAGGGAGGCAGGCTGAGCAGAGGAGGTGGGGTCTAGGTAAGGGATTGACAGTAAGGTTAGCTTAAGGAAACAAAAGGATGTTTTCATAACTGTCTTGATGGACTTGAAGGACTTTTCCGGTTCCGGGTCACCACTAGCAGACGTGTGCCTCCAGCTCTCCGTAACTCTCTGGCTATTCAAGTCTTTTAAAGTCGTCCACAAGCGACTTTGATCACCAGCTGCTGCAACAGCTACCACAACGAGGAGAGCTGATCATGGCACCGAAGAAAAATATTGAAGTCAATCTGGCTGAGCTGAAGACCGCATTAGCTAACATCCAATCCCAACTAGCTCCTGCTTTGCTACAGGAAGCTAAGCTAACAGCTGTGCTTCAGCTGGAGGCTAAACTGCCGCTGCTGCATCTTGTGGAAGATTTCCGACAAGAAAAGGCACGCAACGAACAACGAGACAATCGCCAAGATCTGATGGAAAGAAGGATGCATGACTTGGACCAACAAGCACGGATGAATAATGTGATTCTCACGGGACTCCAACTACAGCCCAGGGCGCGGCCTGGTGCTACCGGCGCTAGCATGGATGCTAACGGAGCTGCTAATGCGACCGTGGAGGATCAAGTTCAAATGTTTTTAATGTCTAAAGGAATCTCCTTGGACCTGGAAACGATCGAAGTCTGCCATCTGCTTCCTCGGAGAAAGACCACGGATAAACCAGAGATCCTGATCAGGTTCATGAATCGAAAGCATAAGACTGCCCTGATGAAACAACGTAAACAATTAAAAAATACGAAGATATTTCTTAATGGTCATCTTTGCAAATATTACGCTGATCTGGCAAAGCACGCGAGGATCTTACGATCCAAACGACAGATCCAGTCCACTTGGGTCCAGAACTCCAGAATCTTTGTCAAACCACTCGGACCACCGGACCTGATGAAGCCTCTGGAAATAAAATCCATGAAAGACTTTGAGAACTGTGGGATTACGCATGTTTGAACCTCTAATTCAAGCAAAATGTGAATTGTGGACTCATGAAACCGTCGGAACCGTTGAATACGAACTCTGACCCAATTCTGAAGAACTCGAGCTCAATTCCCTTGAAAGAAGACCTTCACAGTCTCTCAGTCAAAACAATGAAGATGGTTTACGTGGCCTTAAACCTGTTCCTAAACAAAGATGGAGCTCTGGTCTGAATACAATCTGCTCAAACTGTCTCTTAATGAGAATATTTTGAAGTTTTCCATTAATAAATCATGATTTTTTACTTAGCACTTTTTCATAATAATAATCGTTCTTTGATAAATGCAATCTGCTCAAATTGTCTTTTTTAATATAAGAATATTTTGATATATTTTCCTGCAGTAACAAATGAAGTTGATTACTACTGATATTTTTTTGAATCTTTAATGAGAATGTTTAGATTACTGTTGATGAATATTATAAATTATTTGTCTATGGATGTTTTTGAAATTCTATTACATCACTGATATTATTGATCTTTTATTACCTGAAACTATATTGATATTTGATTTTAAGTCCTGAACCGGATATTGATTATTCATGTAGAGAAAATGGTCGAGTCGGGGTGGGATTATATAAGTTCGCTTCCTTCCACCCCCTTTCAAGCGATCTATTTGTGATTTATTATGTGATGTTATTCCATGTATTATAACCTGATTGCTTGAAATAAACCATTTCATTCATTCAAATAAAATTAAATAATTTAAAGGTTCAGGAGGTCACCTCTGCCTCTCTCTGGTTGACCTCTGTCGCTCTCAGGTTGACCTCTGCCTCTCTCTGGTTGACCTCTGTCGCTCTCAGGTTGACCTCTGCTGCTCTCGTGGTGACCTCTGCCGCCCTATATGTGACCTCTGCCGCTCTCTGGTTGACCTCTGCCTCTCTCGTGGCGACCCGTTTACGGAGTGACCTCTGCGTTTTGCGGGGAGAGCTCAAACAGTCGCATGGTCAGATTCAACTCTCGAGTGTGACATGTATTTAAAGATGGGCGGGGCTTGTATGCTGGAGCTACAGAGCATGATGACGTGAAACTTCCGGGAGTTACAATCACAATATTCAACTGTAATACCTTGTTTTTAACCTGTAGAGGGCAGAACACAGACGGTTTTAGTCTATAATTTCAGGAATTAAACACGTCTATTTTAAATTATAAAAATTTGTCAGCTACGACGGAGTATTAGGGTCACCGAAAAAAAAAAAAAAAAAGTAATATTACAAGTTTATTTCTCGTAGATATACGACTTTAAATCTCGTGAATGTATGAGTTTTAATCTCGTAGATTTACGACTTTTTTCTCGTAATGTATTAAAATCGAGGGGAGTCTACATTCCAGCGAATTAATGCCGTGAACTGAAGCAGACCAACCAAACTGTGAAAAGCGTCTTGGATTTCATCAGGTAAACTGAATGTTTAAAATATTTCAAATATTTTTCGTTGATGCTGCTTGCAGGATCTCTGCAGATCCCGTTGATGAAGCGGTCCATATCCTCCAGCTGTCCACTTCAGTCATTTCTTCCTCTGACAGACCAGATCTCCTCCAACTCTGTGATGCTTCCGTCTGAAGAGGACCAGTTTTTGGAATTTTCAATGTTCTTGTGCTAACGTTGTCATTTCTCAATGTTGTTTTGTGTCGAGACGGGACGTTTCATTTGGGGAAGGAGGCGTCCGGAGCTCTGTTTACATTCTCTTTTGGTTTCTGAGCATGACAGAGACATGATGTAAGGTGGAGAAAGGAAATGAAAGATGTAATAAAGTGACGGTCCTGATGAACGTGTATCTCTGAGCTCTTTATTTTACATATGAAACTCCGCACTGTTGTGTTTTGAAGTTAGCTGTTTAAGAACTGCATTACCCAGAAGGCCAAGCGACTGGTCACATGTTCGGTGCACGGCAAGTGGTAAGCTAGCAGATGAGCGCTAGTCATGCACAGTGCAGCAGTAAGAAGAGACTGTTAATAAAAGTCTGTTTAACACAATAATAGCGCCTCTTTTGTTTACTTGAAGATACGCAAGACAACACACGCACTACCAAACCCGGAAATAATTTGATTTTGAATCACCAAAAGGTTCAGAATTTCTTTGTTTTTAACACCGATCTGGACATAATCTGCACCAGATTCTCCACGTCTTTCATCTTCAAGCACGGCTCTGATAAACAGACAACTTTGGTTCTTTTCTCATTAAATTACGACTTTTAATCTCGTAGATTTACGACTTTAAATCCCGTAGATTTACACGATTTTTTTCTCATAAATTTACGACTTTAAAAGTTGTAAATTTAACCTATGACTTTTAAAGTCATAAATATACGACTTTATTCTCATAATTTAGCAGTTACGACTTTTTTCTCATACATTTACGAGATTTAAAGTCGTATATCTACGAGAAAAAACTCGTAATATTACTTTTTTTTTTTTTCGGTGATCCTAATACTCCGTCGTAGTCAGCAACCAATAGACAGCACTTTTAAAGCCCCATTTATAGAGGTCAACGGATAAACAAAGATGATTTAGGGTTTGGTTAGTCTTTAAACACAACATTTTTGACATACAGTAACTGTTCAACCAATAATTCCAATAATTCCAGTAGATTGTGAAGGAGAAAAGCGACTCGATGATTTAAAAGTTACAGTAAATCAAAGAACAGAAACACTGGAGCTCCGGTGCTGAAGGGTTAATAGAAAATATATTAAACTAGTTTGAGATAAAAGAAAAATTAATCAATGAAGTTTAAAAAAAAAAAACAATCGACTACTTCAATGGAATCAACCTCCATGAATAATCTAATTATTTCCTAAATTATCTGTAATTAAAAAACTTCATGACTTTTTGACAGAAGCGAGCTCTGATTCCATGTTTTGTCCTCTCCAACCCCCCATGGAGGAACTCTAGAGCGGCAGACGGCCTTCAGGGTCGCAGCTGTGAATCAGAACAGAAGAAGGAATCGAACAGACGCCGACGCAGCGTTTTCCAGCAGGGAGGCTGAGCTGATAATCAATAAGCTGCACTTTAGCCCTGCAAACACGGGGGTTCTGATGAACCAGTCATTGAGGAGCACAGGTGAACAGGGACTGAGGGGGGCGGAGCCTCAGCCTTCATTCCACCTTAACCGCAGTTCAAAACAAACACATACACCCATTCCCCACATGCCTGAGAGTGACGGCGGCTGGAGGCGGAGCCTCCACAGAACGCTGTCCATGTGCAGCTGTTAGTGTGTGACTCTTAAGGTCAGGAATGTTTCTGCCACGCCCACTCTAAGGTGTAAAGTGATACCTGGAAGGTCACGCTCAGGTGATTCTTTACCAACTTTAACAGTTCTGCTCATGAAAACAAAAATAATAAACTAAATGTGGATTTTCTTTCATTTCAAATAATGTTTCATGACTTCATTCGGCTTCACTTTCACTACATTTCTAAACTTCATGAGGATTTTTCATCTTTAATGTTTCCAGTTCTGTCTGTTTCCTGTAAAGACTCGCTCTGATGAAAATGATGTTTTTGGAGCAATCTTCTGATGATGGAGGATATAAATGAAATAATTTAAGTATTTTTCTAGGTATTTCTTCATCTAAATCCTGATGGATCAGGATCAGATTAAAATCCACAGTATAATAAAAGCTCATGTTTGTGGTGCAGCAACCGCAATGGGCGGGGCCACAGTCTCCCAGCTCCGCCCCATAGTGATCTTCCATTTACAGACAAATAGATCCATGAACGTCTTTGTTCTCCTGCTCTGAGGTGGAATCTGGGTCAGAACTGTACAGCTGGATAGAAACCATTATTTATGTGACAATGCTAAAGTTAGCTTGGGCTTGTGAGATGCTGTAAGCTAGCAGGATAGAGTGAGAACAAAGGCATGCTGGGAAATTTGTGGGGCTAACTTCCGCGCTGACAGTCTGGCCCAAAAACCAGATGAGATTTTCAGATGAACTCCTGCAGAAACTATTTCTTAAATATGACATTTTTTTGATTTGGGGAAAAAATGGTAGAAATGTAATTAAAATACATCTGATAATTAATAGAAAAAATAAATACAGTTGGACTTTATGCAGGTGCTGGAAATAATTCAGATTTGAATGTTTGATTGTTCTATTGAGCTGAAGTCTTCCTCAGTATTTCTCTTTCATTTTTCATTCTGCATGAAGAATTTCATGTTTTTCACATGTATTTATTTAGCGTGTACATGAATACTGTGAAATACTTTGAAACCTGTTTGTTATGAATGTGTTGGATGTTTTTTAAAGAGTTAAACAGATGAACTGTCTGTGGTTACAGGCTGATAACATCTTCACGCGTGGAGGCCATGAAGCTAGGACGGGCTCCAGCAACCCTCCAGACAGCCCAGGACTCCGCAGGAGGATGGATGTAGATCTGTTTGGCTTGCTTCCTCCAATCTCCACATTTTAAATGTTTTTTTTTCTTTCCTGATCCGTGTCTCCGAGTTTCACTCCTGCAGAGACTCGAACAGGTTTGTTCGGTTTCTGTGGAAGTCGAGACGAAGCTTCAGTCCTTCAACCAGATTACATCTGCTCAATCCCAAATCTGATCCCTCCAAAACAACTCACTACCTGTTTAAGTAACCCTTCGATCAAGCAGAGGTCACAGGCTTTGACCCCCACCCCACCTCCAAAGACTCTGATCCAAACGTTTGGAAATCTTAGATCTTATCAAAGCGGTTTCAGCAGAATCTGATGGGTGCTGCCTCAGATCTGAACCACAACAAAACCGTCAAACCGACTCAGATGAAGGACTTGGACTCATCCACTGTTTTACTGCAACTCCTTCAAACTAGACTTTGTCACCAGGAAACCGATTTCCAGAAATCTCCTCTTTATTCATCCAGAGAGTTTCGGTTAGCTGTCATGCAGAGGGACTCCGTGACCTTCATGATCTGAAGAATCGGCTGTTCAACCAATGAGCAGCAACCAGGAAGTGGACTCACCGAACGGCGTCTGCTGAGTCTGTCGTTTCCATCAGACTCATGTTTCCTTAAACTCCCAGAGAACATCGTCTGTGTCACCAAACACCGTGAAGAACAAGCTAACACTTGTGTGAATGCTGTAAAGCTTTGTCTGTTGGCAGTTAGCATTAGCATTATGCTAACTCATTTCACCACGTTTACATCTACAGATAATTTTTAGGATAATTTGGGATTTAGGTCATGTAAAGTAACAGTCTAGCTGTTTTGTTCTATGCTAGCTTTCTCGTCTGTTTATGGAGTTACTGACGTTTTTTAGGCTTTTCTTGAGATTAGGTAATATGTTAGCCGTACGGAAGCTGTTTTGGCTAAGTTAGACTTTTTCAGCTTTTTTAGGCTAATACGAAGTTTAGCTAATATTTCAGCTACAATATTTTGTCCAAATTCAGCTCACAGCATTCACATTATTGTGTTTGTATGTAAGCACTTTGAGTGAAATCGTTTTCTTTTTAAAAGTGTTACACAAATAAAGTTTGATTTGATTGGATTATTGCAGCTAATGATATATATCTAGTTATTATATGTTGTTCTTTTTTTTGGAAAATAGTTTCACTAATTTGACAAAGAACCAGAAATCTGACTAAAAACGCAGAAAATAAATCCTGATCGAGTCCCCTCAACACCACACAGGCAAACACACACACACACACACACACAGCTCCATTCCCATTAGGGCTGCCACGATTAGTCGACTAATCGACGAATAATCGACTATTAAAATAATCGACGACTAATTTAATAGTCGATTAGTCGTTACTTTATATTGTATGAAGTCAGATTGTAGTAAAGTTGAAAGTTATAATGACATTCTGCTAGCTTTTTGGAATTTTTGGCGTTTATTAAGGTTTTTTAGGCTATTTGGTTAACTTAAGCTTTTTTAAGTTTGGCAATTTTGAGTTTAGCTTATATTTCAGCTATATGCTAGCTGTTTTGGCTAATATAGTATTTTTCCATTTTTTATGGCTAATTGGAGTTTAGCTTATTTCAGCAGCATGCTAGCTATTTTGGTTACTTAAGCTTTAAGTTTTTTAGGCAATTTTTTGAGTTTAGCTATATTTCAGCTATACTTGCTAGCTGTTTTGGCTAATATAGTATTTTTCCATTTTTTTATGGCTAATTTGGAGTTTAGCTAATATTTCAGCAGCATGCTAGCTATTTTGGTTAACTTAAGCTTTTTTACGTTTTTAGGCAATTTTGAGTTAGGTTATATTTCAGCTATATGCTAGCTGTTTTGTCTAATTTAGGATTTTTCTGTTTTTTTAAGGTTAATTGGAGTTTAGTTAATATTTCAGCAGCATGCTAGCTATTTTGGTTAACTTAAGCTTTTTTAAGTTTTTTTAGGCAATTTTTGAGTTTAGCTTATATTTCAGCTATATGCTAGCTGTTTTGGCTAATATAGTATTTTTCCATTTTTTTATGGCTAATTTGAGTTTAGCTAATATTTCAGCAGCATGCTAGCTATTTTGGTTAACTTAAGCTTTTTTACGTTTTTTTAGGCAATTTTTGAGTTAGGTTATATTTCAGCTATATGCTAGCTGTTTTGTCTAATTTAGGATTTTTCTGTTTTTTTAAGGTTAATTTGGAGTTTAGTTAATATTTCAGCAGCATGCTAGCTATTTTGGTTAACTTAAGCTTTTTTACGTTTTTTTAGGCAATTTTGAGTTTAACTTATATTTCAGCTATATGCTAGCTGTTTTGGCTAATATAGTATTTTTCCATTTTTTTATGGCTAATTTGGAGTTTAGCTAATATTTCAGCAGCATGCTAGCTATTTTGGTTAACTTAAGCTTTTTTAAGTTTTTTTAGGCAATTTTTGAGTTTAGCTTATATTTCAGCTATATGCTAGCTGTTTTGGCTAATATAGTATTTTTCCATTTTTTTGGCTAATTTGGAGTTTAGCTAATATTCAGCAGCATGCTAGCTATTTTGGTTAACTTAAGCTTTTTTACGTTTTTTTAGGCAATTTTTGAGTTAGGTTATATTTCAGCCATATGCTAGCTGTTTTGTCTAATTTAGGATTTTTCTGTTTTTTTAAGGTTAATTTGGAGTTTAGCTAATATTTCAGCAGCATGCTAGCTATTTTGGTTAACTTAAGCTTTTTTACGTTTTTTTAGGCAATTTTGAGTTAGGTTATATTTCAGCTATATGCTAGCTGTTTTGTCTAATTTAGGATTTTTCTGTTTTTTTAAGGTTAATTTGGAGTTTAGCTAATATTTCAGCAGTATGCTAGCTATTTTGGTTAACTTTGGCTCTTTTTATTTTTTAGCTAATTTGGCATTTAACTAATATTTTAGCTGGTTATCAACTTCAGCATCTTTACATCCACTTTGGCCGTGAACAGATTAGTCGACTAATCGGAAAAAATAATCGATGATTAGTCAACTATTAAAATAATCATTTGTGGCAGCCCTACTTCCCATTAGGACTGACTCAGCCCAAACTCTGTTTGGAGCTCAGCTGTTACCAGTTGAGGAACCGCAGTGTGGATTCACCGTTAATCCCAAACCTAACCACGATTAGAACTGGAGGTCCCCATTAAGATTCTGGTGCTAACAAAGGTGGTTAGACCAGGTTAGAGGCCTGTTAAAGCATCAAAACAGGACTGCACACAGACTGCAGCGGCGGCCCGCTCCGGCCCCCCGTCAGGCCCCGGGTGTGGCGGCCTGTCATCTGCAGCGTTAACGGCGCGGTCGCATCGCCGTGGCGCTGCTGTGGGGTCTCACTCTGCTGAACCCACAGTCGCTGTGTGGCCAAACGTCAGAAAATGAGTTGAAACGAGCTAAAAATAATTGGTAAAAATAGTGAAGCTGTCCAGATGTTTGTGTTGGAGAGCAGTGTGGGATCGCTGGTTCTGGACGGCTCTGCAACCCGCCCACGCCAGTGAGTGGAGAGGGGGTGGACGCATTTAAGGTGGAATGATGATTGTAAGCCTGTCTGTCGGGATGCTGGTGCATGATGGGAGTGGGAACCTCTCAGGTTAAACAAACACGTTTCATATTTCTCCTCCGTGATCTCGGCAGGTTGCTGCGATAGCATGCAGGCCATCCTCTGCCCCCCCATGACCGGAGGCTGCCATGGCAACCACACGGTTGATGAGAGAAGGAGGTCACAGATGTCAAATAATGGAAAAAGGTCCCATTCCCTCTCAAGAAGAGCGCCACCATCTGGTCAAGTGTGGCATCACAGCATCAGAACCGTCGTCTCTACAAACTGATGACAGGATTTCACACATTAAACTCCGTCTGACCGGAGCAGGACCGACCGTCTCCAGGTTCTGCAGTAAAAGATGAAAGGAGGGTTCTGGGATCTGGAGAGGTTCTGGAGGTTCTGGGAGCTCTCCGGCCCGATGCTCGGCCGGCTCTCCTCCCCGCTGCGCCGGCTGTAACCCGAGAGGAGCTGATGACACGGCGGTCTGCGGCGCTGGAGCCAGAGGCCCGTTAGCGGAGCGGGAACGGCTGGAGTCTGTAAACTCTGAGGTCTGCTAGAACAACAGGCGCGGGTCTGCTGGGAGCCGGAGTCCGACCGCAGGGAGGCTTTAATGATACCGTCCAGGAGTCCATCCGAACCGGAGCCGGGGGGCGGGGGGGTCAGAGGGAGGAGCGGCAGAGGAGACGAAGCTCGGGACGAGCTGCAGGCTCAGAGTCCAGCAGGACCCCCCCCAGGGCCGAAGCCTGGCTCCGGAGGTGTTCCCGGTTTGTGTTTCCGTCCTGGCTGGGATGCTCTGGGAGCTCTGCCATCAAACACACTCTCAGCGTTCCTCTGCATTCACACCAGCCCCCCCTCTGGGGGGGGGGTCTCAGGTTTCAGCTCTTACATAACGGAGGAGATGAGGAGTAACGCATTCCTCAGGAGGAGTGGACTCTTCCTCACAGCTGGGAGCTCCAGCTCCGAACCGGAGGAACCGAACTTCTGCTGAGTCAGCGGGAATCTGGTAACCATGACGACCAGCGGCTCCTGAGTTTCTTTTGAAGGAGATGCGACGGTCTGTGTCGGATTGAGAGACTATTCATCATGAACATCCCATAGAAACACCGTGAGGTGACCCCACGACCCCCGAGTGTGACCTTCTCCTGACCTTCAGCTCTAGGAAGTCCAGACTGGAGCAGACATGAACATTTTCTATTTGTAATGCTGCTGTAGCCCTGAAATTTCCCCACTGTGGGACGAATAAAGGACTATCTTATCTTATTTTCACACTTTTCTCTCCTTTTAAAAGTTCAAACCTTCGTAGTAAAAAGAGTCCAAACAGAAAACATCTTTAAACCTCTAAGATCTCTTCCTGCAATCGTCCTAAAACCTCTCTACCTGGAGATGTTTCTCCATCCAAACACATGCTTTTATTTTGGTTTATCTCCATCCAGACCAGGAGGAAACACTTTCACTTCCTGTAAAATAAAACCAGAACAAGACGATCTCTGCTGGAGACATGTTAGAGGGGTCTGGGAACGGACTGAAGTAAATCTGCATGTTTCTTTCAGACCTGTCAGAAAGTTCTGGATCATCCCGCGAGTTCTGTGAGTCGGTAACGGATCAGAACATGTGCAGAACCCGCCTGCTCCTCTGATGCACGGATCCCGTATCTCAACGTCGTGACAAAACAGAAACATCTGGACCTGCAGGTCCACAAACATGCACACCTGCGAGTGACACGATGAAGCCCAAAACATGCACACACCTGCGTGCACGTGAAGCCAGAAACATGACACACCTACGTGGACAGCGTAAGCCAGAAACATGCACACACCTGCGTGCACGTGAAGCCAGAAACATGCACACACCTACGTGCACGTGAAGCCAGAAACATGCACACACCTACGTGCACGTGAAGCCAGAAACATGCACACACCTACGTGCACGTGAAGCCAGAAACATGCACACACCTACGTGCACGTGAAGCCAGAAACGTGCACACACCTACGTGCACGTGCAGTCAGAGACATGCACACACCTGCGTGCACGTGAAGCCAGAAACATGCACACACCTGCGTGCACGTGAAGCCAGAAACGTGCACACACCTGCGTGCACGTGAAGCAGAAACTGCACACACCTGTTGTCAAGCAGAGTCGTACCTGCGTGCACGTGAAGCCAGAAACGTGCACACACACATGCACTCGTGTGAAGGTCGACTTGGTTTCTCTCGTCTTTGAGTTCCTGCGGTTCATCAAGAGTTTAGCGCTCAGGTGAAGCTCCGCCCCTCAGCTTTCATCACCTTTGGTTTCTCTCTGTCAGGATCCAGACCTCGTCAGTCTGGATTCAGAACCAGAACTGCTTCCCGGTCTGACAGCAGATCTGCCGGACGGCGGGAAGCAGACGCGGATGCGTGCGTGTTTGCGCATGCGCATGCAGCAGGACGAGTCCCTGCAGACGGGAGTCGGAGCGACTGTTTGTGAGCCTCCTGAGAAAGTGCTGATGCTGAAACATCTGCCTCCTTTCACTTCTGGTTTTGACCATCTGCCGGGCTCCGACTCGCACGGCATTGTGGGACGTGGACCGCGGTTTGCAAGTCAGCAGAAAGCGAGCGGTGAGTAACGCTTTCTAATGATGCGCCTCCGGGGTCACGGCGGCTGGAGCTCAGCCCGGATCCACCTCTGGGTCGAGAGGAGAACCGGAGAGCCGGGAGAACCTTTCTGGACTCGGAAACTGGTCTGATCAGCCTCGCTGTGGGCGGGGCTAAAAACACTAGGGCTCTGAACATTAACGTGTTCATATTTATTAACTCGGCGGTTCAGGCTTCCACGGCGTGCGTCAAAACCGTAACTTACAAAAGAAATAAATATTCAGTCGGTTTTACTACTTTATTATTGCAATTTGATTTGGTTTAGATCATTTCACACAAAACTGAGTATTTGATCCATCGTCTGATGGTATGTTGTATAAATAAATTAGACCTTGTAAATCATTGTGATTAATCGTGGTTAGGGCTGCCTCGATTAGTCGACTAATCGACTATTAAAATAGTCGACAACTAATTTAATAATCGATTAATCGTTACTTTATATTGTATGAAGTCAGAGTGTAGTAAAGTTAAAAGTTATAATAGCATTCTGCTAGCTTTTTGGAATATTTTGGCATTTAATAAGTTTCTTTGGTCTTTTATGGAGTTTAGCTAATATTTAATCTACATGCTAGCTGTTTTGACTAACTTAAGGTTTCTTTTTTTAGTTTTTTAAGCTATTTTTAAGCTTAACTAATATTTCAGCGACATAGCTATTTTGGTTAATTTAGGATTTTTCTGTTTTTTTAAAGCTAATTTTGAGTTTAACTAATATTTCAGCAGTATGCTAGCTATTTTGGTTAACTTTGGTTCTTTTTATTTTTTAGGCTAATTTGGCATTTAATTAATATTTCAGCTGGTTATCAACTTCAGCGTCTTTACATCCACTTTGGCCATGAACAGATTAGTCGACAAATCGGAAAAAATAATCGGTGATTAGTCGACTATTAAAATAATCGTTTGTGGCAGCTCTAATCGCGGTCAATCACTCGACGGCACTAGTTACAGAGAAATATTGTAAATTGAGAGTTTTGTGAGTCATTTCATGTTTTGAATATTCACAGACAATAAGTAGTCAGAAAATATTCAAAATAAAAAAAGAATAATCATGATTCATTTTTTCCAGGTTTGGAATAATTACTTACATCTTTTTTATCAATTCCCGCCCTAAAAACTTTTTTTCTTTTGTTGTTTTTTAATAAAGATCTGCCTCTGAAGAAGAACAAAGTAGTTTAAAACATTTAATTTTGTTCTGATAGATGGATCAGGTGGATTTTCTGCTGAGTCATCCTAAAGATCAACTGATGATGACTTTAACAACCAAAGCGGCGTGAAGCTCTTTCAACCTCATGGCTGCTGGCAGACGATCCTCCTCCTTGTCTCTATGTTTTCTGTTGGTTTGTAACTGTAACTAAAGTAGCAATAAAAGTTACTACTTGGTGCTGAGTCATGAAACTTGACCACAGAGGGCAGAGGTCGGCTAAGCTAACATAAGTCTTCATCAAGTCCAGTTTATTTTTGCTGTAACTACATCAAAGACCCAAAATGTTCAAAATAAATCCAGGAGAAAAGGGGCGGAGCCATAGAGGAATCAAGACTCACTCGTGTCACTGCGCTGGGCAGCAGCCGCCGTCCGCTGAAGGTCAACGTAGTGAAGGACGGCGTCCGGTTTTAGGAAGATGCGACTCGAGTCCCTTCTGCTGCATCGTTGTCATAGCAACATCATAAAAAGGGGTGGAGTTAAGAAAATCCAGCATTGTTTTAGAGTTCAACTGCAGCTTTCAGAGAAGAGCAGATGCAGCTGATGACTCAGCGCTTTGTGAATGCATCGTCTGCAGCCTGTTTACACTGAAGTCTCAGACTATTTAAAGTCCTGCTGTATTTGTGTCCGCCGTACACACAGCGCAGGAGGCGGCGAGGCCCCGGCCGCCGCTGCGGTTCCCTCCGGGTCACGTCAGGTTACAGGAGTTTGCTGGAAACAGAAACAATAACAGGTCGGGCTGTGTCATCATCAGCGGCGAGAGCCGAGCGCCGTCTGACCCCGCAGAGACCGCAGAGGCTCCATCCATCAGCGCGCCGCTTCAGGTCACCAACAGAAGGCTGAGAGCAGCAGAAGACGGCGCCGGAGCTACACCAGGATGAGACGCAGAAGGAAGAACTTCATGGTCGAACCAGCATGATGGGCGGATCCTGAATCTGATTCTGTTTTTATTTTGTTTTAACAATTCTAGAGCAGATGTGTCAAAGTCCGGATCCGGCCCTCCAGGTAATTCTATCCGACCCTCCAAGTAGTTCTATCCGGCCCTCCAGGTAATTCTATCCAACCCTCCAGGTAATTCTATCCGGCCCTCCAGGTAATTCTATCCGGCCCTCCAGGTAATTCTATCCGACCCTCCAAGTAGTTCTATCCGGCCCTCCAGGTAATTCTATCCAACCCTCCAGGTAGTTCTATCCGGCCCTCCAGGTAATTCTATCCAACCCTCCAGTAATTCTATCCGGCCCTCCAGGCAATTCTATCCGGCCCTCCAGGTAATTCTATCCGGCCCTCCATGTAATTCTATCCGACCCTCCAGGTAATTCTATCCGACCCTCCAGGTAATTCTATCCGGCCCTCCAGGTAATTCTATCCGGCCCTCCAGGTAGTTCTATCCGGCCCTCCAGGTAATTCTATCCGGCCCTCCAGGTAATTCTATCCGGCCCTCCAGGTAATTCTATCCGGCCCTCTAGGTAATTCTATCCGACCCTCCAAGTAGTTCTATCCGGCCCTCCAGGTAATTCTATCCGACCCTCCAGGTAGTTCTATCCGGCCCTCCAGGTAATTCTATCCGGCCCTCCAGGTAATTCTATCCGGCCCTCCAGGTAATTCTATCCGGCCCTCTAGGTAATTCTATCCGACCCTCCAAGTAGTTCTATCCGGCCCTCCAGGTAATTCTATCCGGCCCTCCAGGTAGTTCTATCCGGCCCTCCAGGTAATTCTATCCGGCCCTCCAGGCTAATATCTATCCGCCTCCAGGTAATTCTATCCGGCCCTCTAGGTAATTCTATCCGACCCTCCAAGTAGTTCTATCCGGCCCTCCAGGTAATTCTATCCAACCCTCCAGGTAATTCTATCCGGCCCTCCAGGTAGTTCTATCCGGCCCTCCAGGTAATTCTATCCGGCCCTCTAGGTAATTCTATCCGGCCCTCTCATAGTAAATTCTATCCGGCCCTCTCCAGGTAATTCTATCGCGGCCTCCAGGTATTTCTATCCGGCCTCCACCCTCCAGGTAATTCTATCCGGCCCTCCAGGTAATTCTATCCGGCCCTCCAGGTAATTCTATCCGGCCCTCCAAGGTAATTCTATCCCGGCCTCCACCAGGTAATTCTATTCGGCCCTCCTACTCCTCCAAGTAGTTCTATTCTATCCGGCCCTCCAGGTAATTCTAATCCTCCGTCCACCTATTCTATCCGACCCTCCAGTAGTTCTATCCGGCCCTCCATGTAATTCTATCCGCACCCTCCAGGTAATTCTATCCGGCCCTCCAGGTAATTTCTACCCGGCTTCCTCCACCTCCTTCTATCCGTTCACATTCCCATCCAGTTCCTATCCGGCCCTCCAGGTAATTCTATCCGGCTCTCCAGGTAATTCTATCCGGCACTCCAGGTAGTTCTATCCGGCACTCCAGGTAGTTCTATCCGGCACTCCAGGTAGTTCTATCCGGCCCTCCAGGTAATTCTATCCGGATCTCCAGGTAGTTCTATCCGGCCCTCCAGGTAATTCTATCCGGCCCTCCAGTTAGTTCTATCCGGATCTCCAGTTAGTTCTATCCGGCTCTCCAGGTAGTTCTATCCGGCCCTCCAGGTAATTCTATCCGGCCCTCCAGGTAGTTCTATCCGGCCCTCCAGGTAGTTCTATCCGGCCCTCCAGGTAATTCTATCCGGCCCTCCAGGTAATTCTATCCGGCTCTCCAGGTAGTTCTGTCCGGCTCTCCAGGTAATTCTATCCGGCCCTCCAGGTAGTTCTATCCGGCTCTCCAGGTAATTCTATCCGGCCCTCCAGGTAGTTCTATCCGGCCCTCCAGGTAATTCTATCCGGCCCTCCAGATCATTTTATTTTATTGTCAATAATGACCCGATGTCATCTTGTTCTCATTTCTAACTTGTATAACTATGAAAAAATAGGTTTTTATGGAGAGTAAAATATTGAAATTTATTTAAGGTTTAAGTTGATTTATTCTGGAATGATATTCCTGCATTTTTATTATTCATTATTATGTTGAGAAGTTACGGTTTTAAAGTTAAAAAAATGAGCATTCTGCAGCTTTTTGAACTATTTAAGCATTTACTAAGATTTTTTAAGCTATTTTGGAGTTTAGCTAATATTTCAGCTAAATGCTAGTTGTTTTGGCTAACCTACGTTTTTTTTTTAAGTTAATTTAGTATTTAGCTAATATTTTAGCTGGTTATCAGCTTCAGCATTTTCATCTATCCATTTCAGCCTCTTCAGCGGTCTAATTCAGCTTTCAGCATTCACACTAGCATTATCACAGGTAATGCTGTATATCTAGTTCATAATGATGTAAAAAGTTGTTAAAATGTAGTTTTAGAGTGTTCAATAAATGTTCATCCTGTTTGACCTGAGGCGTGTTTTAGATTTTGACACTCCTGCTCTAGAGTCAAAATGTTTGTCATCTTCAGGAAGTTCCTGCTTTTTCTGTTTCACATCCACTGAAAATGAAGGAAGAAGCCGGATCTTCTTTTGATCCAAAGATCATTAAAATAAAAAAAAAATGTTTTTTTCCTCCAACTTTACTTCCTGAAATGTTAGGATTTTCATGTTGGGTTTGGAATAGGTTCCTGTTGATGAGAAATGACAGGAACATGAAACCTGACAGCCATCAGCTCCAGTAATCTGAACTGTATTCAGCATTTATTGGTGTCATATTTGCCTGCAGAATATTCATCATCAGAATTCTTATTCGTACATGTGTACATATGTCACGCTGCTCCTGATATGAGTAATCATGTCATCTGCATAACTGTTCATTTGAGGATCAGCCTGAGAGGAATGTACCTTTTCATGATCAAAGGGAAGCAGACGATTTCCTTATCAGTCAAAAGTCCCTGGAAGTGTCATCACCATGGCGACAGCTGCTTCCCCTGCCAAAAAACCTAGAGTAATGATACCACTGACCCCCCTCGCCAACCTTAAATCTGTTGCCTTTATCAGATGTTTCTGCTCTTCTCTGAGCAGCGTCACCGATCCTCCTGAAAATCACTTCATCATCTGCAAACAGAGGAACTTTCCTTGAGTTTAAATAAACTTGGCCTCCCTGCCTTTAGACCCTCCTTCACAGTGAGGAAAATCGATTCTGCAACAATAGAAGTCCACATGAAGAGGGATCCTCTCCCAGGACTGACTTCTTCATCTAGATGGGGGGAGGAGCCAGAGGCGAGGTCCACGGCCGAGAGCAGGAGCACAGAAGAGCCACCTGGAATCTCTCCTGTTGTCAAAGAAATGTCCTTCAAACTAGAGCTGCCACAAACGATTATTTTAATAGTCGACTAATCACCGATTATTTTTCCCGATTAGTCGACTAATCACGTCGTGCTCAATGTGAATGTTAAACACACATCTTAACCATCGTTAGCATTAAACTAACTAAAAACTAGATTTATTCACACTGCGAATAATGCTAGTGTGAATGATCTATGCAGAATTTGTCAGCTGAAGATGCTGAAATTGATAGCTGAAAACCCTGAAGCTAATAGATTGCTAAAATATTAGTTAAGTACTAAATTAGCCAAATAAAAAGCTTAAGTTAGCTAAAACAGCTAGCATATTAGCTAAACTCCAAATTAGATCAAAAAATTGAAAAAATCCTGAATTTGCTAAAACAGCTAGCATGTAGCTGAAATATAATCCCAACTCCAAGACAGGCTAAAAACTAAAAAAGCTAACATTAGCCAAAATAGCTACATGTAGATTAAATATTAGCTAAACTTCAAAACAGCCTAAAAAAAACCTTGATAAATGCCAAAATAGTCCAAAAAGCTAACATAACGCCATTATAACTTTCAACTTTACTACACTTTGACTCCATATAAAAAAAGTAACGATTAATCGACTATTAAAATAGTCGTCGACTATTTTAATAGTCGATTAGTCGTTGATTAGTCGACTAATCATGGCAGCCCTACTTCAAACATGTCAATAGGAAGATCTGTGCAATATAGCATATATAGTGATAATAAGAAGAATAGAAAATCTACATTTGTATCAATATCAATCTAAGCCCCAGCAGGAGGAAAAAGCTGATGCTGTGTTCTTGTGTGGAATGTTGAATGTTTATATTTCATAAAATATTTACAACTGCAAACACAGTTTCAGGCAGAACTCTCTCGTTCGTCTCTCAGACTTGATGCTGTTGAGGCAGAAAAGCTGCGTCACTTTGTCATTTTGACAGGAAGAAGCTGAAGCCGGACTGCTGTCCCTCACGACGTGCAGAGCATGCTCAGAGCGTGCACGTGCAGAGAGTGCATGCTCGAGCGTGCACGTGCAGAGCGTGCATGCTTGAGCGTGCACGTGCAGAGCGTGCATGCTCAGAGCGTGCACGTGCAGAGCGTGCATGCTCAGAGCGTGCACGTGCAGAGCGTGCATGCTCTGCTGCAGCTCTCAGCTCAGCTGGATCGGAGCTCAGGCGTTGGTTCCCCTCATCCAGACTTTTACATAAGAGCAGCTCAAAGGGCCGAGGCAGCGCCGGCCCGAGCGGGGCAAGGTCCAAACTATTTATCAGAACAGACTTTAGACCGACCCGTTACTGATCAACCTGCAGCCAGGCAGCGCCGCACGGCCGCTGCAGCACGCCGACGCCACCTCTGACCCCGCCAGAACGCCACAGTGACCCGGTTCCTCGTCAGTCGACGGCGGCGGCGTCCGGCGGGGAAACATTCCGCCGCACGCCGACGTGCTTGGCTTTGTGTCAACGTTTGATTTGCTGGTTTACTTTAACATGACTGAAGGAAAACACAAAAAAGAGAGAAACCTGATCAGAACTGTCAGGACTGCAGACACGAAAGGATCTGAACTTCTGATCCACTGAGATTAACCTGATGGAGTTCTGACCCAAAGAGCAGAAACGGAACCAAAACGATGCAAAAAACCAACCGGAACAGTCAGAAAAACAGAGAACGACATGTTAAACATGTTAAACAGAATAAATCTGTCTGGAGTTCTCATCCTTTCAGTTAAACTGAAGATTTCATTCTTGTATTTTTTGCTTTTAATCTGGAACTTTTATTTTGAAATTTGGTGTTTGAAGTTTACATGACATGAAACCTCAACACTTCACCTTAATTATTTGATTTTCTTTTAGACGGTTTTACATCAAACTCCTGTTAGTGTTGTTCTGCTCATTTCTTTATTTCTTTCTTGGCTTTTTGGAGGTGAACATTTAATTTCGCAGGTTGGGCATTTTTGAGAAAGCTGTCCAGATGCTAATTTGCAGTTTAGCTAGTTAGCAGCATTTTTAGCCTCATTTAGCAGTCCTACCATTTTTTTTAGAAAATCATAATTTAACACATTTTAATCTTGCTTATTTTGGATGTTAATGCTGATTTCTGTTTGCTCCTCCCATATGGGCCCCGCCCCCCTCTGGGTTCACATGGGGTGGGTCACAGCTGCTCGTCTTTGATATTGTTGGGTTTTTTTACTTTTCATGTTTGTGGAGTTTCTTCACGGTGTGTGGAGACTCTGTCATTATATCTTCTGGGTTCTCTGTCAGTTCATAACACACAACTGTTTCTAAATGCTAGCTTACATGTTTAAGACAAACTGATTCTTCTCTTTGATCATCTCACACATTTCTCTTGTTAGTTTTTCTGTCCTTCTTTTTATTCATGCATTTCTGTAAGAACTCTGTGGAAACGAGAAAACAACTTAAATCTTTGGAGCTGTCAGCAGAAGCAGAGGAACATGGAAGGAGTGTGGACAGCGGTCACAGAGGGTTTGTGGGTACAACCTGCTGTTCTACTGGTTTGGTTTTCATGAGGGAATTATGGGTATCAGTTGTGCTCTGGGTAAATAAGGAAACAGTTTGTGTTGCATGTTGTTATTCGATGACTTGAATCTGCTTTCTACATGTTTATGGTTTGCTCGATCTTCTGTGGGACGATGGCTCTAGTGGACGGTGTCTTCTAATGCTGGTCAGATCTCCTCTTCTTGATCAGATCTGTTCTTGATCAGATCTCCTCTACTTGATCTTGTTCAGATCTCTTCTTCTTGATCAGATCTCTTCTTGATCAGATCTCTTCTTGATCAGATCTCCTCTTGTTCAGAACTATTCTTCATCAGATCTCTTCTTGATCAGATCTCCTCTTCTTGATCAGATCTCTTCTTGATCAGATCTCTTCTTGATCAGATCTCTTCTTGTTCAGAACTATTCTTCATCAGATCTCTTTTGATCAGATCTCTTCTTCATCAGATCTCTTCTTCATCAGATCTCCTCTTCTTGATCAGATCTCTTCTTGATCAGATCTGTTCTTGATCAGATCTCCTCTACTTGATCTTGTTCAGATCTCTTCTTCTTGATCAGATCTCTTCTTGATCAGATCTCTTCTTGATCAGATCTCCTCTTGTTCAGAACTATTCTTCATCAGATCTCTTCTTGATCAGATCTCCTCTTCTTGATCAGATCTCTTCTTGATCAGATCTCTTTTGATCAGATCTCTTCTTCATCAGATCTCTTCTTGATCAGATCTCTTCTTGTTCAGATCTCTTCTTGATCAGATCTCTTTTGATCAGATCTCTACTTGTTCAGATCTCTTCTTGTTCAGATCTCTTCTTGATCAGATCTCTTCTTGTTCAGATCTCTTCTTGTTCAGATCTCTTCTTGTTCAGATCTCTTCTTGATCAGATCTCTTCTTGATCAGATCTCTTCTTGATCAGATCTCCTCTTCTTGATCAGATCTCTTTTGATCAGATCTCTTCTTGATCAGATCCTTCTTGTTTCAGATCTTTCTTTGTTCAGATCTCCTCTAGATCTCTTCTTGATCAGATCTCTTCTTGATCAGATCTCTTTTGAATCAGATCTCTTCTTGTTCAGATCTCTTCTTGATCAGATCTCTCTTCTTGATCAGATCTCTCTCTTCTTCTGATCAGATCTCTTCTTCATCAGATCTCTTCTTTGATTCAGATATCTCTTCTTCCATCAGATCTCTTCTTGATCAGATCAGATCTCCTTCTTGATCAGATCTCTTCTTGATCAGATCTCTTCTTGATCAGATCTCTTCTTGATCAGATCTCTTCTTGATCAGATCTCTTTTTGATCAGATCTCTTCTTGTTCAGATCTCTTCTTGATCAGATCTCTTCTTGATCAGATCTCTTCTTGATCAGATCTCTTCTTCGTCAGATCTCTTCTTGTCAGAATCTCTTCTTGATCAGATCTCTTCTTGATCAGATCTCTTCTTGATCAGATCTCCTCTTCTTGATCAGATCTCTTTTGATCAGATCTCTTCTTGATCAGATCTCTTTTGATCAGATTTCTTCTTCATCAGATCTCTTCCTGATCAGATCTCTTCTTCTTGATCAGATCTCTTCCTGATCAGATCTCCTCTTCTTGATCAGATCTCTTCTTGATCAGATCTCTTTTCTCTTGATCAGATCTCTTCTTCATCAGAATCTCTTCTTGATCAGATCTCTTCTTGTTCAGATCTCTTCTTGATCAGATCTCTTCTTGATCAGATCTCTTTTGATCAGATCTCCTCTTGTTCAGATCTCTTCTTGATCAGATCTCTTCTTGATCAGATCTCTTCTTGATCAGATCTCTTCTCGTTCAGATCTCTTCTTGTTCAGATCTCTTCTTGATCAGATCTCTTTCTTGATCAGATCTCTTCTTGATCAGATCTCCTCTTCTTGATCAGATCTCTTTTGATCAGATCTCTTCTTGATCAGATCTCTTTTGATCAGATTTCTTCTTGTTCAGATCTCTTCTTGTTCAGATCTCTTCCTGTTCAGATCTCCTCTTGATCTCTTTTGTTCAGATCTCTTCTTCATCAGATCTCTTTTTGATATCAGATCTCTTTCTTGATCAGATTCTCTTTTGATCAGATCTCTCTTTTGTTCAGATCTCTTCTCTTGATCAGATCTCTTCTTCTTGATCAGATCTCTTCTTGATCAGATCTCTTCTTCATCAGATCTCTTCTTGATCAGATCTCTTTTGGATTCAGATCTTTCTTCTTGTTCAGATCTCTTCTTGTTCAGATCTCTTCTTGTTCAGATCTCCTCTAGATCTCTTTTTGTTCAGATCTCTTCTTGATCAGATCTCTTCTTGATCAGATCTCTTCTTCATCAGATCTCTTCTTGATCAGATCTCTTCTTGATCAGATCTCTTCTTCTTGTTTCAGATCTCTTCTTGATCAGATCTCTTGCCTCTGATCAGATCTCCTCTTCTTGATCAGATCTCTTCTTGATCAGATCTCTTTTTGATCAGATCTCTTCTTCATCAGATCTCTTCTTGATCAGATCTCTTCTTCATCAGATCTCTTCTTGTTCAGATCTCTTCTTGATCAGATCTCTTTTGATCAGATCTCCTCTTGTTCAGATCTCTTCTTGATCAGATCTCTTCTTGATCAGATCTCTTCTTGATCAGATCTCTTCTTGATCAGATCTCTTCTTGATCAGATCTCTTCTCGTTCAGATCTCTTCTTGATCAGATCTCTTTTGATCAGATCTTTCATTGGTCGATGTCTCTTCGTTGTCATTCACCGTAATGGTTCCGGTGAACTGCTTGTTAATGTTGTGATTGTTTGCAGGACGAGTTCTGGCGCAGCTGGAGGTCTTTGAGGTCATGTGATGAGTTCAGATGTTCTAGTGTTTGCTGACATGAAATGAAATGTTGGTCCTCCACTGTGTGATTTAGTCCCTGGCAGATCGACTCTTGTTTTCTACTAAGTGCCAAAAGGAGATAAAATCCATGTGTTGAACAGAGAAGAAGGAAACAGTGAACCTGAAATCCAGGAGGAGAGAGAGCAGCTGAAAACAATGGACTAAAGGGGGGGGGGGGGGGGGGGTGTTTCGTCCATAAATGAAACAGAAACCAGCTTGTGGAGGATGGAAATGAAAGCGTGGTGTGGCATGGGGGGGGGCAGAAACTGAACAGAAACACAGCTTAAGATTTCGCCATCACGGTTTAATGAAGGAACCTGTTGGGGCGGGGGGGCATCAGCTGTGGGGGGGGGTTGTCAAACAGGAATCCAGCCTTTTCTGTGACCTACATTTCAACCGGTAGAGTACAAAGTGCTGGAAGGGGCGGCGGGACGGTCCGACCGCCGCTCGTCTCTGATTGGTTGGGTTTGACCGTCTGAGTGAATAACGGGTGTGACTCTGCAGGAGGACGCTCGCTCGCTCCTCTGCTGGGCGGCGAGGCGCAGCCGAACCGCTAATCATTAACTGAAGCGACGCTAAAAGCTCCCGGAGAGGAAGACGAGCCGCTGTCTGATGAAGGAGTCTGAGGATGGAAAGTTCCAGCCGAGCAGGAGATCTGATCTGATCTGATCTGATCTGATCTGATCTGACCTGATCTGATCTGACCTGACAGGGACATTTCCACCAAATTCTACCATCATTTATCCCTGGATGTTCTCAGCATTTCAGTCACTCACCTTTCACCTTCTTTACAGATTCTAACAAATTCTACATTCACTTTATATGATCGTTTGAACATTTTTATTCCTGATTAAGATGAAAACTAAAAACAACTTTAGACTAAATGAACTTAGACTGAACTTTGGGTTTGCAAAAGATTTCAAAGATTAGATCCGAGTTTATTTAAACCGCCAAACAACCAGCGAGCGAGTCAAAGAGTTTAAAGAGGAATGTGACAGTAAACGCTCCAAACTGTTAAGCTAGCATTAGCCTAGCTGACGCTAGGCTAGCGTTACCTTAGCAAAGGATCTACTATGATAGGATAGCACTGACTTAACAGAGGATCCACTCAGCTAAGCTAGCATCAGCTTAGCTAAGTTGGCATCAGCTTAGCTAAGTTAGCATCAGCTTAACTAAGTTAGCATCAGCTTAACTAAGTTAGCATCAGCTTAACTAAGTTAGCATCAGCTTAGCTAAGTTAGCATCAGCTTAGCTAAGTTAGCATCAGCTTAGCTAAGTTGGCACTAGCTTAGCAGAGAATCTAAGCCGTCAACTTTTTTAGGTTTTAACTCATTAACTAAATAATTATATGTACCTTTCTTCCATCAATAAAATTAAAAACTTTTAATTAGTCTTAAAAATGACATTATGAAAAAGATAAAAAATCGAATGATTTTGAGATTGTTTCACAGCTCTACCGTTTATAAGTTGTAAGTTTGTGCATCTTCTCTCTAGGGCTCTCAAAGTCAGGCTTTGGGGGGCTGGAGGTATTATTAGTATATTATTCGTAAGTTTTTCTTGCCGTGTTCATAAATATTTTTTTAAAACAGAGTACTGTTGTTTTATTTAGTTACATTAACATCGGCGAGGAACAAGTTCCCTTTCCAGTTTAAGAGTTGTTGACATGTCAACCTCCTCCATCCAGGGTGAAATCAAAAGGAAATCTTTTTTGTTGGATTTAACCTTTGACCCTGGAGCTGTCCCCGCTCTGGGTCAACTCTTTACATTTTAGAATTCATTCAGCAGTGGAAGAGTCATGGTAATTCATAAGTTATGTCTGAATTCCCTCACTACTCTCCAGTGCTTTATATAGAGCTGCTCGTTTCCTTGTGAGGGCCACAAAACTGTTCTCTCCTCTGATGGGGGCGGGGTCGGTTTGTAGTGACACAATCACAGCTTAAAGGTAGACATTTATGGTTTTCCAGAAAGTCACTCCGTCAAAATTTAAATCCTTGATTTCTGTAATCTTTACACAAACATAAGATTAAAACATTTTAAAAGATAAATCAATAAAAATCAATAAACAGTTCAGACTGCAGACGAGTGAAATAAAAAGTTACGTTCTGTGTGGGTTGATCACCCAGATTGAGAAAAATAAAAAACGTCTTTGATGGTGTTTGGTGGGCCGGGCCAAAAGTGGAGGCGGGTCAGATAGTTAAGGGACCCCTGATTTAGAACCGGGTTGTGGGCGTGTCTAAATCTACAATTCTAAAATCCAGGGCCCTGAAATATTCCCAGAAACCTTTCTAATGAGCATCGATGCTCGGTAGAATGGCAGACATGGACCACAATGCACTGCGTTTGGATAATTAGTCCATTTAAAAAAGGGTATATAAATGTACTTTTCACAAAGTTTTCCTCATCAGAACATGAATTAAAACAGTTTGGATTCATTAGAGTTTTCCTTTGGGAAATGTTTGCAGCTAAAGAGAAGAAAGACTGACATCTGGAGAACTGGATAGTCCTGCTCTACGAAGATGAAGCCATCCTCTTTCCTCCACATGATCTCAGATACAAAGAAATGACACGGTCCTCTGAAGAGTCGACGTTTTAGGACATTGTCCTTGAATGGTTTCAGGTGACCTGAAACAGCTTCACTCTTTAGCATTGGAGCTCCAGTGTTCATGCTCTTTGATTTACTGTAACTGTCAACCGTTAACAACAACAATTCCAGCAGATTGTGAAAACTCTCAGAATCTGCTGGAATTATTGATGTTAACAGCTGAAAAGTTACAGCATGTTCAAGATTCTGTGTTTGAGCATCACCGACGGCGCCTCAGGTGTTCAAGGGTTACGGAGGTCGTCCTTGAGAGCTGGAAGCTGTGCGTAAAATCTCATGAAGATTCAAACACGTATGTCCACAAGTCTTTAGATTCAAACACGTATGTCCACAAGTCTTTAGATTCAAACACGTATGTCCACAAGTCTTTACATTCAAACACGTATGTCCACAAGTCTTTACATTCAAACACGTATGTCCACAAGTCTTTAGGGACCAGGAGGGTCTGACGTCTGGACAGTCCATGACTGACTCACTCGTTGGTTGTTTTACCCATAGCTGCAGGTAAAGAATTGCTCACAGCGCCACCTGGAGGCTGAAAGTATATTCTAGCCGTAGAGTTTGGAACACCATAGAGAATCAATGGGAAACGTGAGCAGAACTGTTGGCGTGAAGCAACCCCGCCCCTCTTCCCCTCTCTTTCCATCTGCTTCTGATAGAATAAAGAAATCCTCAGAAATACATTTTTAATTTTAGTTTTTTCTCTATCTTCCATCATCAGAAGAAGATGTTAAAACACTAAAAAACATTTTTTTTCTTTTATCAGAGTGAGCCTCAAAGCTCTGATCTTTGAAAAAGATTCATTTGAATATTTGTTGTTTCGTTGCATTAAGGTGGATGATTGTCGATTTTAATTTTCTGTTCTTGGACATAAAATCCTTAATAATATAAGTCCAGCTGCAGGGCAGACATCAGCTGGACTTTGGGTTGTTTTCTTGTGGAGGAGTCTCTCCCTGCCCCCAGTGGTCACTAAAGGAACTGCAGCTGCAAACCAACAGACCTCAGAGCTGCAGCTCGTCCTTATGTAAGACAGATAACAGCTACGTAAGCCAGACTGACAGGAGGTGAAACCACATCACATCCGACCTTCAGTTACACGGCCACTCTTCCTCCTCACCTCGACTTGGATACCAGCGAGCTGCGGTTTCCTGCCGAGCGTCTGCAGGCGCAGATAACATCTCCCTCTCTGCAGGACTTCCCGCAGACTCACAAACGATGAAGATGTGTCATCAGATGCAGCGATGAGGAAGAAGCAGCAAGATCTGGGACGATCCTGGACCTCAGGAAGTCTGCAGAGCTCCTCTGAAGATAAAGACTCGAACACCAGCTCAGAGTGAATGCTGGGAAAGAAGAACCAAAGAGGAGAAACGGGTGAAGCGTCCTGGACAGGAAGTCCTTACCGGACGGACCGGTCTGAGCACAGCTGCTGGTTCACCAGAACCTCAACCTCACCAGTGAGGAGAACCTACAGGCAGGAGTTCAGTCACAGTGCAGGCCTGAAGGTCAGAGGTCATGAGTGGGAGCTCCGTTTGGTTTTTGCAGTCAGTTTTTGTTTTGAATGTTGTTAAGTTTCCTTCAGTTCTGGGTTCTGAGGAGAAAAGCTGCTGCTGCGGTGGGACGTCTCAGCAGCAGCTCGACCCGTCCAGCTCCTCACGCCGCTGAACGGCGCCGCACGACGACAGTGAAGCTCCGCCTCATTCCTCATGTTTGCTGCAATGTTTCTCTCAGAACTGGAACGGGGGTTCTGGAGTCGACACCGGGCCGTTCCTGTGAGAGTTTCTGCACCACTGAGCCGGAAATGGCGCGTGACGGCCTCCTGCAGGCCCTCCCGGTTTCCCAGAATGCCGTGCTGATAGAGGAACGTTTGTTGTTGCGGCGGAGGGACCGGAGGCCTGAGCGGCAGACGTTGCTTCACTCGCCGCAGGAGCTCTCGGAGAGCGTCCGGGACTCAGCTCGACAAAGCCGCGGCTTTGAGGCGGTTAGCGCCTGCAGGCGGCGGGTGGCGTGGCGCCGCGGCCACATAAGACCGGGATTGAGCCCGAGGCTTCAGCAAACACCGCAGAGAGTTATCAGCGTCTGGAAGGTGTGTGCTGCGGCGTGGGCGAGTCATGCAGGGATTAGTGGCGAGTCTGCTGCAGCGCCGGAGTCACGGAGCTGCTGCTAGGAGACGGGAGCGGGGGCGGCACCTTGTCTGAACCCCCCAGGACGAAAAGACAGTCAGGAGCAAACCTGGAGCATCGGCTCGTCCAGGTTCCATCAGGGAAACGAAGATCCAGGAGCGTGAACACGAGGAATCTGATCCTCATCAACACGATTTCAGCAGTTTCCAACAAATCCATTCTCTTGGTTTTCAGGCAAAAGCTTCTTTTCTTGAACACGAATCCGGTTTCAACTTGGATTTACAGGAAAACAGGATGGATGAACTGAAGATCCAGAATGGACTGAAGACGGGAGTCTGACTCTCAAGCAGGAGAAACTCAGAAAACAAGGAAGTGAATGTCTTAGAAGATGAAGAACTCACGTTTGAGTTTCTGGATTTTGAAACGAAATGAAAGAACTTTGATGGTTTTTATCTGTTAGTCTCCTTCAGGACGGACCGTCTAACTCGATCACACAGGAGGCCAAAACCCCAAACACACCTTAGGTCAGGAACAACGGGATAAAACTTTATTAAACACTCTAAACTACATTTTTAAAACTTGAAAACCGTAACTTTCTGACATAATTATGAACTAGATACATAGCATTACCTGTGATGATGTTAGTGTGAATGCTGGAAGCTGAATTTGGACACTGAAGATGCTGAAATTTATAGCTAAAAACACTGAAAATTTAGTGTGTTGCTTAAATATGAGACAGCCTAAATTCTTCAGTAAACTGAATAAGTCAAAAACGTTAGCATGTTGCTAAAACAGAAGCTTTAGAAAATTACTATAAAAGATGAAAACATGAAATTATTTAAAGATTTGTTGTTAATCTACTTGAAATGTTGAAAATTGAAAACTTTCTCGTTCATGTCCTATGAGGAATATTTTGCTCAATATTTCAAAAACTATAAAGTTTATGAATCCCAAAAATAGAAGCATTAATGTCCTGAACGAGATGAATATTTTGATACCAGGATTGATGAAATCACTGACAGTGTGATTGAGTTTTTACATGCTAGAAACATACAGACAGGAGCAGGAGGATCGCTTCAGTGTGAATGCTGATTAAGCAATCACACAATAAAAACATTTAGACTCTGAGTTCTGAAGATAAAGATCTGGAGAATTTACACAGAATACATTTAAAATACATCTTTTCAAATGACACATGGTTCAAACACAAAGCCGTATATCATGGAGACGCAGAAGTTTCTGCACAGAAACGTTCTGGACTACAAAAACGTCAGAACTAAAATCAGTAATATAGTTTATGTCATCAAAAACATTAAGAGAGAAACCCCCCACCACCACCACCACCACCACCTTTAACACATGTTTAGTTTTTAGCTGTTTGCTACGAACACGTCTGTTTTTTCAGCAGACTCCTGGCCCGTCTTTGGGTGGTACATCTGACCAGTAGCCACGCCCCCTTCCCTTCTCGAGCTGCGTCCTCGTGTTTGGAGTGAGACGGTGATCCAGAGGACCACATCTGCTCGGCCTGCAAGAACGGCTCGGGGGTTGAGACTAGTGATGACGTCACATCGTAGTGATGATGTCATCACTAGACAAACGACTCGGTTACGTTGCTCTGTTTTTCTGTACTGAATCTGATGTTTATAATAAAGTTTATTTAAAAAGAAAAAGAGCGTGGAGATCTGATCAGATGTTCTTTCTTATTTGCATTGACAGCTCCTTCACTAACATCTGCTCTCCTCAGTGTTTATGTCACAGAGCAGAAAGTGAACTGTATATTCCAGCTGGATTTCGAGCGAATAACCACTTCCTGTCTTTTAACGTGCGACCAACAACAAGCTAGCATGCTACTCCCGATCACCCTCTTTAGCACAAGCTTCATGTCTCCAGCCTGATTTCCCTCCAGTAAAATAATTATCCTGTGATGAATATTTTGTCGTTAAGGTTTTTTTTGGTTGATTGTAAATATTGCCCCCCCCGTGATTATTTGCGTACTTGTTCGGACCTCATCGGTTCATCGGTGTATTGTAATGGCGGAAGTCTGTCATTTCCCGTGTCACGTGACAGTGGTCTAACGGTCCGGACCAATCGCAGTCTTACACATCATCTAGCCCCGCCCCCGAGCCGACATTGCAGGCCGAGTGGATGTGGTTCCTACAGCGTCACGGCCTCCAGTCTGGAGTCTGAGGCACAGACCAACATTTAGGCTCCGATTGATCGAATGTTTATTTAGTCCAGTTAGAAGAGACCCCCCCCCCCCCCTTAGTGCATGAAGCTTACATATATCTACATATATTATAGTTAGATGTATAGAATTATTCAAACTGTTTTTTATTCTTGAGGTTCAGCTTGTAACTGCCCCACCCCCACCCCCCCAGAGGGGCAATAATCTTGGAGCTGAGCGTCTCTATCAGCCTGTAAGATCAGACTGTCAACATTTCTGGCTGTTGGGGGGGGGGGGGTGGGGTGTTGAACTTGGCTCGTACCTGCAGCTCTCCGACTTAATGTTTGCTGGGAAAAACGCTGGAGTGGAGCCACAGCGGGGGGGGGTGAACACCCACTCAGTCCTGCCGGGGAGGAGGGGGAGGAGGGGGTCTCACGGATCTGCATCTGATCCGGATTCATGGAGAAGAACTGGATCCAGTTCCTGTACGGAGAACAAACCAACTGCATCATTGCAGCTGACACACGCCAGCTTCTGACGTGACAGGCCCCGCCCACACAGACCAGGTCGTAGAAGCAGCCATTCCTCCAATGACCACAGGTGTCAGAAGAGAGTGATTTTGGGTGTTTTTGTTTTAGTAAGTTCCCTTTTCTGAAGCATGGTGTTTTCCTCCCGCATGGTTCAGGTGTGCAGGTGAACCCAGGAGGGCGGAGTCTCCTCTAAACTCACAGCAAAGCCTCAAAACTCTGACGGATGTTCCTCTCTGACATGTTAACGTCTCGAGATGAGCCCCCAGCGTGGAGACCTTCACCCAGCGACATGTTTGTGTGTGCTGGGTCAGTGGGTGGAGGGTCAGGGGTGACCCGTGACCCAGAATCCACTTCCATCAAACATTGTCAGACACAAACAACCTTTAACCCAGTCAGTCTGCAGACCAGCTCCACACCTCCATCAGGAAGCTGACTGTCCCGGTCTGAAACAATCCAACCAGAACGAGAGAAGCTCCTTCTAAAACCACCTGAGGGGGTCATATGTCACGAAAACGTCGCACTGAGGAAGACCACCTGGAAGGAGGGAATGTATGCACTAGAGTGATCCGAACTCTGCAGCTCTGCAGGAAACATTCACTTTATGTTTGGAAATAAGGATGGATCTCAGACGGATCTGAGCACGACACCACAGATCTGATGCTGGATCTACAGGCTGTTCCCGCCACACTCAGACTTCTGAGTTCTCTTGATTCCAACAGAAAACCTGCCAGTCGGGTTCTCCAGAACCACTCAGCCATGGACGTGAAAGATTGAATCAACGTGTAAACGAGCAACGTTTCATCAGGAGAAGTCCTCACACTACGTCCTCGGGCTTTCCTGAAGAACTCAATCAGAAGTCTGGATCTGCTGCGATAATCTGAACACAGCTGGTCCTGGTCCAACAGAGTCAGCCGTTCTCTGAACCAGTCTGGACTTTAAGCCTGGATTCTGGTGAGTTGGTATGTCTATTGTTGAGAGGATCTGTGATTCAAGAGTTAAGCTCTTTCCTACACTGACTTTGTTCTTCTGTAAGACCGGATCCAGAACCAGACGAGGATCCAGAACCAGATGAGGATCCAGAACCAGACGAGGATCCAGAACTAGATGAGGATCCAGAACCAGACGAGGATCCAGAACCAGATGAGGATCTAGAACCAGATGAGGATCCAAAACCAAATGAGGATCCAGAACCAGATCCTGAAGCCCAAAAGTTCTTTCAACCCAACATCCGGTTAAGGATCAGTCGTGCCTTGATGAGCTCCAAGCAGCAAATTAGAAAGAAAATAATTTTGTGAACTTTAAATTAAAACATAACTGGGAAACCCAACTCAAAACGTTGAAGACTGCGTTTAAACTCCAGCGAACAGCGGCCAACCACCCGGCAAGTCCGGAGACCGGCGTGATCTAGCCCCGCGTGGCTAGCAAACAGTCCCCGGTCCGAGGAGCGGTGCGGCCATAACCCACCGAACGGCGGCCTACCCAGCCAGTACCACATCCCATCTCGTGGATCCGGTGAGCTGAGGCCTACAACTCGGCCAGCGTTATCCAACCCGCCATGGCTCGCCACCTCAATCCGGCGGTTAGCAGCCTCCGGCGCGAAGAGCAGCCAAACGCAGGCAAACAGACAAACACAGGCCGCCATCCAGCACCAACAACGGCGGGGCGTTCGGCGGGGCGTTCGGCGGGGCGTTCGGCGGGGCGTTCGGCGGGGCGTTCGGCAGGATGTGAGACAGCGACCACAGTAACAGACAAAATGCCAAACAAAAACAAGCTCAAGGACAGAAGAAGAACTAGAGGACATTAAAAAATCATTGAACTTTATGTTCAAATAATATTTCAAAAAACAGCAGCAGTTAAAAAAAACTAAATGCAGAAAAAGAGAGAGAGATTTTAAATCTTAAATGTCGTGTTTCAGATCTGGAACAATATTCCCGAGTAAATGATGTGATAATCAGTGGTAATGAAATCAAGCCAGCTTCCTATGCTAGGACAGTTAGATCAGCCAATGAAGGAACAGAAAGACAGAACAAGAATCTGTAGAATGGAACCGTGTCCATTTGTGCAGGATTTGATCTCACATGACAAAACTAAATCCTGTAGTATAACAAGAATCTGTGGATGACAAATGGACTGATTGATTCATGCAAAAAGACGAACAGTTTCTACAAACGATTTATAAAAGACAGAAATGTTGAAGCGGAACAGCGAAATAAACAATATATAAACAAACTAACCAGTATAATGAGAACATCCAAAAAAGACTATTTTACACACATTTTAGAAAAAAATAAATCAAATCCTGAAGGAATCTGGGAACTATTGAAGTGTTATTAGAAAACAAATGATCCAGACTCTTGAGTGAGTAGAAACAAATATGCAACAATGTTCAGGACATGACAAAGAAGTTTAACCAACGTTTAAATGGGATCAAAGTTCATGCAGATGAATCTAAAAAGGAAACTGCAGAACATCACATAAAGAGAAATCCAAACTATTTGAGATCTGTGGAAGCAAAAGAGATTCTAGAAATCCTCAAACGATTCAAAAACAAATCCTCATTTTAAGCTGCGGAGTTCCTCAAGGATCAACATTAGGTCCAAAGCGTTTTATACTACACATAAATGACTTTCACATTGAATCAAGCAAATTTAAATACATCTTATACGCTGATGACACAAGTATAGCGTGTACAGGGAAAAATCTCCAGGAAGTAAAAAAACTGTGAACACAGAATCAAGGAAAGTAAAATAATGGTTGGATATAAATAAACTCTCACTCGATGTCAACAACACAACAGCTTTATGGAGTGGATTTATGGAATGGGTTGAACGAAGGTTTAAAACAAAACAAAAGTTTACTTTTATTTATAAAAACATACAAGAAGTCACTGCTGAGTCTTTACAAGGACTGATATTATCAACATGCACAAATGTCATTGTACACGTTTCAATCAGAAGATCATTTGAAGTGTTTTTGAGAGAAATAACTGTGAATAGATATACGTAACAAAAAGAGTTGTAAGAGTGGTGGGACTTCTACCCACATCTTTTCAAGCACATTGTTTGCTTTACTTGTATATTTGTATTTTTCTCTTTTTATAGAGATCATCCAGATCCATGAGTCAGGCTGGAGATGAGTCTGGATGGAACCAGAGGAACTCTGAGGGTGGAATTCTCCAGAATAAGTCTGCAGAAGTTAAAGCCCCTTCGCTGTGATGCTCCGCCCTGTCTGGAGGTCAGAGGTCATGACCACGTCCAGCTGGGAGGTGTTGAGTCCAACGGTGGATTTGAACCGGAACGTTCCAGTCTCAGGGCAGACACTCTACCACTGTACCGGTCAGTCTTTACGGCACAGCTCTGCCTGTCACATGAAGACGTTCTGATCTTTGTCGCGGCAAACATCTCCATGAACCCAACCATGACGGCGCCACCTTGTGACAGCACAGTGATGGCGTTTCCTCTACCAAGGACGACCATGAACATTTAGAAGCGGTTCATGGAGATCAGACTTCACCTGATCCTTCAGAGCTGCTGAACTTTAAACTGAACGTTTCTCCCATCAGATGATTCATTGAGAACAAAGGTCATCTCAAACTGAGCTCAAATTGTAGATTCTTTGATTCAACTTCACATCATTTGACATAATGACTCGGGATGTAATGATTCAATCCATTTTGATTATTTTCTATTTTTTTTCCAACACAATGAATTAAAGTATTTTAAGGTAAAGTATGTTTTCTTTTATCGCTTTACATCAACTGTCTGTTGTTCTGACTAACAGAAATGATTTAATACAAATAAACAAGTATACATCATACTGAAATGATCTCAAATCCTTTCATACTCGGTTCATGTTTTGCTCCATGTGGCGGACCGCTCCACGCCCGCGCCGCTCAGAACGATCCCGTCCCAGCCGCTGGGCGTGGTCAGCGTCAAAGCACAGAAGGGTCAAACGTGATCACGAAAGTTTCGTGTTCAGTTGGATTGCAGACCCCCCCCACCCACACACACACACCTCCACCCCCACCCGCCTGCATGGAAAGCTGTCAAATCAATGTTAAATTTTCGGCATCGATGAACATTTTGACAGTTTAATTTGTTTTCTAACTGTATTTTGAAGAAACGTTACATTCTTAATGACATCAGACATAAATTGACACTACAGATTTTATGTCAAATTATGTCTGTAATCTCATGTCAAATTATAATGTCTCTAATATCAAACATTATCGTCTCAGGTCAAAATAGTTAATTATAGCTTTTTGTAGAATAATGGGATTAAAACAAACTGTCGTTTATGAAAAGATTTTCAAGATGATTCGACTTGATGAATTTAGATCTTCAGTTTGTGTTGTTTCCAACCGGGCAAAAGTAATCAGATTACAGCAGGACGGCTCTGAGTAACCCGAGGCTGAAGAGGTTGACCACACCCCCCCCATGTTACTATGACAACAAGACAACTGCATTTCAGTTCATCAGGACTCCCACCTGCAGAGTGGAGCAGTTGGAGAAGTTCATCAGAGTCATCGATAAGACTGATTGGACGTTATCAGCTGAGTCAACTGCTTCCTCCTGCAGCAGGAAGCAGCAGGAAGCAGCAGGAAGCAGCAGGAAGCAGCAGGAAGCAGCAGGAAGCAGCAGGAAGCAGCAGGAAGCAGCAGGAAGCAGCCGTGACTGCGAGCTTCAGATAAGATCAAAAACACTTCACCTGTAGTCCAACAACATAAAACCATCTGAAGATGTTCAAGAGCTGAACAGAAACAGCAGAAAGTGAACCAAAAAAGACTCCAGTGAATCTGCTGAGGCCACGCCCACATGCTCAAGGGGCGGGGCTACACAGCTTCACCTTTGACCTGTCAACGATGGAAAACGAGAAGCTCTTTGTGTTGGCCAACCTTCTGCCTCTCCTCATCCTCCTCCACCCAGAGGAAGATGCTGCAAGAAAACAATTTACCAACAACAAACGGCCAAGCACCGTGCACGAACACACGTGCACACACACGCGTGTGCATTGGTGAACAGCAGGCGTGTATTTTTAACCTGAAGCCGGACCGAGCAGGAGGAGCGTGCTGCAGCAGCAGATGTGCTCAGAGATTAGATCTGACCTCAGATCAGCGCCGCCGCTGTTATTTAAGCTGCGGCTGCCCCCGACCCAAACAGCCACAGGGCCGGGGGGGAGGCAGCTGTAGCTGTTAGGAGCCCACCGTGCTGAGAAACCCCCCCTCAGCTGTGAGGATGTCCACAGGAAGCATGAAGCCTGCAGGAGCTCCACAGCACACTTCCTCTTTCTGGTGGTTTCACACACTTACATAAGCAGCACTTCATTATGTCTGCGCTTCCACTTCAGAGCCATACGGCGGCGTGCATGCGGCGAGGCCTGGCGGCGTGCATGTGGCGGGCCTGGCGGCGTGCATGTGGCGGGGCCTGGCGGCGTGCATGTGGCGGGGCCTGGCGGCGTGCATGTGGCGGGGCCTGGCAGCGTGCATGTGGCGGGGCCTGGCAGCGTGCATGTGGCGGGGCCTGGCAGCGTGCATGTGGCGCCATACGGCGGCGTGCATGTGGCGAGGCCTGGCGGCGTGCATGTGGTGCGATATGGCGGCGTGCATGTGGCGAGGCCTGGTGGCGTGCATGTGGTGCGATACGGCGGCATGCATGATGGGCAGGCCTGGCGGCGTGCATGCGCCATTGGATTAACACGGCGGCGTGCATGTCCGAGGCGGCGGCGTTGCAGTGGCGCATAATCGGCGGCGGGCATGTGAACGGGGCCTGGCGCGTGCATGTGACCGGGCGGCAGCGTGCTTGTGGCGCCATACGCGGCGTGCACCGTGGCGCCATAGGTGGCGCGGCATGTGGCGATGCCTGGTGGCGGCATGTGGCGAGGCCTGGTGGCGTGCATGTGGCGGGGCCTGGCGGCGTGCATGTGGCGAGGCCTGGCGACGTGCATGTGGCGAGGCCTGCGGCGTGCATTGTGGCGAGGCCTGCGGCGAGGCCTGGCGGCGTGCATGTGCGAGGCCTGGCGGCTGCATGTGGCGAGGCCTGGCGGCGTGCATGTGGCGACCTGGGGCGTGCATGAGGCGGGGTCTGGTGGCGTGCATTCGGGGCCTGGGCGTGCATGTGGCGCCATATGGCGGCGTGCAGTGGCGGGCTGGTGGCGTGCATGGTGGCGGGGCCTGGCGCGTGCATGTGGCGCCATAACGGCGGCGTGCATGTGGCGAGGCTGGTGGCGTGCATGTGGCGAGGCCTGGCGCGTGCATGTGGCCATACGGCGCTGTCATGTGGCGAGGCCTGGCGGCGTGCATGTGGCGGGGTCGGTGCGTGCATGTGGCGGGCCTGGCGGCGTGCATGTGGCGCCATACGGCGGCGTGCATGTGGCGGGGCCTGGTGGCGTGCATGTGGCGGGGCCTGGCGGCGTGCAGTGGCATACGGCGGCGTGCCATTGAGGCCTGGCGGCGCATGTGCAGGCCTGGCGGCGAGCGGGGCGAGGCTGGCGGCGAGGCTTGCGGCGAGCTGGCGGCGTGCATGTGGCGAAGCCTGGCGGCGAGGTCTGGCGGGCATGTGGTGAGGCCTGGTGGCGTGCATGTGGCGAGGCCTGCGGCGTGCATGTGACGAGGCCTGGCGGCGTGCATGGGTCGGTGGGTGCATGTGGCGGGGCCTGGCGGCGTGCATGTGGCGCCATACGCGGCGTGCATGTGGTGAGGCCTGGTGGCGTGCATGTGGCGGGGCCTGGCGGCGTGCATGTGCGCCATACGGCGGCGTGCATGGGCGAGGTGGTGGGTGCAGTGCGGGGCCTGGGGCGTGCATGTGGCGGGGCCTGGTGGCGTGCATGTGGGGGGCCTGCGGCGTGCATGTGGCGGGCCTGGTGGCGTGCATGTGGCGGGCCTGGCGGCGTGCATGTGGCGCCATACGGCGGCGTGCATGTGGCGAGGCCTGGTGGCGTGCATGTGGCGGGGCCTGGCGGCGTGCATGTGGCGGGCCTGGTGGCGTGCATGTGGCGGGGCCTGGCGGCGTGCATGTGGCGCCATACGGCGGCGTGCATGTGGCGAGGCCTGGCGGCGTGCATGTGGCGAGGCCTGGCGGCAAGGCCTGGCGGCGAGGCCTGGCGGCGAAGCCTGGCGGCGTGCATGTGGCGAGGCCTGGCAGCGTGCATGTGGCGAGGCCTGGCGGCGTGCATGTGGCGGGGTCTGGTGGCGTGCATGTGGCGAGGCCTGGCAGCGTGCATGTGGCGAGGCCTGGCGGCGTGCATGTGGCGGGGTCTGGCAGCGTGCATGTGGCGGGGCCTGGCAACGTGCATGTGGCGAGGCCTGGCAGCGTGCATGTGGCGAGGCCTGGCGGCGTGCATGTGGCGAGGCCTGGCGGCGTGCATGTGGCGAGGCCTGGCGGCGTGCATGTGGCGGGTCTGGTGGCGTGCATGTGGCGGGGCCTGGCGGCGTGCATGTGGCGCCATACGGCGGCGTGCATGTGGTGAGGCTGGTGCGTGCATGTGCGGGGCCTGGGCGTGCATGTGCGCCATACGGCGGCGTGCATGTGGCGGGGCCTGGTGGCGTGCATGCGGCGAGGCCTGGCGGCGTGCATGTGGCGAGGCCTGGCGGCGAGGCTGGCGGCGTGCATGTGGCGAGGCCTGGCGGCGAGGCCTGGCGGCGAGGCCTGGCGGCGAGGCTTGGCGGCGAGGCCTGGCGGCGAGGCCTGGCGGCGAGGCCTGGCGGCGAGGCCTGGCGGCGTGCATGTGGCGAGGCCTGGCGGCGAGGCCTGGCGGCGTGCATGTGGTGAGGCCTGGCGGCGTGCATGTGGCGAGGCCTGGCGGCGTGCATGTGGCGGGTCTGGTGGCGTGCATGTGGCGAGGCCTGGCGGCGAGGCCTGGCGGCGTGCATGTGGTGAGGCCTGGTGGCGTGCATGTGGCGAGGCCTGGCGGCGTGCATGTGGCGAGGCCTGGCGGCGTGCATGTGGCGGGGTCTGGTGGCGTGCATGTGGCGGGGCCTGGCGGCGTGCATGTGGCGCCATACGGCGGCGTGCATGTGGTGAGGCCTGGTGGCGTGCATGTGGCGGGCCTGGCGGCGTGCATGTGGCGCCATACGGCGGCGTGCATGTGGCGGGGCCTGGCGGCGTGCATGTGGCGGGGCCTGGCGGCGTGCATGTGGCGAGGCCTGGTGGCGTGCATGTGGCGGGGCCTGGCGGCGGGGCCTGGCGGCGTGCATGTGGCGCGACATACGGCGGCGTGCATGTGGCGAGGCCTGGCGGCGTGCATGTGGCGAGGCCTGGCGGCGAGGCCTGGCGGCGAGGCCTGGCGGTGAGGCTGGCGGCGAAGCCTGGCGGCGTGCATGTGGCGAGGCATGGCGGCGAGGCCTGGCGGCGTGCATGTGGCGAGGCCTGGCGGCGTGCATGTGGCGGGGTCTGGTGGCGTGCATGTGGCGGGGCCTGGCGGCGTGCATGTGGCGCCATACGGCGGCGTGCATGTGGTGAGGCCTGGTGGCGTGCATGTGGCGCCATACGGCGGCGTGCATGTGGCGGGGCCTGGCGGCGTGCATGTGGCGCGATACGGCGGCGTGCATGTGGCGGGGCCTGGCGGCGTGCATGTGGCGCCATACGGCGGCGTGCATGTGGCGAGGCCTAGCGGCGTGCATGTGGCGGGGCCTGGCGGCGTGCATGTGGCGGGGCCTGGCGGCGTGCATGTGGCGCCATACGGCGGCGTGCATGTGGCGCGATACGGCGGCGTGCATGTGGCGGGGCCTGGCGGCGTGCATGTGGCGCCATACGGCGGCGTGCATGTGGCGCCATACGGCGGCGTGCATGTGGCGGGGCCTGGCGGCGTGCATGTGGCGCCATACGGCGGCGTGCATGTGGCGGGGCCTGGCGGCGTGCATGTGGCGCCATACGGCGACGTGCATGCGACGTGCATGCGACGTGCATGCGGCGTGATATGGCTGCGTGCATAGGCCAAGACCAGGCGGCGCCACGGCAGCAGTTGGCATCAGCACCACGCCACATGCACGCCGGTGCCATCCCAGGGAAAAAGTTTCATCCAACTTACAATAAAACTATGCCATCCTCTTTGTCAACGCCACTTTTCACGTTCTTCTCTCCCCTCCCTCACATCGTTTCAGACAAACATCCGCTCAGAGAGACCCTCGTTAAAGATCTAACCAAAGACCACGTTAAGGTGACCTTCTATCGGCTTGAAAAGTGGGCGGGGTTAGGCTGTCATAAGTTATCCGAAGCGTTCTGGGAGTTCCTCAGGGTTCCATTCTTGGATCTCCACCGTTCAGCCATGGACAGCTGTGGTGCAGAGGTAAGCCGGATGATAGGAAGCTGGTAGGTCCGGTTCCCGCCCATGTGAAGCCCACATTCCCCTGGTGGTTGCACGCTAGCGTCAGAGCCGTCATCGGTGCGTGAACGTGACGGTGAAACACTAAAGACGCTAGTACAGCAGTACAGACCAGCTACCGTTCTGCGGCCTCACGGTTGTGCAGAACAACCTCCATGAAGCTCCACACCAGCAGCAGCTTGTGTTTTTAGAAACCAGAAGACGTGATTTCAGGAGGAACATGAACCAAAGGTTAGAAGACCAGGATTGGACTCCAGATTCAGACCCGGTCCAGACTTCATCCCCTCCAGCTGTGGTTCTGATCAAACCCTGCAGATGCTGAAGTCCGTCTGGATCAATGACTCCGCCTGAACGCCCTTAAAAATCCTTTCCTCCTCAGACTTCAAAACAAACAGAGCAGCTGTCTGCAGGTCGTGGCAGAGCCCCGCCCCTCCGACCGCGTCCGTCTGTGTTTGTGCGCCCGTAAACACGCCTTGTGTGTTTGGGAGCTCTGGTAAATACTGTGGTGAGCTCCTCGCTGCAGAAGAGAGGAAGCTGGCTCCATCCGTCCCTCCTCTTCATCAGTCTGCTCTCCCCGTCAAAACAATGTCCCGTCAGCCGCAGGTTCGAGTCCCGATCCAGCGGGTCAGCAGTTTCTCCGTTTGTTTAAAGAGAAAAACTCGTTACATTCTTTGGAAGAGACTCACTTTTCAATCTCAGGAGTTAAAACCGTAAACATGGCTTTGATTCATGCATCTCGTTTATTATTTTACTTCAATTTTTAATGTTTCAGGTTTTTTAAGGCGCTGTATGCCCCTCCCCCTCCCCCAAATAACATGAGTTCCTCCCTGCTTCACCTTCTACTGCTCAGAGGATATGTGATTGAAGGAAACACCAGTCAATCTGAGGCTCCCACTCCCGTCTGCTCTGACCTGTACTCTCTTCTTTTGTTGTAGCTGGAGCTGAGGCAGCACCCTTTGACATACTTCAATGTTCTTCATCTATTCATGTTCTTGTTCTACAGCGTGGAGCTCGACTGAGTCCTGATTGGTGCAGAAGAACAGGTTGGTGAGCTGCAGCTTCAGTTTTTGTCGTGTCTGTAACGATCTGGCTGAACCTCAGAGGAACCAGGACGGAGCTCGGGTCCCACCACAAGCTGGATCAGCTTCTAGAGTAGAGCGGTACAACGCTGAACTTCTCTTGAAGCTAGCGGAGGGAAGTCCTCGTCAGAGCGAGGTCGTGGCCGGAGGTGGGACTTTCCTCGCACTAGAATTGCGATAGAAGCTGTGGTTTTCTTTCGAGGTACACGTGTTCCCCTGCGGGACACCCGGACACGGCGGGGCGCTGGGTCGTGTTGGGCAACCTTTGGGACTTTTCGGCAGATGAGGATCCTGAGAACTGACCAGGTGCAACAGAACCGGGCCTGACTCACACTCTTACATCACCACAGCATCCTGAGGGCAGAGGAGCACAGCGCCACCTACAGTCAGCTGTTCCAGATCTCTACTGACAGATAGATGGTCCTTCATCTGTGGTGGAGCGGACAGACCAGGCCGCGACGCGGCGAGCATTCACTGAGAAAGCCTTAAAAACTGAAGTTTGATAGTTTGAAACTGACTCCACGATAAAAGTACAAAACAGGTTTAACTCCACGACAAAATGTAACAACTGAAGTTATAACAAAAGTTAATAACAAATATAAACATTTAACTGTCACTAAACTTAAAATCTCAAACAACTGGTCTGTAAAACATCTATTTATCCAGGTCACGTTTTGAAGTGGAGTCACAGCGTCCTGAAATGTTTCCCTCCTGATCCGAGAGGCTTCTTCAGTCTGGATCTGTGGTGAAACGTTCCGGACATGACGTGAAGGTTTCAAGACTGTTTCTGGACGTCAGTAAACTCTTCTCCTCCAGACGTAATGTTCACTCTTCACAAACAATCTTACCTTTGACTTCAGTCAATAGGAAGTAGTTCTGATGTTTCCACAAAGAAAATTAAAACTTTCCATTAACCATCATCTCTTATCTCAACGTTAACCCGCCTGGTGAGGCGTTTGTTCGTACAGTTAACGCCATTTAAAAAAAATAAGTAATCAGTTGAATTAATCCTGAAAAAAGTTTTGACATCACCAAACGCTGGTCCTTTAAATGCCGTCATTCTGATCTCTTCAGCTCTTTGAGAACATGAAACACAGCCCAACAATGGCTGCTCGGATCAACAGGCTGGAATCTTTCAAGAAAATCCAAACCCCGTGCTCATATGACATAGTGCTGCCACAAACGATTATTTTAAGTCGACTAATCACCGATTATTTTTTCCGATTAGTCGACTAATCGGGTCATGAATAAAATGGATGTAAAGCACAAAAGTTAAGCATTATTAGCTTTAATCTAACTAAATTATCTGCGATAATCCTAGTGTGAATGCTGTCATCTGTATCTGAAGATGCTGAAATCGATAGCTATAAAACATTGAAGTTGACAGCTGAAATTGCTGAAGCTGATAGCCAGCTAAAATATTAGCTAAATACCAAAATAGCCTATAAAGCAAAATAGCCTAAATTAGCCAAAACAGCTAGTACGTAGTTAAAATATTAGCTAAACTCAAAATTAGCCTAAAAAATGAAAAAAAAAAACTTAAATTAACTGAAACAGTTTACATGTAGTTAAAATATTTGAAATAATTAGCTAGCAGTGTAATTAGAAAGTATTAGCTTAATAACAAAATAGCCTATAAAGCAATACAAAAAGCCTCAAATTAGGCAAGACCAGCTAGCATGTAGCAATAAAATATTAGCTAAACTTAAATTAGGCAAGACTAGCATGTAGAAAATACTAGAATTAGCCAAATTAGCCAAATTAGCAGCATGTAATTGAAATATTAGCTTAATAACAAAAAATAGCGCAGAAGTAAAGCAAACGCTAAAAAAGCCTAAATTAGGCTAGCAAGACAGCTAGCATTAGTAGTTTAAAATATTAGCTAAACCCAAAATTAGCCTAAAGAAAATACTAAATTAGCCAAATTAGCTAGCATGTAATTGAAATATTAGCTTAATACCAAAATAGCATATAAAGCAATAAAAAAGCCTAAATTAGGCAAGACAGCTAGCATGTAGTTAAAATATTAGCTAAACTCAAAAATTAGTCTAAAAAAAGATTTTTAAAAAAAAATGCTATAATTTAGCCTCAAATTAGCTAAGCATATAGTTGAGGTATTAGCTAAATTCCACAAATAGTCTAAAAAACCTTAATAATTGCCAAAATAGTCTAAAAAGCTAGCAGAATGTTATTATAACTTTCAGCTTTACTACACTCTGACACCATATATTATAAAGTAACGACTAATCGACTATGAAATTAGTCGTCGACTATTTTAATAGTCGATTAGTCGTCGATTAGTCGACTAATCGTGGCAGCCCTAATATGACACCACTGATGTCCCAAAAGAACAAAACATTTTAATATAAACATTTCACAGAGACTATAAAAGCTTAAATATATTTTTTCACCTGATAAATCATTCAACTGAGGTGCATTCTGGTCATTTTGTTGAGCATCGATGTACATCAGCTCGTGCAGGGCTCTGGATTTACAATGAAGAACATCAGACAGAGAGAAATAAGCCTCTGAACACAACCCAATTTCATAAAGCATGCTAACGCTAATGCTAGCACTAATTTTTTTTCATTTATGAAACACTTTTTCCACCTTTAATTTTTACTTTCCGTCATTTAAAGAGCTTTAAATCAAAAAAAGGTTGAACTGCTGTTTCATCTTTTCACACTGATTAGTTTGAGATATAAACAGAGAGCAAAAGAAATTAAACTTGCCCTTCCCAGGAACGAGTGATTTCTAGAGGGAACAGTCAATAGTCATCTGTGGGCCTCGCCGGGTGTTGGGGGGGGCTTGCGGGAAGGAAGGAGGAAGAAAGAAGGAAGTTTGAGTGACGGGAAAGACGTGAGAACAGAACACACCACAACAAGACAGTTACACAGCCCTCCACATCCTTCATCACAGCCTGTGGTCGACAAGAACCTCCGGATCAGTTTTTGAATCTGATTAAAAGGACATTTCCTGCTCGGATTATCAACGTTTCCCTTTTTTCTTTATTTCTGTGTCTCAAAGTAGATTTGATCCGATTGTAAAGAACCTTGACTGAGCTACAGGCACAAACTAGACACAAATACCAGAACTGGGTTTTTGTCGTTGGGATTCTAACAAGCAGAATTTCAATAATTCACTGGAGACGAGTCTCTCTTGTCTAATAGGTAGAAGAGGACTCTGATGCAGAAAAGACAGGAAGAGCTGAGAAAGGAAGGGGCTCCAGAACAGAACCCTGTGGAACACCAGAGGAGAGTTTTTAACGGACGACGATCCTTCAGTATCAAAGCTCTGATATGAAACCACAATCTCTGTGTTTAGGAGGACAATCTTCCACGAGTTTACACAGCATTCCAGTAATCAGATTACTCCAGAAACCCATCTATAATCTGATAACCTAAATGCATCTAATCCGCTCCGTTTCTCCAGGAATTCCTGCTGAGCTGATCCTGTTTATCAATGGCAGCTGGAAGTGACGCTCCACCACAGCCACAGCGTTCCCAGCAGGCATCATCTTCAGAGGAAGACTCGACCGCAGGGCAGCCATCCCATCAGCCTCTCTGCTGATGCCACAGAAACGCTTCAGCATTCCTGACGAGCTGATTTTAATTAAAGAACATCCTGAGGTTCTGGAACCCGCTCGGCTGGTTCTGCCCCTGAGGGGTGATGGCACAAATCCCAGACGAGAATCAAACCCACCAGAGGATTTTCCTCAGGATTAAAGGAGAAGGTGACCTCTGTCCAAACGGTGTCTGTGCAGCAGGAGCTCTGATGAACTGACTGTTCTTCAGTCGAGCTTGCTGCAGAAATCTGAAGAGGGAAGAGAGTAAAGATCTCTGCAGGAGGAGGAGGCAGAAATCCCAGCTGATGTTCAACCACCCAGAACATCACCAGAACCACAGAACCTCTTCATTACCTCCAGGAGGACAGCAGCACTGATACCTGCACACCATTCTACAACCTTCCCCCAAATATGGTCATATCCTGAAAAACGACACGCCCACAAAACTCTGATTGTTCCATCCGTCCTGAGAGAAGTTCCTTCCAGAACATCAAAGAACCACAAAAACATGTCCGACATCTGACGTGGAACGGACAGCACTTAACCCCGCCCACAAAACCAAGGTTCAAAAGAAGACAGTCAACTGGGCGGGGTCAATTAAAGAGAACATTCTTGGATCCACCCACCAGGGAATTAAAACAATGCTGTTAAAATGTAATTCTAATACAATCTGTGACATCTGTAAACATGTAAACATCTGTAAACATGTAAACATCTGTAAACATGTAAACATCTGTGACATCTGTAAACATGTAAACATCTGTGAAACATGTAAACATCTGTAAACATCTGTGAAACATGTAAACATCTGTAAACATGTAAACATCTGTGACATCTGTAAACATGTAAACATCTGTGAAACATGTAAACATCTGTAAACATCTGTGAAACATGTAAACATCTGTAAACATGTAAACATCTGTGAACATGTAAACATCTGTAAACATGTATACATCTGTGAAACATGTAAACATCTGTGATATATGTAAACATCTGTAAACATGTAAACATCTGTGAAACATGTAAACATCTGTGATATATGTAAACATCTGTAAACATGTAAACAGCTGTGACATCTGTAAACATGTAAACATCTGTAAACATGTAAACAGCTGTGAAACATGTAAACATGTAAACATCTGTAAACATGTAAACATCTGTGATATATGTAAACATCTGTAAACATGTAAACAGCTGTGACATCTGTAAACATGTAAACATCTGTAAACATGTAAACATCTGTGACATCTGTAAACATGTAAACATCTGTGAAACATGTAAACATCTGTAAACATCTGTGAAACATGTAAACATCTGTAAACATGTAAACATCTGTGACATCTGTAAACATGTAAACATCTGTGAAACATGTAAACATCTGTAAACATCTGTGAAACATGTAAACATCTGTAAACATGTAAACATCTGTGAACATGTAAACATCTGTAAACATGTATACATCTGTGAAACATGTAAACATCTGTGATATATGTAAACATCTGTAAACATGTAAACATCTGTGAAACATGTAAACATCTGTGATATATGTAAACATCTGTAAACATGTAAACAGCTGTGACATCTGTAAACATGTAAACATCTGTAAACATGTAAACAGCTGTGAAACATGTAAACATGTAAACATCTGTAAACATGTAAACAGCTGTGAAACATGTAAACATGTAAACATCTGTAAACATGTAAACAGCTGTGACATCTGTAAACATGTAAACATCTGTAAACATGTAAACATCTGTGACATCTGTAAACATGTAAACATCTGTGAAACATGTAAACATCTGTAAACATCTGTGAAACATGTAAACATCTGTAAACATGTAAACATCTGTGACATCTGTAAACATGTAAACATCTGTAAACATGTAAACAGCTGTGACATCTGTAAACATGTAAACATCTGTAAACATGTAAACATCTGTAAACATGAAAACATCTGTGAAACATGTAAACATCTGTGACATCTGTAAACATGTAAACAGCTGTGAAACATGTAAACATCTGTAAACATGTAAACATCTGTGAAACATGTAAACATCTGTAAACATGTAAACATTTGTAAACATGTAAACATTTGTAAACATGTAAACATCTGTGATATATGTAAACCTGTAAACATCTGTAAACATGTAAACATCTGTAAACATGTAAACATTTGTAAACATGTAAACATTTGTGAAACATGTAAACATTTGTAAACATGTAAACATCTGTGATATATGTAAACATGTAAACATCTGTAAACATGTAAACATTTGTAAACATGTAAACATTTGTAAACATGTAAACATCTGTGATATATGTAAACATGTAAACATTTGTAAACATGTAAACATTTGTAAACATGTAAACATATGTAAACATTTGTAAACATGTAAACATTTGTAAACATGTAAACATCTGTGATATATGTAAACATGTAAACATCTGTAAACATGTAAACATATGTAAACATTTGTAAACATGTAAACATTTGTAAACATGTAAACATCTGTGATATATGTAAACATGTAAACATCTGTAAACATGTAAACATTTGTAAACATGTAAACATTTGTAAACATCTGTGACATCTGTAAACATGTAAACATCTGTGAAACATGTAAACATCTGTAAACATGTAAACATTTGTAAACATGTAAACATCTGTGATATATGTAAACATCTGTAAACGTAAACATTTGTAAACATGTAAACATCTGTGACATCTGTAAACATGTAAACATCTGTAAACATGTAAACATCTGTAAACATGTAAACATTTGTAAACATGTAAACATCTGTGACATCTGTAAACATGTAAACATCTGTAAACATGTAAACATCTGTGATATATGGTAACATGTCATTTAGAATATTAATGAAACAGAGATTTTCATCTGTTTGGATTTCAGAGTAAAAGCATGGTTTAACACTGTTAACCTGTTGACATTCACAGCTCAGGTTGATCTTTGTAGGTTGGAGTTGAGGGGCTTGTCCGGGATCAGACAACCTTCATCTTGAGGGGTGTTCCACAGGGAGTGACACATGCTTTATGTGTGGAGTTAAAGCGGCTCAAAGCTATGACTGTCGACAGTTTGCAGCAGATCGTCAACAGTTCATCCTGACTGAAGTTCTAATGATGGAAACTCATCTTCACATCTACAGAATTTTCTGAATCTGATCTCGCTGGAGTTTTTCTTACATGAAGTGAGTCTGGAGCAACGAAGATGGAGAGGTGAGTCAGAGGAGAAGAACAGAGCAGAACATGCCGTTCAGCAGCGAACCCGCTCTGATGTAAACGCAGAGTTTACAGACCAAACTCTGATGAAACCCAAACTGTCCGACCCACTTCCTGTCCCCATCAGCGGGCCGTTACGGGAAGGTTCTGCTGTGATCCGGCAGACAGATGCTGTCTCTGAAACAAGTTCATCAGAACTTCCAAGATCCTGAAAACAAACGTACACTGCACAAACTGTAATTCAAGTTCTATGAGGAAATCGACTAAAGAAAAAGACGTGATAATCTCTGAGAAATACATGAGAAAAGGTTTGTTTAAGATTTGCTGAATTTAAATAATGTAACAATTCTAAATCTGGTAAAAAAGTTAGGATCAGTAAAGCTAGAACCGTGAACTACTGCAAATCTGTAAATGAAAAAGATTCTTAAACAAGTGAGAGCTCGTCTGCTGAACGTGGATCTTTGTAGCTGAGAGCTTGATGGAGGTTGGAACTTCTTATTCAGATATTTGTTGTATTTTTATTTTTTTTATTTATCCCATTTTTCCTTTTCAAGTATTTTTCATGACAGTTCAAACGAAGAAGGAAAAAACACATTTTTAATATAGTAAAAGACATTGGGTGTGTGGGGGGGCATAAATCAGTACGAATATTTACATTATTTTAACTTGATTTATTGATTATTCATGTAAATTATTTATTTATTTTAAATTTTATATTTATTTTTATTGCACGTAACCCTTCTGCTCTCCTTAGCTTGTTTACATTAACAGTGGGCTCATCTGGACCTCACAAGACAGCGCGCTGAACTTTTTTTATCTTTGAGTTTCACTAATGTCCATGACAGACATAAAATCCTGTCCATCTTTGTCATGGAGGGAATCACAGATCAATATATGGTTGGAGTCGTCTGGACCCCGAAGAGAGCGGAGGAACGTCTTCCTGTATTTAGGAGCTGTAGGCGATGGCCGACATCTTTTGATAGAACTTGACCAGTTTCAGCCGGAGAAGACTTTGTGGGATCGTCTTCCATCAGGCTCAAGAACCACGAGGCCCAACTGACCATCAGGACCTCAGGATCACCTGACCGGGACGTCTGAGGTTTGTACGGGGGGTCTGAACAGTACTCTGGCTGGAGAAGATCAGGATCACCTCCAGTCCTCCAGGGTTCAGATGTGGATTTAGTCCCAGGTTTGGGAATTATGGGTAAATGAGTTTTATTTCATTTCATTTCATTGTTTTTCTCCGGCCTGAAGCTGCAGATGAGAAGCAGCAGCAGGACAAAAAGTTTCATCTGATGAAGTTCAGGAAGAAATCAGAATCCCCGGCCTGGAGCAGAACCGCTGACCCCTAACGGACCTCCAGACATTTACCTCTGAGCCCCGCCTCACAGGCAGCCCGACAGCGGAACGGAGGATGAGGAGGAAGATGAGGAAGATGAGGAAGATGAGGAGGACGGGTGAGTCATGATGAAACTGATGCTCTTGCTGCTCTCCCCCATTGAAGAGGCCTTCTGGAGAAAAGGAGAAGTGAAAAGGGCTGACAGAGAAAAGCAGGACGCTCCTCGTTTTCCTGTTTGTGTCTTTTTGGACATGAGAATTCAGCACACACACAAAAAACGCACAAAAAACACAACCTGGACAGAAGAGTCTGTTTGACGCTTTGAGGCCTGAGGAGGTCCATGGGTTGAGATCTGGATCAGCTTTATGCTGGAATGAATCCCAAACGTTTCTGGAGTCAGGTGACCTGATGACCGTGACTGGCCACGCCTCCTTACAGATTTCTGCTGACAGAAGGTTTAATCGATTTGATTTGATCCCTGAAACTCTTTAGTTTATCGCTCTCGTTTCTTAATGAAGCTTCAGTTGATCCCAGAGAATACTGGATTCTGATTGGTTGCAGGGTGTCTATTAAAACTAGAGCAGAAACTTCCAGTCACAAACCCGTAAACTGGCCCAAACCTCAGATAGATGATCCAGGAAACCACTGCAGGACCTCTGGTTCTTTGAGACAAACTTCATCTTCATCGTCTGGACAGAAACAGGCGTGAAGAGGAGAACGCTCTGATCACTGAACATGATGTTATGTTCCTCCGCTACCATGACAACCTGTCATACCGCTGAACTATATGATGCTGTTAATGGGTGGCACGTTGGGGTAGTGGTCGGCACTCTCCCCTCACAGTGAGACGGTTCTGGTTCGAATCCCAGGTGGGTTCTTTCAGTGTGGAGTTAGCGTGTTCTCTGTCAGAGACACGCAACACGCTTCGTCTTTGTTGTTTGGCTTACGCTGCATCATAAACGACTCCAGAAGTTAAGTTAGGAGATTATGATCCTCAGTGAGATGAACTGGAATGAACTTTGCTGCTTTGGATCCTAACCGGGTTTGTTGGTGAGTTGTCATGGTAACAGTCAGTCATCAGCTGCTCGTCATGCGTAATGTTTAGTTCTGCAGGAGTTTTACTACATGTGGGCCCCCACCCCCTCACCCCCCGCCATGAGCGCTCAGCTGCTTCATCCTTCACGTCACTCATGTGTTTGAACGACAGTTGAGGAAAAGCGACAGAAATGGAGCTGAAAACTGAAGACGAGAAGTTGTAGCTTTTAAAGTTTATAAACTCATTTCTATTGGATCACATTGATGCAACCATAACATGCTGTGGCAGAACACACGGCGCCGGCCCGATTCCTGATGACCACAGATCAACGTATCTGGCCGGTGTGAGTCTCAACCACAGACTGTATAAGAGAACTGGACTGAAAGACCCCACCCCTCCACTTCCCGGCGTTTCAAACAGGAAGTGGCTCCAAGAAGCAAAAATCCCTCAAACTTCTACAGAGAATTAAACAGCTGTTATTCATAGAGCTGTAACGAGTATCCGGGTACTCGAGTATTCGCGATCTGCTCCCGAAAATTAGAGCAAGAATATTTGCAACGTCAAAGATCGCTGATCATCTTTATAAATATAGTAAATTGTAGTAAAATATTATCAAAATATTATCTGGAACGATGTATTTTTCCTCTGGAATGCAGATTAATGTAGGATTTTAAGTTTACGAATTAAAACAAAACAGAAAGAGCCGCGGTAGTAACAGGAAGTAAACACACATCATCGGTGAGGCTTCCGGTTTTCAAAGTAAAACTGGCGAGAGCTTTTTCCCGTTCAAAAACCGAGACTGAAGTTCTGTTCACTGACATAACTTTAGAAAAAATGAATTAGCTTTAACATCGGAGCTTTAGCCCACGTCTTTACTTTCATTTGGTTATGATAACTCTTCAACCCTTAACGCAATTAACGAAACTCCATCTTATTCTGAAAAAACGCAGCCTCATCCTGCTGAGAGGTGGATGTAAACAGCGTGAATCAGCTGATTCTGCTGCGGAAAGAAACTTTTTTTATACGGCCTCTCTACCATTATGTAAAGCTTACAACGTAAAATATTGAAGAGGTTTGAGAATAGAAAACTGTTCAAGTTTTGCTGTTAAATGATCCAAAACAGCAGAGATGTTTATTCTTTTATGTTGTTTATGTTGCTGCTGAACTTAACCAGAAGGATGACAAAAAAGTTTAAAATGACAACATTTTTTCTATCTGAATATTTGTGTTTTTTCCTTTTTTGTAATCAGTTTTGTTGATTCTGATCTAGTGTTCTAAATAAAAGGTATAAATGTTGGTGATTTAATATAAATAATTTCCTCCATCTCATAAATATTCACATAGCAATAAACATAATATTAAAAAGTAAGAATCGTGGTTCGATTCGTGAATCGTATTGGATCTCCACCTCAGCAACGATCCACAGCCCTAATTATTCAGTCTTTCTATTGGTCAGAATCAACATTCTGGCTCTGATGCACCTTTTATATATTTTTGATAACATTATCTTTTTAATTTTGTTTAAGTTATAAACCAAAAAATCCGATGCCTCAATAATTTGTACGTGGAAACCTGGTAATTTGGTGATTTAGGGAGAGTTTCTACGTGGTCACCTCCGCTCCTGCTCTGCGAGGAGAGGAGAGGAGCTGATTGGCTCCTTGGTTGGGGGAGTTGCCATATTTGTGGTTAATGGAATTAAAGTCACAACGTGATTAAAAGATGGTTGGTCTGTTTTCTGCTGCCACAAAGTTTTCATTTTGGTTTCACCACAAGCCCCCCCTCCCCCTCCTCCTCCCCCTCCTCCTTTATTAGTTTTATTGTGAATCTCCTTCCCAATAATTAGAGAGCACAAACGATGAGAACGAAGCTTTTCTGGAACCTCTTTCCTGAATAAACAAGAACATTACAAGGAGACATAATTAAAGTGGGTTTCAGGGCAGGTCCGGCATCTTCGGAGGCTTTGGTTGATATACTGTCATTCTGAGGTCACTTCCTGTCACTGGCCCCGCCCTGCTGATCTCCTACAGCGATGAAGATCAGACGTTGAAGTTCTGAGCTGCTTGAAGAACCCTCTCCATGTTGAGTCCCATCCAAGCCATCGACTGTATCAGAGAACTGGAATGAGTCAGTCTGACACCCCCCCCACCACCACCACCACCACACCCATAGAAAAGTTTACTTCCTGCTCCGATCAAATGAAGTCGATGCAGTCACCATTTTTGCCAAAATGATGCCGCCATGTTGGAGCCAGGCATCATCAGTTAGTGATTGGTCAAGTCGGTCTGAGTCATCGTTTCTATGGCAACCACTGGCTCCAAACAGTATTGAGATTGTTGGATGGCCACACCCCTTCCACTTGTAAGTGGGCCACAGAAAATCTGACGTTTGACAAGGGGGCCAACAGGCTCCGCCCACTTTTAATTGAGGCTTCTGATTGGTCAGTTTATAGCTTAAACTACAGAAAAATATCACAAAAAAGAGAATAAATCATTTTTTAAAAAGAGGATTATCAAGAAGATGTTCAAAAGGTTTCAGGTGTTTTTTTCTGGCCCACAGAATGACTGATGACAGCTGTTCACTTCTACATAGAAGTCTATGGGATTCTGGACCAATGCAGCCACTTCCTGTTTGGAACAATCACTCCGTCCAGTTCTCTTATACAGTACAGTCAATGGTTTAAACATCTCTGAACAGGGGGGAGGCGGGGCAACATGACAGACAGGATGGTTCTCATCTAAATAACTTGTTCTTTCATCGTCCCTCACTTTTCTGATTTGATTTTGTTTTGCTTGTTCAGTTGTTTTATTTAGCATTTTGTCAGAAACCTGTTTCATAACATTTCATCATCTATAACGTTTTATGCTTTCGTGGTTCTGATTTCAAACAGATCACTTGTTGGTTATTTCTTCGTTTCTTAGAGTCTCCACTTAAAGAAAACTGGTGTCATCAGCAAATTATGTTTGATTAACATTCAGTATCTATACATGTATGCACATTTTGTGCATACATAAAAATAATCAATCTATCATAACAAGTGACAGCAGAATCAGCTGAAAACCAAACAGGATCGTGTTGTAAGAGTATGAAATCAATCAGAAGTAAATGATTGAATTCTGTCAAACTTTATCACTTTTCTTCCTGTTGTGTCTCTGTTGTGTCTCTTTACCTTTACAAAGAGACGACCAATCACAAGCCTCCTTCTGTTATGTCTGATCAGTTCAGATTGGCTGAAGGTGAACCATTGAAAACAATCCCTGAATAAATGAATGCGACTCACTTTAACCACAAAGAACTTCAAACAAAAACTTTGTCAGATTTTTTTTTGTTTTATTTGGTTTTTGTTGATTAAAATAAAAGTTTCTGTAGAAAAGAGAACTAAACTTTCATTTATAGTTTAGATCCTGAATGAATAATAAATATGAAGATTTGATCCATTTAGGTAAAGGAAGCATCCATAAATACCAGCTCCATGAATCCAGATGTGGATCTAATCATGTGAGAGAGAAAGATGCACATCACCAAATCACGCCAGTGCTCATACATGTGATGAATGGAAATCAAGCTTAACTAGAAGCCATCAAAGGAATCATTTCTAAACCACAGGTGGAAGTCTCCTGAGAAACATGAAGAACGGCGGCTGACATGCTGAACATGCATCATCATCAGCAACAACACACCCCCCATCCCTAATCTCTGACTGGCATTCCCAGAAGCTCCGCCTCCTGCTTCCTTGGAATTCTGCTGCCGGAGAACTTCCCTGCAGAACCCGCCCCAATCAGCCCAAAGCCAGAACCGAGTCAGTGAGCGGTCCGAGTTCATCCAGATCCCTGAAGGCTTCTGTTCAGAGTTCAGAGCTCTACCTGCAGACACGCAGAGACGGAGACGTCCAGCATGGACTCCTGTGACGGACGCAGGACAGAGGTCCAACGTAAAACTGAAGACAGCACCGACACTTCAGGAGGACCGGAGGAGGATCCAGAGTGAAGGATCGTCCTGGTTGAGTGGTAGAACGGTCGACCTCTGATCAGAAGATTGCAGGTTTGATTCCCGCTTTGCCTGCCCATGTGCTGAGTGTCCTTGGGCAAGACACTGAACCCACACTGCCTCTGGTGGACGGTTGGTGCCAGTGTTCAGCAGCAGAGCCGTCATCAGACTGTGGGCCTTCTATAGAAATACAGTATATGATATGTTTGAAACAGGACATCAAATCAACACAAGGAGGGAAGCAGGTGACGACACCCCCACCACCCCCACCCCCACCCCCACCCCCGGACCGTAGAATCCACTGAGGACAAGTGTGGAAGATCTATCACTAAAACCTGATGAGAACAGGAAGGACTGAAACCTCAATGATCACCACGAACGCAGACGGTCAGCTCTGGGTATGGTTAGAGGTCGAGATCAGGGGTTAGAGGTCGAGATCAGGGGTTAGAGGTCGAGATCAGGGGTTAGAGGTCGAGATCAGGGGTTAGAGGTCGAGGTTAGAGGTCGAGATCAGGGTTAGAGGTCGAGATCAGGGTTAGAGTCGAGATCAGGGTTAGAGGCGAGGTTAGAGGTCGAGATCAGGGGTTAGAGGTCGAGATCAGGGGTTAGAGGTCGAGATCAGGGGTTAGAGGTCGAGAGTTAGAGGTCGAGATCAGGGGTTAGAGGTCGAGGTTAGAGGTCGAGATCAGGGTTAGAGGTCAAGTTCAGGGGTTAGAGTCAGGTTAGAGTCGAGATCAGGGTTAGAGGTCGAGTTAGAGGTCAAGATCAGGGGTTAGAGGTCGAGATCAGGGGTTAGAGGTCGAGGTTAGAGGTCGAGATCAGGGGTTAGAGGTCGAGATCAGGGGTTAGAGGTCCAGGTTAGAGGTCGAGATCAGGGGTTAGAGGTCGAGATCAGGGGTTACAGGTCGAGATCAGGGGTTAGAAGTCGAGGTTAGAGGTCGAGATCAGGGGTTAGAGGTCGAGGTTAGAGGTCGAGATCAGGGGTTAGAGGTCGAGGTTAGAGGTCGAGATCAGGGGTTAGAGGTCAAGTTCAGGGGTTAGAGGTCGAGGTTAGAGGTCGAGATCAGGGGTTAGAGGTCGAGGTTAGAGGTCGAGATCAGGGGTTAGAGGTCGAGATCAGGGGTTAGAGGTCGAGGTTAGAGGTCGAGATCAGGGTTAGAGGTCGAGATCAGGGTTAGAGGTCCAGGTTAGAGGTCGAGATCAGGGTTAGAGGTCGAGATCAGGGGTTACAGGTCGAGATCAGGGTAGAATCGAGTTAGAGGTCGAGATCAGGGGTTAGAGGTCGAGATCAGGGGTTAGAGGTCCAGGTTAGAGGTCGAGATCAGGGTTAGAGGTCGAGATCAGGGGTTACAGGTCGAGATCAGGGGTTAGAAGTCAAGTTAGAGGTCGAGATCAGGGTTAGAGTCGAGATCAGGGTTAGAGGTCGAGTTAGAGTCGAGATCAGGGTTAGAGGTCGAGGTTAGAGGTCGAGATCAGGGGTTAGAGGTCAAGTTCAGGGGTTAGAGGTCGAGGTTAGAGGTCGAGATCAGGGTTAGAGGTCGAGGTTAGAGGTCAAGATCAGGGGTTAGAGGTCGAGATCAGGGGTTAGAGGTCGAGGTTAGAGGTCGAGATCAGGGTTAGAGGTCGAGATCAGGGGTTAGAGGTCCAGGTTAGAGGTCGAGATCAGGGGTTAGAGGTCGAGATCAGGGGTTACAGGTCGAGATCAGGGGTTAGAAGTCGAGGTTAGAGGTCGAGATCAGGGGTTAGAGGTCGAGATCAGGGGTTAGAGGTCGAGATCAGGGGTTAGAGGTCGAGATCAGGGGTTAGGGGTTGAGATCAGGGGTTAGAGGTCGAGATCAGAGGGTTAGAGGTCGAGATCAGAGGGTTAGAGGTCGAGATCAGGGGTTAGAGGTCAAGTTCAGGGGTTAGAGGTCTAGGTTAGAGGTCAAGATCAGGGGTTAGAGGTCGAGATCAGGGGTTAGAGGTCGAGGTTAGAGGTCGAGATCAGGGGTTAGAGGTCGAGATCAGGGGTTAGAGGTCGAGGTTAGAGGTCGAGATCAGGGGTTAGAGGTCGAGATCAGGGGTTAGAGGTCCAGGTTAGAGGTCGAGATCAGGGGTTAGAGGTCGAGATCAGGGGTTAGAGGTCGAGATCAGGGGTTAGAGGTCGAGATCAGGGGTTAGAGGTCGAGATCAGGGGTTAGAAGTCGAGATCAGGGGTTAGAGGTCGAGATCAGGGGTTAGAAGTCGAGATCAGGGGTTAGAGGTCGAGATCAGGGGTTAGAGGTCGAGATCAGGGGTTAGAGGTCGAGATCAGGGGTTAGAAGTCGAGGTTAGAGGTCAAGATCAGGGGTTAGAGGTCGAGATCAGGGGTTAGAGGTCGAGATCAGGGGTTAGAAGTCGAGGTTAGAGGTCAAGATCAGGGGTTAGAGGTCGAGATCAGGGGTTAGAGGTCGAGATCAGGGGTTAGAGGTCCAGGTTAGAGGTCAAGATCAGGGGTTAGAGGTCGAGATCAGGGGTTAGGGGTTGAGATCAGGGGTTAGAGGTCGAGGTTAGAGGGTTAGAGGTTGAGATCAGGGGTTAGAGGTAGAGATCAGGGGTTAGAGGTCGAGATCAGGGGTTAGAGGTCCAGGTTAGAGGTCAAGATCAGGGGTTAGAGGTCGAGATCAGGGGTTAGGGGTTGAGATCAGGGGTTAGAGGTCGAGGTTAGAGGGTTAGAGGTTGAGATCAGGGGTTAGAGGTAGAGATCAGGGGTTAGAGGTCGAGATCAGTTATTAGGTCGAGATCAGGGTTAGAGGTCGAGATCAGGGGTTAGAGGTCGAGGTTAGAGGTCGAGATCAGGGGTTAGGGGTCGAGGTTAGAGGTCGAGATCAGGGGTTAGAGGTCGAGATCAGGGGTTAGAAGTCGAGGTTAGAGGTCGAGATCAGGGGTTAGAGGTCGAGGTTAGAGGTCGAGATCAGGGGTTAGGGGTCGAGGTTAGAGGTCGAGATCAGGGGTTAGAGGTCGAGATCAGGGGTTAGAAGTCGAGGTTAGAGGTCAAGATCAGGGGTTAGAGGTTGAGGTTAGAGGTCAAGATCAGGGGTTAGAGGTCGAGATCAGGGGTTACAGGTCGAGATCAGGGGTTAGAGGTCGAGATCAGGGGTTAGAAGTCGAGGTCAGAGGTCCAGGTTAGGTCTGAAGATGATTTCATTTTTCTTCAGGATTCTGCATTGATCTTCAGGACCGTTACCTGAAGGTGAAGCGGCTGAAATGAGTGATCAGAAAAGTCGTCATTCCTCCAGACTGAACTGCAGTCAGACTCTCTGGTTTCTCCTCAAACCCAGTAGAGGGTCACATTCTGCGTCTGGTTCTGCTCCTCCAGAACCGCTCCATCTAACAGAGGTGCCAAAAGCGCAACAGTATTTCAGGTTGTGTGGAAAACGTTGCAGGTGTGGAGGGTCTGCTCCTCCGTTTGATCAGGCGCGGCGGGAGGCGAGCTGCAGGCGGGTGTGGGAGGAGCTCCTACACAGGAGCAGTCAGACGTGGAGCGGCCCGTTGCATCAGGAGGTGATGCAACAGCAGAGCCGCTGCAGGAACGCTTCACTTCAGGCGTGTTTTCAGCAGAATGCTCTCCCTTCAGGACGGGGTTCGACCCTCAAACCTTCAGGTCGTCCGTTTCATGATGAGGTTTTCCATCTTTGATTCATCCGGAGGTTCCTCTGCTGACGTTCCAGGAAAACAACAGAACTCAGAAAGCAGAAGCAGCTTCTGGTTCTCCATTTCAATAAAGGGAAAAGATAAACGAGCCGGGGGTGTAGTGGTTAGCACTCTGCCCTCTCAGTGAGGAGGAGAGAAAGAACAACACAAGTTAGTCTCCCGTTACCAATGTGTGTGACCCCTCCCTGGTCAGAGCAGGAAACATCCGCCGCCCCCCAGATCTGCTCCGCCGTGACGTGGAAAACGAGGCCTGTTCGGGTCCAGGGACGGTTCCCCCTGAAAGCTCCGCCATCAGGACTCCATCTCTCAGTATGTGGTGGAACTAATGCCGTGATGACGATCAGCTCTGAGGCTTTGAAGAAGACGTGAGCGGCTCCGGACCAGCACAGCTCTTATGGTTAACAGATGCTGCTGGTGGAGGCGGGGCCAGGAACAAGTGTCCCGGCGAACGCCCGCCAATGAGCGGCGCTCTTCTCTGAGCATCGCCGGCCCAGAAAAACGGCTCACGTTCAAGAGTTTCTCAGTCTGCAGACGTGGAAGTCTGAACTTCATCTTCAGCCAAACTTTTCAAGTTTTACACTCCGTTCACGCCGCCTCAGCGGCACGTTCATGTGTGTTTGACATGTTCTTGGAGCGTGTCTCACTTGACGGACGACGTAGATAAAAACATTTAAGGTTAAAACGTCATTTCTGAGTATTTCTTTAGTTAAATCATGTTGGATCCGGAGCAGAGGAAGCAGCTGTTTAAAAAAGATCAAATCAGTGCCATGGGCGGAGCCAAAGTCTTCCTGCTCCGCCCCATTCTGATGCATCCACCTGCAGAAGATCCATGAAGGTCTTTGTTTTCTGGATCAGAACTGTACGGCTGGATAGAAACCATGTTGGTGCTGTAAACTAGCAAGAGAGCGTGTGAGCAAAGGGCTGATGGGAAACTAGCAGAGCTAACTTCTGCACCGACAGTCCCGCCCCTGCCGCTCTGCAGAAACTATGTCCTAGAAACCATCATTCTCATTTAAAGAGCATTGGAGCGAGACTTTAAACCATCACAGCTGAGCTTATAAATTAATGAGATAAGGATGAACTGGGTCAGAAGGTGTGCGTGAGATGATGAAAACCCTCCAGAGTCAAAAGCTGAGTCAGCGATTCTCCATTAAACTCGCCAATGCCTGGAGCATTTGGATCTTCTTCAGAAACTCCTGAGATCAGGACTCAAACTGTTGTTTAGAGGAAAACAGGCGGGAAAATGAAGGAGTCAAAGACGACAAAACACCATCGATGTTTTCCTGAAAGGCGTTTTCAGAAGTCCAGATCCGGTCCGTCGCGGTTCCAGAGGACAAGCTTCTGTTTTCATGATGGAAACGTTTCCCTCCTTTAATGTTGCCGTCTGCTCTAAACAAAACCTGCCCCGTTTCCACGGTAACGACAGAATTCACTACGACCATTTACATTTTTACATGTTTTACACTTTTTCATTCTTTACTTCATCTGTTTAAATGTTTAGTGGCACTACTGTTTTTTAATCTTTTGTTAATAAAGTTGTAGCTCGTGTTCTTTACAGAAATAAAACGATGAATGTTCCTTCTCATTTCAAGCTCATCTTCACACTAAACTGCTGGACAGTTAATCCAATTTAAAAACTTAAAGCGGATAGCTCTGAAAAGTCTTTAAAATATGATTTTTGTAAAAGTTTAGGCTAAGGTTGCAAAATTTCCACTAAGAGATTGTTTCTTGCATGTGACCAGAGGCCCCTCCCTGGCTGGAGGATGAAGAATAAAGGTCACTTTGCTCGCGTTTTAGTCATTAATCTGTCATTTTACCCAGATGATGATTTTTCTAAACCTGCTGGTTTCAAACTTTTTTTCTCTGCTCCTCCTCCCTTCACTGAAGCGAACCAGAGTTCACCTGCGCAGTTCTGTTCGGTTCACTGACGTTTCCTCAGAACGTTCCTGAAGACGCTGGAGGACTCCGACAGATCTGAGCGCTCGCCGCCCTCGTTCCCAGACTCTCAGAAACTGTTGAGCTCACCTGCTCGTAAGCGACAGACAAAAGCCGTTAGGATGAGGCAAGAAGAAGCTGCTTGTTTGTTTGTTTTTGGACTGAAGTGTTTGCTCCGAGGGTCCCCTCCAGCTCAGGAGAAGCTTTCTCCAGAATCAACCGAAAAGTCACAGAAAGAAACTATTTCAACACATCAAGTCCTTCTGCGGTGGGAAAAAAAACATCACCGAGCATGAAGATGACGGTTCCTCGTGAGGGACAAACTTCAGACTCTGAAGAACAGCTCCACCTTATCACAGACTGATGCGACAAATGATTATTCAAATCAGACTGAGAGGCTGGAGTCTCAAACCAGAGCAACCAAATTCCAAAACTGGAGGATCCCGACCCCCCCGGACTGGACAGAGACCACCTGCCTCATCTGCTGCAGCCTATCTGGATCAGGTGATCCAAAAATAAGCTTAAATGCAGGTCAGTTGGAGAACATGGAGGACACAAACCCCCCCACACACCCCCCCCCAGGGCTGAAGTTTGACCCCTGGGGGAAACACTGTGAATGTAGAAACTGCAGAGAGGAAGATGGTCAGGATCTCTGTCATCTACCTCATGATGAAGCTGATGGAGGAGATGACAGAACAAATGAAAGAATGAAAGCAGCAGCTTTCAGAGAATCTGCTATTATTGCTGGAGGTTTTTGCTGCAGTCAGCAGAGCGGCGTCCGTCCAGCTCGCCGTCCTCTGAACGCCTGAACACGGCCAGCAGCAGCTTCTGTCTGTTAGCCGATCCGTTAGCTGCGGTTTCCCAGAAGAGGAAGAGCGGTGCCCGACAACACTTCAGGGACGGCTGGGAAAGTTGTGTTTTGGATTTCAGTCTGTGTCGTCATCTGACTGAGAGGAGCAGAGAGGAGGCTTTCTGCTGGGAGCATTTTATAGGGGCTGCCCAGGCAGAGAGAGACCCCCACCCCAACATTTCCCAGCATCAACCTGTCTGTGTACGTGAGGAGGGAGGGGAGGGGCAACGGCGGCCTCCGTGGCGGCGATGGTCCATCAAAACCATCCCGGTTCTGTCCAAGTTTCTGCATCATGTTCACCAACAGACTCTCGTTTAAAGCAGTGAAAATGGTGTTCTTGGTCTTTTAACATGTTTTAGATGTTAAATTTTTTTCAGAGTATTTCTCAAATGCTTGTGAATCTGGAGCAGATGAGAAAATGTTGTTTTAAAAGCTTGCATTTGTGACGTAGAAGCTACAATGGGTGGAGCCAAAGTCTCCTTGCTCCGCCCCTTTCTGATCATCCACTTACAGACAAATAGATTCATGAACGTCTGGAAAGAAATTATTTTGCTCAGCGTTTTTGTTGCACCGCTAACGTTAGCTTGGGGGTGTGAGGAGCTGTAAGCTAGTGGGAGAGAATGTAAACAAAGGGATGATGGGAAATGAGGGCAGGCTTACTGTATGCCAACAGTCCCGCCCACAAACAGATCAAAGAAAGTCGAGTCCAGCCAGAATGAAAACAAAACTCTGATGATGATGAAGGTCTGTGAAGTTCTGGCAAACTGCAGCGTCTCCATCCAGAAGACAACATGGAAGACATGGACTGACAAGATCAACTGCCCATCAGGATGCAGAACACAAAAAAAAATGTCAAGTTGCAGCTAAAGAAGTCCAGAACACAGAGAGGGGGTCCACTGCACACCCAGGACGGGTCTCCAGTCTGTCCCTGAGCCAAACACCCACACCTACAGAGAAACCAGTGAACCGATGCAGCATGGCTTTGGACTCTGAGATCAAACCCACGTGTGCACCTCCACACAGAAGGTCCCAGTCCCAATTCTGCCCTTCTCCCTATCCCTCCATTTGAAGGAGCATTTTTAGTCCAAGTTTGTCTGGATTTTTATTTTTTTTCACCCTCTAAATGGAGGGATATAAAGTCCTCTGAAATGTCGCGTTCTTCTTCACATGGATGCGCTGTGACCCACAAGACATTTACATTTAAATGTAAGTAATGACTTTTTGTTGTAGCATGACCTTTTTAAAGTTATAAAACCGCTGTTATGTATATTTGAGCGCTGGAAGCTCCTCTCTAAAGCCAGTGGACCGGTGACGATCAGTGACGTCATCAAATGAAAATGACGTCTGAATTATGAGACTCTATTTTTTCACAACTCTCCGTTTGGAGGGATAAATGAGGGGAAGGGAAGAATTCGGATTGGGCTTTGTGTTTTCCGAGTCCAGTTGGCGGTCTGAGCCGATGAAATGCAACTTTTGGGTGAAATGACGCCGATCGGACTCGTTTGTTTGGTTGAAGATCTGAAATGTTCAGTTGAAACATTTTTGTCTGAACGTCACTCGGCTGAACTGCAAAATCCAAGTTTAGTTCATGGAACCAAATGGATCCTCTCTGGACATAATCGTCTCAACGCTGCCCCCTGCTGCCCATCTTTGTATCAACGTTCCACTTCAAGTCCTTCCAAAGCACACAGGCAGCCGTTACCCACCTGCAGATGCATTCACACAGGTTTAGCACCTGCATGTTTGGACAAGATCTCCTTTATTGTAACAACATCCAAGAAGCAACACGACAGAGAATGAAGAATCTCCTGCAGTGCAGTTTGAATCTGTGACCTCAGCTCCAGCACCAAGCAGATAAGATCATTTGGCTGGAGCTTATTCTATCAGAGTATTTCTTTTGGAGACGTGAGCTTGTTGTTTCACGTTGTGTTCTGGAGACGCAGCTGTGCGTGTCAAATCATTACGTTTTCTGCCCTGATAGCTGTCAGAATGAAATGTACGGTTCTAAACCACACCTGCAGCTGCCGAGCTCTGCTCGCTCATGACGTTTGCTAATTATCATCAATAACTGAGTCTAAGTGATGCAAACAAACGGGAATCTGAGACCTGCAGCATGCTGAGCACCTCTGATGTCCTCAAACTCCAATCGTGTGATGAGTGCAAAGACTTTCTACAGCCGAGTGCCTCCTCAGATGAAAAACCACGCGGCGTCTGCGGACCTCAAGCGGCAATGCTGTAAAACCTTCAACCCTTTAACACTGGAGCTCCAGTGTTTACACTCTTTCATTTACTGTAATTTTTCAACTGTTAACATGGTCATTCATGTTAAAGTCCCCTCTGACTTTTTAACATGTATGTGTGGCATTTTCTTACGAAAGAGACCAAATGTGGTAAGAAATCATTTCGCTTTTGCATTTCCAAGTATTTCTCCTTTTAAATCTTCCCGTCGACTGCAGTCAAATGAGCTGCCGTTCACATTTCCGCGGTCAAATTAGCCGTCACTGGATTTTTGATGTACATTACTCTCTTTAGCAGGACTGATGGAACGCTGGAAAGACACCACGGAGCTTCCTGATGTGACCACGGAGATGCGAACGGCGGCTCATTTCACCGTGCTTGTAAAGGATCGGTGAGAGTCCGGTCCATGAAGATCTCAACTTCCTCATCCGAGAAGACAACCAGCTCAAAACCAAACTGCTAGACTTTTTTGTGGAGCAGCGGTGATGATTTATGCTAACAAGACACAGAGCCACCATAATCAGACAATAGGGGGGGGCGGACAGAGCAGCTCTGCTCAGCTCCAAAGGCCACGCCCACACATGAAAATCGCTTTTTAATACATTTAGGTTGTGGGATTTTGGTTAAAAACTTTATTATCACAATTAAAACACAACTGAGAACGTTTTTTTTTTTTTTTAATAAAAAAATGGTCACAGGGGACTTTCAATTCAATTCCATTTTATTTCTAAAATCACAAAGAATTTTGCCTCATTGGGATTTATGCAGGTAATTTTACAGATGCAGAAAATAGTCATGAAACATGAAGAAAAAAATATCTAAAGACTAAACAGACTAAATAAACTGGTTATCCTGCCCTCAGACCCTCCCTCCCGCTAAGGAAAAACTCCTAAAAAACCTGAATAAAACCTTCTGGAATAATATTCCTGCGTTTTTATTATTCATAACTGTGTTAAAAAGTTACAGTTTTAAAGTCCTAAAAATGTCGTTTTAGTCTGTTCAATAAATGTTTATCCTGTTCGACCTGCGACCTCAGGTGTGTTTTGGAATACGGCCCACATGCGTTTGAGTTTGACACACCTGCCGTAGAAAAACATGCACACTTTCTCTCTCCGGTTCATTGGGCGGTCTATGACCTCGACAGTTCTCGAGGGTCACCTGTGTGCGCCGCACAGGTTTGACCGTCTTTCACCTGAGAGGAGGTTCTCAGTCTCTGCGTGTTGGTGGAGAGCTGCTTTCTGTCAGAATCCGTTGGAATTATGTTAAAGAGTTAAGATTAAGAAAAGTGGGGAAATTGCAATATGCAACAGCACAGGTACAGTCGGATTTTACAGTCGTTACGGTCAATCAAAGAGCGTCAACACCACAGTGATCTCTCTACAGTCTCAAAGGAGATGTCAGCCGTTTCCATGGTAACGCTGGTTTGAAGAGAATTAGATCTGGTTGAGTCGGTCCAATGCCTATTGTTGTGGATCTGGAACTACACAGGTTTCTATCCAGAGCTTCAGTCAGGTCCAAACCAGACCTCCAGCTCGGGTGGAGAACAGTCAAACACACAAACGCAGATCTCTGCTGAGAGTCTGACTGCAGCATTCCTCACATACTGCTGACCAAACACCAGCATATCAAACACACCAGTCCTCTGGGGCTTTTATATAATGTTCACTTTGGTTCCTCCCTCAGCTGGAAGATAAGACTTGTTAGCCTGGTGATAAATCTTCACACCACCTCCTCCTCCAACTGAAGTTTGGTCTCCATGAGAACATGAAGGCACACAAACGGACTGACAGGCAGAAACTGTCAAAGCGGGGCGTCGACTGTTTACCGCCGCAAACCTCCAACCCAGCAGCTGAGGAGGCACCAGAGCCGAGAGGAGAGGAGGAGGAACGAGAGGAGGCAGATAGAGGAGGAGGAACGAGAGGAGGCAGATCCAGAAAATGAGAGTCAGATCTGTCATCAGAGAACACAGGAATGAATCCAAAAACCATCTCAGAATTTTAAACGTCGATCCAAATAACAAGCAGAGATCCAACTTCAAAAACTTACCAGCAAATTCCACAGCAGACCAGCAGAACCAGGCGCAGAACCAGCAGGAACCAGCAGAACCAGGCAGGAACCAGGCAGACGATCATTCCTCGTTTACTATCCTTTTGTTTTCCATGACTGTCCTGGTTCTACGGCACTAAACTGAACTCAGAGTTTGTCTGTCGGTTCTTTTACACCTCAAAGATCAGAAGAACTTCCTGATGTCCAGCTGCAGCTTTTGCTGGAGGTTTCTCAAGCTTCTCTGCTTGTCAGTTCATATTCAGGATTTCCTTCTGGAGAGAGGAGATCCTGATCCATGTCATCATGGGAACACCAGAATCTGGTCCCTGTGGACCTCATGGCTCTCAGAGAGCAGGTTTTCTTCTAGAGAAGGCCGGACCGTCATGGTAGACCCTTTCTAGACCCTCTGTGCGTCCCTGTTCTCCATCTGGCAGGTTCATCCAAACCGCAGCATCAATGTTCCTCCTGCAACTCCTCAAGATCACAGGAGGAACTGTGGTTTCTCCAAAGAACTTCCCGATAGAATCCAGAGACAGACAGGGAAAGAGGAGGAAACAGACAAAGTCACTACATTCAGTGGACGGTGATGATGAGAGACGGACCAATGAGGGCCGTCCAACGGACTTCAACCGCAGGACTCCTCATGGAGTCCAAAGCTTCAGAACCAGTCAGTTTCCTCCTTCAGACTCATTGAGGAAAAGCTTGAAACAAACTCCAACCTGTGGAGATCAGAACCAGAAAACTAGAACTTAATGGTGTTGAACTCTGGTCTTATGTGTCTTCAGGTTTGGTTTCTTCTAGAAAAAGAAGTCACGCAGAAGAAAGCGAGGACTTCCTCTGAACAGCGGAGCCATGGGGCCTCAGACGGAGGAGCCGGGCCCGGTCCGTGTGAGGAGGAAGGAGGCGGCGTGAGCAGTCATCCTCCGACCACGAGGCCTTCCGGTCCTTCCTCCTGTGACTCTCAGTCACTGCCGGCTGACTGCAGCTAAATTTAGCTGGACAGACTGATGACAGGCAGAAAGCCGGCGTGGGCGTGGCGCTCTGATGTCATCTGACCCGCCGGCGCTCAGACCTCACCTTCATCTGGATGTTCCAGAAACAAACAGAGTTGAAGAACTAAAGCGGTTCTCGTCGCTCCGTCTTCAGTCCTGGGGGGCCACGACTGGAGGATCATGGAGAGTCTTTTGAAGACCACCAACCAGAGCCCCCACACCTGAGACGCGAAGCCCCGCCCAACACCAGAGCAGCTTCTCGCTGCGATGATCATCAGCTGTTGGAACAGCAGGAGATCCGAGGAACGTCTTCAGATTAAAGTTCATCTGCTCACCCCGCCCTCCTCTGTTCCTTTCCTGAGCCCCCCCCCTCACCTACGCTGGGTGTTTCTGGCCCGGTTCTGCGGGTTTGGCAGGCCGGCGTGTTTCTGTGCTTGTGGTTTCAGAGGAATGAAGCAAATGAACCTCCAACACTCGCAGTCATCAATCAACACCAACTGTCACCTAAATCAAGGGGCGCGTCATCGGGGCGTGTGGGGGAGGGGGGATCCTCAGACAACAACAATCCTGCAGGCTGAGCACGCCGACGTTCCTCTTCCTGGTTTCTTCAAACGTCTTCAGGGGTTTTCATGACTTTGGGTCAGAGAGGCTGGAGCTGCTCGCTGCAGCAGAACCGGGCCACCGGAGTTCTGAGTCACACTTCAGTTTCCTCAGAACTTCATTTAAAGTAAAATACCCTGAAATAAGAGCGTGGATCATTGTGGAGGATTGCTCTGATCCTCATGCTGTCACTATGGTGATCCAAACGTCTGTATCCTCTTTGGTCCTGTCATCTCATCCACAGGATCCAAACGTTCCTTTTAAACCCTTTGGGTAGAACGGTGCTGCAGTTTCTCATCACGCCACTAGGGGCAGTAGAAGGGCTTTTCCTGCTCATGTCGAAATGACTGCTCCATAGAATCTAAAAAAACACTTTTGGAGGGAAAAGTTTTGCTATAATTCTAAATATGGTGAGAATAACTCATAAATGGAGAAACTTCATTCAGTATTAAAAGAATGATGTTGATTAATTGAATTGAACTTTATTAATATCCCAAGGGATACATTTATCTGTCATGGCACTCATTTACCTAAAACATTTTTGCAAACACACATATTCCTATGAACATAAATATACATATGAGTAATACACACCTATCTACAATAACTATATACAATACAATACAATAACTATATACACATATTAACCTATTTAAAAAAATTCAAACATTTAAACAGCAGTGTTGTACAGTCTGATGGCTGTGCAGAGGAATGATCTGGTGAATCGCTCGTTTCTACACTGGGGATGTCTCAGTCTGCTGCTGAAGGAGCTTTTCAGCCCCATCAGAGTCTGATGCAGAGGGTGAGAGCTGTTGTCCATGATGGATCTGAGTTTGGACAACATCCTCCTCCACAGAGTCCAGCCAGCAGCCCAGGACAGAGCTGGCCCTCCTCACCAGCTTGTTGATTTTCTTCCTGTCCCGGTCAGAGCAGCTCGCCTCCCAGCAGACAACAGCGTAGAAAACAGCCGAGGCCACCACCCAATCATAGAACGTCCTCAGCAGATGTCTGCACACCCCAAAGGACCACAGTCTCCTCAGGAGGTGGAGGCCACTTTGACCTTTCTTGTAAAGGTCATCGATGTTGTGGGACCAGTCCAGTTTGTTGTTTAGGTGAACACCCAGGTACTTGAAACTGTCAACCGTGACTATTTCCTCTCCCTGGATGTTCACCGGTGTGTGAGTCACCGTCCTTCTACAGAAGTCGATCACCATTTCCTTGGTCTTGCTGGTGTTCAGACACAGGTGGTTGTTCTCACACCAGCTCACAAAGTCCACGATGACCGACCTATACTCTGCATCGTCTCCCTCAGACACACAGCCCACAATAGCTGAATCATCAGAGTATTTCTGCAGATGACAGCTGCTGGTGTTGTAGGTGAAGTCTGAGGTGTAGAGGGTGAAGAAGAACGGTGACAGTACTGTTCCCTGAGGGGCTCCAGTACTGCAGACTACCACCTCAGAGACACAGTTGTGCAGACTCACGTACTGTGGTCGGTCGGTCAGGTAGTCCATGGACCATCCCACCAGTCACTCATCCACTCCTGCTCGCTCCAACTTCCCTCGTAGCAGTCCAGGCTGGATGGTGTTGAAGGCGCTGGAGAAGTCAAACAACATCATTCTCACAGCGCTCCCAGCAGTCTCCAGGTGAGTCAAGGCCCGCTGCTGCAGGTAGATGATGGCGATTCTTGGCCTATAGGTGAACTGCAGCGGGTCGATTGTGGTGCTCACCACAGAGCGGAGACGCTTGAGGACGAGTCTCTCCATGGTTGTCATGAGGTGGGAGGTGAGAGCGACCGGCCTGTAGTGGTTCGGCTCCTTCAGAACCAGAACCACACAGGAGGTCTTCCACAGGAGAGGGACCTTCTTCTTCTTCTTCTTATCCTTCTTCTGGATTAATTCTTAATAATCCAGTTACACCATATTAAATATGTGGATCAAATATGAGACGAGCGGTAAACATTCAAGTCAATATCACTGCATCTTAAAATCCCATTATTGTGAACAAAAACTGATGACTCAGCAGATCTTCACTGATTCTATTGGTTCATTCATTAAAAGGTTTAAAAGCATCTTAATTTAAAAAAGTGATTTTTCTGACTTGTTCGGTGCAGTGGGCTTCACAGGGTTAAACAAACTGCATTTGTGTGTGTGTGTGTGTGTGTGTGTGTGGGGGGGGGTGTGTGTGTGACATTTTTATGTCCTCGGACAAAAATAGCCCAACCTCTTAATCCAGACGTTCCTGGCCGTTTCCCTGAGAGCGGTTCCAGCGGAACCAGCCGCCCTTTGGAGCTTTAAGTCCTGAAACGTCACAGCCCCCCCCACAACCACCACCGCCGCCCCACGGCGGTCCCACCTCAGCTGGCGCTCAGAACGGAGCGATAAGAGTATTAAGATCTTTGGGCATTCTTGGGGAGAATAAACCCTCTGAAGTACACTTGGCGCGTGTGTTACACAAACACGACCTTTCCTTGGACAGAACCGAACCCGACTCAACGCTCAGCTTGCTGTGGCCCAGACTCACGCTCGCCGGCGTGTGGTTGAAGTAAGAAACCGCCATCAAGCAGGACGTTACACCAAAGGAACAACACCTGTTTCTGAGAAACACACACGCAGACTCAGACTCCGGCCGGCCTCCATCTTCCCGCCGTTGGGTAACCGCTTCAGCGCGGCGGTACAGTCAGGACACTGCTAACGAAAACGCTGCAACTTCCTGTTTGTGGAGCTGTGAGCCAATGGCTTCAGACTCGGACGGTAAACGGCAGGCAGGTTTTGCAGAACTAGCAGACCACAGGACACCAGTGAAGAAGAACTGTCTTGATGTTTGGCCGGTTTCAAAATCTCCTGTTCTGAGGCAACAACGGCGCTTTCAACAGCAGAACAGACCCACAACAAACACGAGGTCCGGCTCAGACTCCGGACCGGCCTGCGGACCCGAGCCAGACGCTACAGCCGGTCTGGAGACGACACCTCCAGAGGGACGACGCTGTAAACACAACAACAACACCGCCAGAGTGGCGCTCGGACAGCTCTACGCTCTCACCGTTAGCGAGCAGAAACACCCGTTCCGCTTGACCGGCGGGCGAGACGCAAAACCGCCAGAAAATCCTGACACAACGCCAAAACGACATGTGGTGGAAAAATAGTTGGATCCGATGGAATAAAGAAATGTCGTCAAACGGTTTTAAGAATGTTTATTAAAACAAAGCAGAGAAAAGTACACGTCTTGCAAGCATGGAGGAGAGGTCTGCAGAGCCCTGCCTGTGATGAAGGACATTCGTATTTTATAGAGCCATACAAACAACTTTAATCAGAAACTTAGGATAGGAACGTAAGCGCCATATCTAATATGGACAAGATGTTCTAATGAAGTCAAAATGTTTATACACTGTGATCAAGGCGTCCTGACAATAAGAAAATAAAGCTTGTGGCCTCACGGCTGTGCACAAAGGTTAGACACATTTAATTGTAAAGATGAAATGTATACGTAAACATATATTTTCCATCACACTCCACCCCTTTGTTCCTAACAGGAACAACACAAAGGCGAAAATTACGATTAGAAAAACACAAAATCAAACTCTATGAAACACAAGCCGGTAAAAGCAATGCAAAACACTGGGACCTCATGTCAAAGCAGAACCATGATTAAAAAAAAATCAACCAAAAAAAATCAATCAAAGCCCAATCAAACCAATTAACTCTAAAAATTCAACCAAAGACCAACCAACTCAACAAAACTCAACAAGTCTGTCCCTAAACTAGTCAAATCAATGAGGCCTAATGAACAATCAATCAATAAAACTAATGAAGCCGAATTAATTAATTAATATTAATTAAAAAAAATAATAATAATAACAATAATTAACAACTGTATCACCATTATCATAATCACCAGATGAGGAGAAATGGTCCGGATCAGAATCCAGCTCAAAATCAGACACGAGGCGGGACACACCACTGCAGTTAGGGGACTGTAAACGAGTTGGGGAACGCACCTGCTGAAAGCCTTGTTAAAAATATGTTAAAAATATAAATCAGAAGAGCACGAATGTAGGGAATGTAGCAACACCCACAGAGGACGACAAGAGAGGAAAACACAGCTAAGGACATAAGAACTAAAGCAACAAGGGCCTGATATTTCCCAAAAATGGACTCCTAAAAATCCCATACTGATGTATTAACACCTAAATGTTCCTCCAACTTAGAACTAAGTGTGCGCAGGCCATCAACAGCTCTGATCAGCTGACCCGTCGGAGAATTAACGTAATTAATGTGGTCAACAGTTTAGATAATAGCGCACCACCAAAGGGCAGACTCAAACCCTGCAGCGACCTGATCGACAAGCTTGCCCTCATCTGGAACACCTCTGGAACACCTTTGGAAACGGCAATCGCATCAATATAAGTAGGACCTGAGGAAGAACCATCAACAGAGCGCCTAAGGCGGGCAGGACAAGCATCGGGGCGATCCATGGGAGACACAAACACAACTGTGGCAGGCAGGAGGAGTTAAAGGGACCAACCAGGATGTGACCTGCAAAACTATTAGCAAAACAAGAAAACCCACCTACAGCAACATCAACGTCAAAGAGGGGAGGGGACCTCGTCCCAGAAGCTAACGGGAGACAACAAACGGGACATGCAATAGAAACTCAGGGCGGGTGGCGGAGGAACAATCCTCAAAAGCGGCCAGGGATCCAAGCAAACAACACAACCAGAGTCTGCCGAACTTCCAACCTGTTCTGCCACACCAGGTGTAGCTCCAAAAAGAAAACACAATTGCAGAAAGTCATCACAAAACTGGAACACAAGTCAACACAAACCAACGACAAAGGTGCAAAAACCTGCAGAACAGAAAGACCAGAACAGAAAGACCAGAACTGGATCGCACAAACTGAAAGTCTGAACTTCCAGGATGAACACGCTGCTTCGGCGGCGGCGCTGTTTGGCGGCGCTGTGCTTGGCGGCGCTGTGCTTGGCGGCGCTGCTTCGGCGGCGGCACTGTGCTTGGCGGCGGGATGTCACGCGCAGAGGTAGATCATCAAAGCGTTAAGAGAAAACTATCGAGCGAGAGTTTACAAAGCCAGTTTAGTCAGACTAGTTACCATGGAAACGGCTCAGTGAGGTCAGCCGGGATCATGCTAACATCCAGGATCAATTGACTGTTCTTCTGGGTCCAAATCCTCCTCCAGGATCAGACTGGATCAAGCCTGGATCTGATCCTGGAAGTCCTCAAGGTTATTGTGTCTCAGAGAAGACAGACAACACATTACTCTGAAAAACTTAAGTCCAAACCCGGTTCGGTTCTGTGTTACAGAGGTGGGGAGAAGTCTCCAGCATCTGCTCAGACCGAGCTGGTTCTGAGGACCAGAACAGACGCTCCAACTAGCCTTTAGGGCTTTCTCTGCCGTTCTGGACAGAAACCTCCTGAAGGTCTCAGGAACCAGTGGTCGTCCTCGGGGGGTTTGGACCTTCAGCCCTCACCGCTTCTGAAACGGGTGCTGAAGACACGTCCTCCCCTCGCTGGAGTCAGAACCGCAGAGCTCAGAGCAGCTCTGGTTCTGGACCCAGCTGGAGGCTCCTCACAGACCTGTCCTCCTCTTTGAAGCTCCCTAATCTGCTGACTGATTGAATCCATGATGATGTTCAGCCCATAATTAGGCCGTCACCTGCAGAGCCTCGCTTGATGGATGAGGTGGGGGGGTGAGGGGGGCGTCCGCCTGCTCCGACCTGCCATTGGACGCGTGGGAGGAGTGATGTCAGCGCTCAGGTGTGCACCGGCAGGGCTGGGTGACGGGGCGTTTCCGTGGCAACAGATTAGCGGCACCATTATGGGCTCAGGCTGCTGTGGTGTCAGACGGCGAGACGGCTTGATTCAACAACATGTTTACCTGAAGAGCTCTCGCCGTTTGCTTTGGATCGCTCAGAGAGTTACCTGGGTTTAAGGTGATCCCCGCTAACTCCTGAACCAACACCAGGAAGGTTCTGCAGCGGATCGGACTGCAGCTCAGAACACGGAGACCTGCGGGTTCAGGTGTGATGAGCGTTCAGGATGGAAGCTCAAAGAGTCAAAGTCTGAGATCGATTTTAAAAAGAATGAAAAGCAGAAGAAGAGAAAAGATAAAAACGTATGCAGAGAAAACAATGTTTATGGTGGTTTTAACATCTTCTTGGGGCATTTTTCTAATGATGGAGGGCAAATCAAGAAAATTATGATAAAACTGAATTTATTCTAATCGTGAATCATGAAGAAGCTTGTAGCAGTGATGTAGGCGCTACAATCAGCGAGCTTCCAGCTCATTGCTCCGCCCCATTCTGACGCATTTGTGACAAACTCCTGCCGCTCTGCAGAAACTATGTTGTAAAAAAACAACAGAAACTGCATCATCGTAAATGAAAGACCATCAGTTTGGTTTATGAGAGAAGGTGTTAAAGGAAAGGCTCATTTTTGTTCGTTCTGGGGAGAGTTGTGTCTGCAAACTGGGACTCAAAAACCAGCGAAGAAGACTTTGAATCCTAGCAGAACGGCTAATGGTCAAAATGTCAGTCAAATGCTAATGATTCCATTATTCTAAACCCGTGCATGTGCAGACCTCTACTGTCCCTTTATGAAGAGATTAACTTTCATCAACACTGACATTAGAGGGTCACGCTCAGCTGGTATGCAGATGATGCTCTACTTTATCATCTTCATTTCATTTTTGGAGATCCAGGTGTTTGTTAAAGATGGAAAGTGGAAACAGACCATCGACTGAATGTGAGAACTGGACAGCCTTCCTCATACTCTCAGCTCCAACCACACAAAGTGGATTCAGTCGCCGCCATGCTGGAAGCATCCTTCCACAGAGGATGAAGCTGCAGTTCTGGACTTGATCTTGGGTTCTGTTTTCAGGGACGCTGCAGATAACGCTGTGAGGTGAGATGATGACATCTCTGAGGCGCTTCAGCCTCCCGCTCTGTTTCGTGTCTGCGGGGAATTAGAGCCTCAGATAAGCGGGACGGTAATGGATGTTGTTTCCCTTTGGCCTCATGTGTTATTGCGACCTGTGACCTGTGGAGGCCTCCCTGCAGCGTGCTGCTGCTGGCAGACTGACGGTCAGCGATAACACCACCGCATAAATCCTGCCCATGCACCTGAAGGCGGGAAGATGCTTCCGCCGCCACTAAAGAGAGGAGGCGTCGGTTTGAGCTCGGCAGCAGACGGATCCGGAGCTTCGTGAAGGTTCAGTTCAGTTTCAGTCTGAATTTTACGATTCTGTCTCCACTCGGTCTCAGTTCTGCTTCCTTCTGGTCACATATGGGTGTTTGAAGATGATTGGTTTTCCTTCTGTGTCTATAAACAAAGTTCTCCCAAGTTAATCGTCCAGAAAAGATCAGGAGATCTTTTAAGGTCTTTCTGCTTCCAGTCAGATTCTTTGATGTCACAGTTTTCTGAAGGAAAACAGAAGTTTAAATGAGATTTGAGATTTTAGAAAAACTATTCTTTTGTTCCTCTTTACACAACAGAAAAAGAAGCAGAGGTTGAGGATGACCTGTGACCTCCTGCTCAGTTAGGACTCCTGAGATCTTCAGAGGAACCGGCTGATGTTCAGCATCGACCAATGAGAGCAGAAGTTCCTCTGAATAGAGGAGCATTAATAAAGTAATAGTGGTAACACTTTCTGTGGCTGATTTCCCATCTCATCTCTTCACTGGTTCATCATCTCCACAGATGTCATGAATGTGTTTGCTGCAGAACGTTTCCGGCATCCGCCCTCTGTTTTCTGGCTGCACCGCTGGCGTGGACGGCAGCGAACGTGACCTCGGCAGCAGACTGAACTGCGTCTGGCTTGTTGTTGTCCTGCGGTGTTGTAGCAGCGACCACAGGTTGATTTAAGGGGGAGGAACTCGGAGCGACCACAGAAACGGATCGAGCCGCTTCGCCTGTGCTTTGACCCATGGTGTCGTTTTACACTCAGACATGTAAAAAGATTTCACTACTGTTGATTTATTCTTGATAAAGTCTTGTTTCCCTCACACAGAACTAAGGGTTTGGTCACTGCTTTCATTGCGCTAATGTAGCAGCTAGCTAACACTCAAAGTCCACTGATCATTTTCTGATCCGTTTCCGAAGCGTTCTCAGATGTCTTTTCATCATCATGATGCATTTCCGACCGAACCCTAAAAACCTCTCGTTTTCTGGGACAGTTTCTGCAGAGCGGCAGGACTTCTGTGTAGAGTAAGCCTGCCCTCACTTCCCATCATCCCTTTTTTACACTCTCTCCCACCAGCTTACAGCCTCTTACAGGGAGCTGGGCAGCTTCTGTCACATCCACACACTAAATAAATGATTATAAAAATGAATGCAATGATTAATTCATGGAGAAATTGCATTTATAACATATTTATGTATCATTAATATAAAAATGTTGTGATTGCATCGCTTGCCCCGGCCCCTGGACGGCTCATCCCTCCTGGTTCTACGATATTTAGAGTCCGACTCCTTCAGGTCCGTTTCTACAGCAAACATTCTCACCATCTCTCTTTAATGTTCACTGTAGGAGGGATGCATTTCATGATCATGCTCACCATTGGTAGATGTTTGTCTACATGTTAGTTTAGAATATTACAGTGTTTTGAGGAAGTCCTCCCTAAAAGTTCTTGTTTTTTTACAGTTTTCCTTCTTACAGCTGGAAAAACATGACCTGAGTTGTCAGAATTATGACTTTGGAGGAGAAAAATCACCAACCAGAGAAACAGTGCAGATCCAATCATCTGTCACTCATCACACGGAGAAGGTCAGATCCATTCACATTTGAGTTTGATCAAGTTCTTGTTTTTCCACATCAGAATTATCAGGATCAGAACATTCTGTATGGTCACATGACTTGGATCAATTCAGAGACTGGAACGATGGTTGATCAGTTTTTCTGCATCATGAGTGTTGTTCACTGGGATGGTCGTTTTTACTTTAGTGTGAAATAAACCGACCATGAATCAATCTATCATCAATTTAATCGATTGACCTCATTTTGAGGTCGATTCTATCCTGACTCAGACAGATCGATCTGATTGGATCGTAGGAATAGAAATCAATTCATCGTTACACTCCGACTTACAATACTTCCAGCTGCTTCTCTGATGCTGTACGCATACATTTCCCATCATCCACTGCAGTGAGTACTCTTCATTGAAGTTTATTCTGTTTTTCATGAAGTTTGCGTGAGAATTTGACAGACTGAAATCTCAGATCTTCATCTGTTTCTCTCAGAAGAAGATTGCTGGATCTGCAGCTAAACTCTGATGATCTTCATTCTTCACCAGGTCGGGACAGTTTTCATTTCTCAAACCAACATTGATTGTGGAGCTCTGAATGAATGCACTGAGCTGACGGATGCTGAAGCTCTGAGCTCCTCTTCCTCATCAACAAATCCACACAGACACTAAACTCCAGCGGCAGGAAGCGGCTGTTCCTCTTTCAGGTCTCAGGAGACAGACTCATGATGGACAGGAGGGAGGATGGAGGAACAGAAAGTGAGAAAAAAGAAAGGCTGCAGAGTCCGGACCCACAATCCTCTTAGGGAGCATGCGGCTGCTCGTCATCGTGCACGCTTATGTAACTGGAGCTGCATAAGCCGCCAGCTTCTCACAGCCAGGCGAAAAGAGCTTTACCAAGATCTGAGCAGCTCTGCAAAGCTCCCCAGCACCAGACCTCTGACCCCCGCCCCGCCTGATGGAACGTCCCGCTCCACAGGACTCTAGACTAACTTTCTGTACTGGTTGCAACGAAGTCCCTAACTCTCTCTTAGGTGCACCCGCCTTCTTGACCTTATTGCATATTGATAAAATACTCAATTTATAGAGTATAAATTAATAAAAATGCGCAGTTTGAAAAAAACTTTAATTTGTGAGTGAAATGGGCGGAACCAAAGTCTTAATGCTCTGCTCCATTCTGATGTATCCTCTGGTGGACAAATAGATCCATGAACGTCTGTTTTCCTGGTCTCAGCTGGAATCTGGATCAGAACTGGATTGATCTGATATTGTTCGCCATCTTTGTTGCATGTTGATGTTAGCTTGGGGGTGTGAGGGGCTGTAAGCCAGTGGGAGAGGGAGTAAATAAAGATTTAATGAGATACCGGTGAGGGGTTGCTTAACACCCACAACTCGGAGGTGAATTTCTAATGAACTTCTGCCACCCTGCAGAAACTATGTCCAACAAAAAGACACGTTTTTAGATTTTGGCTTGAAACAGCAGAATCATGATGAAAAGACTACTTTAAAATGCTTCACAGAGCTGAAACTTCAGTTCAAAGAATTTATTTCATACATTGAAGAAAAGTATGTAGAGCAACAAATAAGAAAATCATAGAACAAAAGTCTAAAATGGAGTGAGAGGAAGAAACAAATTTTATAAATTCTCACCCCTGTACATTATATCAAGATATTCCTAAACCCAGTACACCTGAAATTAAAGCTAAAAGTACATAATATTACAAATATTCATGTAAACACGTGCAAGTCACTGTTCCACAAGCACCCACATGAATAACACTATCTCATTTTATAGTCATACATATTTACAAATGTTTTATTTTTAATGTTTTGTTTGGGAACTTAAAAAACTGAAAACTTTTGAACATTTTGTGATTAGTACAGTCATTCATTTGGATTCTTGAAATGCACTTTTGATATTTGAAACATTTCCTTTATCATTTTTTAGAATTTTTTTTTTTTGTCATTTTGTTTTGATTTCTAAAACTTGATTTATTTTATTATTTGATTTTGGTTTTTAACTGTCATTGAGATCTTTTGTGATCTAACCTTCAGAGCCACCGTAGTTAACCCTAAAACACCAAACATCTTCTACAGGTGACTCACACCGTCACCAGCGTTTTCTGCTCCTGCGCGCTCACGTTTAACCCTCCGCCAGAAGAAAAAGTTCTCGCGCGTGAGACACTGTCTACTTCCACGTGCGTGAGCTGCTCCTTCATGCACGGGTGATGCGTGTCGCAGGATCTCAGTGAGCGCTCAACATTTTGTCCATGTGCGCCCACACGGACTCTGGCTCCGATCGGCAGAAACTTTCTGTGCATGAGTGAAAAATTTGTTTAGGATGTCTGCAGGAAAGCAGCTTGAACATCCAGCACCTCCAGCACCGCCCACCAGCTCCGCCCACCAGCTCCACCCATCCCTGAGGGCTGGGCCTGCAGACTCAGCTTTATGACTTTCTTCTTAGTGGACATGATGAAACTGAACAACTTTACCACTAAAGCAGGGGTGGGCAATTGTTTTGACTCGTGGGCCACAAAGGGTTCTAAAATTTGGCATAAGGGCCGGACAAGGAGCAGATGGAAGGAGAGATTGGGTAATCAACCTCATAAACTAAAAAAATAATATGGAATTTAGAGAAAAACATGCTTTAATTTGGATTAAAATTCACATATATTAATTTAAAAACAGAACATTAGGGAGTTTTAATTTCTAAATTTTGATTTTTGTTCTCTTTTGGGTGATCCAATGGGTTGATGTTCTTCAGAGGAAAATGTGAACTCAAAGAAATGCTGCATTTATGTGGTGTAGGAATAATCTGAAAGATCACCATCTGACTCAGAAAGGAACACACACGAACGTCAGAGAAACAACACCATTCATGGGAAGAAACCAGAAATACAATGAAAATAAAACAATAATTAGGATTTTTGATTCAATGGATTTTAATTTGGAGGGCCACATTATGTAGCTTAAGGGGCCGTATGTGGCCCCCGGGCCGTAGTTTGCCCACCCCGGCACTAAAGTCTTGTGTGACTGAACAGAATCAAAGGTGACATTTAATGCTACGTGAGAAATATTTAACCACAAAACTATGTGAACCCAAAAGAAACTTTCTTCTTTCTCTACTGATGTGTCTGAACTGCAAAGAAATCTCACCTGAACGACAGGTAAGTGTTGGAAGGAGGAAAAGAGGAGCTAGAAGAGCACTTATCGTTAGATCAAAACAAATTAAAACCACAATAAGCTAAATAACCTTATAGATGAACATTTTCGGCTGCTATAAAAGAGCAGAAAGAATGTTGTTTATTATTATTAAAGATTCTCTCTTACTTCAATTGACAAAACATAATTCCAATTCAGCTTTATTAAAAGAACACTGTTTGTTGCCTAACATTTCAAAGTGCGTTACTATAAATTAGGGCTGCCACAAACGATTATTTTAATAGTCGACTAATCACCGATTATTTTTTCCGATTAGTCGACTAATCGGGTCATGCGCAAACTGGATGTAAAGACGCTGAAGTTGATAACCAGCTGAAATATTAATTAAATGCCAAATTAGCCTAAAAAATAAAAAGAGCCAAAGTTAACCAAAATAGCTAGCATACTGCTGAAATATTAGCTAAACTCAAAATTAGCCTAAAAAAACCAGAAAAATCCTAAATTAACCAAAATAGCGATGTCGCTGAAATATTAGTTAAACTTAAAAATAGCTTAAAAAACTAAAAAAAAGAAACCTTAAGTTAGCCAAAACAGCTAGCATGTAGATTAAATATTAGCTAAACTCCATAAAAGACCAAAGAAACTTATTAAATGCCAAAATAGTCCAAAAAGCTGCAGAATGCTATTATAACTTTCAACTTTACTACACTCTGACTCCATACAATATAAAGTAACGACTAATCGACTATTTTAATAGTCGATTAGTCGACTAATCGTGGCAGCCCTACTATAAATAAAGAAGAAAAAATGATAACATGGTGAAAATAACCATAATGAAAGCCCCAAACATTACAGAAAAACAACACAGGGTTCAAACAAACAGAATGTAAAATCATATTAAAACACGAGAAAATGTAGAAACTATTTCAAAGCAAAGATAAAATTCTCTAAAGTGGATGACATCATCCCACCACCAGGCCACGCCCAGTCATGTCATCAGTGAAGGACAACCTTTCACACTTTATCATGCAGTTCAGTCTAAAATGCTGAAGAACGGCTAAAAGCAAGCCCGGGGAAAGTTCCAACAACCATTAATAGAGGAGACTTGAAAGTTTAGCATTTTACCAAGTTTTTCTTTACACTTCTACATGATATCATGTTACACATTCAAATATTGAAATCAAAGAAAATATCAACAACCCAGCTTACCCATGTTGACAAAACACAACAAACAAACAAACATCCTCCCTTTCCCCACAAACAGTTAAACCATCAAAAGCAGTCAAATCTGGAGGTTACAGACTGACAAGCTAACGAGGATAGCAAACCTGCACCGCTAGCAGGCCCCGACCAGCCTGTTAGCAATGTAGCTAAGGAAGAGATTCCTTAAAACACAAAAATTCCTAATTACCCTAATTTTTCCACAACAACCCATCTAACCAAACACAGTAAACGTCCAGTTCATTTAGCAGTGAACTTACCTGACTCCGCCCACACAGCATCCTTCCTCACTGCAGTCACTATCAGCCATTTTGTTTCTCACCTCCTTTGGCCCCTCCCATTAAATCCCAACTCTTTCCACAGAGAACAGGAGGCTGGAGCTACCACAAAGGAGGAGGCCATAAAAGGAGGACCAGCTTTACAAAATAATGTAGTAAACAAATGATTTTTACCTGATTTACTTCAGAGTCCTGGCCTGGAAGTCTTATATCACTGGAGTATCACGGACCACTTTTTATCTTTAACAACTTCTTCATTTTTGTCTTCTCCATTCCTCTGTTGATCATTTCTTTGTTGTCTGAAATGACACGTGACACTTTAACAATAGAAAAAAACATATTTATTAAAAATGAATAATTTATTTGAAATCAAATATTTATTGTATGATCATCTCCATTTTGGTCAAAAAATATTCAGCTTTTAACAAGACAAACATAAATGCATGATTTCAATTTTAACTAGAAGCTTTCTGCTGAAAATAGTGAAGCAATTTACTTTAATTGCTTAAAAATTCAAAAGCAATTCGCAAAATATTAAAATTGCTAGGAATGGAAATTTTATTATATATCTATGAAAGAGCTCTGAAGTTTACTTAAATTTTTGAAAAAATTGTGGTAAAAATGCTTAAATAAAGAATACATGCCAATTTTGCAAAATTATTTAGTGTGTTGCTAAAATATGAGCTAAACTTCAAATTAGCCCAAAAAACATAAGTAGATGCTGCCAAAAAAGTTAGATATTACCAAAATATTAGCTTAACTCTTTTCTATATATATATATAATATATATATATATACACACACATATGTTTTTTTTTTGTATTACTATAAAGATGAAAAAAATCCCAAGCATATATTTAAAGGTTCGATGCTAATCTGCTTAAAGCTTTGAAATTTGATGACTTTCATTCATTTCCCGTGGGGCATATTCTTTTCAAAAAACTATAAAGTTTATAAATACTAAAAGCTGAACGCTTTGATACTAAGATTGATGAAAGTGTAATTGAGTTTTTACGTGCCAAAATCGTACAGAAAGGAGCAGAATGACCATAGTTATTATATACAGTCAGACTATGTTTATTAGACATTTTTGAAGGAAGACAAATCCTGGTCATTCAACCATACTTTGACGACGCTGAAGTTGGCTTCCGATTCACAGCTTCCGATTCGCGAGAGTATTCCACTGTGTTTTTTGCACTCTGACCACCTAAAAACAAGTCCTGTTCAAAAACTACAGCACCTAGACAGTTCAAACATGGATTAAATTATGCTTTAGACAATAAAGAATAAATTAAGAATAGTTTCTGATTTGTGAAAGTTTTTACTGATTTGTGAAAATGAGAAATAGGATGATTTTATTGCATTTTTTGCACTCTGACCACCTAAGAACAGGTCCTTTTCAAAAACTACAGCACCTACACAGTTCAAACATGGATTGAACTGAAAAACTGTCTAGGTGCTGTAGTTTTTGAAAAGGACCTGTTCTTAGGTGGTCAGAGTGCAAAAAACACAGTGGAATACTCTCGCGAATCGGAAGCTGTGAATCGGAAGCCAACTTCAGCGTTGTCATACTTAGACACATTTAGCTTAGCACGCTTTAAAAAAAAGCGTGATGACACACAGTCACTGATGAAATGTAGCATTCAGAAAGAAAAGGAAAAAAGACATTCAGCAAACATATTCATAGACTGACAAAATAACAGCAATTTCCTTTAGGCTAATTTAGCTAACACGAGATAGCGCTAGCATTAGCATTAGCATCAGCGCGGGCTTTTTTCATCTCGTCACAAGCCATTCGTTTGAAAAGTTTTTGCTTGTCCGTTAAAAACTGCATCCCATCCCAAGTAACTAACTGTTACCTCCAACGACAAGCAAACTCACGAGAGACAAATCACCTTTTACCTGAGAAGCTCTCCAGAGTGGAGCTCAACACTGAGAAACAGCAACGGACAACATGGCGGACGGGAGCTTCCCTCCTCCAGCTCAGGGGCGGAGCTTACTGTCAAAACATGGAAACTTTATTTAATCTGAACAGGAAAGACATAAAGTTTTGTGTGTTTTTTTTTTTAACCGACAAAATATTTCAACAACTCAGCATGAATATCTCAAACATACAATAATTATTGAATATAACATTTCAGCACAAATAAACAAGATCTAACAGTAAGCAATGTCGCACAAGAGTAAATATATAATATATATAAACATTCTTCTTAAAAGAAAAGAACAGGGATATGTATAATAACTTGCAGATTGTCATAAAAATAAATGTGCAAATTAAGGTCAATTACCTATTAAAAAATGTGTTCTAGAAACTCCAATAAGACATGTGCGCTGGGCATTTAACATTCTTTTAAAGCACTCTTCCACATAAGTATTTCATTTTTAAAACCAACAAAAACTGGGGGTACTGTCAAAAAACGACATTTATGGATATAAAGTTTTGCAAATATTATTAAAGTGTCAATACAAAATTCTGCTTTTTTGTTTTCTGTTTGTAGATCAAATCTATAATCTACAATAAATACTATTCCAGGTTAACCAGCACTGAAAATCAATCAATCAATCAATGAACAAAAATGCTGCTCAACTGTTTCTATGCTGTTGCTGCAAAAAGTGCACGTGTTTGTGTCAACATTGAATTTATTATGAAGGTAAGCATTAGATGGATCAATAGCATTTAGGATTTGAAGAGATTTTCTTTGATTTTGGCGGAATTGGAAAATAAAGATATTTTTGTTAACATGTTTTGATCTCTAAACATGTATTTTCTTTTGAGTTGAGATGGAAATAGATGTTTAGTAAAGGTTTTTCTTTAGAAATTATTGTTGCATGTGAACCAACTATTAATAAGAATGGTTCCATAATAATGAAGGAAGAATTTGTTAAACTAGCTTTGGACATTTGAATCATTGCTAACGGATTAACTTTATTAATTTTGATTGACTTTCAGTACATGAAATAGCATATGTCCATACGATTTTCATTGTTGTCTAAAAGATGCAGAATTGCCCATATTTCATCCAACCCTTATAACAAACAGATTATCTATTTATTAATAAGCACCTATGGTTTCATATTGAGATTGTCTGAAGGGGAAAGTTGTGTTTACATATCCTTTTCCAGTGCATGTCCATATCCACATATCATTTTTTTTCCAACTGAAGTTTAAATCAAATAACCTCAAATAACATTAAACAGGTAACAGCATTTCATTGGTCAACTTCCTGAAAAGAAACAAAACAAAACTAATTAAATGATTCTACAAAACTGAAACATGTTTGAAACAGGAACATAACTAAACTATTTAAGTAGCATTTTAAAAAATTCAACATTCGTCCTTTCCATTTCCATTGTTTCAGAGCAAAGAGGAGGTCCATGGATGTAGGGAAGGAGGTCTCGAGGAACCAAAAACATAAGGAAGAATGTCTTCAGAAGCAAAGTTTCTCTTCATGTTCCTCTGCTTTTCCTCTTTCCTCTGGAGGTTCTCTCCTTTTTTCAGCCATCTTCAGAGTTCCACCAGAACAGGAGCTCCATGAAACACCAGACCCAGTCTCTGGTGTTCTGAGGAACCTCAGCTGACACTCCTCACAGACAGCTTGAGCTTCTCTCCATCATGGAGTATACTTATATAGTGCTTTTTCTACCTTCTGTGAAGACCCAAAGCTCTTTACAGTCACAGTCCTACACCGGTGGCACCAACCTTCACCAGAGGTAAGGTGGGGGGGTGGGATGGGGGGTTCAGAAAGGTGGGAATCGAATCCACAATCTTCTGATCAGGAGTCGAGGAGCTGAACACCTTCTTCAACCGGTTATAACACCCCCCCCCCCCCCCCCCCACAAATCAACCTCAATCTGCTGCCCCCCTCCCTCCCTCGGCCCTCTTCCAGTCATCCTGATCACCCTCCAACCACTCCCCCCTCGAGCCCTTCATCCCTTTCATCAGGCCCTGACCCCACCCCCCGAACAGGTGAGCAGGGAGCTAAGACGGCTCCACCCCAGGAAGGCAGCCGGTCCAGACCAGGTGTGCAACGCCCGAGAACCTGCACTGATGGACTGGGGGGGGGCTTTCCAGTACATCTACAACCTGAGTCTGCAGATGGGGAAGGGGCCTTCTTTATGGAAAATCGTTCCTGTTCCTGAGGGGAGTCGCCCCAGTGAGCTGAGCGACTTCAGGCCGGTAGGTTCACACGTCCTGAAGACGCTGGAGCGGCTGGTCCTGCAGCTTCTGGGACCCCAGGTGCAGCATGGGAAGGACCCACTCTCTACCTGGATGGGGGGGCTGGACCGTGAGGATACTGTTCCAGTGTCCAGCCTTCTCTACTGCAGGAGAAGCAGTATCGGGGGGGGGGGGGGTGGGGTGGGGTACAGGGGATGGTTGCAGGACTTTGTGGATTGGAGTCGGTGGAATGTTCTACACCTGAACATTTCAAGAACAAAATAAATGATGCTGGACTTCCTCCGCACACCTGCTGCTCTACAGCCCATCACCATGATGGAGCGGAGGTGGGGGGGGGTGTCTCCACCTGTAAATACCTGGGAGTTCTCCTGGACCGTAAAGTGAGCTGGTCACTGCACACAGGGAGCGTATGAGAGCTGCTGAGTGTTTGGGTGGAGGAACCTGTGCAGCTCCAACTGCAGCCAGACTTCATCCTGTAATCAGCAGGTGACCGTCACTGCTGGAGTATTCTGGGATGTGGCTGCAGTCGCTGGTTCTGAGCCTCACGCCGGACTGGGCTGCCGGCGCCGAGGGAGCGTGTTGGCCTCGGAGCTCATGAGCCTCAGTTCTGGGGGGCTGATTACCGCCTCATTCCTCATCAGCTTTGGGCGCCGCGTTTTCCCGCTGGAAGCGTGTGCTGCAGCAAAGCTACGATTATCCCCGGCGGGCTAATCTGCAGCTAGCATGTGACCGCAGGGGCTGATGGGAACTCACAGAGCTCTGTTTGTTTGGGTGACATTTTCACAGATCCAGCCCGGCATATGACCGCGGCCGGCTCACGGAGGACACGCCCCTAACGACCTCCGCGGAAACCTTAACCTGGACCTCAGGTGACCTCAGAGGGGCGGGGCCTCAGCAGAGGGAGAATAATCAGGAAGGAAAGGCTTTAGTGTGACCTCAAAGTCAGCCAAGAACCAGAACCCCTGATCCTCACAGACCAGAACCTCATCAGAACTCCTCTTTCCCTCTGACTCTGGCCGGCCTCCTCTTCCTCCCTTCTTCCTCCTCCTCCTTTTCCTAGGTCTGGACCGGTTCTGGTCTGCGTTTGTTTGCTGGTGTTTATCGGGGATGTTCTGATGATGAAGAGCAGATCAAAGCTGCAGCAGAATCCAGCGCTGATCCAGATTCTGGTTCTGTTCTGTGTCAGGGAGTTTGCCTCTGAGCAGCAGCAGAGGGAGGTGAGAACAGAGCGGAACAGCCGGCTCTCTCTCTTATCACCACGTTTCCTCGGGTTCCTCCTCCACCTCCTTCTTCCCTCCATCTTTTTTCACTTTTTTCAGATTTGTTTCATTTTTTTTACTTTTACAGATTTCTCTTCATCTTATCTTCTGTTTCTAAAATCCCTCTTTCTCCCTATGTTGCCGTGTTCTCCTTCCTCCTTCCCTCCTTCCCTCCCTCTCTGCTGCTCCTCTTCCTGGCTCTGGGTCCTCCCCGCTCCTCTTCCTCGCTCTCCTGCGGTGGATCTTGGCGTGGTTGCGGCGTGTTGCCTCATGCAGACCTGCAGGCGGATCAGAAGCGCCTCCTAATGCTTTAGTCATGAGCTGTTTAATGTTTGAGGAGTCCTGACGACATCCAGAGCCGAGGAGGTGAAACCCCGCTGAGGAGGAGGAGGAGGAGGAGGCCTCTTCGTCTTCAGCTGCTCGTCACGCAGCAGACGTTCAGACTTCTGCAGAAACTTTCCTCAAACTTCTGCTGCGGCAGAATCACCGGAAACTGACCGGACTCGAACGCCTCTCTGCTGGATTGCGACCACTGAGTGGGCGGAGTCAAACCAGCGACCTCACATGATCACGCCGCTCCATAGATCTGAAACTTCAGAGTCTTTCATGTTTATAAACCATTAATATGAAAACATGTTTAGGATCAGGTTAACTTCTGCCACGCCCACATCGTTACATCATCACGTTAACCACAAACCGACTTCAACGAGTTCTCACTTAAAGATGAACTCAAACTGGGTGACGGGGCATCGCTGTAGGGGTCCTGTCAGGGCCCTGCTCAACAATTTTAACTGCACCCTTTAGTACACACACCTCTAAATATACACAAACAAACACACAAAGAAGGTGGAACCTTCGACCTGTCCCCTACCCCATCCCTGGCGGGGGGGCGGGAACCCTCGGCCTGGTGGTCTTGTCTCCCTCCCCCAGTTCCTCCACTAAGACCCTGAACAACAAAACTGAACAAAGAGTTAAGAACTGCAGATCTCACAGTCTGGCTCGTCTGCTGCGCACAAACTGTATTACAAGGATCCGTTTATTCCACGGGGGTCATCGCCGCAGCGCAGCGCCCACTCCACAGAGCCGGACCCGCTCCGCAGAGCCGGACCCGCTCCGCAGAGCCGGACCCGCTCCACAGAGCCGGACCCCAGACGAGCCCCCTGCAGGCAGAGCCCCAGAACAAGGATCCAAGGAGGAAACACCGGAGCAAGCGTAGATGAAACCAACCAAAGGGGTTTGGTTTAGATTTTAGACACCTGTCCTCCTGGGTCTGCAGGTGTGAACGCTCACCTGGACTCTGGTACGGTTCACTTCAGTGTGAACGCAGACAGACTTTCCACAGAGGAAGAAGTTCAGCGTCCCAACCATCCCAGATGTACAGCGTATTTAGTCTGTGTGGCCACGCCCACAAATGGATTGTGGGAGTTTTTTAAGTTGATCTGAATTATAGTGAATAGATTTAGCGTTCCTCCTAAAACGCTCTTCGACCTTCTTCAAGACCCCTTCACACAGATGGCGGCTCCGCCCCAAACAACCACCAGGAACATGTGGGGTAAAGGCCTTCTCCAGAGACACTGCAACAGCAGGATCTAAACCTCCAGTCAGAGGTCTACCGCTCCACCTCTGCACCACCCCTTTTCAGAAATCAAACCTGCAGCTTTTCTGATTGAGGATGGATTCATCTGAGGAGGATTTTCTGCTGAGTCTGAGGATTCTATCATTAAAGGAACCAGCAGCAAAGATCTGGACTTCAGTGCAGCAGAAGATCCACCAATAAAGACTCTGGATGAAGATGTCTGAAACTCCAAGCAGCTTGAAGCTCTGTGAGCCTCATGGATGCTGGTTGATGATCCTCTTCTGGATCCTGGTTTCCACCGTTTCACAGTAACTGTAAATGATGAGAAAATTAACTACAACTAAGAGGTTCATAAGTCAATGAAGATGCCTGGAGAACAAGGGGACGGAGAGGAGCGGGGCCACAAAAAATAGTTCATCCATCCATCATCCATCATCCATCCATCCATCATCCATCCATCCAATCCATCCATCATCCATCCATCATTTATCCATCTCATCCATCCATCCATCATCCATCATCCATCCATCATTTATCCATCCATCCATCCATCCATCCATCATCCATCCATCAATCCATCATCCATCCATCCATCATCCATCATCATCATCCATCATCCATCCATCCATCATCCATCCATCATCCATCATCCATCATCCATTCCATCCATCCATCATCCATCCATCATCCATCCATCCATCATCATCCATCATCCATCATCCATCAATCCATCATCCATCCATCATCATCTCTCATCCATCCATCATCCATCATCCATCATCATCCATGCATCATCATCCATCATCACCATCCATCATCCATCATCCATCCATCCATCATCCATCCATCATCCATCATCCATCAATCCATCATCCATCCATCCATCATCCATCCATCATCCATCCATCATCCATCCATCATCCATCATCCATCATCATTCATCCATCCATCATCCATCCATCATCCTCATCCATCCATCATCATCATCCATCTCATCCATCATCATCCATCATCATCATCCATCCATCCATCATCCATCCATCCATCATCCATCATCCATCCATCATCCATCATCCATCCATCCATCATCCATCCATCATCCATCATCCATCAATCCATCATCCATCCATCCATCATCCATCCATCATCCATCATCCATCATCCATCCATCCATCATCCATCCATCATCCATCCATCATCCATCCATCATCCATCCATCTCCATCATCCATCATCATCCATCATCCATCATCCATCATCCATTCATCCATCATCCATCCATCCATCATCCATCATCCATTCCATCATCCATCATCCATCCATCCATCATCCATCATCCATCCATCATCCATCATCCATCATCCATCATCCATCCATCATCATCCATCCATCATCATCATCATCCATCCATCATCCATCATCCATCCATCCATCATCCATCCATCATCCATCATCCATCATCCATCCATCCATCATCCATCCATCCATCATCCATCATCCATCCATCATCCATCCATCCATCTAACCAATTTCTCAGTCCACAGATTCAAACTTTTCATGTTCGTATAAATTAGGACAATCTGGAATGAAGAGATTGAGTTGGATCATAACTGGGACAGATCAAGGTTGGTTTGATGTTTTCTGATGTGAACCGAAGCTTTAAGCTGTAAATATTGAATTAATTTTTTTTAAAATCTTTCAATCAATTGTTTGATCTAAACATTTAAACCTCTATCATGCAGTTTTCTATCTCAGTGGTAACCTCAGATTATCCAGACTCTTCAGAGCCGGATCAAATTGAAGTTCTGGATGTGCAGCTCCTCAAACATTTGGACATTTGGACTCAGAACCAAGGCGTTGAGGGGAACCTGGATCCTGAAGGATCCTGATCCTTTGGAGCGTCTGGGTTCATCTGAGAGTCTCAGCTTTAGTCTAAATCTTTCTGTTTGCTGCAGATGCTGAGACTGACTTCAAATGCTATCAGGTCATTAGGCTCCTCCCACTGACTGCAGCTGTGCGCCGTGAGGCAACACTGACACTTGCTGGTCACAAACAGAACTGCACCATGGGGGGTCAAAGGTCAAAGGCCTGCAGTTTCACTGAACCGTCTTTGAGCAGAACGTTTAGAAGGAAACCATCCTGGAGTTTGGTGAACTTCAGAGCAGAACTTTCTTCTTTTCTTCAGGTTTGGTCCGGTTTGAGGATTCATGGACCGGTCCAGTTTCTTAACCGAAACATTCATTCAGAGAAACGTGTCTGATCGAAACCAGAGTGAGGGAAAAGCAGGAAGACGATAGATTGATCAACGTTTCAGAGCCGGTCCAAACGGGTCGCTGGAGTCAGTGGGCTTTACCTTGATACTAGAACCGAAGAGCTTTCCATTCAGGAGCAGCTTAAAGGGAAGAAAAACTGGATGTAAATGTGAAAAACAAATAGGAAAACAGTCTTAAACCCAAACAAAATAAACAGATTGGAAAAAGAAAAAAACATTTGAAATTTGAATACAGACTGAAAAGTTAAATTAAAACCTATAAATCTAAAATTGGTACTAAATGAAAATAATTATTAGTGACAGCTGCTGTTTCTCTGTTTTCAGAGTTTTTAGTTTAAGTTTAAGTTTAAGTTTATTTATTTATATAGCGCTTTCAAATGACGATTGGCCAAACAAGGCGCTGTACATTAAAAATCCAAATAACAATAAAAACAACAGTTAAAAATGTAAAAAAGTATAAATAGATTACATAAAAGCATAAAAGTGATAGCATAATAGTGTCGATCCTATTTTTACGGGGGCGGGGTTTGAGACTGTTAGCTGCCAGGACATGATTGACACGAGGTGACGGCGGTTATGATGACATCATTTCCAGAACAGCGTCTGTTGTTGGCGCCAGCGGCGTCTCCTCTGATAGGAGAACATCAGGACTGTGCGCCTCCTCACACGCAGCGCGAAGGGTCTGAACAGCCTTTTTCCAGACGGCTGCTTGATCCACAGAACCAGAACCAGAAAGGTTCTTGGATCCACAGCAGTGAGACGGGAGAATCCATGGTGAAGTTTCTGTTCTTGGAGGCTCATGTTACTCCTCGCTCCTCGCCTCCTCCGTCTCCTGAGGAGGAGCTGATGGTGGAGCTGCTCCTTATGCTGAAGCTCGCCGACAGCATCCGACAGCCGGTGGTTTGAAAAGCCAGATTAACTCCCATGATGCTCTTGTTCTCGGGCTTTTTTCCTAGTCAGTCTAAGTTCTAAACTGGCTAAACCAGCAAGGAGCTGCATGAAAGCGGGGGCGGAGCCCAGGGAGAACACACCCCTACCGTAACCCCCCCACACACACAGTTTGAGACAATAGTGTCATCAATACGAGCTCCTTTGAGCATGAAGTAGCAGCTCAGCCTAACTATAAAACACTGAAAACTGTTTCTAGATGTTTTCATTTGCAACGGCCATCCAGTCTACTGTTCTGGTTTGACTCCTCCCACCCCCCTGTAAAATGTTCTAGCCCCGCCCCTGCATGAAATTAATTTAAATCATTTTTTCCTTTTTTTGGAAAAATAAAAAACCGGCCTCTTCCCCGTTTTCCTCTGACTGTTTCATGAAAACTCCTCTCAGACTGAAGCGACTCCATTTTGACTTCCATTCACTGTCATGGCGGCTGATTCTGGGTGTGAAGATATGAAAAAACTCCTAAATTCAGCTTAAGTGTAAACATCATTTCCGTTAGCGGGAAAAAACGAGCCTTTTACATTTTTAGATTCATATTTTTAGCAGGCGCTGATTGTATTATCATGTAGTTACTGCATGTTGCCGCCAGGTGTCATGAAATCTCCGTCTGAATCCTCCGTGGTGCGGCGTGTCCCTCCGCGGATCCCGTAGGAGAGCAGAAACATGGCGTCTGACGGCGGCGGCGAGGAGGACTTCGTGACTTACGGGACTCCTCTGGAGCCTCTGGAGGAAGGTTAGAGTCCGGCTGAGGGTCACCGGAACCGAGACGGTTCTGGCGGGTTGCGGGACGGGAGCGCGCGAGGACGCGTTCACGCGGGGAGGGGGGACGCCATTCTTATCCTGGAAACGGTTCAAACATCAGGTGGAGCTTCCGGTTTAAGGCTTGAGGGTGTCACGTGACAGAGAGGAGAAACAGGTGAAGTTGGGAGGTGTCTAGACCGGCATGTGAGCCTTCATCACCTCCTCCTCCTCCTCCTCTGTCTCCTTCATCACCTCCTCTGTCTCCTTCATCACCTCCTCCTCTGTCTCCTTCATCACCTCCTCCTGCTGCTCCTCGTCTCCTTCATCACCTCCTCCTGCTGCTCCTCCGTCTCCTTCATCACCTCCTCCTGCTGCTCCTCCGTCTCCTTCATCACCTCCTCCTCCTCCTCCTCCGTCTCCTTCATCACCTCCTCCGTCTCCTTCATCACCTCCTCCTCCGTCTCCTTCATCACCTCCTCCTCTGTCTCCTTCATCACCACCTCCTCCTCCGTCTCCTTCATCACCTCCTCCTCCGTCTCCTTCATCACCTCCTCCTGCTGATCCTCTTTCTCCTTCATCACCTCCTCTTCTGTCTCCTTCATCACCTCCTCCTCTGTCTCCTTCATCACACCTCTGCTCCTCCTCTGTCTCCTTCATCACCTCCTCCTCTGTCTCCTTCATCACCTCCTCCTCTGTCTCCTTCATCACCTCCTCCTCTGTCTCCTTCATCACCTCCTCCTGCTGCTCCTCTGTCTCCTTCATCACCTCCTCCTCTGCTCCTCCTCTGTCTCCTTCATCACCTCCTCTGTCTCCTTCATCACCACCTCCTCCTCCTCCTCTGTCTCCTTCATCACCTCCTCCTCTGTCTCCTTCATCACCTCCTCTCTCTGTCTCCTTCATCACCTCCTCCTGCTGATCCTCTTTCTCCATCACCTCCTCTTCTGTCTCCTTCATCACCTCCTCCTCTGTCTCCTTCATCACCTCCTCCTGCTGCTCCTCTGTCTCCCTTCATCACCTCCTCTTCTGTCTCCTTCATCACCTCCTCCTCTGTCTCCTTCATCACCACCTCCTGCTCTCCTCTGTCTCCTTCATCACCTCCTCCTCTGTCTCCTTCATCACCTCCTCCTCTGTCTCCTTCATCACCTCCTCCTGCTGCTCCTGTTCTCCTTCATCACTCCTCTCTGTTCTCCTTCATCACCTCCTCCTCTGTCTCCTTCATCACCTCCTCCTGCTGCTCCTCTGTCTCCTTCATCACCTCCTCCTCTGTCTCCTTCATCACCTCCTCCTCTGTCTCCTTCATCACCTCCTCCTGCTGATCCTCTTTCTCCATCACCTCCTCTTCTGTCTCCTTCACCTCCTCCTCTGTCTCCTTCATCACCTCCTGCTGCTCCTCTGTCTCCTTCATCACCTCCTCTTCTGTCTCCTTCATCACCTCCTCCTGTCTCCTTCATCACCACCTCCTGCTCCTCCTCTGTCTCCTTCATCACCTCCTCCTCTGTCTCCTTCATCACCTCCTCCTCTGTCTCCTTCATCACCTCCTCCTGCTGCTCCTCTGTCTCCTTCATCACCTCCTCCTCTGTCTCCTTCATCACCTCCTCCTCCGTCTCCTTCATCACCTCCTCCTCTGTCTCCTTCATCACCACCTCCTCCTCCGTCTCCTTCATCACCTCCTCCTCCGTCTCCTTCATCACCTCCTCCTGCTGATCCTCTTTCTCCTTCATCACCTCCTCTTCTGTCTCCTTCATCACCTCCTCCTCTGTCTCCTTCATCACCACCTCCTGCTCCTCCTCTGTCTCCTTCATCACCTCCTCCTCTGTCTCCTTCATCCTCCTCCTCTGTCTCCTTCATCACCTCCTCTTCTGTCTCCTTCTCATCACCTCCTCCTGCTGCTCCTCTGTCTCCTTCATCACCTTCTCCTCTGCTCCTCCTCTGTCTCCTTCATCACCTCCTCTGTCTCCTTCATCACCACCTCCTCCTCCTCCTCTGTCTCCTTCATCACCTCCTCTTCTGTCTCCTTCATCACCTCCTCCTCTGTCTCCTTCATCACCTCCTCCTCTGTCTCCTTCATCACCTCCTCCTGCTGATCCTCTTTCTCCATCACCTCCTCTTCTGTCTCCTTCATCACCTCCTCCTCTGTCTCCTTCCTCACCTCCTCCTGCTGCTCCTCTGTCTCCTTCATCACCTCCTCTTCTGTCTCCTTCATCACCTCCTCCTCTGTCTCCTTCATCACCACCTCCTGCTCCTCCTCTGTCTCCTTCATCACCTCCTCCTCTGTCTCCTTCATCACCTCCTCCTCTGTCTCCTTCATCACCTCCTCCTGCTGCTCCTCTGTCTCCTTCATACCTCCTCCTCTGTCTCTTCATCACTCCTCCTCTGTCTCTTCATCACCTCCTCTGCTGCTCCTTGTCTTTCTCACTCTCTCCTCTGTCTCCTTCATCACCTCCTCCTCTGTCTCCTTCATCACCTCCTCCTGCTGATCCTCTTTCTCCATCACCTCCTCTTCTGTCTCCTTCATCACCTCCTCCTCTGTCTCCTTCATCACCTCCTCCTGCTGCTCCTCTGTCTCCTTCATCACCTCCTCCTCTGTCTCCTTCATCACCTCCTCCTCTGTCTCCTTCATCACCTCCTCCTGCTGATCCTCTTTCTCCATCACCTCCTCTTCTGTCTCCTTCATCACCTCCTCCTCTGTCTTCATCACTCCTCCTGCTGCTCCTCTGTCTCCTTCATCACCTCCTCTTCTGTCTCCTTCATCACCTCCTCCTCTGTCTCCTTCATCACCACTCCTGCTCCTCCTCTGTCTCCTTCATCACCTCCTCTCTGTCTCCTTCATCACCTCCTCCTCTGTCTCCTTCATCACCTCCTCCTGCTGCTCTCTGTCTCCTTCATCACCTCTCCTCTGTCTCCTTCATCACCTCCTCCTCTGTCTCCTTCATCACCTCCTCCTGCTGCTCCTCTGTCTCCTTCATCACCTCCTCCTCTGTCTCCTTCATCACCTCCTCCTCTGTCTCCTTCATCACCTCCTCCTCTGTCTCCTTCATCACCTCCTCCTGCTGCTCCTCTGTCTCCTTCATCACCTCCTCCTCTGCTCTCCTGTCTTCACTCACACTTCTCTGTCTCCTCATGCATCCACCTCCTCCCTCCCTCTGTCTCCTTCATCAACGTCTCTTCTGTCTCCTTATCACCTCTCCTTGTCTCCTTCATCAGTCCTCCTCTCTGTCTTTCATCACCTCTCTTCTGTCTCCTTCATCACCTCTCCTCTGTCCCTCATCACCATCCTCCCTATCTCCTTTATCATCACCTCGTCCTCTGACTGACTTAACTGTGGGTTTGAACCACAACCTGCCAACATCAGAGCAGACGCTCCACCACTTGGCCGCTGAGTTTGCTTTGTAACTTCAGCCTGTTAGACTTTTTTACTCTTATTGTGTAGATTTTTCTAAATGAAGCTGAAGTTGTTTCCTGTTTCTGAGGCTCTTTAGTGTTGATTTTCAAAATAAAAGCCTATTGTTGACGTTTACGGTGAACTAAGCCCCCCCCCTCCAACAGCTGCTGTTCAAATGAAAGCTCCGCCCTCTGCAGGTGTTTTCAGGTGATGAATTTCAGGACAGAACGGTTCATTTGTCGGGTGGGTTCTGGTTCTGGTCGGGTCCGCTGAAGATCCAGTTCTGAGCTGGGCCGTGTTTGCAGACGAGCCGCTGAGGAAGCCCGTCCCGCTGCACGAGCAGACGGTCAAAGATGAGAAGGGGCGGTACCAGAGGTTCCACGGCGCCTTCACCGGCGGCTTCTCCGCCGGCTACTTCAACACCGTCGGCTCCAAAGAAGGTGAGTGCCGGGCTGAGCTCCGCCCCCAGCTCCACGCCGCGTCTTCTCATCCTCCTCGTCCGTCCGTTTAGGCTGGACGCCGTCGACCTTTGTGTCGTCACGGCAACAGAAAGCAGATCAGCATCTGGCCAGGCCGGAGGACTTTATGGATGAGGAGGTATGTGGGGGTCTGAGTGAGGGGGGCGGGGCTAAGGCGGGCGGAGCTGCTGACGGCGTTTCCGTTTCAGGACTTCGGCGAGCACGGCATCGCCCCCCGCAGATCACCACCAGCCGCGAGTTCTCGTCGGGACGCCGAGACGAGGCGGCGGACAAGGCGAGAGCGGTCGGCGCTCAGGCCGCCCTGATCCCCGGGGATCTGCTGCTGGAGGAGATCATCACACCTGCCAGGTAACCGCTGTCAGTGAACCCGACGGAGGTCCGGTTCCGACCCGTTCTGAAAGCCCTCAAGCTTCTGAGCTGCGTCTGTCCGTCAGGTCGTCCATCGGCGTGGAGCTCCTGAGGAGGATGGGATGGCGGGAAGGCCAGGGGGTCGGACCGCGTGTGAAGAGGAAAGCACGCAGACCGCAGACGGGTACGTGTGGTTCTCCTCTCGTTGGTCCTCCTCCTCTCATTGGTTCTCCTCTCATTGGTCCTCCTCTCATTGGTTCTCCTCTCATTGGTTCTCCTCTCATTGGTCCTCCTCTCATTGGTCCTCCTCTCATTGGTCCTCCTCTCATTGGTCCTCCTCTCATTGGTTCTCCTCCTCCTCTCATTGGTCCTCCTCTCATTGGTTCTCCTCCTCCTCTCATTGGTCCTCCTCTCATTGGTTCTCCTCCTCCTCTCATTGGTCCTCCTCTCATTGGTTCTCCTCCTCCTCTCATTGTCCTCCTCTCATTGGTCCTCCTCTCGTTGTTCTCCTCTCATTGGTCTCCTCTTCATTGGTTCTCCTCTCGTTGGTTCTCCTCTCATTGGTCCTCCTCCTCTCATTGGTCCTCCTCTCATTGGTCCTCCTCTCTCGTTGGTCCTCCTCTCATTGGTCCTCCTGTCATTGGTCCTCCTCTCATTGGTCCTCCTCTCATTGGTTCTCTCCTCCTCTCATTGGTCCTCCTCTCATTGGTTCTCCTCCTCCTCTCATTGGTCCTCCTCTCATTGGTTCTCCTCCTCCTCTCATTGGTCCTCCTCTCATTGGTCTCTCTCGTTGGTTCTCCTCTCATTGGTCCTCCTCTCATTGGTTCTCCTCTCGTTGGTTTCTCCTCGTTGGTCTCCTCTCTCATTGGTCCTCCTGTCATTGGTCCTCCTCTCATTGGTCCTCCTCTCATTGGTTCTCCTCTCATTGGTCCTCCTCTCATTGGTTCTCCTCTCATTGGTCCTCCTCTCATTGGTCCTCCTCTCGTTGGTTCTCCTCTCATTGGTCTCCTCTCATTGTTTCTCCTCTCATTGGTCCTCCTCTCATTGGTTCCCTCTCATTGGTCTTCTCTCTATTGGTTCCTCCTCTCATTGGTCCTCCTCTCATTGGTCCTCCTCTCGTTGGTTCTCCTCTCATTGGTCCCTCCTCTCATTGGTTCTCCTCTCGTTGGTTCTCCTCTCATTGGTCCTCCTCCTCTCATTGGTCCTCCTCTCATTGGTCCTCCTCCTCTCGTTGGTCCTCCTCTCATTGGTCTCCTCTCATTGGTCCTCCTCTCATTGGTTCTCTCCTCCTCTCATTGGTCCTCCTCTCATTGGTCCTCCTCTCATTGGTTCTCCTCTCATTGGTCCTCCTCTCATTGGTCCTCCTCTCATTGGTTCTCCTCTCATTCTCCTCCTCTCATTGGTCCTCCTCTCATTGGTTCCTCTCCTCCTCCTCTCATTGGTCCTCCTCTCATTGGTCCTCCTCTCATTGGTTCTCCTCTCCTCTCATTGGTCCTCCTCTCATTGGTCTCCTCCTCTCATTGGTTCTCCTCTCATTGGTCCTCCTCTCATTGGTCCTCCTCTCGTTGGTTCTCCTCTCATTGGTCCTCCTCTCATTGGTTCTCCTCTCATTGGTCCTCCTCTCATTGGTTCTCCTCTCATTGGTTCTCCTCTCATTGGTTCTCCTCTCATTGGTCCTCCTCTCATTGGTCCTCCTCTCGTTGGTTCTCCTCTTCATTGGTCCTCCTCTCATTGGTTCTCCTCTCGTTGGTTCTCCTCTCAATTGGTCCTCCTCCTTCTCATTTCCTCCTCTCATTGGTCCTCCTCCTCTCGTTGGTCTCCTCTCATTGGTCCTCCTCTCATTGGTCCTCCTCTCATTGGTTCTCCTCCTCCTCTCATTGGTCCTCCTCTCATTGGTCCTCCTCTCATTGGTCCTCCTCTCTCATTGGTCCTCCTCTCATTGGTCCTCCTCTCATTGGTTCTCCTCCTCCTCTCATTGGTCCTCCTCTCATTGGTCCTCCTCTCATTGGTTCCTCCTCTCATTGGTCCTCCTCTCATTGGTCCTCCTCTCATTGGTCCTCCTCTCATTGGTTCTCCTCCTCCTCTCATTGGTCCTCCTCTCATTGGTTCTCCTCTCATTGGTTCTCCTCTCATTGGTCCTCCTCTCATTGGTCCTCCTCTCGTTGGTTCTCCTCTCATTGGTCCTCCTCTCATTGGTTCTCCTCTCGTTGGTTCTCCTCTCATTGGTCCTCCTCCTCTCATTGGTCCTCCTCTCATTGGTCCTCCTCCTCTCGTTGGTCCTCCTCTCATTGGTCCTCCTCTCATTGGTCCTCCTCTCATTGGTTCTCCTCCTCCTCTCATTGGTCCTCCTCTCATTGGTCCTCCTCTCATTGGTTCTCCTCCTCCTCTCATTGGTCCTCCTCTCATTGGGTCCTCCTCTCATTGGTTCTCCTCCTCCTCTCATTGGTCCTCCTCTCATTGGTCCTCCTCTCGTTGGTTCTCCTCTCATTGGTCCTCCTCTCATTGGTTCTCCTCTCGTTGGTTTCTCCTCTCATTGGTCTCCTCCTCTCATTGGTCCTCCTCTCATTGGTCCTCCTCCTCTCGTTGGTCCTCCTCTCATTGGTCCTCCTCTCATTGGTCCTCCTCTCGTTGGTTCTCCTCTCATTGGTCCTCCTCTCATTGGTTCTCCTCTCGTTGGTTCTCCTCTCATTGGTCCTCCTCCTCTCATTGGTCCTCCTCTCATTGGTCCTCCTCTCTCTTTCCTCCTCTCTCATTGGTCCTCCTCTCATTGGTTCTCCTCTCATTGGTCCTCCTCTCATTGGTTCTCCTCCTCTCATTGGTTCTCCTCTCATCGGTTCTCCTCCTCTCATTGGTTCTCCTCTCATCGGTTCTCCTCCTCTCATTGGTTCTCCTCTCATTGGTCCTCCTCTCATTGGTTCTCCTCTCATCGGTTCTCCTCTCGTCGGTTCTCCTCCTCTCATTGGTTCTCCTCTCATTGGTTCTCCTCCTCTCATTGGTCCTCCTCTCATCGGTTCTCCTCCTCTCATTGGTTCTCCTCCTCTCATTGGTCCTCCTCTCATTGGTTCTCCTCTCGTCGGTTCTCCTCCTCTCATTGGTTCTCCTCTCATTGGTTCTCCTCCTCTCATTGGTCCTCCTCTCATTGGTTCTCCTCCTCTCATTGGTCCTCCTCCTCTCATTGGTCCTCCTCTCATTGGTTCTCCTCTCGTCAGTTCTCCTCTCATTGGTTCTCCTCCTCTCATTGGTCCTCCTCTCATTGGTTCTCCTCCTCTCATTGGTTCTCCTCCTCTCATTGGTCCTCCTCTCATTGGTTCTCCTCCTCTCATTGGTCCTCCCCTCTCATTGGTTCTCCTCTCGTCAGTTCTCCTCTCATTGGTTCTCCTCCTCTCATTGGTCCTCCTCTCATCGGTTCTCCTCCTCTCATTGGTCCTCCTCTCATCGGTTCTCCTCCTCTCATTGGTTCTCCTCTCGTCAGTTCTCCTCTCATTGGTTCTCCTCCTCTCATTCGTCCTCCTCTCATCGGTTCTCCTCCTCTCATTGGTTCTCCTCTCATCGGTTCTCCTCTCATTGGTCCTCCTCTCGTTGAAGAGCAGATTCGGACCAGCCCTCCTGTTAGCCACGCCCTCTTTTGGTTTTGTTTGGACATGACAGACGTTTACATTCGGGGTCAGACTGATGCTGTTTTGTCCCGACAGACGACAGAGCCCGAGTGTACGGCTGTGCTCCGCCCCCTGCTGGTTCGGAGGAGGTAAGGTCAGCAGTGTCAGCGAGTAGCGTCACGCCGCCGCTCCTCATCCTCTCTGCCTGCTCAGGATGAAGAAGAGGAGGAGGAGTTCGCCCCAGAAAACGTGACGTATGCTCCGAAAGACGTGACGCCCATGGACTTCACCCCGAAGTCTGGGCTCCAGGGTCTGGGGTACCGGGGTCTGGACCCGGGACTGGCGCTGCAGGGCAGCGGCGCCGCCCAGCACATCGAACTGTTCGATCCCCAGGGCGGCGCCCGCAGTCGTCTGTTCGGAGACTCACAGGGCCGTTTAAGGAGAGGGGGCGTCGCCGGACAGGTGAGCCTCGGCGTGAAGAGCTGCAGGGCGTAGGCCTGTTGGGCGCTGATCGTCTGCTGACCTTTGACCCTCAGGGCTTCGGCGTGGGGGCTCTGGAGGACGACGACGAGGACATTTACCACCGAGACTCCATGTCCAGATACGACACCGTCCTGGAGGGGGAGGAGCCTGGAGACGGCCTGTACGGCTGGACGGCGCCGCAGCAGTACACCAACAAGACAGGTGGGAACGAAGCAGATGTCTGTGCCCGGTCAGAACCGTCCAGAACCTGGAGAACCGGCGGGTTGACAGTCGGAACGGATTCATCTCTGCAGGCCGGAGCAGAGACGCCGCGTACCTCGGGAAGATCCTGGAAGGCTTCACGCTGGCCCAAAGCCCGCTGGAGGACAAGGAGGTGAGCAGCCAGACTCCTGGTTCTGGTTCTGAAAGACCCCCCTCACCCCTCCCCTCTGTGTGCAGGTGTTCCCGCGGTGAAGGCCGGCGAGGCGAGAGATACAAATGGACCCAAAGGTAGGGCGTCAGCAGAGGAGGGCGGTAGCGCAATGGACTGCGCCTAGAACATTATGCTGTGGGATAGTGTGTCTCAAGATGAGCCTGGTGGAGACATCGGAATACTTCGATGAAGGTTGAGTCACAAACAGCGGGGCCATGTCTGGTGACGCTGAAATGTGGGAGGTGGCGGGGCCTGTCCTCAGAACATGATGATTGTGTTGGCGGGGTGCTGCAGACCTGATGAAGGTGTGTGGGGGGGGGCCTGTCGCAGAGATGAAGGTGTTGGGGGCGGGGCCTGTCTGCGACATGATGAGGTGTGTAAGGAGTGAGGGGGCGGGGCTGCAGACCTGAAAAGTGTGTGGGGGGCGGGGCCTCTCCAGAAAAATGGTGTGTGGGGCGGGGCCTGTCTGCAGACCTGATGAAGGTGTGTGGGGGCGGGGCCTGTCTGCAGACATGATGAAGGTGTGTGGGGGCGGGGCCTGTCTGCAGACAATGTGGTGGGGGCGGCGGGGCTGTCTGCAGACCTGATGAAGGTGGTGTGGGGGGCGGGGCCGAGGTCCTGAGGTATGTCTGGAGTTTGGGTTGGTCTGTTGCAGGTCCTTGATGAGTGTGTGGGTGGCGGGTCTAGACTGAGGTTATGTGTGAGGGGCGTCTGTCTGCGCTGGGACCTGGGCCGCTGTCTGCCACTGGAAGGTGTGTGGGGGCCCTGCTCTCTGCAGTGATAATTATGTGAAGAATTCTGCCTTTGGTGAATGAATGGTTCTGGTCTGCAGGCCCAGGTCGGATGTGCTGAAAGAGGAGATCGGAGCGCTTTGCAGCTCCCAGTCTCTGCCTTCCCTCAACCGAGACTCCTCCCACCACGGGCCCGGTTCCCTCCGTTTTAAGTCCTTCGTCGTTTAGCCCCGCCCCTCCTCTTCGGACGCCGTGTTCCATGCAGCAGGAGGCGCAGGCGGCCTGGAGGGGCGCCGGCCCCCCCCCCAGACCTTCAGGCCCTTCGAGAAGACGCCGAGCAAGCAGGCGCGCTACGACCTGTACCTGGGCCGGCTCCGGCAGGGGGACACAGGTGGGGCTCCCGGACGGTTTCCGTGGCGATGTGGTCCCCCGGGTTTGGGCTCAGGCTGACTTGTGTCCGCAGACGCGCTGGAGCAGAGTCTGGACCCCGCCATGACTGAGTGGGAGCGCAGCCGGGAGCGGGACGAGTTCGTGCGGGCCTCCATCCTGTACCGGCCCGCCTCCACCTCGCTGTCCTCGCGCTTCACCCGCGCCGAGCACCAGGACGACGAGGACACCGTGGAGGTCGCTCGCGACCAGGAGGTGGGGCGGGTCCTTGGGCGGGGCGGGGCGTGTCGCGGGGGCCGTCATTTCGGTTCCGTTTGGGTTCCAGGGCGACATGGACGACAAGCAGGCCGCCGTCAAGATGAAGATGTTCGGAAAAATGACCAGAGAGTCGTTCGAGTGGCATCCCGACAAGCTGCTGTGCAAGAGGTTCAACGTCCCTGACCCCTATCCCGGGTAAGCCCCGCCCCCTTCCTGTCCAGAACCAGGCGCTCCCGCTCACTGCTGCGGTTGGTTCTGTAGGTCCGGTCTGGTCGGTCTGCCCAAGGTGAAGAGAGACAAGTTCTCTGTCTTCAACTTCCTGACGGTGACTGAGAGCCGCCAGCCCACAGGTAACGACCCGCACCTGCCGGTTCTGCTGCAGAACCAGCAGACGGGTCACTGGTTCTGTGTCTGTTCCTCAGCGCCTCCAAAGCCTCCAGATTCTGGGAAGAAGTCCAGATGGGACGTTTCTGAGTCGAAGGAGGAGGCGGAGAAGAAGAAGGAGGATCTGAGCGAGCCGCGTGGCACTGCTAAGAACCACGCAGAGATGGAACCGGAACCAGAACCAGAACCAGAACCGTCTGCATCTGAGGTCAGGAGGCGCAGCAGCTGAGCGGCTGGAGGAGGACGGACGGAGCTGATCTCCTCGTTTTCTCCTCAGACACGAATGGAGGATCAAGACGGGTCAGCGAAGGGCGATGAAGAGGAGGAGGAGGAGGAGGAGCAGGAGGAGCAGGAGGAGGAGGAGGAGGAGGAGGAGGAGGAGGAGAGCCGGCCTCCCATGGATCTGTTCAAAGCCATTTTCGCCAGTTCCTCTGAGGAGAAATCCTCTTCCTCAGAGGCTGAGAGCAACGATGAAGAGGAGGCGGCGGACCAGCGGGACGGAGAGGAACCTCAGAACCTGTTCTCCATCAGCACCGGCGCCTCCTCCTCAGCCCCCCCACCAGCCCCCCCACCAGCCTCCCAGCCCTCAGGTGCTCCGCCTCTTCATCGTCTGCTCCTCTTCAGCTCCTCCTCCTCTGAACTCGTCTCTGCTCCGTCCTCAGGTTCGTCCCAGACCAAGGAGGAGGAAGAGGAGGTGTTCGGGCCGAAGCTGCCGCCTCCTTCCGCCGCCGTCTGTAAGTGTGGCGCCCCTCGGAGCGAGCGTTAGAAACAGGAGACGGAGGGAGATCACTCCATGTTGTTCTCCGTCCAGACACAGGAGGCGCTGCAGCCCCCCGCCAGGAGGACAAACGCAAGAGGAAGAGGAGCAAAGAGAAGAAGCCGAAGAAGAGCAAACACAAAAAGGAGAAGAAGGTAAGAAGACGAAAGGAAAAGGCGCTGGAAAGGATCCGGTTTGAACCCGACGGTCGCTCTGTGCAGAAAAAGAAACAGAAGAAGAAGAAAGGGAAGCAGAAGAAGAGCAGGAAGGAGTCGGAGAGAGAGAGCAGCTCGGAGGACAGCGACCCGGACCCGGACCTGTCCGCCGACCTGCTGCTCAAAAGGTCAGAGGTCATCCAACTTTTGATCCGGTCAAGTTTGACCCTGAGGGGCTCCTGTAAACAGATCTGCCCTCTCCTTCCAGACTGAAGAGCATCAGGTCCCAGCAGAACCGGTGACCCATCAGAGCCGGTGACCCATCAGAACCGGTGACCCATCAGAGCCGGTGACCCATCAGAGCCGGTGACCCATCAGAACCGGTGACCCATCAGAGTCGGTGACCCATCAGAGCCAGTGACCCATCAGAGCCGGTGACCCATCAGAACCGGTGACCCATCAGAACCGGTGACCCAGCAGAACCGGTGACCCATCAGAGCCGGTGACCCATCAGAACCGGTGACCCATCAGAGTCGGTGACCCATCAGAGCCAGTGACCCATCAGAGCCGGTGACCCATCAGAACCGGTGACCCATCAGAACCGGTGACCCAGCAGAACCGGTGACCCATCAGAGCCGGTGACCCATCAGAACCGGTGACCCATCAGAGTCGGTGACCCATCAGAGCCAGTGACCCATCAGAGCCGGTGACCCATCAGAACCGGTGACCCATCAGAACCGGTGACCCAGCAGAACCGGTGACCCATCAGAGCCGGTGACCCATCAGAACCGGTGACCCATCAGAGTCGGTGACCCATCAGAGCCGGTGACCCATCAGAACCGGTGACCCATCAGAACCGGTGACCCAGCAGAACCGGTGACCCATCAGAGCCGGTGACCCATCAGAACCGGTGACCCATCAGAACCGGTGACCCATCAGAACCGGTGACCCATCAGAGCCGGTGACCCATCAGAACCGCGTCCTCTGTGAGGACCCATGTTGTCTCATCCTCTCGGATCTTCTGCATCACTTCCTTCTGTTTTCTGTCAATCATCTGCTGAAGAAAACCTGAAAATGTTTTTAATCGTTTGAATTTTATTTAAACCCTTCAAATGATTCCAAAAGTGTTTCAAACATTAAAGTTCAGCTGATTCAAAGGTCCAAAGTGTTCTGAGGATGTGATTCTCTGTTTCCATGGAAACAGAAGCAGCTGCTTTCCTTTCAATCTTATTGATACATAACAGAACGATTCCCTCTACGACTACATGTTCGAATAGAGTTCAGCCGGATAGAACTGGGGGATGGGTGGAAGACAGGTCCAATGTCCAGACATGCCGGAACCGTGGTCCACGGTCCAGACGGGCCGGAGGCGTGGTCCACGGGCCGAAGGCGTGGTTAACGGTCCAGACATGCCGGAGGCGTGGTCCACGGTCTAGAGGCGTGGTCCACGGTCAAGAACTGGAGCACGGATGATCCAGCTGGAATCTAAAATCCTTCCCGCTCCCCCAGAAGGGAATGAGGAACAACACGTGAATCGCACAGCCCCAAACAGAAGCAAAGAGAGTTAAGTGTAATGAAGAGGAGAGGGGAAGTAAAGGAGGATGGAGAACAGAACTCCAGTGACCCGTTCTCTTCCCAGCTGTTGAGTTTCATTCAAACATGTTAACAGTGAGATACACGCGGTATGACATGTAGAGCAGATCTGAGAACACGGATGATAGAAAAACAACATCTTCTGGTGTATCAATAAAACTCTAAACCCTGGAGCTGCTGCTGCCACCAGAACCGAGCCAGAACCAGCAGCACAGGAGTGAGGCAGGTTGTCAATGATCAGCCGTGATGGTCTTCAGGACGCTCTCCTGGGACGTTTCTGAACATTTCCAGCTGAATCCAAACTCATGACACCAGTAGACAAACTTCTTTGTTCTCCTCATCTGTCCAGAGTCCGGTTAGAAGTCTCGGAGACTCTGGACTCTGGTTGACTTTAGGAGCCGAACGCGTCCGGTCTGAATCCAGCCTCAACCCCGTCTGGACATGACCTCTGACCTTTGTGGAGGAAGTTCTCCAGAGCTTTCTTAACTGGGTCTTCTCTGGGTCGGCTGCGGCTCCAGACGGAGACCGGCATCGCCGCCTCGGTCTGACCCCGCCCCCATCGTGAGGGGGGGGCAGGTCTGCTGCAGGGAGTTCAAAGAGAAGATCTGGACCGCTGCAAAAATGTCTTTTATTAAGTTACAGGAGAAAACGGATCACAACCAACGGAGGGGGAGGGTTCTTCTGGTCTGTGGTTCTGGTGCTGTTTGGAGACTCGATGCGGGCCGAGCGGTGCTGCAGGCCGCTCTGGGGAGTCACCGGGTCCAGGATGGTGACCGGGTCCTGCCGGGTCTCAGAAGGTGCTCTGCAGCAGGCAGTGGCAGCCGCAGCCGGCCGGACACTCGTCCTGCTGGCGGAACCAGTCCATCATGTGGTGGGTGTGGCCTCCGTGGCCGCAGCTCAGGCAGAAGTTGGAGGATCCGCGGACGGCCACGTGGCAGACGGCGCACTGGAACGTCAGGCGCTTGCAGACGGCGCACTGCGTCCCGCGGGCCTGGCTGCGGCAGTGGCAGCAGTACACGCCGAACTCTGGCGGGACACGAGGGTTCTGGTTACGTCGGCGTCCGGAGGGACGGCTCGGAAGCGGCGGCGAACGTACCGATGCCTTTGTGAGGTTCTGGCGGACAGGAAGCGAACTTCAGCACATCGGCCCTCTTGTCCCTCAGGCCCCAGCGGTACAGGATCTCGCCGTAGCACTTCTTGAAGTCGTCAAACTGCGGCATGTTGGCGGGGTCCAGCAGCCTGCGCAGACGGGCGCCACAGGTCGGAAGGTGTCGGAGCCGTCCCATCGGGGCGGGCGCCGCCTCACCTCTTGTTCATGTCGTGCTGGTCCCGCTCGCGTTCCCGAGGGTCCGTGTAGGCCTGGCCGCCGTAGCGGTAATCGTCCGGCGAGGGCTCCCCCCAGGAGCTGACGTGGTCGGGGTCTCGAACTGAAAATGAGAAGAATCTGCGGTTTAAGAGCAAACAGCCACGGGACGGCCGGCGAGGGGCGCCGCGGCGTCACCTGCAGTCCAGGTGCTGGCGTTGATGGAGTCGGAGGTGCTGGAGCAGGAGCCGGACGTGACGGAGCTGGAGGTGAAGCTGGCCTAAAGCAGAGACAGGCGTGTCACTTCCTGTGACGACGGTCCCCGATTCTCCTCAGACGTAGATGAGCCAACTGTCTCAGAGTTCAGTTCATCCTCAAAGAGAAACAAGTTACGGCGCGGCGTTTCATCAAAAACAAGGAAACGAGGAAGTCTGACTGCTGGAACCAGAATTCTACAGAACTGTTCCGATCCATAAAGACCCGTTCACCAACAAATGGAGGAACCAGAACTGGGTTCAAGTTCTTCTAACCTTCCATAAACACCTGAACAAACCTGAAAACTAGCTAAACAACAGCTGATGCTCTAAAGCAGGGGTCTCAAACGGCCGGCCCGCGGGCCATTCGTGGCCCCCGCCTTAATATGAATGTCTACTAAGCAATATCTCCTGCATGTCCGCTTGATAGCTTTGTGATGTTTCAGCTTTATGCTTAAAACTTTGCTCTTGTTGTTGGATCTGGTCGTCAGACACGTCCTTAGCAACAGTTGCTAGCATCGTTAGCTCCTGTCCTTAAACAGGACACGCATGTTTCTCAGTAGTACGTAGACATGAACGAATGTTCAATAAACTTGTTCTGCAGACATAGACAACAGATGCAAAAACTCCAATGCTGAATCCCTTTGGGCTCACAGGGTTGCTGGAGCCTATCCAAGGTACTGCTGGTTGAAGGCGGGGTTTCCCCTGGACGGGTCACCGGGACCCGGCACCTTCTCCCTATGAGGGGGGAGTGCTAACCGCTCCACCACAGCGCAGCCCCATTAATATAAGGGATAAAGAAGAAACCGGATGGAGTCTCACTGACCAACAGCCGCTTTTCACTTAAACTGAAATAAATAAAACTAAATTGACTTTTTGGATTCAAGAAAAAAAATCAGAGAGAAAATAGAAAAACTTGAAGCTGAATGAAGGCGGGAAATAAAAAAAAAAAAACACGATTTCTCCACTGATATAAAGTCTAAAAGGAAAACTTAAAATAATGATTAAAACATTTGAATTAATATAGTTTAAAACGATCAGAAAATCTGATTTAAATGAGCAGAATCATGAGAAACTCTCTGGCTCCGCCCCCTTCTACCTGAATGACCAGCAGTGAAAGTTCCGCTTCTGATCAGTCGCTCGCCACCTCTTAGGCCACGCCCACAGCCTTTCAGGGCGAAGACGGGTGCAGACTCACGTATCGGGGGTGGTGCGGGGGCAGGCGCGGCAGCTGTCCGTACAGCGAGCTGCAGTCTGGGGGCGGAGCTTGGGCCTTGAACACGCTGCACAGCATGGCCAGAGTCTGGACGTCGCTCATGTGACTGTAGTGGTCCAATCTGAGGGCAGAAAGCAGAACCTGCGGTCACGCCGCGTCCGCACGGCGGGAAGATGCGGACACTCACAGCGTCTCCAGCAGGCGCCGCCCAAACGGGTGTCTGGCCCACGGCGTCTCCGTGTCCGGGTCAGGATCCGGACCCAGGTCCTGACTGGTGGCTGCGGAGGCCAGGGCCCAGACCTGCAGACAGGTGCGTTCGGGTCAGAAACACCTGAGCAGCCAGCGGGGGCCGTGGAAGCGTGGGGGGGGTGCTGACCTTCGCCACGTCCCGGCGCTCCACCGCCAGCGCCGCCGCCGCGTTCTTCTGACACGTTTCCTGGATGTCGCTCATGTTGAGACTGAGGAGGACAGAGACGTGGGCTCAGGCGGGACAGAACGCCGCAGCTTTTACCTGAGTTCTGACTGCAGGCACACCTGAACAGGTCCTGGAGACCTGCAGCACCATCGCCTCACAGGACGACTGTCTAAACCTGGAGAGATGACCTGAAGGGCCTGATGCAGCCGATCAGCAGCGACACGGAAAACGAGCAATGGGCGGGGCCAGTCACAGCTGCACGGAGTGTCCCCGCCCCCCTGATGTTCCAAACAGGAAGTCAGGGTTTCTGACGGTTCCTCCGCCGTCACTGAACAGCTTTTTACAACTCTTCATTTCTAAATTTGAAGAAGAACATCTGGATTCTCTGTCATCCTGATTCCTGAGTCTTCAGGGATAGGCTCCAGCAGCCGCGTCACCCTGAAAGGATTTAGGGGGTTGAGAAGAAAGAAGCAGATGAAAGTAGATCTGGTTCCAGCGCTGGAGCCTATCCCAGAACACTCAGGAACGTCCCGTCTCAGGATAGGATGAGACAGCTCTCCCTCGCTTTAGCCACGCCCACACAGATGATGCTCTTACATGTAGTTCTCCCCCAGGGTTTTGTGGACCGGCAGCAGGCAGGAGATGTCCTGGATGATGACTTTTCCCGCCAGTTTGATGGGCCGGTTGCTGTAGTCCGTCCCCTTCCGCTTGGTCTTGAAGCGGCGTGATTTCTAGCAGACAAACAGACGGTTCAGGCGCCGAGGCGGAGAGGCAGACGGCGTTCTGTCCGGCGGGGGACCGGATCGGTGGTCCGACGCCGACCGCGGCTCCACGCTCAGCACCGCAGCGCTCGCAGCCCAATTACAGCCGGACCGAACCGCGGAGGTCCCGGGTCGCTGGACCGTCCGGCCCGAGGGGCTCCGGGGTCGCCGGCCCGAGGGCCGCCGGGCCGTCTGGGGCCGCCGGGCCGTGCGGCCAGCGGGAGGGTTAGTGGACATTAGAGCGGGCAGCGGTTACTGAGGCGGTTAGGAGGAGGAACTGTTTGAAGACCAGATTCCACGTGGAGCTTCTGATGAGACACGCCCCTTTTCCACCAAGACGCTGGGCTGTCGGCATCAGGCCACCTGAACAGGTGAGTGAAGAACACCTTCACCTTGGTTCTTTAAGCCACGCCCACAGAGCTGCAGAGGAAGGTGTTCGTCTGAACGGATGTTTCCCCCTCCCGTCATCACAAAGCGCTGTGGACCCAACCGGATCTTTGGAGTGGTACCGCCCAGAACCAGCAGCAGAACCTCTTTGGTGGAAAAGGGCCGGGTCCACGTGTCTCTGTGGTTCTGGTTCGGTTGATGCTCCACCTGAACGTCTCCAGAACCGCCGTTCACCACAAGCGACAACGCTTCCGAAAGATTAGCTTCAGGCTGTTAGTCGAGGGCGGAGTCAGGGGAGGAGCTATCATGCAGTGATGGCGTGCGTGGATGGAGGCGGAGCTCTGAGGAAGGCGCGGTGGAGGGATCAGGCTCAGTACCGGCCAATCATAGAGGGTTTGGACAGACCAGCGACGAGAGGCGGACACTGGGAGCTTCTGATTGGAGGAGGGTGGGAAGGAGGTGTGGCCACAGCAGCAGGTGAGCAGGTGATTGGCCAGAGAGAAAACGCCACACAATGAAAAAAAGACAAAACAAAGCCAATCAGGGAGGCAGCCAGAGGCAGGACGACGGGAGGACGGCGAGGATCTCCTCAGCCGCCGCCTTCATGACACAAACAGGAGAAAACCCACAGAACCGAAACTCCGCCCACTCCACCTGTGAGACCATCAGCTTCCTTCATGCAGCCACTAAAGCTGGATTCTGGTTCTGGTCACAGACATGGGCTGCTCACAGCCTGTTGCCATGGTAACAGCAGATCCACAGGTGTGAGCGTGAACGAACCTGCCCGTCATCGGACGACCACGAGGGCGTGGCGGACAGAAGCTGCAGGCGGGTCATGTGACGCGGCGCCTCACCCGTTCTTTGTAGTAGAAGGAGGAGATGGAGACGGTGTCTTTGTCGGAGCGCGTGGGGCTGCCGCTGTACAGCCGCAGGGTGCTCTGGGACTCGGAGCGCATCTTCATGGGGGTCAGGACGCCGCTGTGATAGGCCGACAGAGCCGACAGGGACCTGCACACAGAAACGCCGTGACTGACCCCGCCCACGTCCAAACCTGTGGCTGGGCCTGACCTGTCCAGCCCGTCCACCTGTAGGGGCTCGTCCGGGATCAGACCACCGACCCCGAGGGGTCGTCAGACGCTGGTATCTGTACCTGGGGGTGGGCTCGATGGCGGGGGCCGAGCGGTGCATGCTGATTGGTCGAGTGAAGTAAACCAGGCAGCCGGTGCCGCAGAAACGAGCTCCAGACGTACGAGGGAACGGGATGTTGGCGTCCTGAAAACAAACCACAGCGAGCGTCAGCTGCAGCCCGGCGCCGTCTCCATGGCGATGACGATCCTCACCTGGTAGGAGCCGTAGGTGTTGGTGACTCGAGGGAACGCCTGCAGCGACGGCGTGACGGGGTTGGGCAGCACGAAGGCGCCGGACACCGGGCTGTCCTCCTGCGTCTGACAGACGACACCAGAACCAGAGCTTCAGAGGCTGCTGGAGGATCGGGTCGGAACCGGTCAGACCTCTCACCATGTCAGACTCCAGGCAGGACACCAGCTGACGCACACACGGCTCCAGGCAGTTGAGGTTCCTCTTCACCTTCTGCAGAGACGTGTCCCTGAGGATCTGAGCAGAACCAGACACCCGTCAGCCCGCGGCGTCCGACTTCCTGCGGCGTCCGGCGCCAGACGTCCGGCTGCACCTTCTGGATCTTGGTCTTCATGGTGGAGGAGATGGTGGTGGGGGAGACGAACTGGAAGGTGGGGGCGGCGTTGTTGGGGTACTGGTCGGGAAACTTGACCACCAGATGAACCTGATGGCTGGCGAAGTGCGCCGACACCACGCAGCTGCGGTTCATGGCGTCCATCTGCACAGACGCCAGTCACCATCCGGGATCCCAGAACACAGCCGCGGACCACAGACGGGCTCACCTCCATGTTGACGTTTCTGATCTGCTGGTTGACCAGAGAGAACTCCTGCTGCAGAGTCTGAGTCAGACCTGAACCCGGGCCCAAGTCCTGGCGAGTGGCGGAGCTCTGCGAGCCGGCCTGGTCTGAGGACGAGCGGGACAAACAGCCGTCAGCGCAGCTCAGAGGGGAGGGGAACGCCTCCGCTCCATCCGTCTCACCCAGCAGATCGTCTCCGCCCAGCTGAGCCTCAGGTCCCTGAGAGGGCGGAGACTTCTCCGCCTCCACAGCCAGAGACATCCCCTCCATCAGGTCCTCCACGCCGTCACTGACGCACAGCTGCGGGGACGCAAACAGATCAAGTCAGAGCAGCCGCTGCAGTCGCAGCCGCAGCCGCAGCCGCTGGTCTCAGTGCTGCTGACCTTTTGCAGCTGAGGATCCACCCTCCAGATCCGCAGAGTCTGGTCTCTGGACCAGGTGACCAGCTGGAAGTCCTTGGAGCCTGAAGCAGCATGGAGAGAAGTCAACTGTCCACTCAGGTTCATGCTACACTCATGATGTCATTTCCTGCCAAAAAGTGGCTCTGAATGGTCTCCATGGAAACCCATCAGTTCTATTATTCTCAGCCAATAGAGCTGTCACAAACGATTATTTTAATAGTCGACTAATCACCGATTATTTTTTCCGATTAGTCGACTAATCGGGTCATGCGCAAACTGGATGTAAAGCTCATATCTTCAACATCATTGGCGTTAAATTTGAAGTGTTGAAGCTTTATTCAAACTAGAAATAAAGACGACAGTTTATTAAACCTTCAATGAATCGTGCAGCTTCTTTACTTCATTAGTTTATGGTCGACATGGTCACTATTTGTGGCAGCCCAGCTTAACCATCATTAGCTTTAACCTAACCAGAACCAGATAATGCTAGTGTGAACGCTGTAAGCTGAATTCGGTAGCAAGAGACGCAAGTGCTTATAGCTGAAAACGCTAAAATTAATACCTAAAAACGCTGAAGTTGATAGCTGAAATCACTGAAGCTAATAGCTGAAAACGCTAAAGCTGATAGCTAGCTAAAATATTAGTTAAATGCCAAATTAGCCTAAAAAACTGGAAAAAAAAAGCCCAAGTCAGCCAAAACATCTAACACACAGCTGAAATATTAGCTAAACTCCAAATAGCCTAAAAATGAAAAAAAAACGCCTAAATTAGCTAAAATAGCTAGCATGTAGCTGAAATTTTGGCTAAACTTCAAAATAGCCAAAAATACTTTTAATAAATGCCAAAATAGTCCAAAAAGCTAGCATAATACCATTATAACTTTCAACTTTACTACACTCTGACTCCATAGAATATAAAGTAACGACTAATCGAATATTATAATAGTCGATTAGTCGTCGATTAGTCGACTAATCGACGACTAATCGACTATTTTAATAGTCGATTAGTCGACTAATCGTGGCAGCCCTAACAGCCAATAATCAAATTTCCATCAGATAAAAATACGTTTCCACACTTTCATTGATAAACATATTAGCATTTCTTCCTTAGCATCCAACACTTAAAATAACCGTTTAGCGTTCAGGTTATCTCACAGCAAGACCAAATATTTCCTAGCATTAAGATAGCGTTTAGCATAAGCATCAGACATTAGCTTAAATGTCTTTTAGCGTTAACAAATGTTGCTTCATGCTAACATGTATCTTGTTGTGCTAACATATACAGTACATTAAGATATGTGGTTCAGTGTTAAATGATATAATTTAGCGTTTAGCATTAGCAGGGAGGTGCGGTCTGGTCCCAGCTTGTGCCCCGCCTGCAGCTGGGACGTCACCAGGGCGCCACCTGCTTTTTGTGGCCTCCACTGGAACTCCAGGACCACGTCGTCGTGGCCGACGAAGGCGTGCACGGGGCTGTTGAGGTCCAGCGTGCTCCACAGCAGCAGGCTGTTCTCCCTCCGGAGCTGAGGAACCATCACCGTGACCATCCCGTTGGAGAACGGCTGCAGGCGAAGGAAAGCCGGGGCGTCCCGCATCAGAATGGAGCAGCTCTGTTAAGCCTCTTCTCGTTTTAGGCTGACATCAGTCAGAACAGACGCTGGATTCTGGTGAGGTTCTATGCACTCACCGTGTAGCGGGCTTTCCACACCGGCACCTGGCAGGACAGGATGTTCAGGTACTTCCTGGGCTGTCGGAAATCCCAGAACTGCACACAAAGTCAGCATGACTGCAATCTACACCCACAATTTCAGCCCTCATACTTCGTCAATCTGGAATAATAGATTTGTCCTGTACAAAAGAAAATCTTTATTCCATCAAACTTGGATGGATAAAGGAATATGGACAATAGTTCAACTGATGAAAAACGATGGCACATTTCTTAATCACACAGAATTTAAAACTAAGTTTCAGTTGGATTGCACAAATAAAGAATATTCAAGAGTAATTAAGTCAATTTCTCCTAAACTTATTCAGTTAATTAAAGCAAATGTACAACACTCCTTGATTTGACCTCAGCTCCCATCTTTGTGTATTGACAGCGTTCTTTTCTCTGATATAAAGTGCAATAATAAATTCTTAAGAGCATCCTTAACTAACAAACTATTCCCTCTACCTATTAGAAGAAAAACTTTGTCCCCATCTTTTTCCAAAAATGACACTTGTAATATTAGAACCAATTTCTTTTCATTTCCCCTTATTCCAAAAATGAAAGAGGTCCATTTCAAAACAATTAACAATATTTATCCCTGTAAAGAATTCCTACATTTAAGATTTAATATTCAAGATAATATATGTCAAATATGTAAAAATGATATTGAAACCCAAAAGCATCTTTTTTATGATTGTAAAGTTGTTAATAATTTTTGGAGTGATTTATATACATGGCTTTCAACAAAAAATACAATTCCACTATTTACATACCCTAATATACAATTTGGCTGTATTAACAAAGAAAAGAAAATTCAATTTTTGTATAATAATTTAGTAATTTTTGGTAAGTTTTTCATTCACAGGTGTCGATTTTTGAAAGAGAGTCCACACTTTTTGTTTTTTAAAAATGACTTTCTTCTTTTTTGTAAATCTCTTGAAAGATAAAAAATAAGAATGCCACAAAACTTTTAGATTGTTTGTCTGTTTACCTGGATTGATGAGATTTTTCCTTACCCTTTATTTTATGGATAATCTTGGTTGGAATGTTTTAGACATTGATGCCTTTCTGAGTATAGTCAGAATATTTTATTTCAATATTATCTACATTTATATGTATTTTGAAACATTTCTTTTTGTTTTCCTTTCTGCCTTTCTCTTTTATTGCTTAATTTGAATTCATTTTGTTTTTACATGTATACATATCTGGCAACACACTTTGTAATGCTTTTGTAATGTCTAACTTATCAATAAAAAAATAAAAAAAAAAAATAAAAAAATAAAAAAAAGTCAGCATGACTGCCCCTGTCTGTCCCCAGGAGAGACCGGCCGGGCTGCGGGCCTCACCCTCACGGAGTTGTCCTGACTGGACGTGGCGAAGACGAACTCGCTGTCCGGATGCCAGTCCAGGCCGTGGATCTTGGACAGGTGAGCGGCCACGTACTCCACCGCCGTGTTGGGTTTCTGCTCACGGGAGACAGGACGCAGGTCAGGGGGACTCAGGAGGGGCAGACGAGGAACGCTTAGACTCCGCCCCTTCGCACCTCTTCCTCTCTGCAGGAACATACTCACTCTCTTGTCCCAGATCCGAACATCTCCGTCGTGGCTGGAGGCCAGCAGGTTCTGGTTCTTCCGGTTCCACTTCACCTGGGACGCCCCGGCTGCAGAACAGAGACAGAGCGACCCTCAAAAGTCTAAACCCCCACAGATCAGATCCAGGATCAGGATTACATTCAGATCCCAGGACTCACCCACAGCAGACAGCGCCACCAGGGGTTTACGGGCGTCTCTGCAGAGGAGACAGAATCAGGGGGGGAGGGGTGTTCATGATGGGGGAGGGGGTCTAACCTGGTGTCCCAGATGTAGATGTACGTGTCCACCGAGCTGGTGACCAGAAGCTCCGGATCAAACCAGGACCAGTCCAGATCGCTGAGGACACAAACGGACCCGAGTGAGACCGACCCGGTCCACCTGCAGACAGGTGTGTCCCTGCTCTACCTGATGACGCGGGTGTGTCCCTGCAGGGAGGAGTGGGCCTCCCCGCAGCCGTCCCTCCACGAGTACAAGTCCACCCGCTGGTTACTCTGCAGGTCAAACAAAGACGGCGTTCACAGCTTTTTCTGATGACCCTGAACGCCTCGTTTGAGGTCAATAGAACCTTCTCTGCTGGTTTGGTTCCAGCAGAAGCTGCAGAGGAACCGGAGGAACGCTTCTCTACATTCGGTTCTTCTTCAGCGGTTTTTCAGCAGCAGAACTCACCGAAGCGGCGAAGACGTGGGCCTCCGACCCGTGGGGGTTCCACTGGACCGTCCCCACGTCCCACTTACTGTGGCGCCCTATTTTACGTGGTGGTTCTGACGGCGCCTCCAGATCCACCAAGTACAGGAAGCGGCGGCTGGAGGTCCAAACAAGCACAGAACAATCCCATCATGCAACATTCTGGATCAGAGCGACTGAGCTGCGATGGTGCGTTCAGGGGACGGCAGCTCACCCGGACAGAACAGCGTGAGAACCCAGACAGTCCACAGACATGGCTGTGGCCTGAAACAGAGAGGAGGCGGAGCCGTTACCACGGCGACAGAGCAGAGCCTGAACACAGCCACACAAACGCACCACAACAACAGACGGATTCTGTGATTGAAGCACATGAGGAGAATCCTCTAGAGCAGGGGTGGGCAAACTACGGCCCTGGGGCCACATACGGCCCCTTAAGCTACTTAATCTGGCCCTCCAAATTAAAATACATTGAATCAAAAATCCTAATTATTGTTTTATTTTCATTGTATTTCTGGTTTCTTCCCATGAATGGTGTTGTTTCTCTGACGTTCGTGTGTGTTCCTTTCTGAGTCAGATGGTGATCTTTCGGATTATTCCTACACCACATAAATGCAGCATTTCTTTGAGTTCACATTTTCCTCTGAAGAACATCAACCCATTGGATCACCCAAAAGAGAACAAAAATCAAAATTTAGAAATTAAAACTCCCAAATGTTCTGTTTTTAAATGAATATATGTGAATTTGAATCCAAATTAAAGCATGTTTTTCTCTAAATTCCATATTATTTTTTTAGTTTATGAGGTTGATTACCAAATCTCTCCTTCCATCTGCTCCTTGTCCGGCCCTTATGCCAAATTTTAGAACCCTTTGTGGCCCACGAGTCAAAACAATTGCCCACCCCTGATGTAGAAAGACTCACAGAAGAAGAAGACAAAACAAATCAAGAATAGTAACTTTTCATCAAAATACATTAAAATAACAATTTCTTATCTTCAGTACAGTCTTCTTCTTCAGTACTTCTGTTTTTTTTTTATTTATGTATTTATTTTAATTATTTTCATGTGGGCTGATTTTAAGTATTTTTTTTTTAGACCAGAAAGCACTTTTAATTTTATTGTACCTGTGACAATGACAAATAAAGATCTATCTATCTATCTATCTATCTATCTATCTATCTATCTATCTATCTATCTATCTATCTATCTATCTATCTATCTATCTATCTATCTAAATAAATGTCAGATGAACCTGGAGAAGCTGATTAGAGAACTCTTTTGTCAGAAGTTGATTCAGGATTTTACATGATCGAGATCCAGCAGTTTAATCATCTATAGCAGATCCTTCATGATTTCTATTTTAAACCAGAAGCTTTAAGAAGTCTGACACGTTCAGGTCTTTACTTGGTTCCAAAGTTTCCTCTTTTGCATTCAGACTTTTTGATCCAATATGATGTGTTTCTTCAACCATCGTTGATCCTGACTGATGTAACAGGAACGGGAGACTGTAGTCTGATTACTTTTCTAACGTAACCTCATTAAAGACTCAGAGCTGCTTCAATGACACAAACGCGCCTCCGTTCACTCCAGGTCACGTGACGACCCTGATTTAAATTTAACAAACAAACAAACAAACAAATGTACAACAGTTTGAGAGAACCGGTCAAACTTTGACTCAAACAAACACCTGAGCGTCCCGGAACTCCACCACCACATTCTCGCTGCTCCAGCGCGCCGCCATCTTCCCTCCTTCACTGTCAACAAACGTCACGTGACCCGATGAGACGTTTGAGGGAAAAAAGACAAAAGGAGAAAAAAAATGTTCAAACTACCTTAAATGGACGCAGACGCACCAGATTAAAGAAACATGTGTTTGAATCAAACATGAGACGTGTGAAGATTAATGTTAACTTTAAATGAATAATAATAAAGATAATGAATATTTTTGACAGAAGGATCCACAGATTCACACTGGATTCAAATGTTACATTTAAAAACAAATGACACACTGATGGAGCTGAAGGAAAGTTCAAGAGGTCAACACGTGGATGAACATGGAAACATCTCAGAGAATTAGACAACGTCCGTCTGTCAAAGTGGCAGAATGACCTCTGCCTTACTTCTTTGTTATTCGTTTAACCCTCTCAGGGACAAATTCAGTCTTATTAAGAGAAAAATGTTATATTAGGGTAAATGTATCATGTGGGGAATGAAGAAGTAGTTTTTAGAATTTAGATGTTAAATCTGCAACATCTGACAGAGTTAAGTGCTGGATCCAGACAATTCTTCTTTTCTGCTGTTGTTTATAATAATAATAATTATTATTATTATCTGCTTGTTAATGCCTCAAGTAAACATCTATATATGTCTTAATGTTATACTATAAGTATGATTAGTATAGTGTGCGTTGACATCGGGCAAATTCCTGTCTTGTGGAAGACATCAACTGTGATACCTCTTCCAAAATCGAGGAACTCAAAAACCCTGGGTGATTTTAGACTGGTGGCACTGACATCACTTGTTATGAAAAGTTTTGAACATATTTTAAAGTCCTTTATCTTGTTCTTAACTGAAGGGAAACTGGATCCTCTGCAATTTGCATACCAGTCTAAAAAGGGAGTCGAGGATGCTAAACTTTTTTTATTGAACACTGTTTTTAAGCACCTTGAGAACTCCGGGGCTCATGTTAGACTTTTATTTGCAGATTTTTCCTCTGCTTTTAATAGAATGCAGCCCCACATTCTGATCCAAAGACCTTCCTGATCAGCTTCTTTTATTGATTTTAAGTTTTCTTACTGATCGGGTTCAGCGTGTTCTTGTTAATGGTGAACTATCCCCACCTTCCATTTGTAACACTGGGTCTCCTCAGGGCTGTGTCCTTTCCCCTCTCCTTTTTATCTTGTATACAGACAGTTGCAGATCTTCAGAGGAGAACAGATTTTTAATCAAATTCTCAGATGACACTGTTCTAGTGTCTCTGTTATCTGCATCTGAAATTGACCACGGGCCTGCTTTGTCGCAGTTTGTTGATTGGTGTGATGACAATTACCTTGATTTAAATGTGGAGAAAACAAAGGACATGGAGATTGATTTTAGACGGGCTACAGCACATGGTGTCAGTGTGATCCATGGGGAGAAGGTGGAGACTGTCGAGAGCTACAAATATTTAGGTACTGTGTTCGACAACAAACTGAAATTCCACATGAACACAGACGCTATTGTGAAGCGTGGGCAGCAGAGAATTTACCTGCTGAGGAAGCTGAACTCTTTTAATGTGAAACAAACCATTCTTAATAATTTTTATTGTTCTTTTATTGAGAGTATTTTAACATTTTCATTTATTTGCTGGTTTTATGGTCTGTCTCTGAAAGACAAAAACAAACTGCAGAGCATTGTCAAGACCTGCTCCAAAATAATTGGTGTTAGTCTGAGGGACCTTCCCTCTCTGTGGAAGGAACAGGTGCTGAAGAAAGCCAAAAACATCCTGGGACAGCCCCAGCATCCTCTGACTTTGTTTTGATGCCTTCAGGGCGTCGATTTTATGCTCCGGTACGAAAAACGAATCGTTTTTCGCAGTCTTTTGTTCCCTCAGCAATTACGTTGCTGAATTTAGATAAAAGTGTTTTTCTTTGAGGTTATTGCTGAGGTGACGTATTACTGTTTGCTGATGTTACGGCGCTGTGGAGCACTCATTTTGGACTGTGATGGGCTGACACATTGATATGATTGTGTGGTGTGTGTGAGAAACTGCACTGGAAGTTCTACAAATGAATTGCCCTCTGGGACCAATAAAGTTTTCTGATTCTGATTCTGATTTTTAAATAATTGAATGTACACTGAACCAGAGACCACTGCTGTTATGTTATCGGTTTGATTATACAGAATTCAATGAATCCATTTTCTAAAAGTGTCTCCAAATAGTTTGCTTAAATCTTCAAATTGCTTTTAAGTTTTCATAACTGCATTTTTTATAGAATCAAACATAAAACAATGAGTTTCTCTAATGATGTAAACATACAATTTAAACCGAAAAGAATAACAGTTTTAGGATTCAGGGAAATTTTGGGCTGAATCCATCGAACAGACAGTGAACGCATCATTATGTTCACGTGGAAACTAACCTCACTTTTTCCAAACACTCCGTGTCACGTGACAGCGCTCCTCCTTGTGATTGGTCGCTGTTGAGGCTGCTCGTTCACCAAGATGGCGCCGACCCTGGTGGAGCATGTTGTCGCTGATGCCGGAGCGTTCCTGAAGAGAGCGGCTCTACAGGTGAGAACACGTGACCCGCGGACAGGTGAGAAGGTCTGTAGGGGGGCGGGAGAGGCGGGGAGACCGACCGGAGACCGCGCAGCTCCCCGGGGGGAGGAGGGGTCGCTGCGTCTGGATGTGAGGCCTCCATCTGTGTTTCAGGACATCGGAGCGAACATCTACACGCTGCGGGATGTGGTGGACGAGATCCGGGACAAGGCGACCCGGAGGAGCCTGGCGGTGCTACCGTACCAGCTGCACTTCAGGGAGCCGCTCCCGGAGCACGTCCGACACGGTGACGCCTGAACGCATCACGCTGATCAAAACATGGCCGTTCACACAGATGTTTCCCTCACGCAGGCGGTCTCTGAACGCATCACCGCATCAAAACATGGCACTTTTCTCTGACTGTCCCTGAACGCGTCACGCATAGCACTTTACACAGATGTAACCCTCACATAGACGGTACCTGAATGCATCACCGCATCTAAACATGGCACTTCTCTCTGACTGTCCCTGAACGCGTCACGCACAGCACTTTACACAAATGTAACCCTCACATAGACGGTACCTGAATGCATCACCGCATCAAAACATGGCACTTCTCTCTGACTGTCCCTGAACGCGTCACGCAGCACAGCACTTTACACAAATGTAACCTCACATAGACGGTACCATGAATGCATCACCGCATCTAAACATGGCTCTTCTCTCTGACTTCCGAAAACGCGTCACGCACAGCACTTTACAAATGTACACATAGACGGTACCGCATCACATAAACGGCTCTTCTCCTGGAATGCATCACCACCTGCCATCTAAACATGAATGCACTTCTCTCTGACTGTCCCTGAACGCGTCACGCACAGCACTTTACACAAATGTAACCCTCACATAGACGGTACCTGAATGCATCACCGCATCTAAACATGGCACTTCTCTCTGACTGTCCCTGAACGCGTCACGCACAGCACTTTACACAGATGTAACCCTCACATAGACGGTACCTGAATGCATCACCACAACAAAACATGGCTCTTCTCTCTGACTGTCCCTGAACGCGTCACGCACAGCACTTTACACAGATGTAACCCTCACATAGACGGTACCTGAATGCATCACCACAACAAAACATGGCTCTTCTCTCTGACTGTCCCTGAACGCGTCACGCATAGCACTTTCACACAACAGATCTGTAACCCTGCACATAACGGATGTAACCTGAACGCATCACCGCATCAAAACATGGCACTTCTCTCTGACTGTCCCTGAACGCATCATGCAGCATTAAAACATGAAACTTCACACATAACTAAAGACGGCACCTGAACGCATCAAAATGAAATGTTAAAACAGACTCGTGGCTCCGCCCCCTCCCACTGTGAATCTTTGAGGCTGTGAATCTTCACTTCCATCCATGACGGAGGCAGACGACCTCTGACCTCCATCAAAGGTTTCTATGGTGTCCTCTCTGGCCACGCCCACAAACAGTGGCGTTCAGGTGTTCCGCTCCGTCAGACGTCTTGATGCTGCGTTCTAAAGCCTTCTCTGGCGTCTGCAGTGACCGAGTTCTCCAAGAAGACCGGAGACTACCCGAGTCTGTCCGCCACCGACGTCCGCGTTCTGGCTCTGACCTATCAGCTGCAGCTGGAGCACGGGGGGGCGGAGCACCTGAGGGAGGAGCCCACGCTGCAGGTGAACGTCCAGAGCACGCCGCGCCACCCGGAGACTCCGGTCAACGTGGCCGGCTTCCACTTTCCCTCCAAGGTGAGGAGCGTTTGGGCTGCAGGCGGCTGCGCAGACGTCTGCGGCTGCTCACTCGTCTGCTGGGCTCCTCCTCCTCAGAAGCAGACGGACGCTCCACGCGCGCAGACTCACGACCACAAAGACGGCGAGCGCTTCAACAGCTTCCAGTTCTGGAGGGAACCCGTGGCGCCGCTCGATAGCGACCTGCTGGCGTTACTGGTGAGTGCCGGCGGGCGGCGCCGTCCGGGAGGGGCGGGGTTTGTCAACATGCGTTGATGCTCCTGCTCCTTCAGGGTTCGGGGGAGGAGTCACATGACAGACACACGGACGCTCAGACCGAGGCGGCGGACGGCGAGCACTTCAACAGCTTCCAGTTCTGGAGGGAGCCGACGCCCACCGTCAGCGACGAGCTGCTGGCTCTGCTGGTCAGTGAAGGTCACCGCCAGAACCACAGGCCACGCCCACAACACCTCCTCCAGTCAGGCGCGTTTCATCCTCACAGGATGAGGGTGGAGCATCACGCTCAGACCCTTCAGCGGAGGACCAATCGGATGACGAGGACAAAGAGAACGAGCCGGAGGAGGAGGAGCCTGATGGCGGCGGCTGGATCACGCCCAGTAACATCAGACAGGTGAAGATGGAGTCTGCTGATTGGACAACTCCCGCTGATGTCACGGTTGGATGTTTGACCACCGACTTCGCCATGCAGGTGCGTTCTGACCAGTTCTGGTCGGGTTCTATTGGAGTTCTGGTCGTGTATGTTATCAGAACCAGGTTATGAGGGTTGCTGTGCAGAATCCAGAATCAGCTTCGTCAGGAGGGAAATGGTCCGGTTCTGTGGGCCCGGTTCGTCCAGAACATGTCGGGTTCTGTTCATGCCCTCCTGTGTTTCCAGAACGTTCTGATCCAGATGGGCCTCCGCGTCCTCTCCGTCAGCGGGATGGTGATCAGACAGGCCAGGAACTACATCCTGAGGTGCCACGCCTGCTTCAGGTGAGCGCCCCGCCCACAGCCGACCGGATCAGCAGAACCGGCGGGTTCTGAAGCGGCCTTTGTCTGCAGGACGACCAGCAGCATGGAGAAGGCGTTCTGTCCGCACTGCGGGAACAGAACCCTGAAGAAAGTGGCGGTGACCCTGAACGACGACGGGACCGCCCAGATGCATTTCTCCAGAAACCCCAAAGTTCTGAACTCCAGAGGCCTGCGGGTGAGAGGCGGGTGGGCGGGGCCTGTGTGGTCAGACGTCACGTGACGGCGTGTTTGCCTCGCAGCACTCGCTGCCTCTGCCGCAGGGCGGGAAACACGGGAGCAACCCCCACCTGGTGGAGGACCAGCGCTTCCCGCAGCAGCGCCTGTCCCGGAAAGCCCGGCAGAAGACGGACGTGTTCGACCCGGACTACGTGGCGGGATCCTCCCCGTTCTGCGAGAACGACGTCTACAGCCGCGCCGCCAACCTGCAGATCAGAGACGGGCAGTGCGGCGGCGGCAGGAGGCGGGCCAACCCCAACGCCGCCCGCAAAAAGTTTGTCAAGAAGAAGTGAAGGACGTTCAGAACCAGAACTTTACGCGGTTCTGGGAGAAACGAGTTAAACGGAGCTGGAATCCAGCGGGTCGTCTGTCTGTAAAATCTTCTAATAAAATGTCAAACAAGCTGTGTGGGTCACAGGGGGCGGAGCTAAAGCCTGCATGACACCTTCACTTCCTCACAAACCCGGGTTGACCAGAACCCGCTCAGTTCAGCGGGTGTCCAGTAGGGGGCGTGTTCGGAGCTGCAGGTGGGCGTGGTCAGCCAATGTGTGCCCCGCCCATTTGTAAAAACATCACATCCTGCCAACATGGCCACGCCCACAGACACCATGTGACCTCAGGCTGTGCCGGCGGTTCGGCGCGGCTTCAGCGCCAACCAGAACCATGAAACCCAGAAGAACATGAGATCAAAGCTAACGGTTCTGGTTCCGGTTTAAGTCAGACTTCTAGAACCCAACCGTTACATTTGAATAAAATTGTTCAGCCGCAGTGCATTGTGGTCTATATTTGTTTATCTAGTGAGCATTGATGCAGGTTAGTCTTTTACAGAGACTTCTGGGAAATGGACCCGGTTCTGATGGATCTGGACGGATGATGAAGATGATGAGAGGAACTCCTCAGGCCTGCTGGCGGTCGGAGCGCGCTCAGTGAGACCCGTCATGAATAAAAGACCAGAACTGACAGACGCCTGAACGGTTCTGACCCGATGAGAGCGTCCCGGTACCACCAAACCCTCGGACGGTTCCAGCCGTCGGGTTCAGGAGAGGCTTCAACCAGGAAGTTGGACGGTTTCGTCCTCTGGAAGATTTGATCTAAAGTTCGTTACATTCAGAAGGCTGACAATGAGGTCAGCAGAGGGGCGGAGCGGCAAAGCATGCTCCGCCCACAACAATGAATGGTCAAAACCGTCAGACTGGGAGGGTCCATCTCTGGTAATCATAGAAACGCGACTGATGAAAATAGATCTTACTGTAAATAAATTCAAACATAAACTCAGTCTAACTTCAAATGAATCTTAACACAGGAGCCTCCATCTTTGGCACAGCGCCCCCTGTGGTGTTTAGAGGAACTGCAACATTTGCTGTGAGGGGGATTAAATGGTTGACTGTATTGGAGAACTGGACTGAGACACCTGGTGTTCCAAACAGGAAGTGGCTCCAAGGAGCTGAAATTCTCAGACTTCTATAGAATGAGCAGCTGTCTGAATAAACGTTCTGGATCTGATCCATCTTTTAAATCATCTCGATAATATAAACTGGCCATGCGCTGGCTCCACCTCCAACATTTGATTGACAAATTCCCCTGAGCCCCATTTTAGTGGAAGGGGCGTGGCCTCCAACAACCTCCCTCCTGATTGTGCAGTTTCCGTAGAAACGGACCAATCACTGTCGTCTGGCTCCAACATGGCGACGTCGGTATTCAGACTGAATTAACTTCATTTGGCTGGAGCCAGAAGATGGAGGACGTCACACTCGCTGTATCCAGGTCTCTATATACAGTCAATGGTTCAAACGGAGGATCAGAGGGCGGGGCTTGTTGTTTAGCTTCTCACATGTGAGTGAAGATTATTGTAAAACGAGGCTCAACTACTTATTTTTAACCTTTATTGCTTTTTTGTCGCCATGGCAACGGTTCCAACAGTTTTAGTGTTTCATTTCAATTTTTTTTTTTAATTTTTTTTAATCAGTTTTGGGTTTTTCATTAAGAATCTTTTGATAAATACATTTTCATAAATAAAAAACTCCAACGAAAACCATCATCTGAAAAGAAGCAGAAAACTCCCGAGCAGAACCAGAACCAGAACCTAAACAACAAGAGTCCCTGAAAGTCCAAGCACGTCTCCAGCCTGCGATCTGAGCGGGTCATGTGACCACGGCGCCGTCACTCGTCAGGCTGCTGGTCCGCTGTGGGCTCGCAGTCAGGCGGACTGGACCGGGTCGGTTCTGATTCTGGGAGCTGGGTCTCCACGCCGAGTGAGCTCAGCTCGGCCGTGATCTCTGGCGGCGCCGGCTCCTCCTTCTGAGAGAGCAGGAAGTCCAGCGGCTGCAGAACCGCCGCCACGTCGATGCAGCCCAGACCATCAAAGCGGGCCAGCTGGGAGGCGGGAACACCTGCAGAGAGAAACACCTGAGCGCCGGGAACACCACGATAAGCCAGTCCAAGCGGGTCGACCCGGTACTCACCCAGAACCAGCGCCAGCTGGGCCGGTGGGAAGAGCAGCTGCAGGCAGCGGTTCAGGAAGGGCAGCAGGTCCTCGGCGTACGCCGAGCAGAACTGAGAGAAGAGCTCCGCCTCCCTGCTGCTGAACGCCGCCGCCTCGGCCCGGTGGAACGCCAGAATCTGATGGGTCACCTTGAGCAGAACCACAGCTTCAGACCCGGTTCAGAACCACAGAACTTTGTTTGTCAAAGGAAACGTTTTTCAGAGAATTCATCCCAGAAACATCGATTTACACCAGAACATTGAAGTTTTTAAAGTTTTGTCCACCCAGAGGCAGAGGGGGCGGGGCTTCAGGTTTAGGTAGACCAATCATTTCAGATGTTTGGTTTCAGGGTTTGAATGTAGGGAAATGTGGTGCAGAGACTCTCTGGCGCCCCCAAAAGCCTCGTTTCAGAGTTTAAACATCCGGAAACGAGGATGGTCCCGTAAAGCCCCGCCCCCCTCGTGTGACGGCGGGGAAGCCTCACCGTGTGGGCGGCGTCCTGCAGGCACAGCGTGACGTCGTGCGCCAGGCCGAGCGGGCAGCAGAGCCGCAGGTCGTTGAAGGCGCTCAGGACGCTGTTGAGGAAGCAGGCGAGGGGGGGGAAGTCCAGCAGCACCATGGGGGGCTGCAGGGTGCCGGGCTGGACCCCGGGGGCGCTGGGGGGGAGGGCCCCGCCCAGCACGGAGGGCAGCGCGATGAGCGTGTACATGTTCATGTCCTCCTGGAACTTGTCGGCCGCCTCCTGCACGGCGCCGCGGAAGGCGTCCGCCGCCACCAGCTGGAACATGGGCGCCAGCTGCCCCCGGAAGTCCGCCCCCACCCGGCTGAAGGACAGGCCGAAGTACATGCACTAGCCCAGCAGCGAGTCCAGCCGGGCCCCCACGCCGCGCCGCAGGTCCCGCCGCAGCGTCTCCAGGAACTCCGCCACCTTCTGGACCACCCAGCCGTGGAAGATGGCCGCCTCGTTCACCGCCGCCTGGCCGGCGGGGGGCGGGGCCAGCGGGTCTTCGTCGGAGAAGATGGCGCGGTACTGCGTGATGATGTCGAACAGGTGGACCCTGCAGGCCTCGATGGTTTTGGTGATGTGGACGTACGGGTCGTCGTCGGGGACGGCCGCCAGCACCGAGCGCAGCCACGTGCTGCGCGCCTGCAGGAACTTGACGCGAAGCTCCGCCTCCGTGAACACGTCCATCCGCCGCAGGTAGCCGATGACGCGCAGACACACGGGCAGCTGGGCGTTACTGCGCAGCTGCTGCAGCAGCTGGGACAGCATCAGCTGCGTGGACTGACGCACCTCGCGCACGATTCCCTGCAGAGACGACAAAGGGGCGGAGCTACAGAGGAATCACGCCATGATGCAGTTCTGAGCTACAGTGAACGGGTCCTCATGTTCTGACAGCACAGACCCGGTTCCTCAGAACCAGAACCAGAACCTGGTTTACCTGTCATCAGTGTGAACACTAAAAGTTTCTGGATTCTAACAGATCTTCATCCACAGGAAATCTACGGGAAAAGGTAACTGACGTTCAGACCTTGTTCCAGAAGTGGAAGGTGAAGAATTCACAAACATTTCCTTCAGGAAACAAAGAAAACCAACAGATCCTTCCAGCTGTGATCCAGTCTCTAGAAAACACCTGAAGAAGAACCAGAAACGACATCTGGAGAGGGTCACGACCTCTGACACCCTCAGACACGGAGGCGGTCGCTGATGGTTTGGGATGAATGCTGGACCTTCTCAGAGATCCTGGAGGAAAACTCTGCAGCTCCGAGGCTGTTCCTGGACACACCTGGACACTTCACACCCAGAACACCAGTCCAGCAGAACCAGGAGAAGGTTCTGGACCCTCTCAGGATCACTGATCTGCTCTGGAGAGAACATGAAGATCCACAACGAGCAGAGAGATGCAGGAAGAGGAACTCCTCCAGGAGGAATGAAGGACGGAGACGTTTAGGATCCAGGATGGAACCAGTTTAACAAGAAACGCTTGATCCAGACTCTGAGGAGACAACGGTTCGAGTTCTCCCTCATGTTCTCTGACAGACACCAGAACTGAGCTCAGCTGTCCCAGCAGTCTGCATCAGAATGGAGCGGAGCGGACAGCCCGCTGCTGCTCGGTTCCCGCTCACCTGGATGACCTGCAGGCTCGCGTGCTTCCGGTCCAGCCTCTTGACGTAGGCCGCCAGCTCCAGCGCCTCCTCGTAGTAGCCGTTGCGCACGCAGGTGTCCATGAGCTGCGGGATCTCCAGGACCTCCAGGATCTCCGTGTGGCGGTTCAGCGTCAGGCTGTTCATGCGGCGGCTGGCGGCGATCTCCTCCGCCTCCTTCACGAAGCTCCTGCGGAGCGAGAGCGCGCTCAGAGGGGCGGCAACAGGGGGAGTATGGCAAGCCAAAAGGGCCATAAATCGCCAGGAAAACGTCCGTAAAACCCGGCGTTTTGGTCATCAAAAACGCCGTTTTCAATGCACGTTTTAAAAGCAGCACGTAAATTACGCCGTCTTGTGCTGTCCCAAAACGCGCGTTAAAAGCGGCGTTTTATTGTGTGCAAACCGCGCGTTGAAAGCGGCGTTCTAGTGTTGTCGAAACAGCGCGTCCAAACCGGCGTTTTGCGGTGATGGAGTCGGCCGTTGGCTGGAAATTTCCATCCTGACCCGTGGCCTAATGGTATCACAGCTGGTCTGTCACCCCAGCATCGCGAGCTTGACAAAACACTGGCAAAACACTTATATGTGTTTTTCTCCATTGCTGAACCACAGCAACAGAATGATTTGCTTGTAGACATTGCTTCTTTTTTCACCTTTTTTTTTTACAGATATATATTTTGACCGATAAACTGTGAAATACACAAGACCATGCTACAAATATCAAAACAATATGCTGTTACAACCTAAACACTTGGTTACTTTTTAAAGCTTGTGCAAAATCCATGGATGAAGAAATATTTTTTGATGGTCTGCAGCTGTGAAATAAATGTTCCTAAATATCTTCTCCTAACGATCACAAATTGACACCGCAAAACGCCGCTTTAGACGGGCAATTTAAAACGCCGGTTTGGACGCGCAGTTTCAACCACACTAGAACGCCGCTTTCGACGCGCGGTTTGCACACAATAAAACGCCGCTTTTAACGCGCGTTTCGGGACAGCACAAGACGGCGTAATTTACGTGCTGCTTTTAAAACGCGCGTTGAAACCGGCGTTTTTGATGGCCAAAACGCCGGGTTTTACGGCCGTTTTCCTGGCGATTTATGGCCCTTTTGGCTTGCCATGGGGGAGGAGGGGGTTCGCGCGCGCGCACGCACCTGCAGCGCTCCCCGAAACGGGGCAGCTTGTCCAGCAGGCTGGACACGCGCGCCTCCACGCGGCCGAAGTCCCGGTAGATGAGCTCGGTGCAGTCCGCCGTCCGGATGAACGTCTGGTAGTTGGAGAAGGCGAGCTCGCGCGTCTGCTCCAGGATCTGCGCGCGCTCCTCCGCCAGCCGCTCGGGCTCGCGGCTCAGCTCCTCCACCCCGCACGCGCTCAGCTCGGACAGGTACGCGGCGAAGTCCGGGTTCTCCCTCCAGGTGTCCGGGAAGCTGACCCGGAACATGGAGGCCAGCAGGCTCTCGTCCTCCACGTCCACGGCCGCCATGCTGCCTGTGACGTCAGCAGGCGGCTTCCGTTTCCGGCTCTAGCAGCGGCTCGGTGGACGGAACCGGAACTACAGCTGCGACTCTTTCCCCAGAAGGTTCTGGTTCTGATCACACACATTGTGGACCAGACTTTCCTCCTAACGTGGAAGAATTCTCTGGTTTTACTTCTTTATCTTCTCAATTCCATCTAAAACATTTCATTAACTGAACATTATGTCAATAAAAATTCTAATTTCTTTGATTTTTTTTCTTAATATTTGACAGTTTTTACACTATTTCATCCAGAGAACAATAAAAACTCGTCATCCGTTACTAAGTTACTTTTGATTTATTGTTGTTCTAATGTAGTTCTGGAGAACCTGATCTCCAGGGTTCTGAATAAAGGTGGTTCAGAAACGGTTCTGATCTGGTCGTTCAGAACCAGAGATGCTTTGATGTTCTCACGTGACTCATCGCTGACACCTGCAGGTCAAACATTTTCTAAAGGAACAGACGCGTCTGGTTGTAGAAGATATATTTGTGAATCTGCAGACAGGAAGCAGAAACAATAAATAAGTGCACCCCCGCTGAGGTCAAAGGCCGTCACAGAAATCATACAAACAAAACACTGAAGCTGATTGGACACGGATGACGGGCGTGTCGGCTCTCCTCTGATGACATCACATTCATGATCGGCCGGACGGGACGCGAAGCTCCGCCTCCTCTGGCGTGTGAGAAAAGATGGCCGACACGGCTGAAGCTGCGCAGAAGAATGGTCAGGAGGCGGCGGGACAGGCCCCGCCCTCAGTCCAGGTCCTGGATGCGGCGGCAGATGTCGGCCGTGAACTCGGAGCACTTGGAGTTCCCGCCCAGATCCTTCGTCAGCACCTGGAAGGAAAGTGCCGCACGTCAACAACGCCGTTTCCATGGGAACGAGCGCACTTCCTCCGGCGGGCTGTGGTCTCTCACGGCGACGGCGCTCGGCCTACCCATCAATCTCGCGTCTGCAATCCTGTCGCAGCTTTGGTGCTTGGTTGAATACTTTTTCTAAATGACTCAACACACATTACTAGAAATATGAATGAAAACATCCGGAGAATTCTCTAGAGGTCAAAGGTCATTTGAATGTTTTTTCAAATTGTTTTAAATAAATCTAGTCTAATAAAACTCAGTTTAGTACTTATTGTTTTAAATAGATTCATTTTAAAAATCGTTATTCGTTATATTTAATGAAATGCAACGATATATTTGACGATATAAAGTGCAGCACTGATAAAAGTCAAAGAATTTTATGACAGTTTTAAGGCATTAAAGATAAAATAATATGAAGATTTATCAAAATACATTTGTAAAATGATGAGAAAAAGTCAAAGTCTTACGAGGATAAAATTCTAATTCTATGTTAAAAGTTTACCAGATTAAAGTCATAAATATAGACACAGAGAAGCAACATCATTACTGCAGTGATAAAGACCAGGTCTTCAGCGTCAGCAGTGAGACCTTCAGGACCTCTGGTGACCCACACTGGGTTTCTGGTTCTGTTAACAGAACCTCTGCAGAGGTCCAAATGCATCACGGCACAGATTCCTCTGATGCACGCCGAGGCATCACTACAGAGGCTGCTTGGATGGATTTAGTGGTCATGTGATGAGGCCCAACTTCATTTAAATAAGCACGTCTTTATCTAAAAAACATTTTCTGATCATTGAGTTTAGATAAATTCACATTTAGAGTTTCGTCTCATAAAACTTTTGTAAATGTATTCTCGTATATTCATTCATTGTTTCCTGACGGCCCAGAACTAGAAATTATTATTTCTATGGATCTTTGTCAGCAGTGACATCATTGGTTCCTCATTGGCTGCTCGGCGGTGGGCGGGGCCACTCACTTTCTTGTCTCGGATGGTGTCGAAGCAGGCCGTCTGGATCTTGTTCCCGTGGTCGTGGAGGCCCATGTGGCGCAGCATCATGACGGCGCTGAGCAGCAGCGCCGCGGGGTTGGCCAGGTCCATCCCGGCGATGTCGGGGGCGGTGCCGTGCACCTGCGGCACAAAGGGGGGTGTCACGCCCGAGAACAACACGCCTGCGTTTGTTTGCTGCAGCACACACCGATTCAAAGATGGCCACTCCGTTGGCGCCGATGTTTCCACTGGGAGTGACGCCGAGGCCGCCGATCAGACCGGCACACAGGTCGCTGAAACACAGTCACATGACCTCAGCGCCGACACTTCAGCCTCGGTTCTGACAGCTCTGACCACACCCACCTCAGGATGTCTCCGTACAGGTTCGGCATGACCAGGACGTCAAACTGTGTGGGGTCCTGAACCATCTGAAGCAGAAAAGCAGACGTGTCAGGTGAGCGAACCTCACCTGAGCCTCGTCTGAGCGAGGCTCAGGTGAGGCTCAGACGAGGCTCGGGCGAGGCTCAGGTGAGGCTCAGGCAAGGCTCGGGTGAGGCTCGGGTGAGGCTCGGGCGAGGCTCAAGTGAGGCTCAAGTGACGCTCAAGTGAGGCTCAAGTGAGTCTCACCTGAGCCTCGCCCGAGCCTCGTCTGAGCGAGGCTCCGGCGAGGCTCAGGTGAGGCTCAGGTGAGACTCGGGTGAGACTCGGGTGAGACTCGGGTGAGACTCGGGTGAGACTCGGGTGAGGCTCGGGTGAGACTCGGGCGAGGCTCGGGCGAGGCTCGGGCGAGGCTCGGGCGAGGCTCACCTGAGGCTCAGGTGAGGCTCAGGTGAGACTCAGGTGAGACTCAGGTGAGGCTCAGGTGAGACTCAGGTGAGGCTCAGGTGAGGCTCAGGTGAGACTCAGGTGAGGCTCAGGTGAGGCTCAGGTGAGACTCAGGTGAGGCTCAGGTGAGGCTCAGGTGAGACTCAGGTGAGACTCAAGTGAGGCTCAGGTGAGACTCAGGTGAGACTCAGGTGAGACTCAGGTGAGACTCAGGTGAGGCTCAGGTGAGGCTCAGGTGAGGCTCAGGATGGGTTGAGCGCCGCCGCTCGTCCTTACATTGAGGCACACGGTGTCCAGGTACATCTCCGTGAACTTGATATCCTTGTAGTTCTCTGCCACTTCCCGGCATTTCCTCAGGAACAGCCCATCCGACATGCGCCTGCAGACACACACGGTTACTGAGCGACCTGCCATGCCCACAGCCCGGCCTCCGCACAGGAGGGCGGGGTTAAAGCCCGGCCGGGCGGCTCACATGATGTTGGCCTTGTGCACGGCCGTCACGCTGCTCCTCTGGTTGTTCCTGGCGTACTCGAAGGCGTACTCGGCGATCCGTCGGCTGGCGTTCTCCGTGATCAGCTTGATGCTCTGAACGACGCCGTCAACGATCTGCAGGAACAAAGGAGCGTCAGGGGGCGGAGCCACAGCAGCACGGTGCAGGCGACGGTCTGCGTGGGCTCACCACGTGTTCGATGCCGCTGTACTCGCCCTCCGTGTTCTCCCGGATGGTGACCAGGTCCACGTCGGTGTACGGCGTCTTGTAGCCCTCGATGGACACGCAGGGCCGCACGTTGGCGTAAAGGTCAAAGGTCTTTCTGAGCAGCAGGTTCATGGAGGGGTGTCCCGCCGCGATGGGCGTCTTCAGGGGTCCTGCAGGGGAAGCGGAGAGTTCCATCATTCATCTCTGACCGCGTGACGAACGCCGTTAGTGTCGGTTCAGGCGCCGCCGCTCTGTCACCTGAACCGCAATAACCAGCTCCGTATCGCTGGTCGGATTATCTAAAGGTCAGTCGTGACATACCGATGTCTGTGTTGTGTTCATGTTTGGTTTGTCTCACGGCCCGTGGACACGGTTCCACTGAAACTCCGTCCCGTCGATAACGGGCCATCCTGCTCGGCGCTCACCTTTCAGGCCGATCTTGCTCCGGTCCATGGACTCTTTGGCATCTGGAGGGATCATCCACCTGCCGCCGGGTCCTTTGATCGCCGTGACGTTCCGCTCCTCCCACCTGATCGGCGCCTGCGGGGAAACAGAGATGAGCTGCGGCGCTCCGCCCGCGGCCGCTCTGGGGGCGGAGCCTCTCACCTTAGCCGCATCGAAGATCTGCATGACAGCGGAGGAGATCTCCGGACCGATCCCGTCTCCCGGAATCAGAGTGACGGTCTGCAGCTGCACAAACACACAGATCAAACCGCCGACGCACCGTTAAGAGCGCCACTCTGACACGTTTTTACTGAACCGTTAGCTCAGCGTTTGAGACGCAGAATCCGCCAGAGAACTGGACCGGGTCTGACACCATCCATAGAAAACAGTTCACTTCCAGCTTCCAGACATCGTCAGCCAGCAATGATTGGTCTGAGTCATCGTTTCTATGGCAACCACTTTCACCAGTCAGGAGTGAGCTTGAAGGAAGACCACGCCCCTTCCACTTGAAAGTAGGTTACACAAAATCCATCAAAGGTTTTGAATGATGGATGAGGGGGCTGGCAGGCCCCGCCTACTTCTATAATGACATCTGATTGGTCAGTTTATAACCGGAATAATTTGAACAACAGAAAAAATATGTTCAATAAAGATGTTAAAAGTTATCTGATCAAAGATGTTGATTCTGATCTACAGACTGACTACAGCTGTTCCTCTATTGAAGTCTATGGGATCCTGGCATTGGTCAGGGGGCGGGGCCACTCGGTCCAGTCCTCTTATAGAGTCAGTAGTTGTGACAGATCGAGGTGAGGAGAGAACTGCCCCTCCCAGTGACACTACTCACCCCTCTGGAGAAGAACGCTGCCCGGGGGGCGGGTCTCCTCGCGGCTCCGCCCAACACATGGCTCACCTGAAGGAAAGAACAAACCCCGTTACACCTGGAACTTTTCCGTCATGGAGGTTGTTGTAGAACACAGAAACACCTTTCATCGGTTCCGACCGTCCTCAGTCTCAAAAGTTTCACTCGGAACCGAACCGAACCTCACACGTGATCCCGCCTCATGCAGATAAAGACCTTTGTTTAACACCGAGTCTGTGGACAGGAAGCTAGCTCTCGCGGGCGGCAGGTGAGCGCGCGGGGCTTCCTGCGGGGCTTCCTCCGGAGCCCGCTGAAGGACGCGCGCGGAGGCTAACGGCTAGCATCCGAGCGCTCGCGCGGCTTTCACGGAGCCCGCGGCGGGCAGAGACACGCCGTCCCCGCCTCTGCCTCGGAACCACCGCGGTTCGGAGGGCGGACGGTTCGGACCGCTGACGCAGAACCTTCTTCTTACCAGTGACCTCCACGCGCTGCCGGCTGCCATCGTGCCGAAGAAGAACTCACAGAGATCCTTTAGCACGAAGACGGCTCACTACGAAGGAGGGCGCAAGACTACTCCCTTCAAAGATCGTCTCTTATCGAGAGGTTTCACTCTGACAACGATCGCGTCTGTCTTGTCCGCGTTTTTTTTTTTAATTAAGCGGTTCGTGTTAGGGGCGGAGCCTCTCGGTCCATCTTTATTACTCTCATGTGGAGCGATTTAAACAAGTTTGACTTTAACTGACCACGAACGCTGTGAGAGACGGGAAAGAAAATGATGTCACAACATCCATGCGTGATGGAGCGCATGCGCGTAGCATCCTGTCCTGTTCGCTCTGTGATGCCTTCATGAGCAGTCTGTAAATAACAGTCTTACAGAGCAAACCGCAGATGAAACAAATACAAATATTCACGTATTTATTTCATTCAGTTTGAGGATAAACAAATATCACTTTTCATTCAGGAGTTACTTAGAAAACATAATAAAATAAATAAAATAACCGTCCAGGTGATTTCTTTTATTATAATTTTATCTCATAATGTAGTAAAGTTGAAAATAATCCCAGTAATGATGATAAATGTTGGGAAACTGCAGATAAAAGCTGATGGTTGTTGGATTAAAACAGATAGTTTCTGACACACTAAATTATGATTTATACTAATGAAAAGCTTTTTTTCCCCCTTTTTAAACAAACAGTCGAATGTTGAAGGTTTTAAGATTTAGCATTACACGTGTGAAATGACACCACATTCAGTCTAAATCTCACCATCATAACCGTCGGGCCCTGAAGGCCACACATTCCCACTCATCTGACATTTATTATCTTTATTTATCCTAAAGAATCGGAATGTTTGTAACACATTTTCCTGACGCATAAAAACAGAAAATATCCTAAAACACTTGAAATGATAACAATAAGATCCTGAGATGTTCCAGCTGTTTCCACACGTGAAAAGCTCCTCCTGAAGCTCTGCTTTCAGAGCTGCCTCTGAAGGCAGCAGGCTGGTCCTCCTCCTCTGATTTTCCTCCGCACCTCCTCCGGCGTCGGCAGCATCAGCCTCGGTGAGACCTGGACCTGGACCTGGACCTGGACCTGCACCTGGACCTGCACCTGCACCTGCACCGAGGCGGGCCTGGATCTCGTTCTGGTTTCCAATGTGATGCCGCCGTGTGATGGGAGCATCCGCCGCGAACGATGGGCAACAAGCAGACGACCTTCACCGAGGAGCAGCTGGAGGCGTATCAGGTGATGCTGGAGGCGGAGGAGCGGCAGCTCCCGGGTCTGGTGGCTCTGTCAGACCTGAGAGCGCTGCTGCTGATTGGCTGATGTGCTGACTCCTCTGCATCCAATGGTGACCCGGACTCTCTCTGTTTGCTCGCAGGACTGCACCTACTTCACCCGAAAGGAGATTCTGAGGTCAGTGTCCTCACCTGCGTCACCATGGAAACATGAACACGCGCTCAGATCTGATCTGGAAACCAGAATCAGTTTCAAATCTTTCTGTTCGCCTGTAGTTTCAGTTCTGGCCTCTAGGGGGCAGCGAAGGTCACTTCAGAAAGTTTGTGATCAAACTTTTAGCTGTTTCATCAATTAAATCATTAAAAAACATAGAACACATTTTTTTTTTTGAATGCGAGACATCTGTAGCTCCACCTCCTGCTGTTTGGATTTCTGTATAAATGCTGGAGTTTGATTTAAATTTCATTTATATTTTCTGCTTTAGTCTGACAACACTATTTTATCCAGGCTGGGGACCGGCACAGGGAGTCCTCGTGGCTGCATAGTTAGTCAGCAGAGTGGAGGGTTCTGGATAAGGACTCTCACTGGGTTCAGCTCAGAGGGGAATCAAACCCTGGGTCCTGCATCCATCCAGCTGAGCCGTCCAGCCGCTCACACTGCATAAAAATAATCCTGTGGGTTTGACACGTTGACTCCAACATGCTCTTGCTGTATGGAGCAGACTCCTCGCAGGTTCTGGTTCAAATCCCAGCCGGGTCCGCTCTCCTTCCTGAGGGTTTGCTCCGGTCCGCTCCAGAAGCCTCCTCCACAGGTCTGTGGGTGGATCTGAAGTCTCCTTCAGAGCTGATTCTGAGCTGGTGCTGGGTTAGGGTGCAGGCGCCAGCCGCGTCCCGAGGGTGGCGGATCCTTAAATGTTACTAGGGCTGCCACAAACGATTATTTTAATAGTCGACTTCATACGATTATTTTTTCCGATTAGTCGACTAATCGGGTCATGCACAAACTGGATGTAAACACACATCTAACCATTATTAGCTTTAAAAAACTAAAAACTAAATATATCAACACAAGCATTATCTGCGAAATGCTTGTGTGAATGCTGTAAGCTGAATTTTGAAGCTGAAGCGAGTGACGACAGCGAAGATGCTGAAATTGATAGCTAAAAAGCACTAAAGCTGATAGCCACTAAAATATTAGCTAAATGCCAAATTAGCCTAAAAGAAATTAAAGCCTCAGCTGGCCAAAACTGCTAGCATGTAGCTGACATGTTAACTTAACTCCAAATAGCCTAAAAAACCTGAAAGAAATCCTAAATTTTCCAAAATAGCTAGCATGTAGCTTAAATATTAGCTAAACAACAAGTTAGCCTAAAAACTGAAAAAAGCCTGAATTAACCAGAATAGCTAGCTTGTAGCTGCAATATTAGCTAAACTCCAAATTAGCCTAAAAAATAATTTAAAAGCCTCAGCTAGCCAAAACTGCTAGCATGTAGCTGACATATGAATTTAACTAAAAACTGGAAAAAATCCTAAATTTTCCAAAATAGCTAGCATGTAGCTTAAAAATGAGCTAAATTCCAAAACACTCAAAAAAACTTTTTTTTAAAAAGCTTAACTTAGCCCAAACAGCTAGCATCTAGCTGAAATATTAGCTAAACACCAAGTTAGCCAAAAGAACTGATAAAAGCCTAAATTAACCAGAATAGCTAGCTTGTAGCTGAAATATTAGCTAAACTCCAAAATAGCTTAAACAAACCTTGATAAATGCCAAAATAGTCTAAAAAGCTAGCATATTTTTATTAGAACTTTCAACTTCACTACACTCTAACTCCATATATTATAAAGTAACGACTAATCGACTATTAAATTAGTTGTCGACTATTTTAATAGTCGATTAGTCGTCGATTAGTCGACTAATCGTGGCAGCCCTAAATGTTACTAACAGCCAGGAAGTCAAAGCGACCTGGGAGTGAGAATGTGTTGGAGGAGGAGCGTTCTGGGAGCAGGTTCCGGCAGAATAGAGTTCTAAGTGTTCTGGTCTCTGCAGGCTTCACGGACGCTTCCGTGAGTTGGCTCCACATTTGGTGCCGCTGGACTACACCAACAACCCCGACATCAGAGTCCCTCTGAGCCTCATCGTCACCATGCCGGAGCTGAAGGTATGTGGCTCCGCGGGCGGGCCGGGACCCAGCTCCCTACCCCGAACCGGAGCCGTCCTGACTCCGTCTGGTTTCTGTGGCGGCAGGAGAACCCGTTCAGGGAAAGAATCGTGGAGACGTTCTCTGAGGACGGACAGGGGAACCTGAGCTTCAACGACTTCGTCGACATGTTCTCTGCTCTCTGTGAGGCTTCGCCTCGAGAGCTGAAGACCATCTACGCCTTCAAGATCTACGGTAACGCTTCACACACCTGCAGCCGGCGCCTCAGAGAGCGACGAGGCCGTCACCACCGCAAAGTTTAAGATGAAGGCTCTGTACCATGCTGCTCCTGGGTCTGTAACTGTACAAAGACATCAGTATAAACAACAGCTAACTGCTAAACTAAAGTGGTATCCCTGTCCTCAGACCCTCCATCCCAAAAACTCCTAAAAAACTAATTCCAGGAAAAAAGCAGAAAGCTCAGAGATGTCCACATGGAGGAGAGGTCATGGAAAGATCACACAGAACCTGTGGTTTCCATGGTGACGTCCTCCAAAGAGGAAGTCGTTGACTGAAGACAGTGTCCTTTGACAGAACTTGTGCTTCAGACTTTAACAGGGACAGCTTCATCTGTAAGGAGGACCTGGAGAAGACCCTGAACCGGCTGACCAAAGGGGAGCTGACGGCCGAGGAGGTCGCCCTGGTGTGCGACAAAGCCATCGAGGAGGCCGACCTCGACGGAGACAGCAAGCTCTCCTTCGCCGACTTCGAGAACATGATCTCTAAAGCTCCAGACTTCCTCAGGTAAAGCGGCTGCTCCACCTCCGGGCCGGTACCGGGTCAGGGTTCGAACCCAGATCTGGATGAACGCAGCTTCATGTTCTGCTGAGGGAAACTGAATCCACCAGAAGAAAGTTATTAAACACAGATTTTTAGAGTTACGTTCCTTCTTCTCTCTTTGGGGTCCAGATGACCCCAACCATATATTGATCTGTGATTCCCTCCATGACAAATGTGGACAGGATTTTATGTCTGCCATGGACATTACTGAAACTCAGAAATCAAAGATTAAAAAAGTTCAGCGCTGTGTCTTGTGGGGTCCAGATGACCCCACTCTTAATGTAAACAAGCCACAGAGAGCAGAAGGGTTACAGGATTTCTTTAAATAAACTAACATCAATTAGAAAAATTCAAATCTGCAGGAAAAAAAGAGCTAAAATGCTTAAAATTCTTTAAAAAATCATTTTAATATTTCAGTGTGTAAATGTTAAAACATGATTGATAAATGATGTTTACATCTAAAAGAAAAAGTGGGTTCAATCTTCTATTAAGCTACTTTTACTCAGGAAATTGTGCATGTTGTACATATTCCCTCACTGAGCTTTATTCAGTGCAGGATGATTCAGCCTCCAGGCTTCTAACCAGACACATGTCGTCAGTTCTGATGAGCTTAATGCTGATGTGACGTCAGCCAGAAGTAAAAATCTAACATGAACATTTACATTTATGAATCCACTGTGTTCTGATGATGAAAACATGGAGAATTTATAAACTGTTCCTGTAAATACATTCTACAGCCCCGATAGGCAGACATGGCTCAACCAAAAATTAGACCATAACAAAAACCTGAGATCGGTGAGAAAAAAACGTTCATTTAATAAGAGAAAAAGAGAAACTGAGCTCCTGAACAGTCAGAAGGAAAATATTTAGTGAACTGGTTCAAACAAAACGACAAAACAAAGGAGTTGGAACCTCAGCCAAACATAAAATAAGTCCTGGAGGCAGCTGGTCCGGACCGTCAACCGTCTCTGCTAAAGGCTGTCCCACCAAAACTGCCCCAAGAAACAAACAGAGCCTGAAAACCAAGACTGCCAAGGTCCAACCCCAAACTAAAATAACAAAACCCAGCAGTGGAAGACTGCTGAGGAGACACGAGACCAGAGCAAACCGACTCCAACCCCCCCAGCGCCTCAGCTGCCAGCAGGTGCTAATTCAGGCACACCTGCCAGGTGAGCAGGCCTGGATGGAGACAGGTCCAGCAGGACGTGACAACAGACGACAAATTGTTCCAAAGCAATGCATGATGGTCTACATTTGTCGTCTAGTGCATCGATGCATACTGGTTTTTCACAGGAACTTTAAAGCTCATTGGATGTTGGATCATAGATTCAGACACGCCCCCAAACAGGCGAATGCCCTTAATGGTGCACTAAATATTGCAGGAATGTAGAAGAAACCAACACATGATGTTTCACTAGCTCAAGAAGAGGCTGCATCACATCATTTATGAAGATTTATGTTGAAAATAGAGTTTAAATGAATGAACAAAATAAGAGCTGAAGAAAGACAACATTCTATTCTATATATTACATTTTATTTCTACAGCCCAAAATCACAAAGAGAATTTCCCTCATTGACCTTCATGCAGGTAATTTTACAGAAAATAGTCAAAGAAGAGTAAATTCTAAAGACTAAATATAAAACTGGATGTTCTGTCCTTAGACCCTCCCTCTCTGTAAGGAGAAACTCCTAAAAAACCTGAGTCAGGACAGCATGAAGGTCTTCATCTGGACTCTCAGGTACCGGACGTTGAGGTCTTTTTAGATCTTTAAACGGTCTCTAAGGAGGAAGTTCTCTCTCCTGTCTGAGATTTCACTCGCTCTTCTGCCCGTTTCAGAAACTCGTAAACTTCCATCCTTTATTCTGAAATCTCTGCAGTGAGTTCTGCAGGAGTCTGTCAGAACCAGGTCCGTTCTGGTTCTGTTGGATCAAAATGAAGCTTCTGGCATCTGAGCATGAACAGAGCAGGACAGCTCAGCAGCAGATCAGTTCTAGGCTCTCGTCTTAACTTTTTGGACCGGGCCGGTACCACGAGCCGCAGAGGACTCCGTCAGGACGGTCCCGCTCTGCATGAAGCTGCACAGATGAAGCCGCACAGGGGTTTTACGGCCGCCCATCCATCACCGCTGCCCCGGCCGAGCTTGCTGTTACCATGGCAACCCGGTCATATAAGCTGCTGCCGCTCCAGCAGAACCATTAGCCGTGATCACATGACAGGAATGCTGCTGCTGAGTCACTCAGGAGGTTCAGTCCACACAGCAGCTCGTTTGGTACAAATGAGGTTCTGGAGAAAAGCTGGTTCCCCCCCAAAACTCTCATGACGCTGGATTGGACCGCAGCAGAACCCTCGAGGTAGCAGAAAGGACCAGCTCTTCAACCCTCTCACACCGGAGCTCTGGTGCTGATGTTCTGTGATCTACTCTCATGTCTTGATTGTTAACAGGATCATTCCAGATTGTGAAGCAGAAGAACATCTCCAGATGTTCTTCTGCTTCACATCGTGTTAACGGTGAGAAAGTTTTCAAGATTCTGAGTTTAAGCGTCACCGGCGACGCCCCAGGCTTTCACTGAGCAGACCGGTCCGGTCCGGTCCAGTTAGTTCTGGTTCCCCTCAGGTCATCCTCGCTGCCTCTGAGCGGTTTGTTTTCAGGTCGCATGCTAGCAGACCGCTAGCGTGTCGTTGTAGTACGGTGACGAGCAAAACAAGAACGAGGTCATCCAGCAGCTCGTCAGTTTACTGTAAATACATCCTGAAGAACAGGAATTGAACGTTGTTTGAAAGAAGAATACCGCCGTGAAACGGTGGAAACGTTAGCTTAAATGAACGCCATGTTGGTGCTTTCTAATCACTTTCTGCCAATCATCTGATGGCCACAGACGCCAACATGAACATGTTTAGCAGTCATCCAATTAGTTTTGGCAAAATGTCTATCAGCTGTTTGGACACGCCCTCTGAGCTCCTGATTGGACGGATGTTTCCACTAGAGGGCAGCAGAAGATGGTGACGTGGAATCAAAAAGAACGTATCAAAGCGCTGGTTCCTGTTGTCCTGCTGCCACGGCGTCAGCGCGTATCCTCATGAAACCGTGAACCAAGCTAATGTAGCATTAGCGGCTACGAATGACAAGACTGCGCTAAAAGACAGACAGACGTAAAGATTTACAAACAGGAAGTAAAACTCTGAGATAGAAAACATAAACTTACCAACGCACGCCATCAGAGCAGGGTTGGCCTTGGGCTTAGGCGACTGCCTAGGTCACCCTCTGCTGGAGGGCATGCCAACATTGCGTCAGAGCAAACCATGAAAAAGACAAAAAACGCTAAAGCGGCTAATGGAGGGAGGGGCTAAATCTACCCAATAAGAGTCACAGATTTTGATCCCTGCTTTAGAAAACAGAGCCGTGGTGGTTCCAGGGGACTTCTGGCTTCAACCCTCAATAAAAGATGATGTTGCCTCTCTGCTGCCCCCGGTGGACGGCTGATTTCTCACCCGTCTGTTTTGTGTCTGCAGTAACTTCCACATCCGGATATGAGGCGGGACCTCGCAGAGATCCCGCAGACGGCGGAGGTCCCATCGGGACCGGTTCCCGTCTGACAGTGGGACTCTCAGCCCGGTCGGGCTGGACCGGACCCGGTTCTGCACCCCCCGGGTGGTGGGCGGGGCGGTCTCCCGTGTAAAAGCACACCTCTTAAGGGCACACAGTGAGGAGCTATGCAATCTTTCTTGGTGATGTGCATGTTGTACATAGCTTCCAGCTGGTGGGTTTGTACTTCTGCTGAGGCGCGGCGTTCTCGTGACAATCATGCTAAACTACCGCTCAGCTGGTGAAGGGCTCTCTGTTGTACGTCTGGCTTTGATACTTCCGCTCTTTATTCCTTCACACTTGATGGTTTTTGGCAAAAGTCAAATAAAAGATTTTCCTGCTGCTTGATTTCTGGTGTTTCTTTACAGGAGAATCAGATCCAAGTGGAGCCAGGGTTACAGGGTGAACAGGGCATCATGGGAAGGTGGGCGGGGCTTTACAAAGCGTTTGACAAAATGTATGAATGCTGGAACTCTTCAGTCGGATTAAAACTGTCCCGTAAAAAACGTCCCATTACAGTTTAATAAACCCCACAGACAACCAGAGCTGACCTGCAGGTGGACCTGGACCTGGACCTGGACCTGGACCTGCAGGTGGACCTGGACCTGCAGGTGGACCTGGACCTGGACCTGGACCTGAACCTGGACCTGCAGGTGGACCTGGACCTGGACCTGGACCTGAACCTGGACCTGCAGGTGGACCTGGACCTGGACCTGAACCTGGACCTGGACCTGAACCTGGACCTGGACCTGGACCTGGACCTGGACCTGAACCTGGACCTGAACCTGGACCTGCAGGTGGACCTGGACCTGGACCTGGACCTGAACCTGGACCTGGACCTGAACCTGGACCTGCAGGTGGACCTGGACCTGCAGGTGGACCTGGACCTGGACCTGCAGATGGACCTGGACCTGGACCTGAACCTGGACCTGAACCTGGACCTGAACCTGGACCTGAACCTGAACCTGCAGGTGGACCTGGACCTGGAGTTTAAACCCTGATGGAGTGACTCCTCTTCCTCAGTTTACAGCTGAAAAGTCCATTTCAAATATAATCCGATACAGAACCGAAAAATCCAGCTTTGAAAAAAACTTCCCAAACAGACGGACGTGAGGAAGAGGCCGAAGAGGCTTTGGCACAAAAAAACAAAAAACATCCAAAACATGGAAGTTCTTTTAGTACGGTTACAAAAGATGGTACACACACGTGACATAAAGAAAAGTCCACATGACCTCTGACCTCTGGAGAGAGCGCCACCTTGAGTTAAAGTCTGACATCACAGGATGACGTTTTAGTGTCGACGACATTAAAGCCGAAGCTTCACGTCAACAGGTTTGACCTTACAAAGATGGCCGCCTTACGTGTAGAAAACATTTCCTCCTGAAAACAGAAGCATCTACGGCAGAGGTGTCAAACATACGGCCCGCGGGCCGTATCCAGCCCGCTAGATGATTTAATCCGGCCCAATTATGAAGAAAAAAATATATAAGAATTTTCCAAAAAGAAAGCAAGTTTCTAGCCCACTCCTGTGGCGAGTTATGGTTCTTTAAAGAATTGGATGCAATGCGCAATTTAACCACTAGGGGGAGGAAATGAAACTCATAAGATCAAGAAATTAACATTGGATTCATGTTGCTGTGGAAACCCCCAAAATATTTAACAAACTGTTTTTACAACATAAAATGACAGTTTTGGGTGTAATTTCATAAAAACCACTAAACTAAATTTAGTCAACAAACTAATCAACATATTTTTGACTGAAAATGCAAAAGAAAATTTCAGGTGAAATTCCCAGATTCCTCATTTGGGCCACAAATATGAAGAGTTTGTGTTGGTAGAGGAACATGACACACCTCACAGCTCCATGATGTTTTTGTCCAAAAACTACAAATAAAGGCCATATTTTGCTTTTAATTCAATAAAATATCAGTTCTAGAACATAAACTTTTATTTTATCACGTTGATCTCACAGCTGCACAGCAGGACGTCTGAGGGCGTCCGTCAGTTCCTGAGGGTTCATTTAGTTTGATTTTTCATTGATTAAAACATTTATATTTTAGTTTACTATTGGGATTGCTTTAATGTCAGATGTAAAACATTCAGTCTGTATAATTAAATAAACTTTTTTTTTTTTTTTTTTTTTTAGTGCAATCCATTTTATTTGAAATGCTTTGGACTCAGTAAATAAAAATGTAATAATAAGTGATTAGACTACGAGGTTGTTTGAAACAGTTTTTGCAACTAAGAAATAAACAAAACAAAAATAAAAGCTAAAAATAACACGTTAAACAAAGGTTATTTTGCTGTTATGTTTCTGGCCCGGCCCACTTGAGATCAGACGGGTTGAATGCGGCCCCCGAACCAAAATGAGTTTGACATCTCTGATCTACAGTTTAAGTTTGATGTCTGTCTGAGAGAAGTTCAGACGTGAGCAGAGAGGAGCTTTAAACATTTGTGACGTTCGACCAATGACAGTGTCGGATCTCTCAGGTGGACTTTCTCACCTGCAGGACAGGTGAGCGGCTCAACATGAACAAACACATGTTCCCGTTTTGAACATGTAAACTGGAACACTTTAGTGACCGCGAGTGACGTGTGTGCAGACAGCAGGGCGCGTGCCAGTCTGCCGCCTTACGTCCCTCAGAGGCTCCGCCCCCCAGCTGCTCCTCTGTCTGACCGGCTTGCCGTACCGTGGCCCACTTCTGTGTCCTGACTCTGACCCGCCGCTCTGGTTCAGGAGGGACTCAGACGGAGCTCCAGACCTTCTGAGGAGCTGCTGTGAGGAGCTCGGTTCTGTTCGGGGCTCCGGTTCGGCTGGTCTCGTGGTTCCCGGGGAACAACTCCCGCGCGCGTTGATTTCTGTGGACAAGATGCCGGGCTCCTTCACCTCGGACTGCAGCCCCGACCCGGAGGACATCCGGGACCTGCAGGTTCTGCTGGACCGGCTGGCCCGGCCCGGTTCGGACCGCGGCAGCGGCGGCAACATGACCGCGTGCGTGCTCGTTCCCAGCTCCGAGCACGTGGCGGAGATCGTGGGCAGACAAGGTGAGTTCCGCTTTACCTGTTCTGAGATCAAAGGAGGGACATCAAAGGGAAAATACAGTCAGAGATCAGAGAGATTCACCGACCGTTTACACCGTTTCTTTGGTTCCGGTTCTTCTGTCGGTTCGTTAAATTCTGGTTCAAATCTGAGACTCAAATGTTGTTAAAGCAAAAGGATGAAAATAAAGAAAGAGATTTTATTAGAGAAGAAGACAAGAGTTCTGCTAAAAAACACCAGAACCTCCAGAACCAACAGCTGTCCTTCAGACTGGACCTGCGATGACCCCCTTTGGATTCCAGTGACCCCCTTTGGGTTCCGGTGACCCCCTTTGGGTTCTGGTGACCCCTTTGGGTTCTGGTGACCCCCTTTGGGTTCCGGTGACCCCCTTTGGGTTCTGGTGACCCCAATTGGGTTCCAGTGACCCCTTTGGGTTCTGGTGACTCCCTTTGGGTTCCGGTGACCCCGCTTTGGGTTCTGGTGACCCCCCTTTGGGTCCCGGTGACCCCCTTTGGGTTCTGGTGACCCCCCTTTGGGTCCCGGTGACCCCCTTTGGGTTCCGGTGACCCCCTTTGGGTTCTGGTGACCCCCCTTTGGGTCCCGGTGACCCCCTTTGGATTCCGGTGACCCCCCTTTGGGTTCTGATGACCCCCTTTGGGTCCCGGTGACCCCCTTTGGGTTCCGGTGACCCCCTTTAGTCTGCAGGACCAGAGGATACAGTTTCAGGACATGATAAACTGTTAGCATGTTGATGCGTGTGCATGTACATATGCGTGCACGTTTATGCATGTACGTGTGTGCACGTGTGTGACGCCCCTCCCCCGTTGACGTGGTCTTTGCTCCTCCTCTTCCTGTCAGGCTGCAGGATCAAAGCTCTGCGAGCGAAGACCAACACCTACATCAAGACTCCGCTTCGGGGGGAGGAGCCTGTGTTTCTGGTGACTGGACGGGGGGAGGACGTGGCGGCGGCCCGCAGAGAGATCCTGTCAGCCGCTGAGCACTTCACCGCCATCCGCAGCTGCAGGACCCAGAGCGCCGGCGCCGCCCGCGCCCCCGGCCGGCCCGGGCTGACCTCCGTCCTGGTCCGGGTGCCGCACAGCTTCGTGGGGCTGGTGGTGGGCCCCAAAGGCGCCACCATAAAGCGGATCCAGCAGCTGACCCACACCAGCATCACCACGCCCAGCCGGGACCAGGAGCCCGTGTTCGAGGTCCGAGGCATGCCGGAGAACGTGGACCAGGCCCGGGAGGAGATCCAAGCCCACATCGCCCTGAGAACCGGCGCCCCTCCAGAACCGCAGGACAGAAACGACTTTGACGCAAACGGAACCGAGACCGGGCTGTGGTCCAGACCTGGTTCTGGACTGAGTCCAGAGTGGGAGCAGAACCGGAACCGCTCGTCGTTCTCGGTGGGAAGTTCCTCCACGGACTCTCCGGCACCGTCTCCAATGCCCACGGGGGGGTGGTGGTGACCCGCGGGTCACACTGGGGTCAGCGGTGACCCGGGAAGAGGTCCCTCAGTTCTTTAGAACCACCGGTCCAGCTTTGATCGGAACACCTGAATCTCTGGTTTTACAAATACGGTGGAATTCAGTTCTGCTCCGAGTGAATTTCCCAGAATGCAACACTCAGGAAACGACGGTCCGAGTTCTCCGACTGCCGGGTCGAGTTCTGTAGAAAGAAGTCTGGAGAAAACGTCCCCACAGCATGATGCTGCCGCCGCCGTGCTTCACTGCAGAGGCTGAGAATCCTCGGGTCTGTCCGTCACCTGCAGCTTCAGCTTCACTGTCACTCTATGGAAGGTCCCATGAGATCATTATGGGATGTTCATCCATTTGAATGTAAAACAAAAACCAGACAGAAACTGAAGTTCTGCTGAGGAGTTGATCTGGTTTGGTAGAATTCTGGATTCAGAATCTAAACCCTTCATGGTTTCAAACAATATTTTAATGTTTTTGGTTTTAATTCATGTTTTTCAAATGTTTGTGAGAGTTGTTTGTTTGTTTGTTTGTTGAGACATTTGTCATGAATATTTACTTATTTATAAGCAAAAATCTCTCATCAGGGATTTATTTCTCATAGTTCTGTTGGTTCTCCTTCAGGACCGGTTCCATAACCTCCAGTTCAGTGGATGAATGTAGAACGACAGTATAATGATGACTGTATAAACTCCAGCTCAGCTGTTTCTATTAAAACTGTTTTAAAGTTCATGTTGGTTTGATTCTTGTTTTTACTGGAATCTTTGAAGCTAAAATAAAAGTAGAAACTTAAACCAAAGCAGGACGGATCTTTGATCGGATCTTTGATCGGACCTTTGATCGGACCTTTGATCGGACCTTTGATCGGACCTTTGATCGGACCTTTGATCGGATCTTTGATCGGATCTTTGATCGGATCTTTGATCAGAATTCGTCTTATTTTATGTTTTTCTTTGTTTTCATTTGAAGCTTAAAACCTTTTTTTATTAAATAATTTAGAAAACTCAACAAATCCATGGAGAACGTGATGGACGCCGTTTCTGACCGTCGTTGATCTGTTGGAGGTTCATCGTTTTTCCTCTGATCAGCTGCCGGTCCAGAACCACCCAAAGAACCGATGTTCTGGATCAGAACCATGTTTCAGAGCCAGAACTCTGATGTTCTGCAGAGGAACTTCCTGGAGAACGTCTCGTCTGGCTTCAGCTCGTCTGTGCGGTTCTGAAAACCCAAACCCGGATCCACAGACGCAGCAGAACCCGAGCGTCTCTACTTGTTCTTTCCCAGAGTCCTCTGCTTCTCGGCGTGCTCCACGATCTTCTCCTCCACGTAGAGGCCTTTCCGGCGCCGCACGGCGTTGACGTATTTCAGCGCCTGATTGTCGGAGTCGGCCTTCTCTCCGAAGTGGAGGTACTCTTCTTCTGTGGTGGGAACCCAGAACGGGTCGCTGCTGATCACCTGCAGAGCAGCAGAACAGACGCTGACCGGACCTCCAACACCAGGCTGGTGAAGTTCTGCAACCAGAACCGCTCAAGAACCCTCAGAACCAGTTTAAAGAGACGTTACTGATGTGTCTGCACACAGCTTAGCTCCTCCCCCTCCAGGTGCTGTGTGACATCATCAGAAGAAAGAAACCAATCAGGAGCTTCACCTCCCAGTGGCTGAAGACCAGCTGAGGACTGGCCAGGCCGCTGGTCCTCTTTCGGATCTCGTCTGCGAATCCGAAGCTCTCGGCGACGGGAAGAACGGCTTTGATGATGAAGACGTCCGTCCCCTCCTTCATCTCCTCGTGGAGGACTCGACCCTCCCTCTTCCCCAGAACGCCGTAAACCCGACCTGGAGGAGGAGACGACGTCAGGGTCTGACCCCACCCCCCCAGCCGGAGGAGGTAAGCAGTGGGCGGAGCTTACCCAGCACGTCGGCCGTGGTCATGATGTCGCAGGTGTACATGGCGGCCATCAGCCTCTGCGGCTGCGCCTGGAAGGCCTGGCGGCAGGCCTCCTTCATGGCGGCGATCAGCTGTCCTGAAACGGGGCCGTAGCAGTCCGCGGCGGCCTGGCTGGACCCCGCCGCCCCGCCCTCGCCGCCCGTGACGTCAGAAGAGCGCGCCACGTCCTCCTTCAGAGAAGCGGGTGTCCGGACCTCCCACCTCTCCACGCAGAAGCAGACCCCCATCATGGGCTCCTCACACATGGGCCCCGCCAGGGCGGCCAGCTGGAAGCCGCTGACGATGCTGTTGTCGAAGTCTCTGAGGGCGGGGCCTGCCTGGGGGGTCCTGCTGGCCCGGTCCAGACACTGCCACAGCGAAGGCCGCGGGTAGTCCTTCAGGCTGTTCAGGAGGAGGTTGGGGCCGTACCTGGAACCACGGACCCACACTGTCAGGACGCAATGACTCCGCCCCCTTCTGTCACCATGATGACAGCGTAAACTCCGCCCCCTTCTGTCACCATGATGACAGCGTAAACTCCGCCCCCTTCTGTCACAATAGCGACTGTTTAAACTCCGCCCCCTCCTGTCACAATAGCGACTGTGTAAACTCCGCCCCCTCCTGTCACAATAGCGACTGTGTAAACTCCGCCCCCTCCTGTCACAATAGCGACTGTATAAACTCCGCCTCCTCCTGTCACAATAGCGACTGTGTAAACTCCGCCCCCTCCTGTCACAATAACGACTGTATAAACTCCGCCCCCTTCTGTCACCATAGCGACTGTGTAAACTCCGCCCCCTCCTGTCACAATAACGACTGTATAAACTCCGCCCCCTTCTGTCACCATAGCGACTGTGTAAACTCCGCCCCCTCCTGTCACAATAGCGACTGTGTAAACTCCGCCCCCTCCTGTCACAATAGCGACTGTATAAACTCCGCCTCCTCCTGTCACAATAGCGACTGTGTAAACTCCGCCCCCTCCTGTCACAATAACGACTGTATAAACTCCGCCCCCTTCTGTCACCATAGCGACTGTGTAAACTCCGCCCCCTCCTGTCACAATAACGACTGTATAAACTCCGCCCCCTTCTGTCACCATAGCGACTGTGTAAACTCCGCCCCCTCCTGTCACAATAACGACTGTATAAACTCCGCCCCCTTCTGTCACAATAGCGACTGTGTAAACTCCGCCTCCTCCTGTCACAATAGCGACTGTGTAAACTCCGCCCCCTCCTGTCACAATAACGACTGTATAAACTCCGCCCCCTTCTGTCACAATAGCGACTGTGTAAACTCCGCCCCCTCCTGTCACAATAGCGACTGTATAAACTCCGCCTCCTCCTGTCACAATAGCGACTGTGTAAACTCCGCCCCCTTCTGTCACAATAGCGACTGTGTAAACTCCGCCCCCTCCTGTCACAATAGCGACTGTATAAACTCCGCCTCCTCCTGTCACAATAACGACTGTATAAACTCCGCCCCCTTCTGTCACAATAGCGACTGTGTAAACTCCGCCCCTCCTGTCACAATAACGACTGTATAAACTCCGCCCCCTCCTGTCACAATAACGACTGTATAAACTCCACCCCCTCCTGTCACAATAACGACTGTATAAACTCCGCCCCCTTCTGTCACAATAGCGACTGTATAAACTCCGCCTCCTCCTGTCACAATAGCGACTGTGTAAACTCCGCCCCCTCCTGTCACAATAGCGACTGTATAAACTCCGCCCCCTCCTGTCACAATAGCGACTGTATAAACTCCGCCTCCTCCTGTCACAATAACGACTGTATAAACTCCGCCCCCTTCTGTCACAATAGCGACTGTGTAAACTCCGCCCCCTCCTGTCACAATAGCGACTGTATAAACTCCGCCCCCTTCTGTCACCATAGCGACTGTGTAAACTCCGCCTCCTCCTGTCACAATAGCGACTGTATAAACTCCGCCCCCTTCTGTCACCATAGCGACTGTGTAAACTCCGCCCCCTCCTGTCACAATAGCGACTGTATAAACTCCGCCCCTTCTGTCACCATAGCGACTGTGTAAACTCCGCCTCCTCCTGTCACAATAGCGACTGTATAAACTCCGCCCCCTTCTGTCACCATAGCGACTGTGTAAACTCCGCCCCCTCCTGTCACCATAGCGACTGTGTAAACTCCGCCCCCTCCTGTCACCATAGCGACTGTGTAAACTCCGCCCCCTTCTGTCACCATAGCGACTGTGTAAACTCCGCCCCCTTCTGTCACCATAGCGACTGTGTAAACTCCGCCCCCTCCTGTCCCCATGGTGACAGCGCGACTGGCGTCAGTCCCGTCTCCCTCAGGAGACTCCTCCCATGCACAGGTGAAGAGCTGCTCCTTACCCCGGCTGAACTTTGACCCCGGGGTCGCCGGCAGATCGATTCTATCCTGAAACTGATCGGATCCACATCCTGGAGGACCGCCTCCTTCACCTGATCCTGAGTAAGACCCCACCCCCCACCCCCACCCTCAAGCTTCAACGAGAACCTTCCCTGATCTTCCCTTAAATAAGAATCCCCCCCAGGAATGAAGAGGAGAACGTTAGGAGATAGTGTCATCGCTTAGACGCCGTCTGGACGGGAAATCTAGCACGGCGTGTTCTGTTCCGTACGGCGTGTTCTGTTCCGTACGGCGTGTTCTGTTCCGTACGGCGTGTTCTGTTCCGTACGCCTCCACGCTCCTACAGAGTCGTGACCGTGAACGGCGTGGAGAAAGCTTCAGGAACGGCTGCGAGTTAGAACCAGAAGGTCGTTGGGGTCAGACCTGCGAGGCCCAAAAGCCCAGACTTGGTCCACGACGTCCCTCCACCTCCTCCCCTGCAGCAGACTCTCCAGCTGGGCCTTCAGTCCTGCAATGGCCTCCACGGTTCTGGAGCTGATGTCCAGCGTCCTGCCCTCCCTCAGAGACAAGTTGATCTGCTCCAGAGTCCGGATGACGTCGGAGCTGCTCTCCAGCAGGGAGGTGACCTCTGAGGGACACGCCAGGACGTCAGAGCTGCCCGCAAGAAGATCTGACAACAGATCGGACTCACCGTGTGGGAGGGGCATGGCCCGGACAGACACCGTAGCCAGGCGGTTGGGGGTGGTGATGGTCACCAGGCCGCCGGGGTCCACCTGCACGCTGTCAGACAGACGGCCTTGAGAGGAGTCGTCCTTCACCTGCAGAAGTGAGGAACCGGGAAGCTGAAGATCTACCAGGAGGAGGATCTCCTCAAGAGAGGAGGTCCTTAAAGGAGGAGGTCCTCAAAGGAGGATCTCCTCAAAGAGGATCTCCTCAAAGGAGGAGGTCCTTAAAGGAGGAGGTCCTTAAAGGAGGATCTCCTCGAAGAGGATCTCCTCGAAGGAGGATCTCCTCGAAGGAGGATCTCCTCATAGGAGGATCTCCTCGAAGGAGGATCTCCTCAAAGGAGGAGGTCCTTAAAGGAGGATCTCCTCAAAGAGGATCTCCTCGAAGAGGATCTCCTCAAAGGAGGATCTCCTCAAAGGAGGATCTCCTCATAGGAGGATCTCCTCGAAGGAGGATCTCCTCAAAGGAGGAGGTCCTTAAAGGAGGATCTCCTCGAAGGAGGATCTCCTCGAAGGAGGATCTCCTCATAGGAGGATCTCCTCGAAGGAGGATCTCCTCAAAGGAGGAGGTCCTTAAAGGAGGATCTCCTCAAAGAGGATCTCCTCGAAGAGGATCTCCTCAAAGGAGGATCTCCTCAAAGGAGGATCTCCTCATAGGAGGATCTCCTCGAAGGAGGATCTCCTCAAAGGAGGAGGTCCTTAAAGGAGGATCTCCTCAAAGAGGATCTCCTCGAAGAGGATCTCCTCAAAGGAGGATCTCCTCGAAGAGGATCTCCTCGAAGAGGATCTCCTCAAAGGAGGATCTCCTCAAAGGAGGATCTCCTCATAGGAGGAGGTCCTTAAAGGAGGATCTCCTTGAAGGAAAACAAACCACAACAACCACACACATGGGAGACGTTCAGCGTCTTCTCATCTAAAGACATTTCTGATTTCTGAACCGTTTGCAGGAGATGTTTGATGATGTCTTCACCTTTAGTGAAGGCGGGATGAAGTTTTGGACATTTAATGTCTAGATTAGAGGCCTGAGCTAGCCTGTGCTAGCGCTAACCTTTCTTTGACTTTGACATGTTTTAAGCTAACTGAGGGCTGAGGCCTCTCAGGAGGACCACGGAGTTCACATCTCCAGCTGACTAACCTTCTCCATAAAAGCTCCATAGATTCTGTCTGCGTTCAGCCTCACCTGGTGAATGACGGCGTTCAGCCTCACCTGGTGAATGACGGCGTTCAGCCTCACCTGGTGGATGACGGCGACCTTCTGCTGCTTCCCCAGCTCCTCGTTGACCATGTCCACTTTAGGAGGCCGGACGACCGTCTCTCTGAAGGGAATGATGGGCTTGGACACGCTGATCTCCACCTTAGCGAACCTTTCAAAGATTGAGAAGGTGTTAGCAGATGGGGGCGTGGCCTCCTGCACTGACATGAAGCAGGATGTCGTCTGCATACATGAGGAACTTGATCTCACGCCAACATATTGGGCTTTGGGAACTTTGAATTTTAGCAGGAGGACCTGGAGGAGCTGAAACATCATGAAGGTTTTTTGTTCCACTGTATCACAAACTGTTAAGTTTTAAGAATAGAAGTTCAGAATTTTCAAATAAAAATATGAAATATTTGCTTTCAAAATGTTTTTTTTTCGTCAGAAACACAAACGTTTTCAGATGCGTTGTGCCTCATCTCACGTTTTCCCTATCTTTGATTTTGCGTTCATAACTTTCACTTCGTTTATCCAGAGTCGTCTTCTGCATGAAGCCGACTTCACTCTGGAGACGACGGTTTGTTATTGGGAGACAACAGGAGTGGGCGGAGTTTAGGTCAAAAACAACGGAGCGATACTGACGCCACAAACAGGTTTAAACCGGTAAAAACCAAATGAGTGAAAAGGAAGGTGACGGAGCAGAACGTCATAAAATACAAAGGTTTCATCCAATCGGACGCGTTAGCCGTGACGCTCTGCTTCATCAACACATCCGTGTTTCTTCCATTGAGGTCAACAGATTTCCCTCCAAAACTCCAAAGTTCAAACCTACAGAGAAAAATGGATCCAGGATTAAAGACGATCTGATCACAGCAGAGATTGAAGCAGCTGAAGGCATTCTGACTGATTGACAAGGACAACAGCCAATCAGGACGCAGAACACAATCTGCTGTCAAAAAGGTGAAAATTGTCCAAAGAAATCCAGGAGACTGCGACAGCGTGCAGATTAACCCTCCAGTGTTTTCTGACACCTGGACTTCTATAGAACCCTTTTAGCTTCAGGTTCCTCCCAGATCCAGCAGGACATCCCTGACATCCCTGACACAGCTGAGCGTCTCTCAGAGGCCGGAGGATCAGCTGGTGTCTGGATCAGAGCCGGCGCCACGGTCTGGACTCTGATGTCCAGCAGCTCCAAACCAGGTCAGAGAGTCTAACAGGCTTAACTCCGCCTCCAGCAGCAGAAGCGGGTCAACTCCTGAGGCTCCGAGGGTTTACTAAACCAGGAGATATTCTATAAGTTCAAACTTTAGATGTTACGGAGTCCCTGAAGGGACATTAAAGTGAAATAAATAAACTGAAGTACAGACATTTTTTTATAAAGTTGAAGTTAAAAAAAAATAAATCCTGGTTACTACCCGGAGCTCACCAGAGAGTAAAGAAAAACTATTCATTCAATTCTTTTAAGGGAGAAATTGTTTCCAGTCACCATCAGGTCCGCACCAGAGCTCCGTAGAACCACTGAAACTTCAACATTTTCATCTTTTCTAGAACTGAAGCTGATCCACGGATCCACAGATTCACGGATCCACGGATCCACAGATCCACAGATCCACAGATCCACAGATCCACGGATCCACAGATCCACAGATCCACGGATCCACGGATCCACGGATTCACGGATCCGTGGATCCGGACGGCGACGAGGACTGACCGCTCTCGGAGGTCGTCCAGGCAGCGCTGCAGGTGCACCTCCCCCGCCGTGACCAGGACGTGTTCCCCCGTCTCCTGGATGAGGATTTCGGCGCACGGGTCGGCCTGGTTCAGCAGACGCATCCCGCGCACCAGCTTGGGCATCTGGCCTGAGAAGACGGGGGCAGATGAGAGTCCGACAGCCAGCTGCAGCTGCAGGGAGGAACCCCACGCTGCCCCCTGGTGCTCACAGACGGGAATGCAACCCCCCCGTGTAACGCTGCGATCACGCCACTTTAAATCCTTTTCCAGGTTTTATGTTCAGAACCACCATTTAACAAAGTTAAACCAGTTGACCAATCAGGGACTCAGATTGGTTTGACGGCTCTTGAACGTCACATAAGGGTGATGGACGTCAGAGGAAGGTGCAGCAATGGCGAGCTTCAACACCTACTTGGATGTTTGGGCTCGATGGCGACCCGGACGATGGGTGTGGCCTCCATGTTGATGGGGGTGAAGGGGGGGCACGCCGGCGAGACCGACAGCGTCGCCGACTTCAGGACGAAGTCCTCGAGACCCCCGATCCCTGAAGGGCAGAGGAGCAGAGACCACTGTGACGTCTGACCTCCTCAGGAGAGGACACGCCCCTCTGAGGCTGTTACCCAGAACGTTTCCTGCAGGAACCTCCTCCAGCTCCTCCAGCTCTCGGCCCATCAGCAGGTACAGAGTTTGCAGAGAACATCGGGACAGGTGAGGGACCTGGGCGTCGCTGCTCCCCTCAGAGAGCTGCAGCACAGGACAGGAACGAGGGGAGGAGCTTCACTCAGGTGGAACAAGTCCTCAACCATCAAGTGTTTATGGGGTGAGAGAGTGTAACCAGACGTCTGTCATCTTCATCTGCTGCGTGTAAGAGGTGTCAGGATAACGAATGAAGAACGTCAGACTACATAAATCTATCATGAATGAAAAAGATAAATAATAGAGAAAACTGATGTTTGAAGTCCTGAACGTGACCCGAGTGACCTTCTGCTTCTGAAGGTCGTCTGCACGCTCTCCTCCAGACCGTCACTAACAGACTGGAGGATGGATCTGTGGTTGTTTCACAGCTGGTTTCTGGTTCAGTCATGAATCCAGTGTGACTGTGAGTAATCAGCTAAACAGGCTAGGCTAATGCTAATGTAACCTGCTAGCTTAGCTTTCAGGCTGCAGGTCCGTACCAGCTGCAGGCCGTGGGCGGGGTCGTACTTTGGTCCGAGAACAAACACTCTCTGACCCTTCTTGACTTTCCCGCTGTAGACTCGAGCGAAGGCGATGAAGACCTCCTTCTGCTCCTCCTCCTCCTCCTCCGGCTGTGCGGGACGCTCCGCCTTAGCTGTGAGGACAGAAACCGGACCGCTCGAACCCAGAGAACCAGACGTCCCCGCCGGCCACCAGAATCAGAGGCGGGCTTCACCTGACTCGGGTTCTGCATCCCGGCCCTCAGGCGTGACCAGGTGGGTTTCTGCTGCCGCCATCCTCTCGGCGTGTCGCTGGCGAGCCAGCTCTCGGCGCCGAGCCATCTCCTCCTGGTTCAACGGCCTCCAGACACACAGAAACCCACCAACGTTACAGGAACCGTTATTAACCAAAACTCTGATCCAAACTGAAGAAGAAAAGTCACTCCAACCTTCATGAGAAGCTGAAAACCACATAGAGGCGGGAAAATGGACTCTCTGCATTATGCTATGCTACATATAAACGCTAATATGATTGTTTTGGGCTTTTCCCTTCAGGGTCTCCACAGCCAATCATCTTCCTCCATCTAAACCTGTCTTCATCATCCTCTCCTCTAACTCCAGCCACCTTCATGTCTTCATTCTCTGCATCCAGAAACCTCCTCTTTGGTCTTCCTCTAGACCTCTAGACTCAGCATCCTTCTACCAATATCTTCACTGTCTCTCCTCTGAACATGTCCAAACCATCTCAGTCTGACTTTATCTCCAAAACCTCTAACATGTGCTGTCCCTCTGATGGATTCATTCCTGATCCTATCCATCCTGGTCACTCCCAAAGAGAACCTCAGCATCTTCATCTCTGCTACCTCCAGCTCTGCTTCCTGTCTTTTCTTCACTGTTTCTAGTCCAACAACATGGCTGCTCTCACCACAGTCTTCTACATCTTTCCTTTCATTTGTGCTGAAACTCTTCTATCACACATCACACTGACACTTTTCTCCACCCATTCAACTGCCTGCTGCACTCTCCTCTTCACTTCTTTTCCACACTCTCCATGACTCTATACTGTTGACCCTAAATACTTAAACTCCTCCCCCTTCTTTATCTCTTCTCCCTGTAACCTCACTCTTCCACTTGGGTTCCTCTCATTCACACATGTACTCTGTCTTACTGCGGCTAACCTTCATTCCTCTCCTTTCCAGGGCAAACCTCCACCTCTCTAGCTCCTCCTCCACCTGTTCTATAAACCACAATATCATCTGCAAACATCATAGTCCATGTTGATTCCTGTCTGACCTCATCAGTCAGTCTGTCCATCACCTTTGCAAACAGGAAGTGGCTCAGTATGCTATGCTACATATAAATGCTAATATGCTATGCTACATATTAGGGCTGCCACAAACGATTATTTTAATAGTCGACTAATCACTGATTATTTTTTCCGATTAGTCGACTAATCGGGTCATGCGCAAACTGGATGTAAAGACGTTGAAGTTGATAACCAGCTGAAATATTAATTAAATGCCAAATTAGCCTAAAAAATAAAAAGAGCCAAAGTTAACAAATAGCTAGCTGCTGCTGCTGAAATATTAGCTAAACTCAAAATTAGCCTAAAAAAAAAACAGAAAATCCTAAATTAACCAAAATAGCTATGTCGCTGAAATATTAGTTAAACTTAGAAATAGCTTAAAAAACTTAAAAAAAAAATATAAAGTAATTAAGTTAGCCAAAACAGCTAGCATGTAGATTAAATATTAGCTAAACTCCATAAAAGGCCAAAGAACTTATTAAATGCCAAAATATTCCAAAAAGCTGCTATTATAACTTTTAACTTTACTACACTCTGACTTCATACAATATAAAGTAACGACTAATCGACTATTAAATTAGTTGTCGACTATTTTAATAGTTGATTAGTCATCGATTAGTCGACTAATCGTGGCAGCCCTACTACATATAAGTGCTAATATCACAGAGGTTAATATTGTCTTGTTGGCTCCTATAATATGCTACATAAGCATGCTAATATGCAATTTTATATCTGTGTGGTAATATTCTATGCAACATACACATAAAATACTATGCAGTGTGCATCCTAATATGCCATCATGTGTTTTATGTTAAATCTTGTTCATCTCTGTCAGAGTAAATGAAGCCTTAAGGTTCGTTCTGTACGATCAATACGACGGTACGTCCATCAGAATGATCCAGACGTTGGTTTTCCCGCTCCGCTCTCTCAGTAGAGGTTCTCCTGTACGGATGTGAACCGTGTCCCTGGAAGAACCGTGACCCCGTGACCCCGCCTTTACCGTTGCTTGTGCTGAGGCAGCGCTTTGGCGTCCACTGCAAACATCTTGGACACGAAGATGATGACCGGAGCGTCTTCAGCGCTGGAACACTGCAGGAACGCTGGGAGACACAAACGGAGCTGGAGCTTTCAGAGACAGAGGCGGGCCGCGGTCGGCTCCGGGCCGCGGCCGGCTCCGGGCCGTGGTCCGCTCCGGCCCGGCCGCCGGTACCTGTTTTCAGCTCCTGCGTCTTCTCCGGCAGCGAGTCGAAGCGGCGGGCGCCCACGCTCATCAGCTTCTCCACGCGCTCCTCGCTGACGTCCAGCGGGCTGGGGAGCTTCTCACAGACCATGGCTGCAGTCGGTCTTAAGGAAACCGCGGTGGAACCGTGGCAGAACCGGATCAGAACCGACGCCGAGGATACAGAGGACCGCCGTGGACACGGGCAGCCACTGGCTGCAGATGGCGCTCAGGAGCACTTTGGGGTCCGAGTGTCGCAGGTCTCTGGACATCAGCTTCAGCCCCAGAGAACTCACCACCTTCTCCACCCGGTCTTTGTCTCTGCTCACACAAACAGAACCGTTACGGACCTTCGCTTCCCGTCGGACCGTCCCGTAGGTTCTGCCCTCACCTGTGAAGGACCACGGCGTCGTACAGACTCCAGAGGTTGTCCAGAACGAGCTGCACGAACAGAGGCTTCTTCCCTTTGGCCTGCAGAGAGCAGAGGAACGTCAGGAACACCTCAGGAACTCCAGAACCAGAACCTCAGAACCATCTGAGGAGTGTCTGACTGGTGGGGGGGGGGTTACCTGAGCTCCTTTCATGATCCTCTTCGCTTTGGCGTTCAGGTAGAAATCCCCCCACAGGGTCTTCTGCAGCACGCCGGCCTTCACGCCCATCTTCTGACTGTACAGGTCAGCGAACTGCTGAGTTCTGAGGAGACGAGTTCATCAAACTGATCCGATGATGGGGAGGAGTCAACAACCAACAGCAGCTTTCAGAGCGTTCTCATTGGATGAGAAAAAACTCAGAGATTAAGAAAATTATGGGGAAAAAGTTGTAAATTACAGGAAAACGTCATAAAATGATGAAGGTTTTACAATTATGAGTATAAAGTTATAAAATCATGAGAAAGTACACATTTGATGAGAATTAGGAAATTAAAATCATAAATATATTATTTAGAAAGTTGTAATTTCATGCAGATAATTGTTTATTTTCCTAAAGAATGAAAGCAGATTTTTCTGCTCTGTAAATGAAAAGCTGAATTTCACATTTGACTTTTCCTTCTTCTTTAAGCTTAAATTCCTGACTCCAGTCAGTGCAGACGTGTGAACAGCTGACACACACACACACACACACACACACACACGTGTTCACAACACTCTGCACTGATGCTCTCTGGCTCCGCCCACTGGACTCTGACCAGAAAAGAACTAGGAGTGTAATGGATCACGATTTTCTATCAGTAAACAGAGAAAAACAACAAAATAAAATCCTAAAATGTCTTTTTTGAAAAGCTTCAAATCCTATATCTGATAAAGTAATATTTAAATTACTTTAAAATATAAATACAAACACATGAAACATTGAGGTCCATTTATCAGGCCACAACATGCTTTAACATGTCGGTTCTGATTCTGTTTTCACGTCTTCAGACCAGATCTATAGAACTGGAGTCGACCTTTGGAGGAATTCCAGGTGGGACCTTCAGGAGAGTCTGGACCAAAGTCTAAGAATCAGAACCAGAAACGACAGGAAGCAGAGGCGCGGTCGATGTTTCTGTGACTGAATTCAGGAGGAGGCGTGTCTACCTGAAGCCCCACCCATCCACGGCGCTGGCGAAGACCACGTTCCCCTGCTCGGGAGAGAAGTACAGGTGCGAGTCGTCCACCTCGTCCAGCCCGGCGCTCCAGTCGTAGACCTGTTCCCCCGCCGCCGTCTCCTCCTCCTCCTTCACCTTCTCCGCTCGCTCCTCCAGAACTTTGGAGGTGAACAGGGTTCCTGTGACGGCGTTCACCTGCGGGGTGGAAGCCCCGCCGTCAGCCCCGCCCTCTCCCCTGAAGCCTTCAGAGGACAGGTGGGCTCCTCACCTGCTCCAGGATCTTCTTCAGGTGGTCGTGAGCCTCCGTGGTCGTGAGCTTCAGCTCCAGGATGAGCCGGTCCATCTTGTTGATGACCAGAACCGGCCGGATGTTCTCCAGCCACGCCTGCCGGAGCACCACCTGGGTCTGGCAGCACCAAACACGCGTGTGACGTCAGGAAGACTTTTGATGTTTCAACCTCCTGGCGTGGATGCAGGTTTGTTGTTCCACGGCTAACGGAGCATTCAGGAACCGCGGTTCGTCTTACCTAGCTTACCTGTGACGGCTGCTACAGTAGAAGAATCCTCTTCATGATCTCATGTGACAGTATAAGGGGTCAGGATCAGTGCTTGGACACTGTCCAGAGCTTTTCGACCACGACATTTTAACAATGACTATGCTCTCTCTGGTTCCGTCTTAAACGGGTTCATTTCATACCTGAGCAGAGAACTTCCTGTGTTCCGAAGCTCTGCAGTAGAAGAAATAACTTGTGGCGTTCCCCAGGGTTCTGTACTTGGCCCTATGTTACATTTGATTCCTCTCTGGAATCTTATGAATCATTTCTGATCATTTGTATGCAGATGATATCCAGCTCTATTACTCTTTCCTGGAAAATGATTATTCCAAACTGCACACCTGTTGGATTGTTTAGGACAGGGGTCACCAACGTGGTGCCCCACAAGGGGCCCTCAGGTCTCTTCTAAAAATAACACAACTCTCTTGTGAGCTGCACCTAAAATTAAATTTTCTTCTGTTGCTTTTTTTTTAAAATTACACTCACATTTACAAAGATTTGAAAGTTAAAACGTCTTAAAAATAATATTTTAGATAAGTTTAGGTGACCTCTGACCTACTCCTGCTCAAAGATCATTCAATTTGTTTAAATGCCGTCCTTAGTTCAAAATGTATCGTTTAAAACTGTGTACGTTGATTTTGTTAACATGAAATTACTGATAAACATAGTGAAAATGGGAAGTGATCATCTGAAAATTTAAATTACTGAGATTAATAAAATGCTCAACATTGATATCTGTTTCCTAGCTTGTTTTAATTGTTGATAATTATTATGAAAAATCCGTGTCTTTACATAGAGGAGTATCATTATTCATAATTGATCATGTAAAGCTACCTATAACTATGCAAAAATTGTTATTTCAAAATGGTAGCCCTTCGTATGACTCTGTACCCAGGAAATAGCCCTCACGTTCAAAAAGGTTGGTGATCCCTGGTTTAGGACATGGCTGGAATGATCATTTACTCTTGAACATCCAGAATACTGAGACAGTCAAAGTCCTTCCATTGGACGACAGCTGGAGTCTCTGAGCTCTTCTGTCCAATAGAGCTGCCACAAACGATTATTTTAATAGTCGATTAATCACCGATTATTTTTCTCGATTAGTCGACTAATCGTGTCAAACTGGATGTAAAACACACATCATTAGCTTTGAACTAACTAAAAACTAGATATAAACAACTACCTGCGATAATGGTAGTGTGAATGTTGTAGGCTAAAATTGATAGCTGAAGATGCTGAAATTGATGACCAAAATTGCTGAAGCTGAAAGCTGGCCGAAACTTTAGCTAAACCTTAAAATGGCTTAAAAATCTTTAAAAAACCCTAAATTAGCCAAAATAGCTAGCATGCAGCTGAAATATTAGCTAAACTTCAAATTAGCCAAAAAACTTTAAAAAACATAAATTAGCCAGAATAACTAGCATGTAGCTGAAAATTAGCTAAACTCCAAATTAGCCTAAAAAGACTGAAAAAAATTCTTAATTAGCCAAAACAGCTAGCATGCAGCTGAAATATTCGATAAACTACCAAATAGCCAAAAAAAACAGAAACAATCCTAAATTATCCAAAACAGCTCGCTGAAATATTAGCTAATCTCAAAATTAGGCTGAAAAAAATGATAAAAATCCTAAATTAGCTAAAATAGCTATCATGTAGCTTAAATATTAACTAAACTCCAAAATAGCCTAAAAACCTTAATAAATGGCAAAATATTCCAAAAAGCTAGCAGAATGCTATTATAACTTTCAACTTTACTACCCTCTGATTTCATACAATATAAAGTAACGACTAATCGACTATTAAATTAGTCGTCGACTATTTTAATAGTCGATTAGTCGTCGATTAGTCGACTAATCGTGGCAGCCCTACTGTCCAATCACGTCTCAGAGATCTCCAGGTGTGTCCGTGTCTGGGCGGTCACGCACAACAGATCATCCAAATCTGTTTTAATCATCTGAGAACGTGGCCCTTCAGTGTTTTTATTCAGGAGGGCTTTTAGTTGATCTAGAATTGCCCCTCGGGGGTAAATAAAGTTGTTTGAATTGAAGTGGTTTTAGTCCTGGTTTTCCTGTGTTTGGTCTTTGTTCCTGGATTTTATGCTCTTTTTGTAAAGAACTGTGATTCTTTCTGTGCTGTAGAGATAAAGACATTCTGTTCCGTGCGGGTCACCTGAGGACAGACGCCCTCCACGGCGTCCACCAGCACCAGGGCGCCGTCACACAGGCGGACGGCCGTGGAGACCTCCGAGGAGAAATCCACGTGACCCGGAGAGTCGATCAGGTTCAGCAGGAACTCCTGACCTCCTGAGCAGAGAGGACAGGGTTAGAGAACCGCGGCGCCGGGCCCAAAGCGCTGCCGGGCCAGCGCTGCCGGGCCGTACCGTTGCCGTAGTGCTGGCGAGATGGTGCGCTGCACGATCATGCTCTGATCTTCATCGGATCCCTCGTCCTCTCGGCTGTCCAGATACCGCAGCTGCAGGATCAGATTGACGTTAACACGGACGAGCGCCGCGCCTGACCTGCAGCGCACGCGCGGGCGGGCCGCCTCACCTTCCCCGCCAGCCGGCTCGAGATGATGCCGTTACTCGCCACCAAGCAGTCCGCCAGAGTGGTCTTCCCTGAGAGGAACAAGAGTCAGAGTGAAGAAGCCTTCAGCAGCATCCTGCTCTGCCTGCAGGGGGCGCCCTCCTCAGGCCAGGCTCTCATGTCAAAGTGAGGACGTTTTGGTTTTCAGGAAAACAGCATTAGATCTTTGAGGAGCACAAGAGGTCATGAGGCTCCGCCCCCTAAAGACCGGAAGAAGACCAAAACACTGAAGACAATCCCCAAAGAAAACCACAAAGTATTCAAGGAGGACAAACCAGACTAAAGCGTTACTTCTGTTTCTGACCCTCTCGGCTTTCCATAACTTTCAGCTGCGGGTCAAAGGTCGCCGCGCGCTCACCGTGGTCCACGTGGGCCAGGATGCAGAGGTTCCGGATGTTCCTCGGGTTCCTCTGCAGCTCAGAGATCTTCTGGAGGCTCGCGGGTCCCATCTTCTGACAGCTGGACCGAACCGAGTCGAGCCGCCGGTGACGAGCACAACCAACCGCGCGAGCGCGCGCGTGCACGGATCCGCGTGCGCTCGCGGCGTCCAGTGACGGAACCTCTGAAACAGAGTTCTGGGTTTTTGTGAGGAACCGCGCGGGCAGGAGAAACGAACCCTGTCCGTCCGGAAGTGGAGACGACCGTAAGCCACGCCCCCTGGATACGCACCAGGCGAGAGGCTGCCCTATTGGTCAGCTGTAAGCCCCGCCCCCAAGTTTAAACTTTATCAACAGAGACAGAGCTGCTTTATACAGTTTATGAAAAGAAGAATCAAACGATAAATCAGGTTATTGAAACCGAAATTAATTCAAAAATAAACATTATCATCATTTATAATCATTATTCATGATTTTAAATAATTCTAGAATAAAGAAACAAAAATAAAAAAGACTAATAAATATTAAAAGATTAAAGATATAGAGAATGAATTTAAACTGAGTTTGATCAACTTAAAAACAGAATCTTCAATTTTCATTTTTAGTTCAAGTTGAAAAACTGTATTTTATTTGATTCATTTTAATAATCAAAATAATAGAGTAAACATTAAAAGACTGAAGTGAAAGAAAGAAGAATGTCTTTTAATGATGTGTTGATGAATCACAGTTATTGATGTATCTGTGACTGCAGGAGGTTTTACCTGAACACATCAGCCAGTCACATCACAGAGGATGTCCAGAAGACTTTAGATTCAGTCATTTCATGATGACAAAAGTGATGAAACACTTGAAGCAAAAATAACTCAAGAATAAAAGTTAAAAAGGAGCCAAAACAGAAACAATGAAGCTAAAACATCGATCAAATCGAGATTTGTTGAAAGGTTAACTGGTTTATGGGCTTGGAAATATTTTATTTTTGCCCCCAGAGACAATGAGTCCAGCTGGGAGGACGTGATTGGGTCTCCTTTCAGAATAAAAGCACATGAAGTGTTTCATGTCTCACCTGTTCAGGTGATGTTTCAAACCCCGTCGTTTGAGTTACGAGTGAAACACAAACTTCAAGTCTTTCTATGTTGTTTTGTGGAATGATCACATCTCAGTTTGAACTTTAGTTTGTCAAAAAACATCATTTTATGATCATTATTAGATCAACAGAACCTGCTGGATGAACAGATTCATGATTTCATTCATGATTGCTGTGAATTCTGTTCGTTAATTCGGTCAGATCCTGAAGGTTTTTGGGATTTCCCCTCAAAGCCGCGGGAAACAGCTGCTGCTAGAATAACACGTCAATGCGCGACTTTTATTTTGAAAGCAGCTCTGAAAGCGCGTGCGTCGCTCGTTGCCGGTGACTTGCACGCGCTCTGTGCGTGAACTCATCAGGCTTAAACCGCATCAGCTGCGAGCGTGAACCCGCACAGAGACAGAGGCGGGAATCCCGCAGCTCTGCTCCGGACCCCTCCAGCACCCCCTCCCCTCCCCTCCCCCCGGGGCCGCCCCGCCATGGCCGCCGCCACCTCCACGCCCGCCGCCCGCCGCAGCGCCCGCAGCCCGGGCCGCATGCTGGAGAAGGAGGAGCTGCGGCACCTCAACGACCGCCTGGCCAACTACATCCAGCGGGTCCAGGAGCTGGAGGGCGACAAGACCGCCATGCTGCTGCGGCTGCGGGAGCAGGACGAGGCCACGGCGCGGGAGACGGCCGCCGTGCGGCGCCTGTACGACGACGAGCTGGCCGACGTCCGCCGGTGTCTGGACGGGCTGGCGGCGGAGCGGGCCCGCCTGCAGATCGAGCACGGGAACCTGCGGGACGAGTTCCAGAAGCTTCAGAGCAGGTGGGGGCGAGCGCGAGACCCGGGGCCACGCCCCCTGCACGAGGAGTGGCCCCTCTCCCTTATCCCATCCCCATAGACCCCCCCCCAGAACCAAGAGATCAAAATCAACATTTAAGAGTTCTTTGAGTTTAAATATACGAATTAGGAGATTCTTTACCGGGTCTGAGCGGTTCTGTTCTGGAGAGATGATCACCTTTGTGGTTCTGGAGCTCCTGGTTTCATGTGGTTTTCTGACCGACTCCTGATCCGAACCCAGCGACACCAAAACCTAGATCCTAACTCAAACTCCCATGATGCAGCTGGGTGGGCGTGGTCTAACCACTGCTGGTTTCATCGTTGACCTCCTGCCTCACAAACGCCGCTGTTGCTCGTCTGGATGAGTCGGGGGCTGAGGCCACGCCCCTCGACACGTCCTGATCTCCTGACAGAACCGTCGGTCCAGACTCGCTGGAGAATCTGGTTCTGAAGTGTCCTGGACAAACGTCCGTAGACCTCCTGGACCCGACTGAACCGTCCTCCATGGGAAAGTTCTGAAGGTTCTGGTTCCTCTGCTCTCTTCCAGGAACCAGAAGAAGGAGTCGGATCTGGCCAACGCCCTGACCCAGTGGAGGAGGACTGAAGCCACGCTGAGCTCCAAGGAGGCGGAGAACGCCAAGCTGCTGTCGGAGAACGGGAGACTGGGCAGCGACGCCGCCGACCTGCAGGTGCAGCTGGAAAACGTAAGCTTTAGCCACGCCCCCTTCAACGCCGCTGCAGCTCCTTCACAGGTTCTTCAAGACAAGGGTTCTCCTTCTGTCCGGGCCTGCTGGCCTCCATCTGGGTTTAGGGGAACACGAAAGTCCAGAACCATAAGAGGTCCGGTCCGGTTCCTCGGACCCATGGAGCTTTGTTTGGAACAGATCTCTGCATGTCTCTGTTTGAGAGCAGCAGAAGCTCCGCCTCCTGAGATTGTACCCGCCCCCCGCTCTTGGGTCAGCAGGACTTTGGGTACAGAAAGATGGAAAAGTATCAGGAGGAGAAAATCTGGAAACGGCAAAGGTAGAATCTGAAAAACCAAACCTCTGAACAGGTAGCCGGGGGGTCCGAGCAGGTGTCAAACATGAACGGGGGTCCGGGCAGGTGCCAAACCTGAACGGGGGGGGGGGTCCGAGCAGGTACCAAACCTGAACGGGGGGGTCCGAGCAGGTGCCAAACATGAACGGGGGGGTCCGAGCAGGTGCCAAACCTGAACGGGGGGGGGGGGTCAGAGCAGGTGCCAAACCTGAACGGGGGGGGGGTCAGAGCAGGTGCCAAACCTGAACGGGGGGGGGGTCCGAGCAGGTACCAAACCTGAACGGGGGGGTCCGAGCAGGTGCCAAACCTGAACGGGGGGGGGGGTCCGAGCAGGTACCAAACCTGAACGGGGGGGGGGTCCGAGCAGGTACCAAACCTGAACGGGGGGGGGGTCAGAGCATCCAAACCTGAACGGGGGGGGGGGGGGTCAGCAGCAGGTGCAAACCTGAACGGGGGGCCGAGCAGGGTGCCAAACATGAACGGGGGGTTAGAGCAGGTAACCAAATCTTGAAGGATGAATGAAGGCAGGTACCGGCAGAGCAGGTGCCAAACCGGAAGGGGGGGCCGAGCAGGTGCCAACCTGAACGGGGGGCCGGGGCCGAGCAGTACCAAACCTGAACAGGGGGGGGTCAGAGCAGGTGCCAAACATGAACAAATGTTCACTCAGATTCAGTTTTGGGTTATAAATTAATCTAGGATCTTAAAAAAAAGTTGGATTCTGGGAAATTGTGTTTTGCTTTAGAAATGATTGACTGTATTGGAGAACTGGACTGAGTGTGAAGCCAGTAGTAAGCAATTTTCTTGAGTCCTTTCAGTTCCTAGTTTTCCTAGTGATACAGACGCCGCCATGTTGGAGCCAGATGCCATCAGTGAGCAGTGATTGGTCTGAGTCACTGTTTCTATGGCAACCACCCTCAACAATCAGGAGGGAGCTGGTTGGAAGGCCACACCCCTAAAACTTAAATGCAGGTTACACGAAATTTATCAAACATTGGAGGTGGGGCCTGCAGACTCCACCTACTTTTATTGAGGCATCTGATTGGTCAACGTATCACTTGAATAACTGAATAGATCCAGATGTTTATTCTGATCAGAAGAACGACTGATAACAGCTGTTTGTTTCTCTGTTGGAGTCTTGGAGCCACTTCCTGTTTGAAACACCAGGGAGGCGGGGCCACTCAGTCCAGTCCTATTCTACAGTCAGTGGTTTAAATGTGTGGTATGGGGGCGTCGCTCTCCGGGTCCATCTCGCCGCAGAGCGCGGCTCTGCTTGAGCTTCCTGTTTGGTGGAAGAAGGCGGAGTTTATGTGATTGACAGCTAACGTCCTTCTGACCTCCAGGTGGAGCGTTTGCTGGCAGAAACGAAGAACCAGCTGAGTTCTGAGATCTTAAGACGGGTTGGGATGGAGAACCAGGTCCAGACGCTCAAGGAGCAGCTGGAACTTCAGAAGAACATCAGCAAACAGGCAAGACGAGGACGTCCTCGCCGTCCTCGCAGAACCCGGCGCCTCACTCTGCTCCGTCTCTGCAGGAGATCCTGGAGGTCCGGAGCCGGCAGGAGACCCGCCTGGTGGAGGTGGAGTCGGGACGGCGGCGAGAGTTCGAGAGCAAACTGGCGGAGACGATGCAGCAGCTGCGGGAAGACCACACGCTCCAGCTGCACCAGTACAAGGAGGAGATGGAGAAGACCTTCAGCACCAAGGTTCTGAGGTTCTGCTGGGTGCCGGCGGTGCCGGTCTGTCCGTAACTCTGCTCCTCCTGCAGCTGCAGAACGCCCAGCAGGCGGCCGAGGAGAAGAGCGTCTCCATGTCCACCACCAAGGAGGAGCTGGAGGTCTTCAGGATGAGGCTGGAGTCGCTCAGCGCGCAGCTGCAGCAGAACCAGAGAGAGGTGAGACCGGGTCAGGTTGGTTCTGAGGAACTGGACCCTCTTGGGATGGAGGACGGCTTTAGAGCAGAACCACGAGGTGATGGAGTTCATTTACGAGGGAAGGACAAACGTCTTTAGGTCCTCCAGCCTTCATCTGAACTTCTTCAGACGAATCCTTGGAGCGACTGAAGGTGTTCTGGTTCAGATCCTCGTTTAATTCCCTGTTCTGCTGACTCATAGAGACGAGTCATCTCCACCTCCTCTGTTTATCCCGGGACACTTTGTCTTCTGATCTCCTGTAGAAACTGGTTCTGGAAGACCGGTTCCAGGAGCTGCAGAGAACTCTGGACCAGGAGCGGGACGCCTGGCAGCAGAAGTCCAGTCAGAAGGAGCAGGAGCTGCTGAGCATGAGGACCCAGATGAACACCCAGCTGGAGGACTACCAGAACCTGCTGGACCTCAAGCTGTCTCTGGACATGGAGATCAACGCCTACAGGAAGATGCTGGAGGTGGAGGAGCAGAGGTGAGGGGGCGGAGCCGAAGGGAGGGAGGAGGCGGAGCCGAGGGAGGGGGCGGAGCGGAGGTGTGGGGGGAGCAGAGGTGAGGGGGGAAGGAGGAGCAGAGGTGAGGGGGGAGGAGTAGCAGAGGTGAGGTGGAGGAGCGGAGGGGGGGGGGGCGGAGCCGAAGGGAGGGGGGCGGAGCAGAGGGAGAGGGGCGGAGCAGAGGAGAGGTGGAGGAGCAGAGGTGAGGGGGGGCGGAGCAGAGGAGAGGTGGAGTAGCAGAGGTGAGGTGGAGGAGCGGAGGGGAGGGGGGCGGAGCCGAAGGGAGGGGGGCGGAGCAGAGGGGAGGGGGCGGAGCAGAGGCGAGGTGGAGGAGCAGAGGGGGGGGGGGCGGAGCAGAGGGGCGGAGCAGAGGGGCGGAGCAGAGGCGAGGGGGCAGAGGGGAGGGGGCCACGGCGAGGTCAGCATGACGTCTCCTGTCGTCCAGGTTGCAGCTGTCCCCCAGCCCCTCCCAGCACGCCGCCGTTCCTCGTGTCCAGGAGCGCCGCAAACTCCGAGGGAGGAAGCGGAAACACGAAGAAGCCGGCAGAAGTTCTCCTGCCTACAAGATGTCCCGCCGATCCGTGAGGACGGAAGCGGTGGCGGTGACCGAGGTGGACGTGGACGGAAAATACGTCCGACTCAAGAACAACTCTGACAAGGTGAGACTGAGACCACACCTCCACCTGCAGCCGCTGAGACGGCGTGAAGAAGCTCCGCCCAGACGGAGAGACGACCTTCAGACCTCCTGGCTCCTCCCGTTTCCATGGAAACCATCAGAAACATCCAGACCCTCCCCGTCTCTCTTCCTCCAGGAGCAGCCGCTCGGCGGTTGGGTTGTTCGCCGCCTACATCCAGACTCCGGAGACGTCTCCTTCCAGTTCCCCCCCTCCTACGTCCTGGCTGGGGGGCGGAGCCTCACGGTGAGTTCTGCAGACAGACGTCAGACCTCCTGATGAGACCGGCCTGCAGCTCCCGCTGTCCCGTCAGATCTGGTCGTCGGGGGCGGCGCAGGAGGCGGAGCCCGGAGACATGGTGCTGGAGAGCCACAGCTCCTGGGGGGCCGTCGCCGACGTGAGGGTCGTCCTCCTGAACCCCAACCACGAGGTGGGTGGAGAACGTCCTCCAGAACCGTGACGGCTGCAGCATCCTCCGCTTCTGTGCCGCAGGAGGTGTCCGCCTGCCGGCTGAGCGTCCAGACCAGAGACCAGGACGACCACGAGGACGGCGGCCTCGACTTTGACGACGTCTTCATAGCAGGAAGTGACGGGCAGCGCTTCCACCGACAGGTAAACGCCCCCGCTGATCCCAGGGGCGGGTTCTTCTGAGGTTCAGAACGGAGCAGAACCTGGAGCCCGAGCTGAGGGGGCGGCGGGGGGAGGAGCTTCTGCCTGATGCGATCGTGGTCACTTGAAGCTCAGAATTGTCCAGGTTTGACTGAGGATCAAAGCCACACCCCCTCGGGACGCCGTTCCTGTAAAGCGTCCGTCATCTCTGCTGACGCGGCAGATTGGATCCGATCAGTCTGACGGTTTCAGCTGCTGATCGTCCTCGGTGGCGTGGACGTCTAACCGCTCTCAGCTGGTTTCATAGCTCTCTTTTGAAGCGTTTTTGTCTGTAATCCTGAACCGAGCAGACCATGTCTGTATCAGAGAACTGGACTGAGCGTCCACAGCAAAGTTTCCTCCAAACAAATGAAGTCAGTTCAGTCGCCATAAACGCGGTCATGTTGGGCCAGACGCCACGAGTAATCGTCAGAGGCCATGTTTCTATAGCAGTCATTCTCACCAATCAGAGAGCTTGTTGGAAGGCCACACCCCTCCCACTTGGATCTGTTACATGTGCAGGCCAGAAGGCTCCACCTATTTTTACTGAGGAGCCTGATTGGTTGTTTTATCACGAAACCCCCCCCCCCCCCCCCCCCCCCCCCCCCCCCCCCATGAAGACCTGAGCCTTCTGCTGACCGTCCTCCTTTCTCCCAACAGGATCTCTCCAAGGAGGCCAGCTGTTCTGTCATGTGATGTTGAAAGTGTTTAATAAAGTTTTTTTTGAATGGTTGAAGTGTTTTCTCTGAGCGGTTGCTGAGCAGCTTCAGAAAGCCTCGACTGTCTCGTCTGAGGGCGGAGCTTCCACTGACGGTCTGAAGATGTTCTGGGCGTCTTCAGAGCGTGAGGGCGGAGCTTGACGTGGGCGAGTTCCTCTGGTTTCAGAGCGTGAGGGCGGAGCTTGACGCGGCGAGTTCCTCTGGTTTCAGAGCGTGAGGGCGGAGCTTGACGTGGGCGAGTTCCTCTGGTTTCAGAGCAGAACTGTTCATGTGGTCACTTCCTCCCCCTCCCGGTCTGATCGATGCCCAAAGTATCTGTTATTAGGTTTGACATCGATGACATCATTGGGCTTCATTACTGTAACTGTCAAACATTTTATTCTGGATATATTTATAATGTAATTCACGTTTTGAGGTTTTTAGGCTTTCAAAGTGTTATTTTTTTTTTGTCCAGGTGAGATTTCTCATTTCAATGATGGCCACCTGAAAAAAGCTGCCCAGAGTCTGTTTCAAGAAGCAGGTTTGTTTTTAAACTCTGAGTTCCTGAACTCTGAGTTAAGGAAAACTCTGAGTTTCCAGTTTCAGAAAGAGAGATAACTTAAACCCGTTTCAAGAAGATGAACTATGATTCTGTGAACATAACCTGGTCTGGAGCAGGTTTTCTTCAGGAAACTTAGAGTTCTCTGCAGTCTCCGCCCCTTTTTAAAGTGAAAGATGTTCAAATCTGAGTTCTTCATTAATATTTAGAGAACATTCACATTAGAGACGTCACGTTTCCACCAGTAGAAACCAAAATGACATGTCCATTCATAGAGGATCATGTAGAGAGGAGGCGGGATTAATCCAGAGGAAATGTTATTTATGTCTGGAGAGGATTTGAGGACACGAGTTGATTGATGCAGTTTCACAGATTCAGTTTGATCTGAGCGACATTATAGTGAGTTTTTCCAGGGACTCATCATTAATACATTAATATTCTTTTCCTCATTTTAAATCTTTACATGTCAAACACTGAAGACACCTGTCAACTCATCTATCGTGCTACAAGCGGCGTAACATGCTAGCTGTTCACAGTGGAGTTCAAGTCCCAGATTCAGTTCAGTTTTTATGCTGAAAAGAAACTTCAGTGAATATTTTTTACTTCTTGAGCATTAAAATTAAATTTTAAGGGAAATGTTCATTCCTGAGATTACACAGATGACTGGTTAAATGATTAACAGATCCAGAACCATTCCTTAACCAGTGTCTAAATAATCTTCCAGACATTCTTATTTATTCCTGAATGAACTGATTCAAATGTAGACATGAACTCTGAGAGATTCTCTCTGGTTTACCGCTGCAGATGTGTTGATCTTCAGATGAAAATCTTCTGGTAGTCTCATGTTTGCAGGAACTCATCAGTTTCTGTCACCGTGAAGGATGAAACTCAGGTGTTTGTTCCTGTTGCCATGGTGAATCCTGCTGTCTGTGCTCCACTGATCAGGGCTTTTAAACCTGATTCTGGTTCTAACAACTCAGAGTTGATTGAATCAAACTTTTTCAGCTGTTCTGGAACAAACTCAGAGTTTGAGTTTTGAATTTGTTGAACCTGCTTCTTAAAACGGGCCTCTGTTCCACGTACATGTAAAATAAATGTTCTTCCTCCGACCTGTAGGGGGCGGAGTTCTCTCTGTAGGGGCGGAGTTCTCTCTGTAGGGGCGGGTCTCAGATGCAGGGTTTTGCTCCCACAGGTTTTCTGGAAGTTGTTTTAGGAACTCGTACCCTGGTGGGGTGGGGGGGGGGCAGCGGTACCCACCCCTCCACTGCCTTACCTCCTCCCCCCCTGAGCTAAAGTTAGATTTGGAGAGTGGTGCGGGGAGGGGGTGTGCAGGGGTCTGTGGGCTGGATCGGCCCGCCTCCACATTTGACCCCGCCCCCAAACAACATCAGGGATGCAGGATTTTTGTTCTGGCCACAAGATCCAGATCCATGTAGAACCTGAATTCCAGGATCCCCCCAGGATCCAGTTCTCCTCTCGCTGGTTCTGTAAATGCGTTCACGTCCTGTTCTGTGTTCTGATTGGCTGCAGACCTTGCTAAGCTCTCTTAGCGATCAGATCTCTGTCTGTTGAAATGTTCGTGTCAGTCTGAGAGAAGATTTTAAGTCTATAATCCTAATTTGCAGATTATTTCTAGAAGGTAAATCCTGTAATAAATGAGGGAATGCTGTTGTGGTGAAGCACATACTGTACATACGGTACATACGGTACATACGGTACATACGGTACGTGTCCAGCTGCAGCAGAAGATGAAAGAATCAGAGTTTTTGTCTTGGAGTTCTGGATGAGCTCAGACCAGGTTCTGCTGGTTAGAGCCGGTGTTGTAGAACTGCTCATCTTCATTCTCTCACTCTTATCTTCAAACTCTCTCTCTCTCTTTTATCTTCAAACTCTCTCTCCCTCGATCACCAGCATGAGAGAGAGAGAGAGAGAGAGAGAGAGAGAGAGACAGAGAGAGAGATGAAAGCAGCAGAATCAGACGACATCATGACGCTGATTTCTCTGTTCTGGGGAATGAAAGCAGAATTCTGCAAAGAAAGAGTTTCAAACAGAACCGACTCCAGAACCAACCTGGACCTGAGAACAAGTCCTGACAGGAGAAACCCAAAGAGGAGATTCTGTTTCTACTTCAGCCTCCACCACCATTGTGTTTATTTGTTTGTTGTTTACTTTGGTTGTGTAGCTGCTTGTTTTATTCTTTACGTTGTAACCCCCCCCCCCCCCGACCTCGGCCTGTGTGGGGTCCGCAGAGGCCTTCGGTGAGGGCGGAGTCAGCTGACGGGGCTGATTGGGTTTATCAGGACGGGTCGCCCCCGGAGCTTTTTAAAGCGGGCAGCTCTTGAGGAGCAGAGAGCGGTTCTGGTTTATCTCTCCAGCGGGTCGTCTGGGGGGCCGGCTCCAGACGTTAGGGAGGAGGGGGGGTTCTGCTGGAGCAGCTGAGCCCGACGGTCTTCACTCTCTGCTCCGACCCCGGTTCTGCTTCTCCAGGATGACGGAGTGGACTCTCCTCAAACGGCTGCTGGACGCCGTCCACCACCACTCCACCATGATCGGCCGGCTGTGGCTGACCGTCATGGTGATCTTCCGGCTGCTGGTGGTCGCCGTGGCGACGGAGGACGTGTACGCCGACGAGCAGGAGATGTTCGTGTGCGACACGCTGCAGCCGGGCTGCTGCGCCGTCTGCTACGACGCCTTCGCGCCCATCTCGCAGCCGCGCTTCTGGGTCTTCCACATCATCAGCGTGTCCACGCCGTCACTCTGCTTCATCGTCTACACCTGGCACAGTCTGTCCAAGCCGCCGCGGCGCCGCCGCCCGCCGCTCACGCGCGCCCGCAGCTGCGACTCCGACAGCTGCTCCGTCCGCTCCCACCAGCACCTGGGACACAGTCTGAAGGACGTCCCGGAGGGAGGAGAGCCCGGCCCGACAGAACCTCTGAGCCGGACCCTCGGGGAGGCGGGCCCGGCCGGCGTTCTGTCCAAATGCTACGTGTTCCACGTGTGTCTGCGCGCACTCCTGGAGGCGGGCTTCGTGGCGGCGCAGTGGAAGCTGTTCGGGTTCCGGGTTCCGGTCCACTTCCTGTGCCGGGCTCGGCCCTGCAGCCAGCCGGTGGACTGCTTCGTGTCCAGACCCACCGAGAAGACGGTCTTCCTGCTCTTCATGTTCTGCGTGGGCGTCTTCTGCGTCCTCCTCAACCTGCTGGAGCTGAACCACCTGGGCTGGAAGAAGATCCGGCGGGCCGTGAGTCTGAGGGAGGCGGCGCCGCGCCGGAGCGCCGGGTACCGGGCCTTTCCGTCCCACAGCCTCAGCTCCACCCCCGGAGCCACCAGCACCACCACGCTGCCCACGCTGGACCAGCCGCGCTGGACCTGCGCCGCCAACGGTTCCTCAGAACCAGAACCAGCGAGGAGACCGGATCCCCAGAGAGACCAGAGCCCGACCCGACAGAGCAAGAAAGGAGCAAAGCCGAGGAGCGCCGAGGTTTGGATCTGAGACGTCCAGGAGAACTTTGTTCTGATGTTCTGACCCAACGGGTTTACCGAGACACATTTATACTGCAGGAGACGGACATGAAACCTGCACGTGCACACACACGTGCACACACACGTGCACACTCACACTCACACACAGATGTGATCTGGTCTGTCAGGATGGATCTTCACAGCCCAGAACCGGGTCTGGAGATGACACGTTTACTGATCAATCAGATTGATGAATGGATCCGTCCTTCACAGCTCAGACACAGAACCGCTCCAGAACAGAACCGACCGGCGTTCAGCACAGCTTCAAACATCTGAACTTGGTTCTGGAGGTGATCCGGTGCAGATCCAGGAAGTGACTCACGGTCCTTCAGAACCCTGATCCCGTCCTCATTCAGATTGAGTTCCTCCAGAGCGACCGCTGTTGCTATGACAACATGAACAGAACAGAACATGATCTGAAGAGTCCATGAAGTGACCTTCACGGGTTCTGATAGAACCGGTCCAGATCCGTGTCAGAGGAGGATCGTCACGATCTCCGTCTCTCCTCCAAAGTCATTTGGACTTTGTTCCTGCTCTGGATCGATCTACATTTGGACTTTCCAGAACCCGTCAAAGCAGCCGGTCTAGAACCCCGCCCCCCAGAACCTCCGGCATCTCAAACAGAGCGGGGGGGCAGTCAGAACATCAAAGGTTTCTGAAAGTCTTGGTTTGATTTGCAGACCGTCTGAATCCCGATCCGGTTCCGGTTCTGGTCTTTCTAGCTCCACAGACCAGCTGGGAGAGGCGGTCCCACCAGCATGTCGGGGTCTCTGGCCCCCCCCGACCGTCGGGGGGGTCAGAGGTCACTGGGGGAGGGGGATGATGACCTCCACGTAGTTGACGGGGAAGAAGCCCGAGTCCCCGTTGATCATGCCCTCGTACCAGTTCTGATCCAGCTGGTTGGCCAGGATGATGGTGTCCCCCTCCCTGAAGCTCAGCTCGCCGGCGTTCTCCGGGTCGAAGTCGTAGAGGGCGCGGCAGCACGGCTGGTCCGGCTCCTCCCCCTCTGCTGCAAACACAGGAGGTCATTAAGGAGGGGGTTCTGAAGACCCGTGATCGACCCGCACGTCCTCACCCTGAAAACCGACGATGTTGGGGGGGCTCTCCGGCCACGCCAGGGGGGCGGGCGTCATGTGACCTGCTGGGGGAGACGGAGACGCATTAAACACTTATCTCCACCCCTGTCCCGCTGGAGGCGGAGCTAAAGATAAACACTGCCCCCCCCAACATAAAAACTCAAAGATACTCCAGAGTCCTCTGTAGAAACGCCAGAACCACCAGAATCTGAGTCATTTGATGGGGAGGTTCTGATGGGATGGTTCTGATGGGACGGTTCTGATTGGGCGGTTCTGATGGGACGGTTCTGCGGATTAGGGGGTAAAGGGTTCCTATGATGGAAGAGGAAGTACTGGTTTAGGCTGAATGGGATTAAGCTAAGAGGAGTTCTGATCATGGGTTCTGATGGAGGACGGTTCTGATGGGGCGTTCTGATGATGGAGCGGTTCTGGATGGTTGCTGGGAGGTTCTGATGGATGCGCTGAGAGAGGTTCTGATGGAGAGGTTCTGATGGGGGAGGTTCTGATGGAGAGGTTCTGATGGGGAGGTTCTGATGGGGCGGTTCTGATGGGGGAGGTTCTGATGGGAGGTTCTGATGGGGAGGTTCTGATGGAGAGAGGTTCTGATGGGGAGGTTCTGATGGGGAGGTTCTGATGGGGGAGGTTCTGAGGGGGAGGTTCTGATGGGGAGGTTCTGATGGAGAGCGGTTCTGATGGGGAGGTTCTGATGGGACGGAGTTTCATGGGATGTGGGATGTTGTTGATGGGGAGGTCTGATGGGGAGGTTCTGATGGGGAGGTTCTGATGGGGAGGTTCTGGATGGAAGTTTCTGAGGTTCTGATGGGGAGGTTTCTGATGGGGGCGGTTCTGATGGGGAGGTTCTGATGGAGAGGTTCTGATGGGGAGGTTCTGATGGGGCGGTTCTGATGGGGGAGGTTCTGATGGAGACGGTTCTGATGGGGGAGGTTCTGATGGAGAGGTTCTGATGAGGACTAAAGGAAACAGGAATCTAGAAACATGAAAGTTGATCATAAATACTAAAATTAAATGACTGTTTAAAAATCTTTGTCCTGAGTGAAGTTTAACTCCGCCTCTGACACAAACTACTTTAGAGTTTGGCTCCGCCCATTTGGAGACCTTGTAGAGTATAAATTATTCTAAGAAGGGGGCGTGGTCATTTTAGTGACCCGTGACGACTTTCCTGAGCATGCTAACAGAAATGTTAGGATGCTAACACATCCGAATTCCCATGTATGGATGGGGAGGAGCTTGGTCCTGTTGGTGGTTAAGCTCCTCCTACCTGTGAAACATGTTCTCCATCATTAAGATGGAATTTAGGGTCTCATTTAGGATGACGCGGCCTGGAGTTGGACACTCTACCCCTTGGCCACTTCATAAGTATTGCTAGCTTTGTATGCATAGAAACAAAGACCAGAGAAGTATTTCTGGGATGAGGAACTCTCGGCTCAAGTCCGAAGGAGCTGGAGAAGCTGAGACTCGTGTTCGCTTCAGCCGGTCTCTGGTGGTTCTGCGGTTCTCCCAGAACCCGCAGCAGCGTCTGGACCGAGCTTCAGGGTCAGAGCTCCGCCCACACACGGCAGCCGCACAAAGTTCTGCTCACGTTTTCCTGGGACTGTGAGGACGGCCGGAGAACCTGCAGACAACAGAAGACATGCTGAACCTTGGAGAAGGTGGACGGAGAAGCACCGCGAGCTGGACGGCGTGCCGCCGGACGGCGTACCGCCGGACGGCGTACCGCTGGACTTCAGTGAGCAGCGGCTCAGGCTGCCACGCTGACCGCCGTCCAGACGCTCCACGCTGCTCCGCTTGGACTTGAACTCTCTCCTGGGCCGGCTGCTGGCCGTGGAGATCCTGAGAGGAGGAGACAGACGAGAAGTGAACCATCTGCTTCTGAGGGGGGAGGAGCCACAGCGGCCGCCACGCCCACAGAGGTTTATGTATGGAGTCTGAGAACGAGCCCTTCATTCTCTGAGCGCTCTGCTGGTTGTTTGTGTTTCAAACGGACAAAACTTTATTTAAAGTGTTTTAAAGTGATTACAAGAACGGACCAGCCCCAGACAGGTAAAAGCACTGACAGCACCAGAACCTTCTGGTTCCAGGTCCTGGCAGACGGATCGGTACCTCTGACCTCTGACCTTCATGTGCTGGAGGTGAACGCCTCACCACTTCTGCAGCTTCCTGCTGAGCTCCCGCAGAACTTCAGAAGACTGCTGGTGAAAGGCCAAAGCCGCCTGCACCAGCCCTGAGAGCTGACTCAGCTGCTCCACCTGGTGGACACACGGGGAAGAGGCGGCGTCAGGCCGGCGGCGTGAGGCCGGCGGCGTGAGGCCGGCGGCGCCAGGCCGGCGGCGCCAGGCCGGCGGCTCATCCGTAACCGTGCACTAGGGCTGGGCGATAAAACGATAATTATTGATATCGCGATAGAACATTTTTTCAATAGAAGAATGAGTCTATCGCGTAGAGACTTTTATTTTGAAGGGTCCTCAAATAAACACTTGCTAGCGAACATTTCTCTATTTGAGGAGTAAAAGTTAGAGAGTTAGTCTCCACAGGGCGAGTAAGTGTTTGTATCTAATTATTGTGTTTATTATTTCTCATTTGGGTCATTTTTTGGACTCCACTCTTCGTCTGCTTCGTCTGCAAAGGTAAACAAACGCGCACAGCCGACTTCTACCAGCAACCCCGCTGCCGCTGCGTAACTCGCACCCCGCACGCTTTATTACAATCATTTATTATCATTCTGTCCACGCCGAATGCATTTGTGGTCAAATTAATTTACTGTAGACTGTATTAGTTTGAACAAGCGTCAGATTTGATGCTTGTCGGTCATCAGAAAGTCTGTTTCTGAGTGTGGGAGAAACTTCCGTCAAAACTTTTCTGGAACTCTTCATGAAGAACGTGGATACTGAGAGATTGATTTATTTTGAAGAGCTGAATAAAAACATCGGTACACATCTCCGTGTCGGAGTTCAGGAGACCTTCCAGTGAGGAGCGGCCGCTGTCGCACTCACATCACGCTCCTGGACCAGCTGGCAAGAGCCGACATGGGAGAGTATGGCAAGCCGTTAGGGTCAAAAAACGCGGGTATGGCAGTGTGTCATCTGGACATGTACTATGGTTAATAATACTTATTTGACATATTTAGAAGTTTCCACAGTTAGTTTCAATACAGCAATTAATACCAAAAATAATGAAAGTTTCATTTCAAAATTGCAGTTTAATTTGGTGGGATAACATATTAACATTCCTTTCTCTCTCCAGACATGTACATGTAATCAGAAAATACATGTTTGGTTTATGTTCAAAGTTCAAAATGTGTGCGTTAATGTAAGTACTTTCTTTTTTCAAACATATATTTTTAAATCTTCAAAAAAGTAATTTTAGGCTTTTTTTCTTCTTTTTTCTTGTTGTTTTTTTACTTGTTACTGATCCGAAAAATGATCTGAACTGTGACCTTAAAGCCGTGACACAATCTGAGCTGTGTGTTTTGTGATCTGTTACACCCCTACTAAATACAACAAAAATAATTTGTACATTAATACATTTTTATTATATGAACCCTGAAAACATTAGAATTTATTTGTAGACTTAATGCTTTGTTCTTTAATGGAACTGAAGAAACAGTTTAGTATCTATTTCACAAACTTTTGAAACTTGAAAGCTTTTGCTTTAATTTTCAGCTTAGTTCATTTATATATATAGTCTTGGTTATTAAAAAACTAGTTGCATAATTTCCATTGGATCTGTTATTCTTAGTGTGATAGGAAATAAATATTCAAATGTAAAAAACCTGCTGATGAGTTTACATTTCATTTTTGAGCCACAAAGTGTTCAAATTTAGTTATTTGGTTTATATCGTGATCAATATCGTTATCGCGCAATATGTAAAAAGCTATATCGTGATATAAAAAATCCCATATCGCCCAGCCCTACCGTGCACACACGCGGGAACGCTCTCTCCCACCTGGTTCTCCAGGAAGTAGAACATGCTCCTCTCTGCCAGCTCTTTGCTCTCCTCAAACTTTTCCGAGGCCAGCCGGATCTCCTCGTCCGGGATCTTTCCCTGACGCTTCTTCTTATAGTCAAAATCCAGCCTGCGGCCCTCCAGCTTCTTCAGGTGGTGCTGTGCCACAGAGGTGGAGGCGTGTCAGTCTCAGCTCAGGTATGGAAGGTGCGCTTCGTGAGACGGAGTACCGTGATCTCCTTCAGCTCGTTGTCCTGCAGACTCTGCAGCGGGTCGATGAACTTCTCTTTGACCTTTATGTCAAGAGAGTCTTTCAAGTCTCCCATCTGCTGCATGGCCTCTCCCACGTCCACCAGAGCGCCCCCTACGGGTCACAAAGGTCATCATCATCTTCATCATCACTGCATCGTTAGAAACTCCTCGAGGTCGAGTACCGAAGGCGGAGTCCGCCCCCAGCTGGTATCCGTGCCGGATCATGCAGTCTCCCAGCAGGCCTTCAGTCTGAGGGTAGCCGGTGCTCTTCACTTGACCTCTGACCTTTGACACCGTGTTCAGCATGTTCAGTTTGGCTCGAGAAGCTGAAACGGTAAAACACGGATCACAGAGGAGCCGCAGCACACCAGCAGCTGATCCACCGGAGGCCTTACCGGGGTTCGGCTGCAGGTACTCGGTGGTCCTGGACTGGAGGTCGGCCAGACCTTTGTGGGTCACCTCCATCTTCTGAAGGAGTCCAGGAGGAAACGGAGGACTGTCAGCAGGAGCGCCATCACGCCACAGAGGACGCCACAGAGGACGCCACTCGGAGCGAACCGTGACCGGAGCATCCAATGAGTCAACCGTCATCCGTCCATCATCCATCTGTTCATCCATTCATCCATCATCCATCCATCATCCATCTGTTCATCCATTCATCCATCATCCATCCATCATCCATCCATCTGTTCATCCATCATCTCATCTGTTCATCCATCATCCATCTGTTCATCCATTCATCTGTTCATCCATCCATCATCATCCATCATCCATCTGTTCATCCATCTGTTCATCCATCCATCATCCATCCATCTGTTCATCCATCTGTTTCATCCATCATCCATCTGTTCATCCATCCATTCATCCATCCATCCATCCATCATCCATTCATCTGTTCATCCATCTGTTCATCCATCCATCATCCATCAATTCATCCATCCATCCATCCATCATCCATTCATCTGTTCATCCATCCATCCATCATCCATCCATCTATCCATCCATCTTTTCATCCTATCCATCCATCCATCTGTTCATTCATCCATCATCCATCCATCTGTTCATCCATCCATCCATTCATCCATCCATCATCCATCCATCTGTTCATCCATCATCCATCTGTTCATCCATCATCCATCTGTTCATCCATCCATCTGTTCATCCATCCATCCATCATCCATCATCCATCTGTTCATCCATCTGTTCATCCATCCATCATCCATTCATCTGTTCATCCATCCATCCATCATCATCCATCCATCTGTTCATCCATCTGTTCATCCATCCATCATCCATCTGTTCATCCATCCATTCATCCATCCATCCATCCATCATCCATTCATCTGTTCATCCATCTGTCATCCATCCATCATCCATCCATTCATCCATCCATCCATCATCATCCATTCATCTGTTCATCCATCTCCATCATATCCATCCTATCCATCCATCTTTTCATCCTTCCATCCATCCATCCATCCATCTGTTCATTCATCCATCATCCATCCATCTGTTCATCTCCATCCATTCATCCATCCATCATCCATCCATCTGTTCATCCATCATCCATCTGTTCATCCATCATCCATCTGTTCATCCATTCATCTGTTCATCCATCCATCCATCATCCATCATCCATCTGTTCATCCATCTGTTCATCCATCCATCATCCATTCATCTGTTCATCCATCCATCCATCATCCATCCATCTGTTCATCCATCTGTTCATCATCTCATCCATCTGTTCATCCATCCATTCATCCATCCATCCATCATCCATTCATCTGTTCATCCATCTGTTCATCCATCCATCATCCATCCATTTCATCCATCCATCCATCCATCATCTGTTCATTTCATCCATCCATCATCCATCCATCTATTCATCCATCTTTTCATCCTTCCATCCATCCATCCATCCATCTGTTCATTCATCCATCATCCATCCATCTGTTCATCCATCCATCCATTCATCCATCCATCATCCATCCATCTGTTCATCCATCATCCATCTGTTCATCCATCATCCATCTGTTCATCCATCATTCATCTGTTCATCCATCCATCCATCATCCATCATCCATCTGTTCATCCATCTGTTCATCCATCCATCATCCATTCATCTGTTCATCCATCCATCCATCATCATCCATCTGTTCATCATCTGTTCATCCATCCATCATCCATCTGTTCATCCATCCATTCATCCATCCATCCATCATCCATCCATTCATCTGTTCATCCATCTGTTCATCCATCCATCATCCATCCATTCATCCATCCATCCATCCATCATCCATTCATCTGTTCATCCATCCATCCATCATCCATCCATCTATCCATCCATCTTTTCATCCTTCCATCCATCCATCCATCCATCTGTTCATTCATCCATCATCCATCCATCTGTTCATCCATCCATCCATTCATCCATCCATCCATCCATCATCCATTCATCTGTTCATCCATCTGTTCATCCATCCATCATCCATCCATTCATCCATCCATCCATCCATCATCCATTCATCTGTTCATCCATCCATCCATCATCCATTCATCTGTTCATCCATCCATCCATCATCCATCCATCTATCCATCCATCTTTTCATCCATCCATCCATCCATCTGTTCATCCATCATCCATCCATCTGTTCATTCATCCATCCATCCATCCATCCATCCATCCATCATCCATCCATCCATCTGTTCATCCATCCATCATCCATCCATCCATCATCCATCCATCCATCATCCATCCATCCATCATCCATCCATCCATCATCCATTCATCTGTTCATCCATCCATCATCCATTCATCTGTTCATCCATCCATCATCCATTCATCTGTTCATCCATCCATCTGTTCATCCATCTGTTCATCCATCTGTTCATCCATCATCCATCTGTTCATCCATCATCCATTCATCCATCCATCCATCCATCATCCATCCATCATCCATCCATCATCCATCCATCATCCATTCATCTGTTCATCCATCCATCTGTTCATCCATCTGTTCATCCATCTGTTCATCCATCATCCATCCATCATCCATCCATCTGTTCATCCATCTGTTCATCCATCATCCATCTGTTCATCCATCATCCATTCATCCATCATCCATCCATCATCCATCCATCATCCATCTGTTCATTCATCATCCATTCATCCATCCATCCATCCATCATCCATCCATCTGTTCATCCATCCATCCATCCATCCATCATCCATCCATCTGTTCATCCATCCATCATCCATCATCATCCATCATCCATCCATCCATCCATCCATCCATCCATCATCCATCCATCCATATGGAGGTTCACTGATCAGGAACATCAGGGAGTTTGCTCTCACCCTCTCCATTTCCAAAAAGTCCTCGTCATGCTTTGTACCTTCGACTCCATTGATCTTCTCACTGAAAAGCTGCAGAACAAAATGGAGATCAAAGCGTTCTACTGTTTGAAGAAAGAGCTTTCAGCATCACAAACATGAACCCTTCTGTCTGGATTCTCTTTCAGACGTACAGTCAGAGGTCTAACAGGAACCGGACTACAGAGGAGGAGCTTCTCTCTGTGGAGATAAGTTCTGCACTCCAACCTGAGAAGGTTAGAGAGGTTAGAGTTCATTCTACAGAGGAAACCCTGGAGGCGTTCATGTGGACAGAAAATAGACTCACTCTGATTTGTGCATGCGTGATTCTTGATTTGTTACTCATATAAAACGTTTTGTGCAAAAGTAAAAAAATTACAAAAAAAAATACAAAATACAATTTACACATGCACAAATTAAAATTACAACAGCTTGATACTAATTACACACAAAAATATTTTAAAAATACGCATGGATCACCTCGTACTCACGCACGCAGCCTAAGTTACACACAGATATACCGTCAGACTCGTTTCACGTCTCACAAATTCGACCTGAGGGATGCGTTCAAGTACTACCAGAATGCTCGTTCACCATAGTTTTCTTGTCAGCCATTTTATTTTTCGATTGTGAATAACATCCGGTAAAACATTTTCCCACTTTCTTAAAAATATATTCCGGATAGTTAAAATAAAAAAGTCTAAATATTGGGGGTGTAACGGATCACGGAAAATCCGTGGTCCGTACGGATCAGAGGCCACGGTTCGGGACACGTGTGTACCGCGGACCGCTCCAGCCCCCACCCCCCAAACGCACACCTCGCGCTAGCATAATTTAAATAAATGGCCCGTTCACATCGAATGGAATCCTCGTCATTCTCGTGTAATTCCTCTTTGTTTCGACAAGCACTAAAGTATCTGCTTCATGTTTATCTTAAAGTCTGTTCACCTGAAGCTGCGTGTGGGAGGAGCTTCTGTCAAAAGCGTGTCTCGACTTCATAATGAAGAACGCGGACTAATAGATATCAGGTTTATTTAATTTTAACAGCTGACTAAAAGCATCGGTACACGTTTCCATTACTGGGTTCAAAGAATCTCCCAGTTAGAAACAGCAGCTGTCCCGCACAGGAGAGAACCGCTTCTCCATAATGATTGTATGGAAGGCCAGAGATGTCAAAAATCATCAGGAAAAGCTGGTGCGGAAGTGCCACGTGTTACAGATAATAATTATTATTTCAAACATTTAAACGTTCCCAGTTAGTTTCAATACAGCAATTAATACCAAAAATAATTGTAACTGTTTTATTTATGATTTAATTTAAAGGAATAATCCAGATGTTTGGTATTTTCAACACTATTTTAAATCATTCTTTTCTCCCAGTTTTTGTAGATTTGGTCTAAAAACATGTACATTTCATCAGAAACTTCATGTTTTAGTATTTTGTTTGTGTTCAAAGTTTAAATATGTTTTGTTTTAATAAATAGGCTTCAATGACCAAATGTTTGGATGTTGCATATGTAAATTGTGTGTGTGAAGTTTAACATGCTTATTGAATAATGATTTGAAGTGTTTCTAAAAATGTATTCAATTTATATTGTTGATTCTTTTTTTTTCTTTTTTTTTTTTTTTCTTTTTGTTTTTATTTACTTTTCACTGATTCGAAAAATGATCCGAACCGTGACCCTAAAACCGTGACACGATCCGAACCGTGAATTTTTTGATCCGTTACACCCCTACTAAAGATGTGTTTTTAAAACATACGTGCATGTGTAAAGTGTATTTTTTTTATTTTTGTATTTTTTTTACTTTTGCACAAAATGTTGTCTACGAGTTACAAATCAAAAATTATGCACGCACAAATCAAAAATCGCGCATGCACGAATCAGAGTGAGTCTATTTTCTCTCCATACATTTAGGGTTTAACTACCAGTGCTGCCCTTAAGCGTTCGGGTGGAAATGACTGGGTTTGAATCTACGAGTTTACGATTCTTCATATTTTCTGACAAAAAAAAAAAGATTTTGAATAAAATATCTTCTTTTAAAAATACATTAATTATGAAATTAATAAATAACGTCCGATAAAGTCACGTGACTCCACATAAACAAACTTCTCCACCTGCAGGAACGCAACCTGGACCCAAAGTACCAGTGACGTCATCACATCTCACGAACGTAAACATCCAGATGTTTCCGTTCAGGAACTAAAGTTGATCAACCCGATGCTCCACCGTTACACCTGCAGCTCGGATCGCCTCGAGCCCGTCTGCGGGACCGGCCCTCTCTCATGGACCTTCCCGGCCCCGTTTCCGCTTCGGGTCTGCTGATATTCTGAACGAACCGGAACAAGTGCGGCGGCTGCACCGGACAGGCGGCGGCTCCTCACCTGGCTGGCTTTGTGGAGCTGTTTCCTCAGCCCGGCCACGGACATCTTCCCCGCGACGAGCCGCTTCGCTTCCGGTAGAGACGCCTCGGTGACACGGAGAGCCAGAACAACGCTTCAGGAGGAGAAATCCGGACCACAAGCCCAGACTCATCAGCAGAAGCCCGTTATGATCACATCAACCTGCTGCTGCTGCTGCTGCACGGCAGAAACCAGACAAACACACCGGAAACGGGGCTGTGGATTAGACAATAAGAGCTGGAGGCTGCTGTTAGTTTGACGAAAACTGACGGATAAAACTTGTTCTGAATTTGATTGTTTTAATCGAGAATCTTCGTGACGGTTTCTTTTCTCCTCTCGACGTTTAAACGTCGGTTCGCGTTTGTTAATGCACGTAGGCGTTTTATTGTGAAAATGTTAAAAGGAAGTGCCGTGTTCGTTCCGCTACTTGCGCCGAATGGCGGAAAGGTTTCCTGAATCGCAGGGATGTCGCGGATTTTCTAACCTGATTGGCTGTCGGCAGCTCGTGCGGCAGGAGAAATGATGACTTCACTTCCACGGCAGCCAATCAAATGTCTGCTAACATCCCGACGAGAAACGAGGATCGCTAACTGAACGAATTAGCACTAAATAAGTAGCGTCATTGTATGCGGTTCTGTATGTGCAATGTTTGTCAATAAAAGTCCAGAATAAAGTCAAACAAATGATGATAACTTGTTTCGGATTCAAACATTTCGAATATAAAATAAATCATACGAATATATGTTCAATGTAGACCTGCGTGAGAGCAGGGGGCGGGGCTTGCATCTCATTTACATACGGCGGGAAGCTCTGTTAATGGCGTCATTTTCTCGGCGGCAGATTGTGATTCCGGTGGAATACCTGTACTAAAGGTATGTTTGTTCTTTATCTTTGCTTTAAAAAAGACATTTTAAACTGAGTTTTAAAGGTTAATATAAACTCTGGTCCGTCTGGCAGAGTTCAGCTACAAAACGCAGTTAGCCGAGACTAGCTAGCTAGCTAACTTTTAAAAAATGTCTTTATTAACAATAAACAAGTCCAAACAACAGAAGCACCAGGGGTGCGAGCAGAAAGAGAATAATAATAATAAAACAAAAATGATATATAAATAAGGACAATGATATTAAAAGAAAACAATCTATCAAGTAAAAAAAGCTAGAGATTTTCTAAACGTACAATACTTTCTGATTTATTGTAAAGTTTCACAGCATTTTGGGTTTTAACATGTGAAAGACGTCCTACGAAAGATAACATTTTGGTGGGAATTTTAAAAACTTGCTTTTATATATAAATATATTTCTATAATCAAACCAAACAAAATATTGTCTTTTTTAAGTTCAGGGCTATGGAGAAATGGAGGGAACCAATTAAACAAGTCCTCCCACAAAGTTTAGGTAAAAAAACAATCATAAAATACACGGTCTGTTGTTTCAAGTTGTGTTTTACAAAAATTACAGTTATAGAATTCAAATCCTAAACTTATCAACAGAAAATCAGAAGATGGATAAACTTGATTGATAATTTTAAATGAATCTCTTTGACTTTCAGGGAAACAGGAAGTTTGAAAAAGAAAGATCTTAAATATTCTGCATCAGTTTTAGAAAAATATTTTAAAACGGAAATTCAGGTAGAAAAATGGAAATAGTTCTTTGCTGAATATTTGTTTGCTAGATTGATTATTTACTTTGGCACCAAATACATCATAGCATTCACCAGAAGCGAGGGGAGTTTTGGATTTGTGTCATTTTTGGAAAGGTTTTTGTAGCGAGCTAACTCGCGTTACTGTCAGATTTTCTGTTCTCTGATTGGCTTCTCAAGGTGCTGGAAGGTTCCAGCTGCTGTTAGAGGGTTCTAGATCTGTGGATGAGCGTCTTGAATGATATGAGTTTCATCATGAACTGGAGACGTGCGTTGTTGAGCCGTTTCTATGATCAGCTTTGTGCAGCAGGTTGATTTTCTTTTCTCTTTTCTTCTTTTTTTGTATAATCATTCGTCCTCCGGTGTCTGTCTTTGATCATACTTCAATGTTTTTGCCCCCTTTTTTCTTTCTAATACCACCCCATATCTGATACCCCAGTCTCTCTCTGTCTTCTTTCCAGTCCAAAAAGAAAAGCTTGACAATATGATCAAAATAAAGTTTAGCCTCCAATCCAGAAGGGGTTTACTGTTCACCACTAGAGGGCCTCAGCTCTGATCTGATCAGCTGGTGGACGGATGAAAAACGCTTTTGTCCTGTGCTCTTCCTCTCCTCCAGAGGGCAGTACAGGACAGGAAAAGAAATGACTGCAGCTCTGACCCCAGTAGTAGGGGGCAGACTGTGAAGGGTGTTTGGAGGCTGCTGATGAGCTTGTTCAGCTATAGGCATTTGCCCTCAGGGGTCGCTACAGCCAATCAGTTAAAAAGAAAGAGACTTTTACACCGCACACCCTCCATGACACGACCCTGTGGTTTATCCGGGCTGGGGCCCGGCACAGGGACCGGGACCCCCTTCTGGCTGCAAAGCTAGGCGGGAGCGTGAAGGATAAACTGATCACCTCCCTGTCCTGCTCCTCCATCTTCCATCTGAGCTGATACCAACTCCTCCCATCAGCCACACACTCTTTCTTACCCCCACTTTTACCACATCAGCCCCCCCTCACACACACTGCCCCATCTGGATCTGAATGGGATCTGGTGTCAGAACCCATGTTGGGGGGTTCAGTCTCTCAGCTGCTGCCCCCACGGGCAAACATGGGCGGGGGGTGTCAGGAAGTGAAGAACAAATCTTTCAGCTGAAAGTCAGGAGAGCAGAATAAAGGAAACATCAGCAGTGGGGGGCGGAGCCAATAGTCCTGATGCAAGTAACCCCAGAAATGTGGAAGACCCCCCCACGCTCAGTCATCTCACACACCTGTTTGGTTGACCAATCACGTCGTCTGCAACTCTTCTCGGTGTGAGACGGTTCTTTTCTCTCCATAGCGGCCCTCGAGGTCCTCCATAAATGTCAGTCTGCTAATGCTAGGTTGGGATTTTGTGGGGCTGTAAGCCAGTGGGAGAGAATGTAAACGAGGGGATGATGGGAAATCAGCAGAAGGTTCCTTCTGCTCCAATTGTCCTGCACACAACTCAGGGGATGAATTTCTGACTCCTGCCGCTCTGCAGAAACTAGAGGTGTAACGGATCACAAAACTCCTGGTTCGGATCATCTCACGGTTTTAGGGTCACGGTTCGGATCATTTTTTGGATCAGTGAAAAGTAAAAAAAAAAAAAAAAAAAAAAAAAAAGCGACAAAAATCAACAATAAAGGTGAAATTAATTTTTGGAAACACTTCAAATCATTTATTCAATGAGCATTTAAAGTACTTCACACACACAATATTTACATATGCAACATCCAAACATTTGGTCATTGAAGCTTATTTATTAAAACAAAACATATTTAAACTTTGAACACAAACAAAATGCTAAAACATGAAGTTTCTGATGAAATTTACATGTTTTTAGACTAAATCTACAAAAACTGGGAGAAAAGAATGATTTAAAATAGTGTTGAAAATACCATATTATCTGGATTATTCCTTTAAATTAAATCATAAATAAAACAGTTATAATTACTTTTGGTATTAATTGCTTTATTGAAACTAACTGTGGGAACGTTTAAATGTTTGAAATAATAATAATTATCTGTAACACGTGGCACTTCCGCACCAGCTTTTCCTGATGATTTTTGACATCTCTGGCCTTCCATACAATCATTATGGAGAAGCGGTTCTCTCCTGTGCGGGACAGCTGCTGTTTCTAACTGGGAGATTCTTTGAACCCAGTAATGGAAACGTGTTCTGATGCTTTTAGTCAGCTGTTAAAATTAAATAAACCTGATATCTATCGGTCCGCGTTCTTCATTATGAAGTCGAGACAAGCGTTTGACAGAAGCTCCGCCCACACGCAGCTTCAGGTGAACAGACTTTAAGATAAACGTGAAGCAGATACTTTAGTTTTGCTTAGGTGACGATCCGATTCACGAATCGAACCACGATTCTTGCTTTTTAATATTATGTTTATTGCTATGTATTTTTGTCAACCTGGTTAAGTTCAGCAACAACATAAACAACATAAAGAGGATAAACATCACTGCTGTTTTGGATCATTTAACAGCAAAACTTGAACATGTTTTCCACAGTTTTCTATCCTCAAAGTTCTTCAATATTTTACGTTCTAAGCTTTACATATCGATGCAGAGCAGCAGAATCATCTGATCCACGTAGATCACATCCTCCTTTCAGCAGCGTGAGGCTGCGTTTCTTCAGAATAAGATGGAGTTTAGTTAATCACATCAACTGTAGAAGAGTTATCAGAACCAGAAGAAGAGCTAAAGCTCAGATGTTAAAGTGAATTATTTTTTCAGAAGTTATGTCAGTGAACATAACTTCAGTCTCAGTTTCTGAACGGGAAAAAACTCTTGATAGTTTTACTTTGAAAACCAGAAGTTCACCGTCACGAACATGTTTACTTCCTGTGACTACCGCGGCTCATTCTGCTTTGTTTTAGTTCGTAAACTTAAAATCCTACATTAATCTGCATTTCAGAGCAGAAATACATCGTTCCCAGATGATATTTTGATCATATGTTTCTACAATTTAATATACTTATAAAGATGATCAGCGATCTTTGACGTCGTGAATATTCGTGCTTGAATTTTCTGGAGCAGATCGCGAATACTCGAGTACCCGGATACTCGTTACAGCCCTACAGGTGACCCCCAGGAAGCATGAAGGTCATAGACCGCTCAGTAAACCGAAGAGAGAAAATGTTCATGTTATCTATGGGCGTGCTGCGGGCGACAGGTCGTAGTGAACACTTCTACAACGTGTAAGCGTCAGTATGGGGGGGTGAAACCCTACAGGTTTTTCTGTTTTCAACCCCCCAAATCCTGCCGACTGATCAAAGATCCCATTAGTGCTGATCATGTGATACGTGCACGCTCCTGACTGTTAGAAATGAGAGAGTGTAGTTTGTGTGGACGTCCTCGGGGCACTAACGGGTCACGTACCCCCCCGTGTTTGGTCAGTGTTCTTCATGTGGTGAGACCAGAGAAGCTGAAGGAATGTTTGAGCCTTTCTGTAGAGACAGACCCCAGCAGCTTCGGTGTCAGCCATGTTCTCAGCAAGGGTGGTGCTGGGGCTTCCTCCAGAACCTTCATGGAGAACACCTAAAGATGGCCGGATCTTTTTAGACAAGCCGCTTTTCAGAGCGACAGGTTTAGTTTGTGAGTGTCCTGGTTAGTTCTGGTTAGTTCTACCACTGAGGGTTCCTCCGATAAAGGGTTGAGCCGATCAGAGTCTGAAAACCTGGAGAAGTGCTGGTTCGGTTCCTCTGAACACGTTCTGCAGCTGCTGCTATAAATTAGGGGTGTAACGGATCACGGATTTTCCGTGGTCCGTACGGATCAGAGGCCACGGTTCGGGACACGTGTGTACCGCGGACCGCTCGAACACCCACCCCCCATACGCGGACACCTCGCGCTAGCATAATTTAAACCAATTGTCCGTTCGCATCGAATGGAAGCTCCGTTACGGGCTTTCCGGTGGAATCGCGGAACATTTGTATGGCAAGCCAGAGATGTCAAAATTGAGCAGGAAAAGCTGACGCAGAAGTGCCACATTTTACAGAAAATTATCATTTAAAACATTTAAATGTTCCCACAGTTAGTTTCAATAAAGCAATTCATACCCAAAAAAAATAATTGTAACTGTTTTATTTATGATTTAATTTTAAAGGATAATCCAGATAGATTTGGTATTTTCAACATTATTTTTAATCATTCTTTTCTCTTAGTTTTTGTAGATTTGGTCTAAAAACATGTAAATGTAATCAGAAACTACATGTTTTAGTATTTTGTTTGAGTTCAAAGTACAAATATGTTTTGTTTTAATAAATAGGCTTCAATGAGCAGATGTTTTGTTGTTGCATATGTAAATATTGTGTGTGTGAGGTATTTTAAATGCTTATTGAATTTATGAGTTAAACTGTTTCCAAAAATTAAATTAGGTTTGATATTGTTGTTTTTTTTTTCGTTTTGTTTTTTTCATTTTTTAAATTTTTTTACTTTTTACTGATCCGATAAATGATCCGAACCGTGACCCTAAAACCGTGACACGATCCGAACCGTGAGTTTTGTGATCCGTTACACCCCTACTATAAATAAAGCTGTAAGACTGCAGCTGAAGTGATGTGGAGGAAGCAGGTCTTCTCTGTTCAACATTGTCGCCTACATGCTGCACGCAGCCGCACTAAAATAACCCACTGTGGCCTCTGTGGATGATACTAGATCCGGGATGGATCCACTTGTCAGAACCGGGTTTTCAGGCCCTAAGTGAAGAGGAAAGCTGTGCTGGCTCTCTAACGTGCGGTTAATGTGATGGTGGGTTGGATTGTTGAGTTATGCAAGGCTTTCATCCCTCTGTTGTAGTGTAATACTTAGGAATGTTGTGTAACGGACTTTTTTAAAGTGACCCAGCAATACTTGCAGCGTGCTCCCGCTCAGAAGCAGGACTCGGCTCTTCAGGCGCTCTGAGAGGCTCTTTCTGCTCGCTGCTTCAAAGTTTGATCCCTGCTGGCGGTGGACGCCACGTTCAAGCCTTTTAGTCAAACTGACGGGAGAGATCACTAATCAAACTATTCTAAAGGAAAATGTCTTCAGCTTCTACAAATACTTCCTGGGTTTGTTTGGATTCTTATTAAATTGGATAGCAAAGTTTGCATTTCAGTTCAACAGAGACTGCAAAGTTTAATGAAGCGTAGCAGCTTTCATAAAGACGATGAAATAGTGTTTTTAACACGTTATTGTGGCATTTTTCTGATGATAGACGACATATATTTGAAAAAAGAAGCTCTAATTTGTGTTTCTGAGTAGTTCTGGACTCAAATTGTTGTGAATCGGGAGCAAAAAATGTTGTTTGTGGCTTTCTGGATGTAGAAAATATTAGGGCTGCCACGATTAGTCGACTAATCGACGACTAATCGACTATTAAAATAGTCGACAACTAATTTAATAGTCGATTAGTCGTTACTTTATATTATATGGAGTTAGAGTGTCGTAAAGTTGAAAGTTATAATAAAAATATGCTAGCTTTTTAGACTATTTTGGCATTTATCAAGGTTTGTTTAAGCTATTTTGGAGTTTAGCTAATATTTCAGCTACAAGCTAGCTATTCTGGTTAATTTAGGCTTTTTTCTGTTTTTTTGGCTAATTTGGTGTTTAGCTAATATTTCAGCTAGATGCTAGCTGTTTTGGCTAAGTTGAGCTTTTTAAAAAAAAGTTTTTTAGGATGTTTTGGAATTTAGCTAATATTTAAGCTACATGCTAGCTATTTTAGAAAATTTAGGATTTTTTTTCAGTTTTTTAAGGCTATTTTGGAGTTAAGTTAACATGTCAGCTACATGCTAGCAGTTTTGGCCAGCTGAGGCTTTTAATTATTTTTTAGGCTAATTTGGCATTTAGCTAATATTTTAGTGGCTATCAGCTTTAGTGTTTTTAGCTATCAATTTCAGCATCTTCGCTGTCGTCACTCGCTTCAGCTTCAAAATTCAGCTTACAGCATTCATACAGATAATGCTTGTGTGAATATATTTAGTTTTTAGTTTGTTTAAAGCTAATAATGGTTAAGATGTGTGTTTTACATCCCGTTTGAGCATGACCCGATTAGTCGACTAATCGGAAAAAATAATCGGTGATTAGTCGACTATTAAAATAATCGTTTGTGGCAGCCCTAAAAAATACGCTGGGCCTCAAGCTTCCTGCTCCTCTCCATTCTGATGCAGACACTTGCAGACGGCTAGATCCATGAACGTCTTTGTTTTCCATTGAGCCGTTCCGTGTGGCGCTGGAGCCACACGCTAATCTCCTTTGTTGCTCTTTGACTTTGAATAAAAACATACACGCTACAGATAACTGGGAAAAATAATGATAAGAATGATTTATTATCAGAATGAGAATAAAGCACATATAGATTAATAAAAAAATGAGATTCTACACCATTGTCGTTATGTTTATATTTGATAGTGAAAAGGATAAAGTGCACCAAAGTCCTAAAAATGGAAAAAAAAAAAAAATCAATGTTGGCTGATGTTATTCACACGTAAATACATAAGAACGTACCAGCATAGACAGTGATGGTAATTCATATTGACCACGTGTAATACGTGCAGCCAAGATCTCATTGCTGCATTTCCTGCACGCATTTACAGTGTGTCCACGGCTGGACGCACGTATTTAAACTTAAAGTTAAAGTCCCGCTCCTAAATGTGTAAACGTGTTCTCCACATTGACCCCTCCCCTGGTGGAGCCGTGAGCTGCAGAGACAGGAACCGTAACCATGATCCTAACCTTAACGCACGTTTACGTGTGAATAGACACTTTTATCAATGTTTGAGTTGACTTTCTTTTATTTCAAGTAAATCTGCTGCTGCAGGAAAAGCTTGTTTCACTCGGGGTGTATTTTATTTTGAAGGGAACATAATGTGCTGTGATCAAAAGTAAAATAAGTTGAAATGGTTGTACAAAAATAATTATATTAATTCAATGATAATAATTATCTAAAGCATACTTTATAGAAATAAATGGCTACAAAAGCATAGATCGTGTCTCTTCTGAACAATGACTTTGCGGCTGTAGAGCTCTGTGGATCTTTGAGGAAGGTAGAACAGCGCCATACAAGAGCTCGGACTTTGGACTTTGTATGGGTTCTGTTCAACTGGGATTCTGTGGCCCGTTTCTCTTTGAGCAGAACCCGACTGGAGCAGCAAAGCTAAAGTACAACAGGGTTCTGGATTCATGTTAGCGTAGCGACCAGCGTGTTTAACGTGTCCTTCAGAAAAACCGTTTCCATTACAATCATGATTTGTATCTGAACTGTTGTTGTTTTCATGAATACGTTTGTTTTTTTTAACTTTGGACAAAGCCAAAGACGAGTTTTTAAAAGTAAGAAACTCTGTGAGAATGAAGATGAAGAGTTAAAAATGACTTTTCTTCTGCTCATGCTTGAATCTGCTTTTCCTTTCTTACTGCTGCTGTTCATCTGATCCAAACACTGTTGTGCAGAAAGAACATCAAACTTTTGACTCCTATTTTTCTCTGGAGGATTCATTGATCAAACAGAACTGTTCAGTGTAATGTCAGCAGATAAACTTTACCGTTTATTCTACAGTTTCAGGAGATCTGCAGCCATGAATTCACTCCAGTAAATGGAATCAATGCTGAGAGAAAGGAGGAATTATTGATTCAAAAGGAGTTCTTCTAGACCATAATCACTTCATACAGTTTTCACTGAATACAGCTCGTCATTTATACTGGTCCCCCTCCCTCTTAAGGTTGCTGGGGCTAATCCTTCACATTTTATGTATGGATCCCTCATGCATTATAGGCCATTTGACTCTGTTCTCAGTCGAATAATTCAGTTTTAACTAGGGATGTTCCGATCCGATCACGTGATCGGAAATCAGTGTCGATTACATGGTTGATGACTCGATCGGTATCAGAGTTTTTCCTCCGATCAGTATCGGATATTTTATGTTTTCTTATTATAATCAGCACTTTAAATTTCAATCTTTTTATTCCGGATAAAAACTCCTCTAGATGTCATCATGTCATGAACAGATTACAAAATGTTGTTGCAGTAAAACCCAGCAGAATCCAGCAGCAGTTTTAACCAGACGCTAACATAAACAAGCTAGCGATGTGGTCACAGATTCAGACTTCTGGGATCAATAACGCTTTTAAAAACGCTTTAAACTGACAGCAAGTGTCTCTATTGGTTGTTTAACGTAAACAACCTCCTATAAAGGCATTTCAACAGAAGAGTTTTTGTTTCTTTTTAATGTTAGAGCAGCAGCTAACCGTGCTAAGCTAAGTGCTAGCTCCTGATTTAACTCCTTAGGACCCGAGCTGGTCTTTGATATGCCTGTTTTATTTATCTGACATAAACAAGGGCTCCCTTGAAAAAGAGCTTTTAAATCTCTATGGGATCCTCTCCAGGGTAAATAAAGGTTAATAATAATGAAAGATCAAATTAAAATGACTACTTGTAATAAATAATAATAAACTAATAAAACCGAAAATGTGACATCTTAAAGTGCTTTAAAAACTGATCACATAATCTAAAAAAAAAAAACTAAAGAAAAAACTAAAATAAACTAATAACTGTAATGATATGAGCGAGTCATGAACACTCATCAGTAAAACTGTCATCATTCATATTTTAGAATTTTAAATTTCAGGAACCACATTTGATTAAAAACAGGATTTTAAAGCTAAAGTCACTAAACTTTCTCATGTGACTAAAAAAAAAAAATATTTTTTTCCTAGTTTATATTTGCTCTATTTTTACTATATTAAAGCTACTTCACAGAAGTGTTCTATTTAAGTTCTTAATGTTGAAAGAAGGTTAATTAAATATAAATAATGGACAACACAAATCTGTTTATTCAATTTGTTTTAAATATGTTACAAAAGAATCGCATCCTGTCTCAGTATCAACAGATATACAGAATGGAATGACTTGAAATCGGATCGGGCCCTAAAAAACCTGATCGGGACGTCTCTAGTTTTAACAATAAATTAATTTTTCATAATTTCTTAGTTTTTACGGCAGTTTTTGAATAATTATCATGACGTGGAATAATCCCAAATCAGGTGAAATCTAAAAGCATTCACAGAAAACACAATTTCTCTTGTAGCTACAGTCAAACATCTTCTAATTTCTCTTTAACTTTATCAAATAAGAGCAGAGGAGTCTTTCAAACATATGGCTTTTATTGAATTTGAAAGAACAATGCAACATTACTGAAAAAGACACAAACATCTATCACCACATTTTGTTTATGGACCCTCTCTTTTAAACTAATTCAAAATGGAACCAAATGGTCTAAAATCTTTTCTTTAAATACAGACTGAAAAATATTCAGAGTATGGACCAGTACAAGACAACAACCCATGGTGAGATCATCACAATGTACAACACAGTGCTCTTGTTCAGTCATGAAAACAGAACCATGAAGGAATAAATTTCATGTCAGTGGTAAAGTCTCCTATTTAATACAGTATATTTTTGGTGTCTTTGAGATTACAGTTCACTCTATTCACAGAATATACATTTCATAAACATGTTGTTTAGCAGTTCTGTTTTCCAGGGGCCACTTTATTAAAGAGCATTTTCCATGAATATAATCAGTGTTGGACTCGTTCACAGTTCACGCTGTTAGCTTTTTGCTGCTCGTCCCGTCAGGCAGCTGTAATGACACCAGAGCCACTCCTTGATCAAGTATCGTCCCAGGAGAGAATTCCTTTTTCAATACCGTACAGAAGCTTGTCGTTTCCACCTCTTCAGTCAAAAGATTCTTTTCCAAACTGTTTCAAAGAGAGTCTCACCCCCCAATACTGCTGTGAGCCTCAGAGGGACCCAGCAAAACCCCTCGCCACGGACCCCCGCTCTCTGCACGCCGCTGTCAACTGAGCAAAATCTTTGGTCAAAATCGCAGACAAAAATTGACAGATCACAAAACACACGTTCGATCCAACTCACAACACTGAAGCTATTGAGAAAAAATGAAAAAAATGAAGGCGAGATGCTACTTCACAAGTGCTTGCATAACATGAATTCATGACCAAACTCACTGAGACAAAACATCCTCACAAGTTTCATTTGAAGCTTTAGACAAATGTAAAAAATTACTTTACAATATTTTATTGTTTTTGATTACACACACACGTTTTCTGATTGTACTTATTTTTTGTGTAAACAGTGACAGATGATTGAAATGTTTCCCATGGAAACCGGAAAATAAGCCTCTCATTGATGAAATATGTCTTAAACTTCTAACAGGATGCAACATATACTCAACAGAGGGCGCTGTAAAACGAAGCTTCCAGGGTTGTACTAAAGTGCATTAGCAAAGGTTAGCCACACTAGCCTACAACTAGCTAGTTAGCTCCATAATTATTTCATTGAGACTATAAAAATATAAAAACATTGATTGCCACAGCAGACATCTAAGAAGAACCAATTTCATATGATTTTCCAATTTATAGGTAACGTCTCAGAGCTTAGGAGCGACTATTTTGGATTTGCTGTAAACAGAACATGACTGCATTGACTGTATTTGAGAACTGGACTGAATGACCCTCCCCCCTGGGGTTCCAAACAGGAAGTACTTGCTGGCTCCATTAGTCCAAAATCCCATAGACTTCTAGACTTCTATAGAGAAATAATCAGCTGTTACTCAGTCATTCTATTGGTCAGAATAAACATTCTGGATCTGATACTTTTTTTTAAGCATCTTCTTGATAATCCTCTCTCTTTTATATTTTTCTATGGTTCAAGTTATAAACTGACTAATCAGATTCCTCAATAAAGGTAGGTGGAGCCTGCTTGCCCCCACCTCCAACAGTTAAAATGTTTGACTGACTTTGTGTAGCCTGCTTTCTAGTAATAGGGGTGTGATCTTCCTAATTTGTGCAAATAGTCACTATAGAAACGTTGACCCAGACCGACTTGGACCAATAACTGCTTACTGACGACATCTGGCTCCAACAAATTAGTGTCCGTGTTGTAAAGAAAGATGAGAGAATTGACTTTGGTTGAAACCGGAAGTAAAACATTTTCTATGGATGACATCACACTCATTCAGTCTAGTCTCTGATACAGTCAATGACATGTACCAATGTTGTCATGTTCAAGATGTGGGTGTGGAAAACATAAATGTTTGATACTGTGTACTTTCAATGTTATCATAAATAAATGAAAACTGTCTGAGTGTTTAAGTTTAGCATAAATGTGGTCCTTACTTAAACTATGGGAATTGTTACTTCTTGAAAAACTAGTTTGGCATCTGTGACCAACCAACCCAAACAGAACCTCATTCCTTTTCTCCCACCACCAAGCTTTGCTTTGTTAATAATGGAAACGGTTGTCTGAATTTGGTTCTTATTTGCCAAGGAGGTAAATCTCTCTAAATAAGTGTCTCTTACACCAATGGGACTTATTCAGCGGTTTGCATGGTAATCTGTGCTGTCTTGCAGGAAACTGTTTTTGTCTCAAAAGAGACTTTTCTTGGGCATTTTTTTTATTTTCCCATGTTGCCACAGAAAGATGATTTGCAAGGTGACATGGCGTGTACTGTTTCTTCCAGACACCCTGTCTGGATTATGACCGTAACGAGGTCCAAACCCACAATTGGCTGGTTGTGGAACCAGCGCAGGACACGTTGTGCCTCAGTCCGGGGGTTGGGTAATCGAAATACCTCATTTTAAAAAGTGCAGTTTATCTAGCCTTTTTTCTGAGCCCCAGAATAAAAATAATTAAGGATCAAACATATTCAACAAACCAAGATGATACGCAAAGATCTGAGCTTGTCACTCCTGACCTAAAGCTGGACCTGAGCTAACAGAGAGGTTCCTGTGGAGGTTGGGGTTTTGGCTGTGCCGGTTTCTGCTCCTGACAGAGGAGAACGATGTATCACAGCCTGGGACTTTACATTTGTGGAGAAGTCGAAGATGGACAGTCTTGTAATGGGCCCTGAAAGTACCCTTGTTGCTGTAGACTTTTTGGCAAACGTGGCACGTAATTGGAGATCCAGTCACACCTCCCTGAAATCCGCTTTGTCCTCCCCCACCACAACCAAGGTTCCTCTCTCCACTAAGTGTCAGTTCATCGTCCTCGTGCCTCACCTCACTGTTTCCATCGCAGCTTTCATCACTGTCCTCCATGGGGATAACTTCTTCACCCTCTTCAGGTCCCTCTCCCTCCTCACTACCGACTCCATCCGAGTCCCAGGACAGCTGAGCACTGCTGCCAACGCAAGGTGGAGCAGCGGCAGATGTGCTCAGGTCCAGGACCGCTCCATCCTCAGCAGTCTGGTTTCTCTCTCCTCTCCCTGATTCCTCCACCTCGGCTTTAGGAGACGACTCAGTGCTTTGTGCAGCAGGCATCTTGCTCATCGGGAACACTAGACCCATGCGGTTGTGCCCCCTAAAGATGACAGATGTCTGACTGGAAGGGTCCCTGGCCAGATCTCTGTCTCGCTGTTCTAGGTCAATAGACTCTCTGTTTCTACAAAATGATGATGTTAAGTAAAGGGAACTGGCTGGACTCGGAGAGTCTTTGGTCAGCAGCTTGTGGTGAAGGTTCAAATTTGCGCTGTGTCTGCAGACAAAAAAATCCAAAAGACAGTTATTTTTCACAGTAGAGAAATCAAGTTCTTTGTCAGACTAATGAAGGATAAAGGTGGAGTTTACACACATCTCAACCGCTGACCTAAAGTCTTCTTTTGAAGGTTTTGCGGGAAGACCAGAAAACCCTCTGAGGAAGAGTGCAGGCCAGCGGTCGAGACACGACCAAAGAAAACCAAATCTTTATCTTCGTTTGGCTGATGATAAGAACTCAAAGTATGTCTCTGTATCTCCAGCTACTGGGGAACCCCCCCCCCCCCCCCCCCCATCTTCAAGCAGCAGGGGGAGCATTCCCATTTGTTCTCCAACAAACTTCCATGTGGGTACACCTAATCCAGGTGATGAACAGAAGCTGGCCCTGGAGAACCCTAAAGCAGGTCTCTGCTCAGGAATGATGGGACATGCTGATAACTTGTCTTCTTCAGTTGTCTTAAGCCGCATTCTGTTAGCCAGCTTTGACTTGACTCGGTTTGAGTTTACACAAATTTAAGATGTTTCCACTAGGTGGCAGACCTGCAGTAGCTTCAGTTTTAGTACCTCTCGGCAGTTCCAACTGAGCCAAGTCAAGGTGGATTTAGGAAGACTGTTGGTAGAGCTGCACTTCTGCCTAATCGTCTGAAACCCCGGGGGAAAGCGCTAGCCTTTTTCCCATTTTTCTACGAGCTTTCCCACATTAAAGTGGTATTTAAGTGCAATGAGAAGAATAGACTACAGAACAATGACGAGTGGAGGTGATCCAAATGAAACGGCCAATGGAAAGGCCAGATTAGTTTTTCATTGTGCTGTAATCAAGTATCACAAGAGAAGACTGCTCTACTTGATGGACTTTCCTGCTCAGATTAGAAGTTCATGACTCAAAAGTTTTCCGACGTCTTACCTGTCTCTACTTCTGCGGGAGGGGAAGGTAGCGTTGCACCCATCCACCGTGCACGTGTGCATGTCCTTGAGGTGGGCGTTCTGGTAGTGCATCTTGATGCTGAACTGGTCTTTAAAGTTCTTGTTGCAGATTTCACAGTGGTGTGGCAGGGTCAGGTCAGCCTCGGGGTCATGGTGGGACATGCTCGAATCACTGTAGTCACATTTGTCCAGCCCCCCACGATCTATGAACTGGAGACCAACCCCGTTAGTCAACCTGAAATCTTCCTCGTCACCTTTGAGCTCAGAGATTTTTTCAGGCCCTCGTGGTGAGTTGGCGTTCTCCTTACTTGTTCTTTCTTCACTACCATTGGATTCTTGAGAAAGTAAGTTGTCACAGTGATTTTCCATCATCCTGCTTTCAAAGGAAGGGGATAACGAGTGGTTTGCTTCAACTTGCCTCTTCTCATTATCTTCCTTATCAGTTAAGTCTCTTTCTAAAGTTTGGTCCATCGTGCATTTTTCCGTTTGCTCTTCCTCTCCTGATTGTTCCGTGCACGTGTGCTCCTCTAGTGGCGTTCGCTTGACCTTTCCCTGTGGAGGGAGCTCATCTTCAGAGCTGCTCTCCTTATCCATCTGCTTATCTTGTTCTATGGTCTCTTTCTCGATTTTAATTGGCATGCTGGACTTCCGAGACTTTTTCTTTGGTATGGGGTCTGCAAGGCAGGCTTCAGGTGCTGTGACTGGTTTGACTGGTACAGAGGAGGACAACAGAGGGAGTGATGGCAAGGTGCCCGGGGTATTGGCAAGTTCTGCTGGTGTCACAAGGCTTCGGTAGAAAGGTAAGACCGGTTGTACAGTTTTGAGGTTGGGGAAGAGGATTCCGCTCTGGCCCACGCTGGGGAACGTGCTGCTGTGGAGCTTGGGGCCAGGCTCTGCACTGCTCACCATGTAGCTGGGGGCTGACTTATGGCTTTCTGAGGAGCAGATGGAGAAGGGGCTGCTGTACTCGGGCCTCTTCTCACCTTGAGAGCTCTCATCAGCGGACAAGCTGCCCCGCAGGTCTTTGTCTCGATTGTTTCGGTTCATAGGCATGTGGAGGCGAGGGTTGGGGTTGGCGCTGTGGCGGTTGCGACTGCGCAGCGAGCTGAAAACCATGTTGCAGCCCTCGATGGTGCACTTGTGCTTGATCTTGAGGTGGACAGCATTGTAGTGGATTTTCAGTGTGCCTTTGTCGTAAAACGTTTTCTCACAAGCATTGCAGAACACGCGGCCCTTCTTCAGGGATCCTCCACCTGATGAGGCCCCGCCCCCTCCACCGCCATTCCTGTCCAGAGAGCGAAGTTTGACTTCAGGTGACATCTGCATGACATCAGAGCTCATGGACGGGGTGCATGGAGTGGAGGGTCCGTCTGAGTAGTTGTCGCTGGCAGAGAAGTCCTCGCTCTCCATCTTTGTGGGCGGGGAGATTCCCTCAATCAGCTTCTCTCCACTTTGGTCCAAGTCAGCAGAGAAGGAGATGGAGCTGGAGCCCAGCCTGCTGTTCTCAGAGGAATGTGAAAGAGGAAGAGCGCCGTCTCTTCTGAGGTCCTGGTCCTCTCTTCGCTGACCCTCCATGGAAAGGTCTCGCGTCTGCTGGAAATGCTGTTGCACCATCCCCGCCGGCGCTCCCAGGAACGGCGCCTGCACCGAGCCTAACATCTGGAACGGAAGCATGAAGGCCATGCTGTTGATGAAGTTCTCAAAGTGGTGCATGCTGTTGCTGCCTGCCTTCTCCAGCTTGGATGCAGAGAGGTTAGCAGAAGTGCGGGGCGTGTTGCGCTCGATGAAAGTGCGGATGTCCGAGTTGGTGCGGGTGCTGGGGACCAGCACGGCCTGGCCCTCTTTGTCCTGCAGAGCCATGAGCTCCACTATGGATTTGGTTTCGCCGAAGCGGAGGAACTGCTGCAGCGTGGCGATTTCCTCCTCAAAGGTCATGATGGCCCAGCGATCCAGCACCTTCCCTGCCGCGTCCTGCACGGGACAGAAGGACACATCGTGAGGCGAAGAACGCGCTGGAGCCTCTCCGGGAGGAACGTGCTCCGCTGGAAAGGTGGCGGCATCAGAAGGATGTGAGCGCGGCCTCATTAAAGCGCCGCGTTTCATCTCTCAGGTCATTTTTCTTCATTTAGATCATGTGCCGGCTCTGCCCGAGCTGAACACGACACACCGCTGTACACAAGTGCGCGCTAAAATCAAGCGCAGCGGCGCACATGGCTCTTTGAAAGCCAAGCACGGCCTCATGCCATAACCGCCATTAATATTTCATCACAGAGCATACTGGCTGCATCTTACAAGAGCTAACATAAATTAGCTGAGCTGGACTGCCTGATGAAGCTCTAATCGCAGGCTTGGCAGCGGCTTCAGTGGAGATCTGCAGCAAAAGACATAATATTTACAAATGTACGCAGCGAAGTCTGGAGACTTCCCCGAGCAACAAGTCTGTGTCGGGGGGGTTGGCGGCTTTGGTCGCTACATCACACCCCCACTCTCGCCCCCGTCTTCCTCAGAAATTCTCTCAGTCCTGCTCTCCGAGTTTCTCAGGTGTCCTGCAAGTCCATGTTTAATAAAACAGACATGCTCATGTTTTAGTCATGCGCTGCCGGGTGGAGGTGTTGCAGCTCATCGTCTGCCATCCACGCCGCCAACCGTTCCACAGATCCAGCTCCTGTTTTCATCCAAACGTCTGTGACCTGCAGCCGCAAGCTGCTCACAGTCAAACCACCAAGTCCGCTCCGAAGAGGCAGAGCGCTCTTCATCATCGATGAAGGCAGGAGAGGAAGACTCAGGTTCTGTCTGAGCTCCCGGAGACGATCGAGGACGCGCCGAAGACGAGTTTAACCTGGAGCTGGAGATCAGGATCAGGTGGTAGATTTGAGAGAAATATGGCATAAAAAAAAACAATAAAAAAAAGAGGAATTGTAAACTTAAAGGAAATATGGAAAATTTAACAATAAATCATAACGATCAATCAAATCATTGAGCACTGATGAAAACGAGCCTTTCTGCTAACTCTGGCTTTTTTTTTATTTTATTTTTCAGACCAAGTGATTTGTCTTGTTTTATCATGTGGTTTTCTTTTAAATTGTAGTGTCCCCTTTTAAATAAAAAAAAAAATCAATTTGAAAAAATATCATTTATTGTATTTTTGAAACTTGAATAAATACAACTCTAAACCAAAAAACATTTCCAAATAAAGAATAATGTTAAATAATTCTGGAATCATTTTTATCTTTTGTCTTTGTTCAGCCCTCAGTTTACAGTTTTAATTCAGGCGATTCTTCTGTTCTGTGAGGGCGGGGCTTCCAGGATAGGGTTGACATTGAAACACAATATTTAATTTGGTTTTATGTTTATAGGGTCAAACTTACCATTTTCTTTCTGATTTTTCGTTGACCTGAGGTGGATCCTGGTTTGACCCACACAGTGGGACATCGTGGTGAACATGTGAAACAGTTTAAAACTGTTGGTGCTGAAATGTTCAACTCTGAAACTTTATCCTGTGTAAAGTTGCTCCTCATGAAAAAAGAATAATATTTTACCAAATGTTAGTCTAGTTTTCCAAATCCAAATATTTTATGTAGATTAATTTTTTTTTTGCTGAAACAGAAAACTATTTTTTCTACGAAAAATGTATTTCCCCTCATTTCTTCTTATATCATGATTTCTCTATATCAGGCGATAACGACATATTAACACGATATAAATCAAATAACTAAAAATGTCAAGTTTGAACCCTTCGGCTCTAAACAGAAATGTGCAACCATCAGCAGGTTGTTTAGATGTTAATATTTATTTCTTCTCATATTTTAAGCATGACCGATACACTGAAGGACCATGATGCAACAGTTTTTTCAGATAACTAAGAAAAGGCACGTATATATATATATATATATATATGTATAAACCTAAATGGAAAATTATTGCAAAATTTCTCAAGTTTCAAAATAAACATAAATAAAACAGAACACTAAAATGTTAGATCATTTAATTAAAAAACTAAGCTCTAATTCTGTTAATACATTCTAATGTTTTTGAGTTTTACAGAACAAACATAAAATTATAACAGAATTAATGAGGTGTTTGACTTCGTCAACTTTTTTCTGAATTTTGTTTTAAAGATAATTAAAATGCATAAAAATAATTTATAAATTGGAATGGACATTTTTCTTTTAACATCTAACTATAAACTTAAATTAAAAAGAGAGAAAAAGGAGAGATTTTCTAAATCTGCCTTCAAGTGATTACATTTTATATTAACAAAACACAGCCTGAAAACATAAAGATTGGATTATTGTTATTATATATCATTTACATGAAAGTGCTATAACGGGGGTGTGGTGGGGGGTTGTCAGCACGACATCTGGGACGGGTTGCAGTTTGTCGTGTAACACCCACAGATAATGTAAATGTATTTTATGAATATCCTAAAAATGAATTTTGTTGTAATTATCTGACATTTCTTAAAGTCCGGTCAGTGAAAATATCGTCTGACTGTATATATACAGGCGACACATGGAAAGCTCTTTAGCATTAGCATCATGCTATGCTACATCAGAGTCACCAAATCAACACTTTTTACTGAATTTTCTGTTGCTGCTATGAGTTTGTTCTCAGTTTGACTGGATCCAGTTTAAATGTCCCGCTGTAACAGGAACCTGAATGTTCCACGGAGATGGTGAACGGAAGTGTTGTGTATAGTGCTGCCACAAACGATTATTTTAATAGTCGACTAATCATCGATTAATTTTTCCGATTAGTCGACTAATCGGATCATGGACAAAGTGGATGTAAAAAAAAATCTGAACTATGATTAGCTTTAAAACTAAAAAAAATCCTAAATAAGTTAAAATCGCTAGCATATAGCTGAAATATTAGCTAAACTCCAAATTAGCCTAAAAATCGTAAAAATTCCAAATTAGTTAAAATAGCTAGCATGTAGCTGAAATAATAGCAAAACTCCAAATTAGCCTAAAAATCTGTAAAAATCCCAAATTAGCCAAAATAGCTAACATGTAGCTGAAATAATAGCTAAACTCCAAATTAGTCTAATAAACTGTAAACATTTACAATTAGCTAGCTAACATGTAGCCGAAATATTAGCTTAACTCCAAATTAGTCTAATAAACTGTAAACATTTACAATTAGCTAGCTAACATGTAGCCGAAATATTAGCTTAACTCCAAATTAGCCTAAAAAATGTAAAAATTCCAAATTAGTTAAAATAGCTAGCATGTAGCTGAAGTAATGGCAAAACTCCAAATTAGCCTAAAAATCTGTAAAAATCCCAAATTAGCCAAAATAGCTAACATGTAGCTGAAATAATAGCTAAACTCCAAATTAGTCTAATAAACTGTAAACATTTACAATTAGCTAGCTAACATGTAGCCGAAATATTAGCTTAACTCCAAATTAGTCTAATAAACTGTAAACATTTACAATTAGCTAGCTAACATGTAGCCGAAATATTAGCTTAACTCCAAATTAGCCTAAAAAATGTAAAAATTCCAAATTAGTTAAAATAGATAAAATGTAGCTGAAATATTAGCTAAACTCCAAATTAGCCTAAAAAACTGTAAACATTTAGAATTAGCAAGCGAACATGTGGCTGAAATATTAGCTAAACTTGAAATTAGCCTAAAAAACTGAAAAATTCCAAATTAGCCAAAATAGCTAGCGTGTAGCTGAAATAATAGCTAAACTCCAAATTAGTCTAATAAACTGTAAACATTTACAATTAGCTAGCTAACATGTAGCCGAAATATTAGCTAAACTCCAAATTAGCCTAAAAAACTGAAAAAATCCTAAATTACCCAAAAGAGCTAATATGTAGCTGAAATATTATCTTAATTCCAAATTAGCCTAAAAAACTGAAAAATCCTAAATTAGCCAAAATAGCTAGCATGAAGCTAAAATATTAGCTAAACTCCAAAATAGCCTGAAAACCCTTAATAAATGCCAAAATAGTCTAAAAAGCTAGCAGAATGTCATTATAACTTTCAACTTCACTACAGCCTGATTCCATATATTATAAAGAAACGACTAATCGACTATTAAATTAGTTGTCGACTATTTTAATAGTCGATTAGTCATCGATTAGTCGACTAATCGTGGCAGCCCTAGCTGCGTGTCTCTTATGCTTGTTTACCTCCATCAGAGGAAGAGAGGCCAGAAGAAATGAACCCCAACGAGACGTTAGATGCAAACCTTTACTAGCTAAAGAGGATAAATGCTACCAACTGGACAGTTTTCATTTCAGACCTTTCAAAATAAAAGTCTGTCATGACGGACTTATTCTATTGAGAAAAAGTTCTGTCGCGATCAATATCGTTATTGTTTTATCACCCAGCTTTATGTGTGAGAGAGCTTCAGCTCATACTCAGTGGCCTTGTGGTAGATCGTCCACCCTGACTGGACTGAGAGGTTGTGAGTTCAAATCCCAGCTGAGTCCGACCAAAGTGCCTTCCTGTTTGATTCTCAGCATCAAGGGGTTGGATTGGGGGGGTTGAACCACCGAATGGTTCCGGCTGTGTCTGCGGCTCACCGCTCCCCCAGAGGAGGGGTCAAATTCAGAGAACAAAATTCAAACGACAACAACTAATGAGGCTTGAACTTTATGTACTTTCTCTGGGTTTTCATGTGATCAATACAGGTATAATAATGTATACCAGGAAGAAAACGTACAGAACCCGATTCTACGTTGTATGCTCTTCATAGTTTCATGCAGCCTCACCTGAGCGACTGACTGATGTCTTCCTCCAGAACACGTTACTAAAGGAGGAACGTGAAGTTTGTCTCAGGTGAAACCTCCAGCTTAGATGTAATCGTCTCTCTAATGCTGCATCAGAATGCAAACCTGGTTTTGTTTCTTAGAGCTGCTGTTTTTCTGCAGAGCTGCTCACCTGGAGCACGTATCCCCGGATGTAGTCCTGCAGGGTCCAGTCCAGGGCGTTCAGGATCTGGATCACCTCCTCCTGCTTCAGCACGGAGAACAGGCGGTCCAGCAGGATCTTCAGGCGGATGGGGATGGCCTGCGTGCCGTACAGCATCAGGCTGCAGATGTCGAACACCACATTGGAGTGCACGATCTCCACCTGGCTGCTCTGGTACAGGTGATGCACCTTCAGTTTGCTGAGAGCTGGAAGTTCAGAGGATTACATTCAGTTTAAATGTTTCATGTTTTTAAATGTTTTCTGTGAAAAGAAGTAAAAAAACCTGAAGATTGAAGTAAAATTATTACGTTTGAAAAAACTGGAAACACAGAACAAAAACGGCAAAAATAAAAATCATTTTTAAGAAACTCAAAAGTAGCAGAAACAAAAATGAGCTTCATGACCTGCGATAATGCTGGTGTGAATGTTTTCACTGAAAATGCTAAAGCTATGTGCAAAATGTTGCATTTGCTAAAAGACTGGATATTTTGTTCAAGAACCATGAAAGATCGCTGAAGTTTCTGAGAATATATGTATATGCCATATTTGCAAAAATATTTAGCGTGTTGTTCAAATATGAGCTAAACTCCAACACAGCCTAAAAGTTCTCAGTAAACGAAATTAGCCAAAAATGTTAGCATGTTGCTAAAATATTAACTAAACTCCAATTAAAAAAAAAATGCCATAAAAGATGAAACCATGAATATATTTAAAGTCTTGTTGCTAATCTACTTAAAATGTTGAAACTTGAAGACTTTCTCATTCATTTCCTCTGTAGCATATTTTAATCAATATTTAAAAAGCTAAAAAGTTTATGACTATCAAAAATACAAGCCGTGATGGCCTGAATGTTTTGATTCCAGGATTGCTGAAATGGAGCAGGAGGATCACTATAGTGGGAATTCACACTGGAAACCATTTTGTGTTCATTTATGGTTAAAATGTTGGAAAATTCTCACAATTTGGAACAAAGTCGAGCAGATTTGATTAAAAAAGTTTAAGGTTAGACTCCACATTTCAGCTTCCAGATCTTTCTCTGCTCCATCAAAGTTCTGCGTGTGCCGGCAGCCCTCACCATGAGCCACCCAGCCGTGCTTGCAGTTCTCACACTGCCTCCTCTTCAGCTTCCCGGGCTTGAAGCCGTCACAGTTGCAGCTCCCCAACGTGCAGCAGATCACCTGTAGGTGCAGAAAATGGAAGGAAAGACCGTCAGTCGGGGACATCAGAGCTGCTCTTCCAGCAGACGTGTTGGAAGAAACGAGGCCGGCGTAACCGCCGCTGCAGTGAAAGAGCCGTCTCCGTCCTTCTGTGGAATCTATGTTCTTACACTTTGTGAAGAAACACAAATAACTTTGAAAAAGCTTAAAGAGGCTTTAAAATAATGTGCTTAATCCAAAACAAAAAGAAACAGCAGCTCCCAAACATGCATGTAACACTAGATCAAGAAGCATTTGGTCTCGATTTCTACTAATCAAAACCTAGAAGGAGCCGTATAGGTTTACTTTAGCCTTTAAAGATGGATTTTGCATACATTATATTCTTTTTTAATAATAAATACATGAATGAATGAATTATTATGTCTATTTTTTGGCAGAAACAGAAGCAGAAACATAAAAAGAAGCTAGCGTCTCTCAGAATGTGATGATTATTTTTCAAAATAAGAGCTTCTCTGTACCAAACAGGATCATCTCAGTGCAGCTTGTAACCAATGTTGTAGAGAATAAGATAAAGTGTGTTTTTATCTTTGCATCTAAATCTGTTCATGCTGGAGGTAGAGATGAACAAACCAGACGTCTTCAGGTCAACATGGATGGAAAATCATCATCTATTTTCTCTTCAGACATTCATTTATACCAGGGGTCGGCAACTTTTAACACTAAAAGAGCCATTTGGGCTTGTTTTCTATTGAACAAAAACTAGAAGGAGCCGCATTAAGCCTTTAAAAAATTTGGATTTCCATTCATGACCTTCTTTTTTTTTTTTTTTTTTTTTTTTTGGATAAACATGAATGTGTACTTTTGTCACGAAAAAAAGCAGAAAACAAATATTAAAATAAACCAGTGTCTCTTAAAAAGAGAATTTTAAAAATGTTTTTAACTTTAGTAGCAAAAAACGAGCTTCTTACTTAATTACTAGCTGATCTTCAAATTAGCATAACATTTATCTGTAAATTAAATCAGCCCAAAAATTTTAGCATGTTGCTGAAAGAAAAGCTAAACTCAAAATTAAAATCCCCAGTAGATAACAAATTAGCTTAAAATGTTAGCATATTGCTAAAATATTAGCTAAACTTCAAATTAGCATAAAAAACTCAGGAGAGGCCAAGTCGGCCAAAAGTGTCTACTTTTGTCACAAACAAAAGCAAAAAATATACAAAAATAAATTAGCATCTCTTAAACAGAGAATTTTTTAAACGTTTTTAATTGTAGTAGCAAAAAGCTAGTTTGTTGCTTGAATAGCTAAACACCAAAATAGCCTAAAAGTCCTCAGTAAACTAATTTAGTAGAAAAACATGTTGCTAAAATAAAAGCTAAATTCTAAATTATCAAAAAAGAAAAAAAAATCTGTAGATAAAAAAAATAGCTAAAAATATCAGCATTATATATAAATATTAGCTAAGCTCTAAATTATCATAAAAACCCCACTAGAAAACAAATTAGCCAAAAACGTTAGCATGTTGCTATAATAATAGCTAATCTTCAGCCAGAGAGCCACAATGGAGAGATAAAAGAGCCACATGTGGCTCTGGAGCCGCAGGTTGCAGACCCCTGATTTATACATTTAACTCATCTAAAGTCAATAAACACTAATGAGGTCATCCTTACGTTAAAGCAACACTATTTTCTTTTATTTCTTTATCTGTTCTTTCTCCTCAGCAGTCTTCCACTGCTGGCTTTAGTTGTTGTTTGTTTTGGTGAGAGGATCAGCTGACTCAGACGGTCCACATGCTGGCTCAGCAGTCTTCATGAGAGCTTCATGTGGATCTGGACTCCTGATCTCGGGGATGACCGGAGAACGACAGGCACACGCATGAAGTACAGTCAACACTTTCCTCTCAGCTGCACGGCTCCAGCAGCCGGCTCCTCTCTGAATATTGTCAATTTAAATTAAACTAAAGCTCATCTTGAAAACCAACCATCCAGTCTGAGAGGCGTTCAGGATCCCGGACAAGCCCCCGCTGTCTGCTGCTGGTTCTGTCTGTTCTCTCTGATGGGATCACACACACGATGCTGGAAGACGCTCAGGAGCGACCGTAACCGCAGAAGACCCGTTTTCATCTGTGTTGACCCTGGGGTCAGCCCCGGTTCCACACAAACACAAAGACCTTTTGTCGTATGTGAAGACGACTGCAGACATCATCACCGTTGTCCCCGTTTCTCTCTGTCGTGCTCATTGGTTTACACAGTCGTTAGTCTTCATCAGTGATTGAGCTGCAGGAATGACATGCAGGAAAGACTCTCAGAAACTTCCAGCTGCTTTCAGTTGCAGCTCAGTTTGGTTTATTTGACTAAAGCCTGAAACGGACCAGCAGAGTTTGGAGAAGGGGAAGTTCTCCGGCAGGATTCCGGCGCTGCGCCCGTGAGGAAGAGGCCGGAGCGTCTTCAGATTCTGATCAAAGCTGCTGTTGTTGGTGGTTCTGGCTGAAACCTTGGGGTGGCTGCGCGGCGCCTCCCCCTGCATCTATAATGCATGATCAGGGGGGTTTTAGCAGGCATGAGCAGCATGCTTAGCTGGAGCTGCTCTCTGCAGACGAGGAGGAGGAGGAGGAGGAAGGTGCAGCTGGACGGGCAGGCCTCCTCCTCCTCCTCCTCCTCGATTAGTCCCTGGCTTCAGGCTGCGCTCGTCCTTGTAATCCGGGATCAGGCTGTTTGGCCTCGCGGCGACTCCTCGTCATTAAAGCGAATAAAGTGAGCAGAGATGAAGGTGGCGGCAGCGGGAACCTTCGTCCTGTGACAGGAGAGGAGCATCCCTCACAGACGTAATCCCATCAGCGCAGACCCAACACCGCCCAATTAGTCTGAACCCCCCCACCCCGCCCCGCAGTTCTGCTCTGATCCCAGCAGCACCGTTTAGCTTCATTAGAGATCGTTCCACCGGTTCCTGAGAGGACGGAAGCAGCGCCGAGCTGCGGCCCGCTGGAACCGCCACCAGACCGACGGCGTGCGCCGGGGCACCTGGAGCAGCAGGTGTGGCCACGCCCACCACTGACAGAAAAATGGAGATTTTAAAACGATCATCGGCTGAGATGCTTCAGTCGTGTTAGTGATGCTCAACGACACGAAAAGAAGCCGTGAGGGAATGACCTCTCAGAACAGCGGCGTGGAAAAGCAGCGATGACGCTCCGTCCACGCTCCAAGACTGTCACAGAGGCCTCCGGCTGAGGCCACGCCTCCTTCTCAGCAGACGCTTTCCTTCCGTCTCTTTTTACAGCAGGGTGTGAGCTCGCCGCCCAGAGGCATCATGGGAGATGGATGCTCCTCCGCAGGTTCAGGCCATCGTGGAGGTTCCCAGCATTCCTGGATCTTCTCCGTTAAGTCGCCGTGCGGCTCAAGGTGGCGCTCTTCGCTCAGATTCGTCTCTTCACCTCATTTTAGTTTCATTTGCTAAACAACCTGAAGGTTGATAAAAAGCTTCAGACATGAATAAAAACAACAGAATCTGGTTTGAGTGAAACTTTCTGACGTTTCCAACAGAAACAAAACAGAAGTTTATAAAACGGGAGGCTTTGTGGATCCGTTTCCTGAATGTTTGTAGAATTTAAATGAATTTCCAGAACATTCCTTCAGTTCAGAGATCGTCTTGAACGGATCAGACGACTCGGAGCAGGACGTGTTCACATCAGGACGTCCAGCGGCGTCCACGGTCCGGCTGCAGACGGACGCCGCGCCTGAATGAAGCCGCGCTGAGACCGAGCGGAGAGAGCGCCTCGGGTCTGATCTGATCTGATCTGATCCTTCAGGATAAAGCACCAACATGCAGTTTCATTCAGAGCTTTTTATGCAGATTTCAAAAAGAGGGAGGATATTTTAAGGGGCACAAAATGACTGAAGGGGAAGAAGAAAATATGTTTTCCAAAATTGATCAAAATAAGAGAAAATATGTCGATAATTTGTGGACTGATATCTGAGAGATGTCTTTAAAAAAATCAATCTTAGTGGGAAAAAACGTTTTTTTAAAAATCAATTTATTATTTTTGTGAGTTTTGTCCCAAAAAAACTAATATATTAAAATTTTAAATTTGACAAAATGAAGTTAAAAAAAGACCATCAAAATAAGAATTTGTAAATAAATGATGATTAGAGGCCCAAAAGCCCACATATTAAAAATAATTGTTTTTAAAAACATAAAAAATAATGTGTTAACTTCAAAGTCATTGTATTTTAATTTAAACTCCTAATAAAAGATGTCTAGGAAATCTGTTTTTATTAAATCAAATTATGAATAATTTCACTCAATATTTTTTTCTAAATCCTGAAAGTTTTTTCTGGTTAAATAAAAACATTTAGAATTTTTTTCAATTATAATAAATTTCTTACAATTGAAAATATGAATTAATCAAAAAACGGATAAAAGAGAAAATGAAAATCAAACCTGGATTCAGAGTAAAATCAAAAGACGGATCTTTACAGGTGTGTGTGCACGTGCACGTGCACGGAGCAGCGGGAATTCTGATCCTCATTTGAAAAAAATGTTTTTAAAAAAATGAAGAACAAGCTGCAGTCAGCGGAGACGAACGCAGAGTCTGACGGCCGGCCGCCGGCCTGCTGGGGCAGCGGCCAGCACGCGCGGATGTGTGTGAGGGGGGGTCAGGCTGGGGGCCGGGGGGGTTCAGACGCTTCATCTTCATATGATGAAGAAGAAAATACCTGAAAATGAGCGTTCAGAACCTTCTGGACCGACTGGAGCTGCTGCTCGACTCATCAGACCCGACCGGCTCGGTCCGGATCGCCCCCTCCACCAGACCTCCAGAGGTCCGATCCTCAGACCGGATCTACCGGCGCCTGACCCGGACAAACGTGTCTTAAAGGACCCAGCGGTAGAGTGTCCAGCCTAAATCTGATGGGTTCAATTCCACAGTCAGCTCATTCCGGGATCGGGACGTCAGAACCAGGGGTCAAACTCCTGGGGGGCCGGGGGCAGATTTCACTAACCAGACTCTTCTGTGAGCAATTACCAGAACCATCAACCAGAACCTGAGCTGGACCGGACCGCCTCCTGCACGTCTTAGCGGCAGAGACGATCCGTCCTGAAATCAACTCCTGCAACAGACGGATCCGACCAGGACAAGGATTCTGGATGCGTTTCCCTAAAAGTTCCTCCTCACAAACACAATCTTCCAGGACGGTCAGCCGCTCTTTAACCACATTCCAGCAGCTGACAGAGAGAGGACGGCCGGGAGGACGTTCAGACCTGAAGGGTTTCTGATCGAAAAGCCGTAAAACTGCAGCAGAAAAGTGTGAAATCTCTCACTTTGTTCAGGTTCAAATCTGCTGAAAAGTTTCTGGAATCATCTAAACCCTCTCAGAACCGGACCTCCCGTGAGTGTAAGCCGGTCTCCGGTTGTTTGGAGGAGTTTCAGCATAAAAGCAGACGTTAGAATCCGTCTTCTTCTCTTGAAGAGTCTTGTCTTACCTCAGCCATTGTCATCTACTCAGAGGTCTGCAGTGATGCTGTGGAGTTGGCCATTCTCTGCAGGTCCCACAAAGCGGCTCAGTCCAACTAAAGAGCCATGAGCGCGGCGGCGGCGGGGCGGCGAGGCGGCGGCGGGCTGGGCTTTGTCTGCGCCGCGGCTGCTCGGCTGCTGCGATGCTCCTCCACTGCAGGCAGAGCTGAAACTGGGCACCGGGGATCGGAATGAGATCCTCCCACTCGGCTTTCTCACCTCAGGAGTCGCCTCCCGAACGCACACGCCGGCAGCACGCGTGGACGCACACGTGCACGCACACGTGCACGCCCCGGAGTCACAGGGCAGTCCCCTCACAGCTGGCTGGAAGAGGGCATGACACTCATCTTTCACAGAGATCTGATCAAAAGGAATCACAGCGGCTGCAGGCTCTCCTGATGCACTCAGGGAGACTCTCCCCGCTCTCCCCCCGCCGGAGCGGAGCGGCGCCGGGCCTCTCCGTGCGCGGCTCGGCGTGTGCGCCCGGATTCACCTTAACACGCCGCCGCGAACGCCTCCATAACAAGTCATGCCTTGTGCCGTCAGGAATGTGGAGCGTCTCAGGAAGAGGGGACTCGATAGTTCAGCAGCTGCTGGTGCAGGTCTGAGAACCGGGTCTGAGCCAGAACCGGGTCTGAGAACCGGGTCTGAGAACCGGGTCTGAGCCAGAACCGGGTCTGAGCCAGAACCGGGTCTGAGAACCGGGTCTGAGAACCGGGTCTGAGCCAGAACCGGGTCTGAGCCAGAACCGGGTCTGAGAACCGGGCCTGACAACCGGGTCTGAGCCGGAACTGGATCTGAGCCGAAACCAAGTCTGACAACCGGGTCTGACAACCGGGTCTGAGCCAGAACCGGGTCTGAGAACCGGGTCTGAGCCAGAACCGGGTCTGAGCCAGAACCGGGTCTGAGAACCGGGTCTGAGAACCGGGTCTGAGCCGGAACCGGGTCTGAGAACTGGGTCTGACAACCGGGTCTGAGCCAGAACCGGGTCTGAGAACTGGGTCTGACAACCGGGTCTGAGCCAGAACCGGGACTGAGAACCAGGTCTGAGCCGGAACCGGGTCTGAGCCAGAACCAGGTCTGACAGCCGGGTCTGAGCCAGAACCGGGTATGAAAACCGGGTCTGAGAACCGGGTCTGAGCCAGAACCGGGTCTGAGCCAGAACCAGGTCTGAGAACCGGGTCTGACAACCGGGTCTGAGCCAGAACCAGGTCTGACAACCGGGTCTGAGAACCGGGTCTGAGAACTGGGTCTGAGCCGGAACCGGGTCTGAGCCAGAACCGGGTCTGAGCCAGAACCAGGTCTGAGAACCGGGTCTGAGAACCGGGTCTGAGAACTGGGTCTGAGCCGGAACTGGGTCTGAGCCGGAAACCGGGGTCTGAGCCAGAACCAGGTCTGAGAACCGGGTCTGACAACCGGGTCTGAGCCAGAACCAGGTCTGACAACCGGGTCTGACTACTGGGTCTGAGCCAGAACCGGGTCTGACAACTGGGTCTGAGAACCAGGTCTGAGCGGGAACTGGGTCTAAGAACCGGATCTCAGAACAGGGTCTGAGACTGAACCGGGTTTTAGCTGGAACCGGGTCTGAGCCAGAACTGAACCGGGTCTGTGACTGAACTGGGTCTGATCCTGAACCTGGTCTGAGCTTGAACAGGCTCCAGAACCCATTCCTTTAGCTGAGGTTCTGGTGGAACCAGGATCTCCACCTCAACAAGTTTCATGTTTGTATCGAATAATGAAACATGAACTTCCAGAAAACCAGCTGCAGGATTTGGGCTGGAAGCCGTTTCATGATGATGGCGCCATTTTTAGTCAAAGTTTAAAAACCTGACATAGTTCCTGCAGAGCGGCAGGAGTTCATCAGAAATTCACCTCTGGGTTGTGTTCGGGACTGGACCGGTTCTGGTTTGTGGCCCAGCCGTCCTATTTAATTTGAATATGGACATACAACAGAAGGGGGCCCTCTAGAGGGACGGGTCAGAACTGTTTCACGGGTCCGTTTAACAATGGAAATGCTCAAAATACTGGACCGGACCGGACTGGACCGGACTGCTCAGGTAAAATAAGTTCCAGTACTAGTGATGATCCGGTCACGTGGTTGATGACTCGATCAATAACTGTTGTCCCCTGATCAGATCGGATCTTTTGTTTATTCTAAATATGATCAGCGCTTCATATTTCAGGATAAAGACTCCTCCAGAAACCTGCATGTCATGAACGGATCACCACGTGATGGCCGTGAGGCTAGCAATATCAGTTCAGTCAAGCTAGCAAGATGTTGACAGATTCAGACAGACAGAGATGGCTACACAGCAGATGCTAACTACGCTAATTGCTAGTTCCGTGATTTAACTCCTTAGGACCCGAGCTGTTCATCGATATGCCTGTTTCATTTTTTGAGACAAAAATAAAAGTTAAGGTAAAATAAATGCTGTGGCAATAAAAGAAAAGAGGTTAAAAAATAATCCAATAATCTTAAAAATAATAAATGACTGTAATGATTTTAGCTACAGTGTTGAATGTTAAAATAACTTTAATGAAATAAAAATAGGAAACAAGTTGAATCTGTTTTTAGGACCAGTTTACTAATACATGTTTGTTAAAATGATGACATTAAAGCTTGTAAATTGTAAAACTGTTAAATTACGAGAATGAGAATTTAAGACTTCAGAAAAATGTTACTTTTTTAAAATGAATTCACGACTTTTATTCTCATAAATGTAAGTGTTGTTTTCTCATAAAGTTACAAGAATAAAAGTCCTAAATGTAAGAAATTTAAAGTTGTAAATTAACGATAAAAGAACCCGTAATATTGCTTTTTTTTGGTAGCCCTTAAACTCTGTCGTAGTTTATTACATGTGTTACAAAAGTGTGAAATCAAATGACTCTGTATCAGATCGGGCCCAAAAAAACCTGAACGGGACAACACTAACCAGTACCGTAACCCTTACCCGGTACCATTGGACGTAAACCAGGCCCGGCCGTGTACCAGTACTGGACCGGTTCCGGTTCCTGGCCCTGAGTTGGTGACCTGTGATTTTATGAACAGCGAGGACGTCATAAAACAATAAGCTAAGGAACCCCAAAACATGAATCTGTGACGCGGAGGAGTCGTGTAGGCGGAGCATGGAGCCTGTGGCCCCGCCCAGCGTAGTTTCTACATCACAAATACGACATGTTTTCATCTGCTCCTGATTCACAGATGAAGAAACTCTCAGAACTGCAGTTTTAATCTCAGTTTTCTTGCTGCGTGTGTCTGGTATCATGAAAAACCAAATCAGCGTTTCATCAGAGCGGCTCTTTAATCGTCTGGAGAACGTAGAAGAGAGTAGAAGCAGAACGGAACGACGGTCTCACTGCAGTCCCTCTGAGAACTGCCAGGTCAGGTCAGGTCCGGGTCCTGTGGGACGGTTCTGGAGGTTGTGCCAGGAGCATCCCGGTGCCCCATGACCATCAGGTCCGGGTCCTGGTGGACGGATGTAGTCCGGGTCCTGGTCCTGGTTCAGGTCCGGGTCCTGGTGGACGAATTACCGGTCCTGTCGGGTTCAGTCCGGGTCCTGGTGAACAGATGTGGTCCGGGTCCTGGTCTGGGTTCAGGTCCGAGTCCTGCTGGACGGATGTGGTCCGGGTTCAGGTCCGGGTCCTGGTGGATGGATGTGGTCTGGGTCCTGGTCTGGGTTCAGGTCCGGGTCCTGGTCCGGGTTCAGGTCCGAGCCCCGCTGGACGGACGTGGTCCGGTTCTGAGAGACGGTGGCGTCAGAACCCACTCCCGTTCCTGCAGATCAGAGAAATGAAAGTGACGTTTTCAGGTGGATCGTGGCGTGTCATTAAGGCCGTAATGACAGAGCGCCTCAGCACGCCGGCGGCGTCTCAGCGCCGACCGTGAGGGCGGCGTGCTCCGCTGCCGGCCCCCCTCTCCTCCCCCTGGAACAGACGCAGGGCGGCGGCGTGACCTGCTCTGGGCACATGGAGTTTAATTGCCACGGTTTCAGCTGCAGCCCCCCCCGGGGGCACGCATACGTGCGTCTGTGTTACTGCGGCCCGGGGAGCAGCGGTCTGACAAGCGGCGCAGGCCTAATCCGGGCCAGGTCTGAGGCTGAGTTTGGTATGCGCCCCCCAGGTGTGGAATAAATACAAGGCCAGTAAGCAGATCTGCTGCCTGAGCGACCGCAGGGGAGCGCCGGGCTTACCCCGCCCGCCACACGTGCACGGCCTGATGGGATATCTTCTATCCAAATGAGTAAGTCCTGAGAGTTTGGGCTGTTGGCGCAGAGCAGCGCTTTGATGTGCCTGCAGAGGGGTGCAGCTCTAATGCGGGACGTGGAGAGCCATTAGCTGCAGTTTATCTGTTAACAGAGCCGCCTGGTAAAGTTCTGATTGTCAAGTCGGGGGGGGGGGGGTGTTACTGGCCTGCAGGTTGAGAAAGGTTTATGATTGGGGGTGGAGAAAGTGGAGGAGTAAGTCCCTGCGCTCCCGAAGGCGCCTCTGAGCAAGGCACGGCCAGAAAATGAGATTATTTAAGACAAACGCTGAAGAGGCTCAGAAAGAGAAGTTTGCTCGGTTCCAAACAGAAATAAAAGTTTTTAACTTCTCATTTGAACCCCCCCACCCCCACCCCCACCCCCACCCCGCTCGTCTGCCTGCAGCTAAGGTAAGGCAGGCCAACCGTACCTGTCCCAACCTGCTGGTAATTAGTGGATTAGCAGATGCTTCTGTGGCTAAAATCATCAGAGCTTTGCTCCCGAACTGAGAGGAGAGGACATCTCTGCAGAGACAGGACTTCAAGAAAAACACCAGAAAGACAGAGAAAGAGTTCTGAAGACGAGGAAACCATGAGCATCAGGATCATGCTGTTTTTACTGAGACGGATCTCAGGATAGAAAGAACAGATTACCAGACACGCTTAGACAAAGAAGGGTTCAACAGAAATGAATTTACTCTAAAAAATGTGAAGTACCTGCAGTCGCTGCCCTCTCAAAGACAGTTCTGGGGATTAACTTCAATCTGATCCGATAGATCCCCAAACTAAACTCTGTGATCAGATCATTAGGATCGAGATTCACATGTTTCTCATTATACTGAGTATGACGCTGCTGGTTCTCACCCCACCATGAGTGGAAGTGTCTTTGAGCAAGGCAGTGAACCCCACAGCCCTCCACCATCAGTGTGTTTAAGTGGGAGTGGACTGTGACCGTAAAGCGCTCCGGGCCGGCACAGATCCACCGCAGAAGTCCGTTTACCGTCTCCCGTACAGCCGATGCTTCATGGTGTTTGAGCTGAGGACATGACGGATGACCAACAGATGTGGTTTCATCTGGAACTGTTCCTTTAAAACATGATCGAAAGATTTGAAAACAAATAAAACAACTGGAAAAATTCAAGCTGAAATGTTGGTGTTAAGCTACAAAAATATGAAAGTTTCTGAAACGTTCTGAAGTTCTAATAGAAACTTCATTATTTTCTGTTATTATGTGTCAGAACTCAAAATGTCACTTTCAATTAGGAATGGAAAGATTCAGTGAAGCCACAATTCAATCTGATTCACAGTTTTAAAGTCACCATTTTGATTTTTTTTTTAATTTTATTTCTCTCAACACAATGAATTAAAGGTATTTTAAGGCCAAGTATGTTTTCTTTTTTCCCCTTTCATCAAACTGACTGTTTTCCTACTAACAGAAAGGATAATACTGAAATCATCTCAAATCCTTTCATACTGTGAATCGTGTTTTTACAGATCCATGAAAAATCCTTACATCCTTACTTTCAACTCTTTTTTTTCTGCTTCAAGTCTTTACACCCCATTCTGATGTTTGGGGGCGGGGCTAACACGAAGGACCAATCAAAATCAATGTTAAAGCAAAAAAATATTAAGAGCAAAAAAGATACAATCAAAATAATTTTGTTGCTAAAAGTCAGTAAAAGAAAAAGACTAAAACATGAAGAAGCATCTGAGTGTGTCGTGGAGTTGAACTCTCGATTCCTCATTGAGGGATAGACATAGAGCAGCTGTGTCAACCACTACACCACAGCACACTGCAGCAACCAAATCATAATCTTTGCCATTTTTTAGGCTTAACTTCATTTTCGACGCCTGTATGTGACACTGTGGGTCAACACAAGACGGCGCAATCTATGCGCTAAACGTGCGTAAACAGCGGCGTTTGGAATGGCCGCTGACGCCGCTCCTTCTGCTGCTTTTCCTGGTGATTTATGACCTCTTGCTGCCACAGTACAGTCGTTTCTGACCATCATTTTCAATCTTCCCAGAATCAGTGAATGCACCAGGATTGAAGTTACCGCCCTCATCAATTTGGATCAATCCTTGTCTTAGCCCCGCCCCCATAAACCCGAATGAGGCTAAAAGTTTCCAACTTGAAGTTTTCAGATTCAAATTCCCTTCCAAAGAAGTTGAAAAGAAAATTTTGAGTTTTGAAACTTAAAATCAGAAAATTTGAAGGAGAAATTTTCTATTAGAATGGCAAAAAGTTTCAAAAACTTCAATTCTTTTAGCTTAAGAGACAGATATTTCATCTTGAATTTTTCATGTTTCATTTGGATTTCAAATCTTCATCACTCTGGTTTGACTCCATAACAATTAATTTGATTCACTTTGATCTTGGTCCATTCTGATTGACCTGATTCTCTGATCTAAAGTGGATCCAGAACATCTTGATCCAAACTTCCATCGGTGCGACTCAGAGATCAATACCTGCTAGATAATTAAATCTGTGAACAAACAAACAAGAATGAATGTCAAATCCATTAATTTGAGTCTTGATCAAGGTTTTTCCTCCACATCAGAATTATCAGGATCAGAACTTTCTGTTTGGTCACATGACTTGGATCAATTCAGAGAGTGGAACGATGGTTGATCAGTTTTTCTGCATCATGAGTGTTGTTCACTGGGATGGTCGTTTTTACTTTAGAGTGAAATAAACCGACCATGAATCAATCTATCATCAATTTAATCGATTGACCTCATTTTGAGGTCGATTCTATCCTGACTCAGACAGATCGATCTGATTGGATCGTAGGAAAAGGGAAGGATTCATTGATAAATCGAGTATGTGATACACCCCTAATTCACATTGATCTGATGTTGAATCTGTCCTGATCGAGGTCATGAGATCAAAACGCTGATCTCCAGTTTAATGCAGAGAAAGGAGAAAGTGTGTTAGTGTCAGTGAGTCCTTGAGTGCAGCTGATGGTGAGAGCTGGTGTTCTCTGCAGAGACTCGGTACCAGCCTCCAGGTTCTCCTGCTGTTGAAGACGTTTCTAATGTAAACATGGATGTCAGTAAATCCATGGAATCTTGCTCCGCCTCCATGAAGGTTCGTTTTGTTTTAGTTGAACTCTGCTGCGGTTTCTAACATTTCTGCTTTGAGATAAATCTCTTTTTTCTGATTGAGCTCAGACTTTCCAAGAGAAGAATCAGTTAGCAGCAGATGACACATGCAGGATGCACCAGAAAGCCAGAATAGTCGCTCCTCTATGGACCAGAAACCTGCAGAACCGTCCGGGTCGACCTCCACCCTCATATGTGACTGAAGCAGTGTCTGAAGTTGTTTTGGGCCGTCACATGCCTGGGAACCCCTCTGCTAAGGATCCGGTCCAGAACTCTGGTCTGGTCCCACCAGCAGGGCTTCAGGGTCTTCCTTCTCCACGGCCCCACGTTCTGATGGGTGGAGTTTCAGCATCAGGAAGTGATGGCAGCTGGACAGAACCACAGAGCGAAGCTGCTGGAGGATCGGATCTGAGCGGGTCGGGTCAGCGTGAGAACGGGACCGGCCTCATGTTTATTCCTGAAAATGTGGAGCGGCATCACACGCTGGCAGAAGAAAAGGAAGAGGAGAGCGGTATCAGCATGCAGCGTGAGGGAGGTCAGCTGTGCCGGCGTGTGGGAGGCGCCGGGCTTTCATACAGATTGGTTTTTATAGAAAACAGCGGCGGTGAGAGCCGAGCCGGTCGCTGAGTGCACTTCAGATGTTCACAGAAGACCGGGCCGTTCTGGTGCTTACTATTAATATATTCTTCTCTCAGTCAGCGAGTAAACTGGAGAGCACATTAAAGCACAAACGAGTGGATGGGGATGGACTCACGCGTGTCAGAAGTCACATGCTAATCTGCTGCGTGTTCAGGTGTCACCTTTCAGATGAAAAGCGTCCCGGCTCGGCGCCGCTCGCCACGCCGCTCCTCCGTAGACTCTCTGACCTTTCACCCACTCCGCCGTTCCTCCAGCGGCGACGTCCTCCGCGACAGCACCGCCACCGCGGAAAATGGACCGGTGAGTGCAGACGGCGCTCGGGATTGTGGGTAATTACAGAAGCATATTCCTCTGAGGAAAGCTCCAAGACGTTGTGGTGTCCGCCTCACTCACGCAGGCCTGACCTGGGATCGGTTCCTGGTGGATCTCACGGTTCTGAAAATCCTCTCATCTGATTTTCCTCTGTTTTCTTTGATGCTTTTTACACACACACGTGGAGTTTTGTGGATCATTTCTCTGTTGATTCAGGAAACCTTGAGTTTGGTCTGGATCCAGAGTGGGATCTACTGGAGATTTCTGTTCTGGACCAAAGCTTGTGAACAAAATCAGGTGATTTAAGATCTCTTCAGTCATTGGCCAGCAGTCACGGGGGAGGGTCAAAACAAACAGAGAAAGATGGAGGTGCTGCATTTGCATATACCTGTCATTAGGGCAGAGTGGCATGGAATTTTTCATATCTCAATACAGTTTTATTCCATATTGTGCATTAACAACATATATATCACAAAACAAACTTAACAACTATATTTGTCAAATTTGAACGTTCTGCGGCTCTAAAAGGAAATGTGTAATCAGCAGCAGGTAATTTAGATTTAAATTTGTATTTCCTGTCATACTTTAAACATAAGAGATGCACTGAACATGATGCCACGAGTTTTTAAGCAAGTAAGAAAGGTATGTATATAATATATACACACATTTGTATGACCTAAACTGAAGGTGTAGCAAAAGGTTTCCAGTTTCAGAAGAGAACATAAATAAACCACTAAACTGCTTGTTTAGTTCAATTAAATAAATTCTAATGTTTTCAGGCTTTACAGAACAAACATTACAACTGCATTTTACACAGAAATATCTCATGTTTTACTTTTTGAACTTTTTTCTAATTTTCTTTAGAAAATGAAATTGCATAGATGTATAAATGGTATGAACATGTTGCCGTCTAACTGTAAACTCAAATTTGGTTCCAGTTTTAGCCTGATAACCTGCTGGATCCAGTTCTTTCATTATCGTATTCCTATGAATTCATTTTGCTCCATTCATCTGTCACGCATCAAAGTCCGGTCTGTAGAATATTGTCTGACTGCAAACTGGTCTATGTTTACCTACAGGCGACACACGGAGCAGCTCATTAGCATTAGCATCATGCTAATGCTATATCGCCGGCATTAAATCAACACTTTTTACAGAACTTTCTCTTGTTTCTAATAAGTCCAGTGGGTTTTTTCATCCAGTTCTGACTGGATCCTGTTAAAAATCACCAGAATTTATGCGGCTTCATCAGCCGGAACTAAACGTTACACTGAGATGATTAGCGGCAGTGACCGCGGCGTGATGGTGTCTCGTGAGCGTTTGTGTAGCCTTCAGCACAGACGAAGGAAGTGGAAAGGTCTATATAACGACTATATACAAACATTTACTCGCAATGAGCACAAATGCATCCGACTGCATTTCAATGAGCTGCTACGGTGGCTGTTTTGGTCCAATCGTTCCACTCCGAGCACAGAGCCTATTCAGACTGAGGAAACTCTGTGTATTGAGGTTCAGTCTGATTGGAAACGAACCGTGACGATCTCTAAAGATGAGTCCAGGACGGGTTCCGTACCGGACCAGAGTTCACCGACGTCGCTGAAGTTGTCTGAACGGCTGAAACCCGATTCTGATGAGATCCATTTCATTCACGACCCCCCATGAACCATGAATAAGTGCTGCTGGATGAGGAGAATTTCTGTTGTTGAAATGAGTTTTTGTTTTGTTTGAGCATCCAGAGGAGCAGAGCTGCACTCTTCCCTCTCTCCTCCATCCATCCATCCAGCCGCCCCGCCCCGCCCGGCCCGGCCCGGCCCTCCCAGGAGTCTGGTATTGATCAGACATGTCCACATTAGAGGGAGGGGAGATGCTTTTATGATAATCCACCCCCCCAGCCGCCACTCATAATGGCTGCATTAGACGCTCATCCCCTCCGCACCCGACACCTGGCCCTCAGTCTCTTCAGCATCGCTGTTTGCATTACAGCGCTGCCTAATGGGTCTGGGGGGGTTGGGGGAAACTTTCCAAGAGTTTCCAGTAGATGAGGACCCGGCGAGGAGCCACTGGAAAGGTCCGGTGTGATGGTGATAGATGGCACCGGCGCTGGAGTGGGTCCATTACGGCTCGCTCCGTCTAGCCACTCAGCTGGCCGCCGGATGGCTGACGGACTCTGGGAAGTGCTGCTGTGAGCGAGAGAGTTCTGCCCAACCCGGTCCCGGATCAATGCGGACCCCCCCGGCGCTTTCCGGTCAGGACGGCCGGCGTTCTTCTGCTTTCTGACTCCAGGAATGTGGAGCTCTGCGGGAGGAGAGCCACCTGGACACCATCAGTCTCACTGAAGGTAAACATCTCCCACATTCCTGCCGGCGCGCTGGCCCGCACGGGTCAAAGGTCACGATGACAAACGAGTGACCCGGGAGCCCTGAGAGGCCGCCAGAGCAGCCTCTGGAATCTCTCAGCAGGACACAGAGGAGCCATCGGGGTCCCGGGGCCGCTCTGCAGGGCCCGACCTGTGGCTCCACCCCCACGACCTGTGGCTCCACCCCCACGACCTGCAGGAGAACCGCGTGCTCGGATACCAGCGTAAACTCAGAACCATCTCAGAGAAAACATCTGCAGAAGTCTGAGACGTTTCAAAAACTGATGTTCATGGAACCACCTGAACTCTGAAACAGGAAGAAGCTGAAGGAAGAAGCTGAAGGACAGAAACGGGAGATCTCTGTGGAAAAAAATAAATAACAGGTTTTCCTTGAAGGCACGTGTGCCAAAGTCGTGGCCCGGGGGCCGGATCTGGCCCTCCAGATCATCCTATGTTATTGTTATTAACATTCATCATTAATAACATCATTTCTAACTTGTATCATTTTGACAAAATATATTTTTATAGAGAGTAAAATGTTGAAATTTATTTAAAGTTTAAGTTGATTTATTCTGGAATAATATTCCTGTTTATTATTCACAATTATGTTAAAAAGTTACAGTTTTAAAGTTTTAAAAAATGTCATTCTGCAGCTTTTTGGACTATTTAAGCATTTACTAAGATTTATTAGGCTATTCTGGAGTTTAGCTAATATTTCAGCTACATGCTAGCTGTGTTGGCTAAACTATAACTTTATTTTGTTTTTTAGTCTAATTCTGCCTTTAGCTTGTATTTTAGCTGGCTCTCAGCTTCAGTGTTTTTAACTATCAATTTCAGCATCTTCAGCAGCTAAATTCAGCTTCCAGCATTCACACCAGCATTATCACTATATATCTAGTTCATAATTATATTAAAAAGTTAGGGTTTAAAAGGTTTAAAAATGTGGTTTTAGAGTTTTTAATGAACGTTTCTCCTGGTCTTCCATTGACCTCAGGTGTGTTTTGGATTTTGGCCCCTGTGTGATTGAGTTTGACCACCTCAAGAATCATCGTGAAAACAGACTGTACCATTGGTGCCATTGTCGTGGATGGTAAATGTATCATAGAGGATTTGTAAGGATAATGAACGTTCACACTCATGACAAACGGGTGATGCTGACCCTTTGGTTCCTGGAGAGCGGGGAAACCAGAACCAGAACCCTCGGTCGCCTCCGTGGTCTCTGCTGGTGTTACGAGACGCATCGAAACGGAACATCGGGCATCTGCAGAGGCCCTGCCCACTTCATGTCAGGGTCATGAGGGCAGTTTCATTGCGGAGCTGCTGCTGGAATCTGTAGGTCACATGGAGGGCGTTCATTCACCGTCCTCGCCCCCGTGTGGGGGTTTGAATCCCGGGACGCTGTAGCTTTAAAAACTCTTCCTTCCTTGGTTCTCCTGTGGCGGCGGTTCAGTCGGCTGAGCGTCTGCATCCTGGCAAACGGCAGCATGTTCATATGAACGTAAGGACTGAAGTAATCAGAGTACAGGGAGGTGTTGGAGCTGTTGAGTGTCGTCTTCATTGGGGGGTAGATTCCCCTGCAGACCTGCTTCTGCTCTTTCACTTTTGTTTTCCTCCATCATTGATCTCCAGTCACGGAGGTCTGTGGGGGGGGCTGGGGGGCTTTCCAACAGGTTGATCTGGAGGCCATTACTGCTGTGACACACCATGACCCCCCCCCTCCGGGCTTCTGGTACCACAAGAACTCAGAGAGGGGGGGAGGGGGGTGTGCGTGCCTGGACGGTGTTTAGCTGTGATTAGATTGAGCGGCACCGGCCCGCCGCGGCGGCGAGTTCCTGTGGCCATCCTCATGACCTCGCACCGAAACACACCAATTAACCGCCGCTGGACTTTCCACTCTTCCCCAAACAAAGCCCCCCCCCATCCACCGCCTTTCACTACCAGACAGAAAATCACTTTGTTCCTGCCAAGGACAAAGACACACGTTCAGGACTCGCCGCTCACCATGTAGAAACGCCACGTTTCGTCTGTTTTGGCCCCGCCCTCAACAGCCAAACTGGGAGGATTTCCAGACCAACAACCAGCCAGAATCTTCTAGAGCAGGAGGGTCAAACTCAATCGCACAAGGGGGCAAAATCCAAAACACACCTGAGGTCGCGGGACGAACAGTTATTTAAAACAACATTTTTAAAACTGTAACGTATTAACAGAATTATCAACTAGATATATAGCATTACCTGTGATAATGCTAGCGTGAATGCTGTAAGCTGAATTTGGCTGCTTAGGATTCTAAAGTCGAAATCAGTGAAGCTGATAACTAGTTAATATATTAGCTAAATGCCAAATTAGTCTAAAAAAAACGACAAAAAAAACCCCTAAGTTAGCCAAATTAGCTAGTATGTAGCTGAAATATTAGCTAAACTCCAATATGACATATAAAATCGTAGTAAATGCCAAAATTGTCCCAAAAAGCTGCACAATGCTCATTTTTAAAACTGTAACTTCTCAACATATTTATGAATAATAAACATTTATTCTTCCAGAATAAATAAATCATCTTAAACCCTAAATAACTTTCAATATTTTACTCTCTGTAAAAATATATTTTGTCAAAATTATGTAAGTTAGAAATGAGCTCAAGATAACATCGTATCATTAATAATAATAAAATCAAATGATGTGGAGGGCCGGATAGAAATACCTGGAGGGCCGGATCCGGCCCCCGGGCCTGGACTTTGACACGTTTTAGATCCTTGCTAAAACCCACTCAGATCTCCATTCTTTGACTTCATTCCTGGTTTAGATGGTCTCTTACTTTGATGGCGTCATCACTGGGACTCAAACCTCGATCCGTGCGGACGTTGAGGCACAGGAGATGGACGCTGTGTTGAAGCCGGCTGGTTCCACAGAGGAGAGTCTCCTAAGAACTCGGACCGGCAGCCGTCAGAGGCTGGTGTGTTTGAGCAGAGTGGGGCTGAAAGTGCAGGACGCTGTTCCCCGAGGACAGGGTTTGGACCCACGGCAGAAGACGTGTGTTTGTCAGAGAAACTGCCTCTTGAGTTTAGATTGACAAACTGTGAACTCACTGGTTCAAACTGGAGGTTCTACTCACGAACTCCGAGCGACTTCCTTCCACTCATGCGTGGAGTAAAAATCACTTCCATGATTTTAGACAAACACCTTCTGAACCTGAAGTTTTTGCTCCCAGATGTGAACCTCTGAACAGAAAGAGGAGCGAAGCAGGAACTGAAAAGACTCTGGTTCAGGTGCTCATGGTCTCAGGAGCAGCAGTGGACCAGACCAGCAGCCGGTTCAGGTTGTGAACATTTCCTGGTGGATTCTATGGATGTGGGGGTTTTTGACGAGCCTGTTTGTGATGGGTCTTCTCAGCGGGGGCTGCCGAACCCTCTGAAGTCGCAGATGGATCCCCGGGGGCCGCGCTGTGTTGGGACTTGTACCAGCTCAGTCTTGACTCTGAGCCCAGCTGCACCTGAGGCTCCACGTCATGCTGAGGTGTCCCGTCTGGAAAAGAGGCGGAGAGAACGTTCACGTCCATCAGTAGAAACGATGTTTGATTTGTGACTGTGGTGAATTCACAGAGTCTTACCACTGATCAGAATGACATTCCTGATCAAGTATATTGATGATGAAGAATCTGAGGAGGGTTTTCTGCTGAGTCAGGGGATTCATTAAAGGAATGAGTTCTGATGAAGATCCACTGATGAAGACTCTGGATGAAGATGTTTAAAAATGTGAGAAAAACAAGGAAAAGCAGCATGAAGCTCCGTTAGCCTCATGGATGCTAGTTCTCTGGTTGATGATCCTCCTCTGATCCTGGTTTCACATTTCTACTGCAGTGATAACATGACTGGATTCATCTCATTAGTTACTGAAAGTTCCTGAAACTGGAGATGTTGCAGAAACCAGAGTTCAGGGGAAAAAGGAAAAGAAACGTCAAATATTTTCACTTGTAGTTGAGCTGAAATGGGAATCTGTAACCTCTCCGTTAGCATCCAGCTGATGGTTATAGCGTCTGTGACGTGGAATCACCCAGGACCGGATCCGATCCGGTTCTGGTGTGGATGGCTCAGTGTACAGTGGTTAACGTGGTATCCCGCCATTTACTCAGGAAGTTCTAGTTAACGAACTCTGATTCTGACATGGTTCAGGATTATTTCAACACTTATTCATCTGCGTGACTCATCTTCATACAACGGTGAATGAATGAATTCACTCCCTAAACTATGAGGATACAGCGCCACTTCAAGACACTTTATTTTCTCTGGTAATCCAAACACGTTATTAACTGAAACTAACTCTGAGTAAAACTCATTAACTTCTCATCTTTTCCTGTTTCCAACAAATGAAAAATAAAAAATCATCAAACGGAGAGACAGACTCAAAACCATGTGTCTGTTATTCATGCTGGGAACATTCATCTTTTTGTTGAGTTCATTTTATGTTAATTAGTTTTCTCTTTAACGATGAAAGATGATGAGCTTTCTCTGGCTTGTTCCGGTCAGATATAAAATCTGTGTGAAATTAACGGAACAATGATCAGATATTTGGTGAGCGTGTATACCTCTGCCCGTGAGAGGACTGGAATGAGTGACTCCTCCCCCTGGAGTTTCAGACTGGTTCCTGCTGGCCCCCATAGACTGCTATAGAGAAATAAACAGCTGTTACTCAGTCTGAGTATCCGTTCCTGCTCTGATACTTTGACCTTTCATTTTCTTGATAATCCTTTTAATTTTTTCTAATTTTTTCTTTAGTTCAAGTTGTTCAAGTGACAATTGACCAATCAGATTCCTCAATATTATTAGGTGGAGCCTGCCGAATTTGAAAACGTTTGACAGTTTTCATGTAGACAGCTTACAGTGGAAGGGGTGTGGCCTTCAAATAAGCTCGCTCCTGATTGGTGAGAGTGGTTGCCATAGAAACGACGACTCAGACCAATCACCGCTTGCAGACGACATCTGGTTCCAACATGGTGGCGTCCAAATAAGAGCTTCCCTCTGAGTGACATCCCTCGGTCCAGTTCTCACATACAGACGATGGTGTGAGGCTGTGTTTCCTTGCTGGACTTCATATTATTTGACAACATTCATATTATTTCAGCTCCTCCAGCTTCAGACGTGAACTTCCTGCTGGTTCTGTAAGGAAACGTGTAAGAGGAGATTCCAGAATGAAACAGTTCTTTGGACTCATGTTGACAAACATTCTCCTTCCACTCTGTCGAGGACGTTCTCCTGAACTTCCAGGTTTGTCTCACGACGAGGATTTTCCTTCAAACACGGCAGAGCGGCGAATCCTGGCTGCTTCCTCTTCTCTTACATCGTCAGCTGCACCAGAAAGACGATGAACTGAACCCTGCCGAGGAGAAGATTAGATTGTGAAATCTGTAGTACAAGTCTGGACTGATCAATGCTTGGAAGGAGCGAGTGCAGAACATCTTCTCTGAGGCTACGGTTTCAACACGCCAGGAGAGCTGCCTCATTAGGAGGCCGGCTCTGCTCGGCTACAAACTCATCAATAAACCAGACGCCTGCCACACACAATCCCTAAAGCCCGCCAGCCTTTGAGCAATCAGAGGAGCTGCTAATCCTGGGATCGCACCGTCGACTGTTTGCTGTAATCAGAAACTGAACTCTCACAGCTGAAGAGTTGGGGATGAAATCCCAGCTGCTGTCGGAATCGTAAAGTCGTGTTTACATCTCTCCTGGCCGTTCTCTCACAGGGAAATGTGAGTCTGTGGACTCTTCTGAGCGCGCTCAGATCATCCACACAGACGGATCCTCTCTGATGTCCCCAGAATATTCTGAAGGAACGCAGTTTGCTCCGCCCACCTGAACAACCAACACATTCTCACTCTCAACTCCTCACATATTTGGTTCAGGACCCCTCTGCGCCTCTTTGGATGTGCTGGTTATTCCTCTTAAATCACGGGTCCCTAAACCCCGGGTCACGTCCCAAAATCGGTACCGGTTAGCATCCAGTGCTGTGTCTGATGCCACGTTAGGGTTTGGGTACCGGTACTGGACCTGTCCCGAGAACCAGGCCGCATCCAGTACTGCATCCGGTACTGCATCCGGTACTGCATCCGGTACTGCATCCGGTACTGCATCCGGTACCGCATCCCAAAGGTTGAACTAAGAGCTCAAATGTGAAAACGTTTCCTGCTCCTCTGGTCATGTAACTATGAAATAAACCCACGGCTGTTAGCCGCGACGCATTGTTAGCATAAGACGGTGGTTGCTAACCGAAGGTCTGCGGCTGGCAGTCCAGAAAATCCGTCGTGAAAGCTAACAGTTACAGTAACGGTTTGAAGCGTCTGTCAGCACGCTGAACAACTGCTCTGCTTCACCTGCGTGGTTGCTATAGCAACACCACACAGTAGAACGCAGTGACGGGGTTTGACTTCCAAAGTTTCTGTTCTTTGATCCACTAGAACACATGTGTCAAAGTCAAGGCCCGGGGGCCAGATCCGGCCCTCCGGGTAATTCTATCCGGCCCTCCAGATCATTTTATTTCATTGTTATTAATGACCCGATGCCCCACCATGTTGCGGTTATCTTTAACTTAAATTTAAATTTGACAGAATATATTTTTATGGAGAGTAAAATATTGAAAGTTATTTAAGTTTTAAGTTGATTTATTCTGGAATAATATTCCTGCCTTTTTATCATTCAGAATTATGTTAAAAAGTCACGGTTTTAAAGTTTTAAAATATGGCATTCTGCTAGCTTTTTGGACTATTTTCTAAGATTTTTTAGGCTATTTTGGAATTTAGCTAATATTTCAGCTACATGCTAGCTGTTTTGGCGAATTGTGGCTTTTTTTGTTTTTTAAATAAAAGTTTTTTAGGCTGTTTTGGAGTGAGACTAATATTACATACTAGATATTTTTGGCTAATTTAGGCTTTTTTCAGTTTTTTAGGCTATTTTGAAGATTAGCTATTTTTTTTCTTTAGTTTTTTTAGTTAATTTGGTATTTAGCTATAATGTTACCTGGCTATCAGCTTCCGTATTTTCAGCTATCAATTTCAGCATCTTCAACTCTCAGAACTTAAGGTTTTAAAATTTGATCCTGTTCGGCCCGCGACTTAAGGTGTGTTTTGGATTTTGGCCCCTTGTGCGATTGAGTTTGACACCCCTGCACTAGAACTTTTCAACCGGTAACACGATGATTCCAGTAGATTGTGAAAGAGAAAAGCTTTTCTCCGGTTGAAAAGTTCCAAGGTTTGGTGTTTAGGCGTCAGCGGCGACGCCTCGGCTGCTGCGGGGTCTCCCGTGACGGGGTCTCCCGTGACGGGGTCTCCCGTGACGGGGTCTCCTGTGACGGGGTCTCCCGTGACCGGGTCTCCTGTGACGGGGTCTCCCGTGACGGGGTGTCCTGTGACGGGGTCTCCTGTGACCAGGTCTCCTGTGACGGGGTCTCCCGTGACGGGTGTCCTGTGACGGGGTCTCCTGTGACGGGGTGTCCTGTGACGGGGTCTCCTGTGACGGGGTCTCCCGTGACGGGGTCTCCTGTGACGGGGTCTCCCGTGACGGGGTGTCCTGTGACGGGGTCTCCTGTGACCAGGTCTCCTGTGACGGGGTCTCCCGTGACGGGGTGTCCTGTGACGGGGTCTCCTGTGACGGGGTCTCCCGTGACGGGGTCTCCCGTGACGGGGTCTCCTGTGACGGGGTCTCCTGTGACGGGGTCTCCTGTGACGGGGTCTCCTGTGACGGGGTCTCCCGTGACCGGGTCTCCTGTGACGGGGTCTCCCGTGACGGGGTGTCCTGTGACGGGGTCTCCTGTGACGGGGTCTCCTGTGACGGGGTGTCCCGTGACGGGGTGTCCTGTGACGGGGTCTCCTGTGACGGGGTCTCCTGTGACGGGGTCTCCCGTGACGGGGTCTCCTGCGACGGGGTCTCCTGTGACGGGGTCTCCTGTGACGGGGTCTCCCGTGACGGGGTCTCCTGTGACGGGGTGTCCCGTGACGGGTGTCCTGTGACGGGGTCTCCTGTGACGGGGTCTCCTGTGACGGGGTCTCCTGTGACGGGGTCTCCCGTGACGGGGTCTCCCGCGACGGGGTCTCCTGCGACGGGGTCTCCTGTGACGGGGTCTCCTGTGACGGGGTCTCCTGTGACGGGGTGTCCCGTGACGGGGTGTCCTGTGACGGGGTCTCCTGTGACGGGGTCTCCTGTGACGGGGTCTCCCGTGACGGGGTCTCCCGCGACGGGGTCTCCTGCGACGGGGTCTCCTGTGACGGGGTGTCCTGTGACGGGGTCTCCTGTGACGGGGTCTCCTGTGACGGGGTCTCCCGTGACGGGGTCTCCTGCGACGGGGTCTCCTGTGACGGGGTCTCCTGTGACGGGGTCTCCCGTGACGGGGTCTCCTGTGACGGGGTGTCCCGTGACGGGGTGTCCTGTGACGGGGTCTCCTGTGACGGGGTCTCCTGTGACGGGGTCTCCTGTGACGGGGTCTCCCGTGACGGGGTCTCCCGCGACGGGGTCTCCTGCGACGGGGTCTCCTGTGACGGGGTCTCCTGTGACGGGGTCTCCTGTGACGGGGTGTCCCGTGACGGGGTGTCCTGTGACGGGGTCTCCTGTGACGGGGTCTCCTGTGACGGGGTCTCCCGTGACGGGGTCTCCCGCGACGGGGTCTCCTGCGACGGGGTCTCCTGTGACGGGGTCTCCTGGTGTCGATCTCTCTCAAAGACCTTTTCGTCGTTTCTTTGTTGTGTGAAAGTCTGGACGGAGTTTGATGGAGGATGACACGCTCTTCCTCTCAACAGCTGGAGCTCGCTCACCAGGTGTGAACAGCGGCGTGTTTATGTAAATGTGCGCTCGCACATGCACGCCACCCCGCCCTCCCGTCCGTGACGAGTCCTGCGGGACGGCCGCCGTTAATCAGAGCAAGATGTTTATTTTGGTGCCTGTAATGATCCCGGCAGGACGCTCCACACGCGGACGCTGACATGTTTTCCACCAACCTACATCTGTTTGTGTCACCATCAATCCTCCGTGACACGCCGCTCCACCCCCTCCCCCCGGCCCGCACAGCTGGGGCCTCCGGCAGCACCGGGACCGCGGCGGACGTCCCCGGTGGAGGACTCGACGCACAAAGAATCTTCTGCTGGTATTTGACTCAGCATTGGTCTGGACCAAAGAGATCAAAGGTTTCAGCTTAAAGGAAAAGAACAAATGACTCCGCCTCTTTTTGCACCGTATCCATGCCGACCACTCAAGTTTTAAAGTGCCGGAGAAATGTGTGGAAAACCAACGGCAAAGTTCTTCAGATCAAGCAAACAAAGAATGGAAATAAATGAATTCCACAGATGAAGACAAAACGTCTGCGTTTGTTCAGCACTTTCTATACTAGGAGAAAGTCTAAAACAAACATTTTGTTGAAATTTTAACAAAACTTTTGACTGAAATGTTTTGGATTTTTAGTAGAACTGAATTGTTGTTTTTCAGGAGTCGATTCCAGGGATCTGAGGCTCTTATATCCCATTATGATGGCTGTTTAACTTTAATGAAAAATGCTAACGATTAAATTCATAATAGAGTAATTATTTAAGCTTTGTCATTTCTGAGCAGATTTTTAACATGTCAAACAGCTGATCACAAAAAGTTTCATTTACTATCAGAAATTCTGCACAAATGTTCTTTAAATTTGTGTTTTCATTTATAGTTGGTCAAATAAAGGTTTTATTTTGGTTGAAGCTTTAAACAGATGCAGTTTAAAAGGATTTAGTTTGTAGTTTTGTGCCTCACATCTCTAGAATGACAGTTAAAGATCAGTTTATTGTAAATGTTTTGGTTTTTTTAATGAATGGAACATGCTAACGCTTTTGGCTAATTTGTTATCTACTGGGGTTTTTAGGGTAATAAGAGTTTAGCTTCTATTTTTGCAACAGGCTAAACTTTTGGACTAACTTAGTTTACTGAGGATTTTTAGGCTAATTTGGAGTTTTGCTCATATTTAAGCAACAAAGTTTAGGGATTTTTAAGCAATTTTACTACCATTTTTAAATACATTTAAATTCAGTCCTCTCTCATAGTTCTTTCCAGTTTTTGATCCAATTGAACATTTAGCATTTTCAGTAAATCCCTTCAGCAATTAAATTAAATTTTCTAACCATTTTATACCAAAGAGCTTCAGCTTCTTCAGCCACTATTTTCAGCAAATTATCACAGATAATGCAACTTTTCTAGTTTAATGATTGTAATATTTAAGTTGCATTTACAAATTAATGTTTAACTGACAAAAAGCAAACATTTATTCTACGGTAAGGTGAACTAGACCAGATGAGTCTCGTAGTGTTAATGGTTGCAGATCCCTGGTCTAGACGTATGTTTTAAGCTTTCTCTTTTTTACACTGTTCAGGTAACTGCAGCGAGGAGCTGTCGTAGGGAACCAACGCCCTCATACAGATGCTCACAAACGTGTTTCGGTGGAATCGTTTTTTTCCAAAGAGGATCTTCCCGCCGGCCGCCGCGCCTCAGGTTTTCCCTCCGTATCTGTTACATGTCTGCTAATGCAGCTGGCCTCGCTGGGTGGGGGGTGTTCAGGGCGCAGCAAGGGTCACTGGGTGGCTGGGGGCAATGGGAGAGGAAGAGGAGGCGACGGGGGGAGGTGGTGAAATTGAAAAGGCATGTGGAGATAGATGTGACTGCGGGACGGACGTTTCCAGATGCCCGGCCGGGCACCGAGGGGCCGAGCGGAGCCACCCTCCCGTGGGACGTGACTCACCTGGAAGGAGGGCCAAGCGCTGCCAGATGTGGAGGAAGCCGCCTGGGTCCTCCACGCACCCGTCGAACACTGTCTCGATTGTGCTGCGGCATATGCTTCCAGTCAAGGGTGAAAAATGCAGGCACCAGCACATGCCAGAAGTCTTTCAAGCAGAGCCCGGCAGTCAGCCTGCAGCCACACACACACGGATCAGACATGTCACCGCACAGCAAGTCCAGGCTGGCTCAGCTGGGAAGCAGCTCAGAGGGACCCGGTCCAGACACCCAACCCAGGGAAGCACACCCACCCACCCAGACGCACACCTTCCCCGGAGAGGAAGGCGACAAACCCCAAACAAAAGGGCCTGCAGTCGCACAACCACGGAGGAGTCTCACAAACGCACACAACGAAACATCGCCAACAACAGCAGAGTCCCTACCCAGAATGCAATAGTTTCGTAGAACAAACAGACCCAGGATCAGAACGACTCTGTGAAAGCTGAAGTTAAGATTTTAATCCTGAAAACAAAGTTCAACAAATCTGAAAATGTTGAATTAAATGTTTTGAATCCAAACTAAGAATCTACAAAGAAAAGTTGTGAAAACAGTCAATCAAAAGAAAAAAGATGGATGATAAAATAACTGCAGAAAACTTTAGGCATCGTCTGGACAGAAGCTCTGGACACGGGTTTATAGGAGCTAGACGTGCTAATGAAGCTCGGACGCTAACGAAGCGACAACGCTTCGTGTGACCGCTAGAGGCCTTCAGAACCGTCACCTTCAAATGTCCGACTTGATAACAACCAGCCTTCTGTCCAATGTGACGTGTTGGTGGGTGGACTGAACTTGGCCTCGCCCATTCAACTCTTTACATGTCATTGAGGTGGGCGGAGCAAACTCTGGTCACAGAGGATCCATCCATTGTTCTAAAAAGCTGATGAAGATGCAGAATCTGGATGGAAGCTGCTGGAAGGTGAAGATCCAACGATCAGAAACGTCTGGAACTTTTTCTGTTGCTGAAGTTTAAATAAAAGCCTTTAGTGGATCAGAAGATAAATCTCTTAAAAACACAAAAACGTTCTCTGATGAGAGCTTAGGAACCGGACTGAGTTTTTTCAGAGCAGAACTTTGTCTGCCGGGTTCCTGGACGGGCCCGGTTCTGCCCGTGGAACTCCAGTCTGAGGTGGAGGAGACTCGCAGAGGCAGGAGGGACTCGGCTGGAAAAATCCCAGTTAACCCGACACCCACTCACACGCCAGACGCTGATTTAGCAACGCCACACATTCGTCACCTGGTTGGTGTGTGTGTCAGGTTTGTGTAGCGACATGCAGCTGGTGAGCACACGTCCCATTCAAGCTGCAAATCTCATCCAAATCCCCCTCACCTGCAGCGCACACACCGACACGCAGGTCTGTGGAAGTCCAGGGCCCTGAGCAGGAATGTACGCGTTGCACAATGACCTCATTGTGCCATGATATGGCTTGTCTGAGCCGCGCTCTGTGGCAGAGTCACACCTGTTTCACCTATGCCAAAGGGCTGACAAAGCCAGAGATACATCAATCAGCGGCGAGCGTGCTCAGAGACGAACGGCCACATGCACACACATGCTGGCTGCGCTCAAGTGGCGCTGTCTGCGTCTGCTCAGGGTGGCTCCCTCACCTCCATTATGACGGATTTCCAAACGCGTCGTTTGCTTTGACGCGTCGGCCGCTCGCAGCGACAAGGAGGCGCAAACGCCTGCTGCAAACCGAGGACTCAGAGTTTGGTGCAGTCCCGTTACGTGGGGCTGAGGATGGCGCCGTGGAGCGGTGGTCATCAGAGACAGCGGAGCAGGGTGCAGCGGGCAGCCACAGATTCCAACCCTCTCTCTGAGACGGTCTCCTCAAAGAAACCAAATCTACAGCTTTTCAGAGGACCAGCATCAGCGGTGGGCGGGACTCTGGTGCTTCGTTTCCACTGAGAGGTCCAAACCGGATCGAACCGGGCTGGACTTTTGAGTGTTTCCATTACAAAATGGACCCGTTAAGCAGGACCCACTGGTACCATTTGTGAGTCAGCTGATGCAGCTTCTCTTTCACTGTAGTCTCACCGTTATGATGTACATCTGTTCAATTCAATTTTATTTCTACAGCCCAAAATCATGAAGAGGATTTCCCTCATTGAGCTTCATGCAGGTAATTCTACAGATGCAGAAAATATTCATGAAACATGAAGAATATCTAAAGACTAAACCGACTAAATAAACTGGTTATCTGCTCTTAGACCCTCCCTCTCTGGAAGGAAAAACTTCTAAAAAAACTGAATCAGGAAAAAGAAGAAACCTTAGAGATTCCCTCATGAGGGAGAGATCCTATCCCAGGACGAACAGGAGATACCAGAACTGGTAAAGAAGAATGAGCTTCTACAATAGAGTTCATTCAGATAGAGCTGAGGGACGAGTGGAGATGAAGTCCTCAGTCAGTCCACGACCAGGAGCAGGAGCGTGGGAGATCCACCTGGATCTGAAATCACAAGAAGAACAACATGTGAATGGAACTGCACCAACAAAAACATGGAGAACTACATCTAATAAAGAATAAAGAGTAGAAGAGAGGAGAAGAAATGAGAATAGAGGACAGAACCTCAGAGCTGATGTGGAGAAGAACATGATAGAACCATGACAGGATCAGGATTAATCTAGCCTCTCAAGAGCCACAGCAGAGGGAATCTTCTCTGATTACTAGCTAACCTGGCAGAACAGCCCTGCATCATCGCTCATCTTCCTCTAACTCCTCTTCCTCAGTGTTAAACCATGCCAGTGTGTGTCCACACAGAACTCCTCTCCCTCCGTAGTGGTTAAAGTTCTGATCCACTTGTGACTGAAGCTCCTTTGGTCCAAAACCCCCTCTTGGTAACCCAGAGCAGACGAGTTTACGCGAGTGTCTTCGGATCCTGCCGCCGTGCACGTCTGGGCGTGTTTGCGGTCCGTAGCGTCTCCTCCGGCTCGTAGCTGCGCCGCTGTCACAGAGCCCGTCCTGCCACAGTTCTGGACCCAGAAGGGAGTCATTAGGACCGTTTGCAGAGTGACATTCGATCCAGCGGCGCATTGGTCCCTGGTGCCGGAAGAGCGTTTCCAGTAAGCCTCAGATCCTCTGGTGATAAAGGCTTCAGCCGAGGCCAAAGTGATGTTTCAGTGGGAAATGACTGCCGCTTGTCACATTATCACCAGCAGTCTGGGAAGAATCAATCAATACCCATTTTGTGAAGGTCCATCAGGGAGAGCTGCTGCAGCTGATAATGATGATGACGCTGGACCTTTTTGTCTCTCAGAAAACTGATTCTCACGGAGACGATGAACTGGAACGTTCTGCTTTTGGAGCCGTTTGTTCAGCTGGAGGTCCGACTCGGTTCTGGTTCTGATGGGTTTTTCCATTGGTAGGGAAACAGTTTGCAGAGAAAAACAAGAATGAGACTGATGGCTTCATCGGCCCTGCAGCAGGACCCTCCAGCATTAACGCTCTGGAACGATCTGGGTCGCTGGTTCCAACCCCAGTGGAGGTTTGCTGGATCGGCCTCATCCAAAGACACGTTAAGGCTTGATTTTCAAGATATTGAAAGGTCTTAAGCCTCCCTGTCTGCTAGTGAAAACAGTCAAACCTGTTTGGGTGACACGGGTGACCAGAGGAAATATGGAGGTCATGAACCGCTCAGTGAACCAGAGAAAGGAAAGGTCATGATTCCTACGGGCGTGCTGCAGACGACAGGTTGTGGTGATCACTTCTGCAATGTGCATGGATCGTGTAACAGTTCCACCGATTCAGTTTATTTATATAACCAAATATCACAATACAGTGTTCTTAATGGAGTTCACACCGGTGATTGAAAACATAAACAATAATTGGTTACTAAACTAAACTGGTTATCTCTGCCCTAAGACCCTCCTTCTTGGTAAGGAAAAACTCCAACAACAAAATAAAACATTTTCAGGGAAGAAATATAAGAAACCTCAGGGAAGTTGGCATGAAGGAGAGATCCTCTCACAGGACGGACAGGAGCCTGAGCTGAGGTCCACTGCACAGAAGAACGACCTGGAATCAGGAGAGCGGGAAAGACGGACAACACGTGAATCGCACTGCACCAAACAGAGAAAAGATGAACTGGAATAGTGGAGTGGATAGAAAGAGTGGACAGAACCCCAGTGCTCATCCTCTCCCCAGATCCCAACTGCAGCATCTAATTGTTATTGAAATATAACTCAAAGCTGTAGGATCAGGTGATCCTGCGCCTGATCTGCAGTCCAGAGTCAAACAGGCAGCAACCTGTTCAAATAAATGTTGTCTTTGGTTCCTCTTTGTCCTGAGAGGGACTTCTTCCTGTCTCTGTGGTGTCAGTAAGAAAAAACTTTCCAGGATCGTGCTTTTGACTGACGGGGGCTCCCTTCACAGAGGTCAGAGGTCAGGGGTGTGGTGCCATGTCTCAAATCAATCACCTGATGAGGTTCTGAACTTTTTCAGGAGTTCAAACCTGAACAAGGAAGGATCCCAAAGAATCATTCAGGAACAACCGGAGTGTGAAATGAAACCAGACACTCCTGGAGGCCGGACCGGAGCTGGAACGCCGATCCCTGAGAGCGCAGCGGGTCGGCGCTGGTTCTGCTCGGGCTTCACGGGAGCCGAAAGCGGATCCGGCAGATGAGCACGCACACATCCCGACTGCTCAGCAACATGAGGTTCACGCACCAACAGCTGAGGAAGAGGAGGGAGGAGGTCTTCCTCCAGAACCAGGGATGTGAAACGTCCCGTAATCAGAGGGGCGCCGAGAACCCGGATCATCTGGAGGAGTCCTGTCAGGAATCCAGCTGTGGCTCCGGTCAGGTTTTACTTTCCTCCAAACTCTCCTTTGCAGATCTGGAGATGAAGACCAGGTTCGTCTTCACCCACAGTATCTGTGGGAAGTTCTGAACGACCCAGCGGGCCCGGCCGTGGTTGTTGGCGTGAAGGCTAACCGTGACACGTGAACGCCGTGCTTCACGGTTCCCTGGCAGGAACGTGCACACGCTAAACGTCATATCAGAGAAGATCTGGAGAATCTGAGCTCAGAGCAAGCATGACTTCAGCCCTAGACCCCCCCCCCCCCCCAACACACCCCACACATGCTCCCCCCTCTGCCCTCAGAGCCCCTCACTTCAAACGCCTCCATCTCATTGATGGGGGGGGGGGCTACATGCACCAGAACCCTGAAACCAGGAAGTAGAACCACATCAGACCGGGACAGACGTTAAACCGTCTCTGCGGTCCTGACACGGTGGACCCACAGGGACCAGCTCAGGACAGAACCGGACGGAGAACCTTCAGGTTCTGCAGAGGAAACCTGGAAGGAGAATTTAAGATTCAGTAACACTCAGATCAGCTGGCAGGAAGTTCTGGATGAGACTGAAAACACCAGCAGGTGTTGGAACCTACCATGTCAGAATAAAAGCCTCATGCTGTCCTTTCAGAATAAGAGAGTAGAGTTCTTTCCATCAGCCTGAAAAGCAGAGACCTGAAGGACGGCGAGCAGGAGTTTCTGCTCCACAGCAGAAGAATGTGAACTCTGATAACGTTCTCCGTGACTCACCGGCTTCTTCAGAGCTTCATCAATCACTGGATCGGGGGGGGAGCGTGACAGCTGGAGTGGGCGGGTCCACCAGGATGGACCGAGCCGAGCCGAGCATGAGGAGCATCACCTGTAACCAGCAGTGGGCGGGGCATAACTGCACATGTCGCCTGTCAATCACTCGAATCTTCTCAGGGTCGTCGACCAACGCTGCACCTGACAGACGGACAGGAGACGCACCTGAGCTCCAGCAGACGGCCTCTCACAGGCCCACCAATCAGAACGCAGCACTGCCCCCTACTGCATGGGAGGAAACAGATCCTGGTGGGGGTTCTGCAGGAGAACCGTGGTTACGTTACCAGCTCCTCAGAACGTCGCTCACAGGATCATCTGATGTAACTGAGTAACTGTAGTGTAACTAGGGACCTTCAGAAACTGTCAAACCTGCGTCGGGGTCTGCATTCTGAGCAGGTGATCCTCTGACGTTCCTGATTGGACCTTTGAAGGACCGATCCAAATGAAACATTAATTCTGTGGTTCATGACTGTGGAGAGAAAACGGTTCTGACCTGCTGCCGGACCGGCAGGCGGGCGGAGGCCAGAGGTGCTCGGCTGTACAGAGACCCCCCCAGGCCTTTTGGATTGGGCGGGGAGCGAGGAGAGAAAATCAATAGGTAAGCAGCAGTGCTTCTGCATGAATGTTTCAGCAGAACACGCCGCCAGCGGAGCCCAGAGGGGCGGCAGGAATGCGGGCGTGGGTCGCTCCCTGATAAGGCTCAGAACTGGAGATAGCCGGTCTGCCGCGGAATGCGTGTTTGTCCGGAGACCGAGGCGGCAGGCTCGGCTGAGGAGGAGGAGGAGTCCTCCCCGACACTCCATCTTCATCTCTGGACTCTGGCAGCGTTCCTGTTTCTGTCCCGTTCTCCACATCGCGTTCCTCTGACATTATAAATCAGACCGCGACAGGCCGGCGGCTCCCCTCCGAGGCTGGTACGGCCCCCCCGCCTTATCTGCAAAGACACCAGAACCTGAACTTCCATCATTGTTACAAACCACTCAATCCGAGATGGTGGGCTGTTCCTGAGGTCAAAGGTCAACAAACTTTGGTGGTGGTGGTAGACAGATCCTGGTGGCGTGTTGGAGTCTTTCTACATTTCTAAGACAATATGGAAAACTGTCCCGTGGCCATCCCATAATCACTCTCTGTGTTTAAACGTGTTTTAATGATGTCATCATTTTATTTGAGGGGGGTCGTTCACTGCGCCCAAAGTTCGCCGGGGCGAGGAGTGTGTAAATGTTTTCAGTTTTTTGGGGGGGGGCGGGGTCACATACTCGCTCAAAGGCGCAGCAGGATGGAGGACACCAGAACCACTGCTGCAGGTCAGAACTACGCGGTTCTACAGCAACAGTACAGATCCTGTCGTGGAAGCGCTGTGCCGCTGTGGCGCTGTGGCGCTGTGGCGCTCTGCCGCGGCGTCACGCTCTCCGGTTTGTTCTGTAGGTCGTTGGTTCCCCACCGAGCCGGCCTCACGCTCCACTCCTGTTCTCCTTCCAGCGCTCCTACAGACTCCGCTGCTTCAGGCCTGCCGGCGCTCAAACCCAATCCGAGCGGGACAGCTGCGGCCGCTCCACCACAGCTGGGTCCTGCAGCAGAGGGGGGTGGGGGGTGCTAATTGGCGGCTCTGAAGCGTCGGACAGCTCGCAGGAATCTTTGGCTGCAGTCGCTCCAATCCTCTCATTCCAGCTCACTGGAGAACAGAAGGGCGGCGTGCCCCCCCACCCCCCCATAAGGAAGTGTGTGTGTGCGGGGGGGGGGCTGATTAGTGGCTGAGCTTCCAGGCTTGTGTCATGTACTGTACATCAGAGAGGATCAGCTAACCAGCCTGAAAGTCAGATGACACCCAGCACCCCCCCCCCACCCCCCGACCGATTCACAAAAACAACAGATCCACTGATGAAGACGTTCTGCTGCTTCTGGGGAACGCCGCGTCTCTGACAGGAAGTTCAGCCTCTGGACCTGCAGCGCGAACAGCAGAACTTCTCCAGAACCTTCAAGGAGCGAAAAGTAAACCTGAGCTGTGAGTCTGTCCAGGTGAGAGTCTGTCCAGGTATGAGTCTGTACAGGTGAGAGTCTGTACAGGTGAGAGTCCGTACAGGTGAGAGTCTGTCCAGGTGAGAGTCTGTCCAGGTATAAGTCTGTACAGGTGAGAGTCTGTCCAGGTGAGAGTCTGTCCAGGTATAAGTCTGTACAGGTATGAGTCCGTACAGGTGAGAGTCCGTACAGGTATGAGTCTGTCCAGGTGAGAGTCTGTACAGGTATGAGTCTGTACAGGTGAGAGTCTGTCCAGGTATAAGTCTGTACAGGTGAGAGTCTGTCCAGGTGAGAGTCTGTCCAGGTATAAGTCTGTACAGGTGAGAGTCCGTACAGGTGAGAGTCCGTACAGGTATGAGTCTGTCCAGGTGAGAGTCTGTACAGGTATGAGTCTGTACAGGTGAGAGTCTGTCCAGGTGAGAGTCTGTCCAGGTATAAGTCTGTACAGGTATGAGTCCGTACAGGTGACAGTCTGTACAGGTGAGAGTCCGTACAGGTGAGAGTCTGTACAGGTGAGAGTCTGTCCAGGTGAGAGTCTGTAAAGGTGAGAGTCTGTACAGGTGAGAGTCTGTACAGGTGAGAGTCCGTACAGGTGAGAGTCTGTACAGGTGAGAGTCTGTCCAGGTGAGAGTCTGTACAGGTGAGAGTCCGTACAGGTGAGAGTCTGTACAGGTGAGAGTCTGTCCAGGTGAGAGTCTGTACAGGTGAGAGTCTGTACAATTATGAATCTGTACAGGTGAGAGTCTGTACAGGTAAGAGTCTGTACAGGTGTGAGTCTGTCCAGGTGAGAGTCTGTAAAGGTATGAGTCCGTACAGGTGACAGTCTGTACAGGTGAGAGTCTGTCCAGGTGAGAGTCTGTACAGGTGAGAGTCCGTACAGGTGAGAGTCTGTCCAGGTGAGAGTCTGTACAGGTGAGAGTCTGTACAGGTGAGAGTCTGTACAGGTGAGAGTCTGTACAGGTGAGTCTGTACAGGTGAGAGTCTGTACAGGTGAGAGTCTGTCCAGGTGAGAGTCTGTACAGGTGAGAGTCTGTACAGGTGAGAGTCTGTACAGGTGAGAGTCTGTACAGGTGAGTCTGTACAGGTGAGAGTCTGTCCAGGTGAGAGTCTGTACAGGTGAGAGTCTGTACAGGTGAGAGTCTGTCCAGGTGAGAGTCTGTACAGGTGAGAGTCTGTACAGGTGAGTCTGTACAGGTGAGAGTCTGTACAGGTGAGAGTCTGTACAGGTGAGAGTCTGTACAGGTGAGAGTCTGTACAGGTGAGAGTCTGTCCAGGTGAGAGTCTGTCCAGGTGAGAGTCTGTACAGGTGAGAGTCTGTACAGGTGAGTCTGTACAGGTGAGAGTCTGTACAGGTAAGAGTCTGTACAGGTGAGAGTCTGTACAGGTGAGAGTCTGTCCAGGTGAGAGTCCGTACAGGTGAGAGTCTGTACAGGTGAGTCTGTACAAGTATGAGTCTGTACAGGTGAGAGTCTGTACAGTTGAGAGTCTGTACAGGTGAGAGTCTGTACAGGTGAGAGTCTGTACAGGTGACAGTCTGTACAGGTGAGAGTCTGTACAGGTATGAGTCTGTACAGGTGACAGTCTGTACAGGTGAGAGTCTGTACAGGTGAGAGTCTGTACAGGTGAGTCTGTACAGGTGAGAGTCTGTACAGGTGAGAGTCTGTACAGGTGATAGTCTGTACAGGTGAGAGTCTGTACAGGTGAGTCTGTACAGGTGATAGTCTGTATAGGTGACAGTCTGTACAGGTGAGAGTCCGTACAGGTGAGAGTCTGTACAGGTGAGAGTCCGTACAGGTGAGAGTCTGTACAGGTGAGTCTGTACAAGTATGAGTCTGTACAGGTGAGAGTCTGTACAGGTGAGAGTCTGTACAGGTGAGAGTCCGTACAGGTGAGAGTCTGTACAGGTGAGTCTGTACAAGTATGAGTCTGTACAGGTGAGAGTCTGTACAGTTGAGAGTCTGTACAGGTGAGAGTCTGTACAGGTGACAGTCTGTACAGGTGAGAGTCTGTACAGGTGACAGTCTGTACAGGTGAGAGTCCGTACAGGTGAGAGTCTGTACAGGTGAGAGTCCGTACAGGTGAGAGTCTGTACAGGTGAGTCTGTACAAGTATGAGTCTGTACAGGTGAGAGTCTGTACAGGTGAGAGTCTGTACAGGTGAGAGTCCGTACAGGTGAGAGTCTGTACAGGTGAGTCTGTACAAGTATGAGTCTGTACAGGTGAGAGTCTGTACAGTTGAGAGTCTGTACAGGTGAGAGTCTGTACAGGTGACAGTCTGTACAGGTGAGAGTCTGTACAGGTGACAGTCTGTACAGGTGACAGTCTGTACAGGTGAGAGTCTGTACAATTGAGAGTCTGTACAGGTGAGAGTCTGTACAGGTGACAGTCTGTACAGGTGACAGTCTGTACAGGTGAGAGTCTGTACAGGTGACAGTCTGTACAGGTGACAGTCTGTACAGGTGAGAGTCTGTACAGGTGAGAGTCTGTACAGGTGAGAGTCTGTCCAGGTGAGAGTCTGTACAGGTGAGAGTCCGTACAGGTGAGAGTCTGTACAGGTGAGAGTCTGTACAGGTGACAGTCTGTACAGGTGACAGTCTGTACAGGTGAGAGTCTGTACAGGTGACAGTCTGTACAGGTGACAGTCTGTACAGGTGAGAGTCTGTACAGGTGACAGTCTGTACAGGTGAGAGTCTGTACAGGTGACAGTCTGTACAGGTGAGAGTCTGTACAGGTGAGAGTCTGTCCAGGTGAGAGTCTGTCCAGGTGAGAGTCTGTACAGGTGACAGTCTGTACAGGTGAGAGTCTGTACAGGTGACAGTCTGTACAGGTGAGAGTCTGTACAGGTGACAGTCTGTACAGGTGACAGTCTGTACAGGTGACAGTCTGTACAGGTGACAGTCTGTACAGGTGAGAGTCTGTACAGGTGACAGTCTGTACAGGTGAGAGTCTGTACAGGTGACAGTCTGTACAGGTGACAGTCTGTACAGGTGAGAGTCTGTACAGGTGAGAGTCTGTACAGGTGAGTCTGTACAGGTGAGTCTGTACAGGTGAGAGTCTGTACAGGTGACAGTCTGTACAGGTGAGAGTCTGTACAGGTGAGAGTCTGTACAGGTGAGTCTGTACAGGTGATAGTCTGTACAGGTGACAGTCTGTACAGGTGACAGTCTGTACAGGTGACAGTCGGTACAGGTGACAGTCTGTACAGGTGAGAGTCTGTACAGGTGAGAGTCTGTACAGGTGAGAGTCTGTACAGGTGAGAGTCTGTACAGGTGAGAGTCTGTACAAGTATGAGTCTGTCCAGGTAAGAGTCTGTACAGGTGAGAGTCTGTACAGGTGAGAGTCTGTACAGGTGAGAGTCTGTACAGGTGAGAGTCTGTACAGGTGACAGTCTGTACAGGTGAGAGTCTGTACAGGTGAGAGTCTGTACAGGTGAGAGTCTGTACAGGTGAGTCTGTACAGGTGAGAGTCTGTACAGGTGACAGTCTGTACAGGTGAGAGTCTGTACAGGTGAGAGTCTGTACAGGTGAGTCTGTACAGGTGAGTCTGTACAGGTGAGAGTCTGTACAGGTGAGAGTCTGTACAGGTGAGAGTCTGTACAGGTGAGAGTCTGTACAGGTGAGTCTGTACAGGTGATAGTCTGTACAGGTGACAGTCTGTACAGGTGACAGTCTGTACAGGTGACAGTCGGTACAGGTGACAGTCTGTACAGGTGAGAGTCTGTACAGGTGAGAGTCTGTACAGGTGAGAGTCTGTACAGGTGAGAGTCTGTACAGGTGAGAGTCTGTACAGGTGAGAGTCTGTACAAGTATGAGTCTGTCCAGGTAAGAGTCTGTACAGGTGAGAGTCTGTACAGGTGAGAGTCTGTACAGGTGAGAGTCTGTACAGGTGAGAGTCTGTCCAGGTGAGAGTCTGTACAGGTGAGAGTCTGTACAGGTGAGAGTCTGTACAGGTGAGAGTCTGTACAGGTGAGAGTCTGTACAGGTGACAGTCTGTACAGGTGACAGTCTGTACAGGTGAGAGTCTGTACAGGTGAGAGTCTGTACAGGTGACAGTCTGTACAGGTGAGAGTCTGTACAGGTGACAGTCTGTACAGGTGAGAGTCTGTACAGGTGAGAGTCTGTACAGGTGACAGTCTGTACAGGTGACAGTCTGTACAGGTGACAGTCGGTACAGGTGACAGTCTGTACAGGTGACAGTCTGTACAGGTGAGAGTCTGTACAGGTGACAGTCTGTACAGGTGAGAGTCTGTACAGGTGAGAGTCTGTACAGGTGAGAGTCTGTACAGGTGACAGTCTGTACAGGTGAGAGTCTGTACAGGTGACAGTCTGTACAGGTGAGAGTCTGTACAGGTGAGAGTCTGTACAGGTGACAGTCTGTACAGGTGACAGTCTGTACAGGTGACAGTCGGTACAGGTGACAGTCTGTACAGGGTGACAGTCTGTACAGGTGAGAGTCTGTACAGGTGACAGTCTGTACAGGTGAGAGTCTGTACAGGTGAGAGTCTGTACAGGTGACAGTCTGTACAGGTGAGAGTCTGTACAGGTGAGAGTCTGTACAAGTATGAGTCTGTCCAGGTGAGAATCTGTACAGGTGAGAGTCTGTACAGGTGAGAGTCTGTACAGGTGAGAGTCTGTACAGGTGACAGTCTGTACAGGTGAGAGTCTGTACAGGTGACAGTCTGTACAGGTGAGAGTCTGTACAGGTGAGAGTCTGTACAGGTGACAGTCTGTACAGGTGAGAGTCTGTACAGGTGACAGTCTGTACAGGTGACAGTCGGTACAGGTGACAGTCTGTACAGGTGAGAGTCTGTACAGGTGACAGTCTGTACAGGTGAGAGTCTGTACAGGTGAGAGTCTGTACAGGTGACAGTCTGTACAGGTGACAGTCTGTACAGGTGACAGTCTGTACAGGTGACAGTCGGTACAGGTGACAGTCTGTACAGGTGACAGTCTGTACAGGTGAGAGTCTGTACAGGTGACAGTCTGTACAGGTGAGAGTCTGTACAGGTGAGAGTCTGTACAGGTGACAGTCTGTACAGGTGAGAGTCTGTACAGGTGAGAGTCTGTACAAGTATGAGTCTGTCCAGGTGAGAATCTGTACAGGTGAGAGTCTGTACAGGTGAGAGTCTGTACAGGTGAGAGTCTGTACAGGTGAGAGTCTGTCCAGGTGACAGTCTGTACAGGTGAGAGTCTGTACAGGTGACAGTCTGTACAGGTGACAGTCTGTACAGGTGAGAGTCTGTACAGGTGAGAGTCTGTACAGGTGACAGTCTGTACAGGTGACAGTCTGTACAGGTGAGAGTCTGTACAGGTGACAGTCTGTACAGGTGAGAGTCTGTACAGGTGACAGTCTGTACAGGTGAGAGTCTGTACAGGTGAGAGTCTGTACAGGTGAGAGTCTGTACAGGTGAGAGTCTGTACAGGTGAGAGTCTGTACAGGTGACAGTCGGTACAGGTGACAGTCTGTACAGGTGAGAGTCTGTACAGGTGAGAGTCTGTACAGGTATGAGTCTGTACAGGTGACAGTCTGTACAGGTGAGAGTCTGTACAGGTGAGAGTCTGTACAGGTGAGTCTGTACAGGTGAGAGTCTGTACAGGTGAGAGTCTGTACAGGTGAGAGTCTGTACAGGTGAGAGTCTGTACAGGTGAGTCTGTACAGGTGAGAGTCTGTCCAGGTGAGAGTCTGTACAGGTGAGAGTCCGTACAGGTGAGAGTCTGTACAGGTGAGAGTCCGTACAGGTGAGAGTCTGTACAGGTGAGTCTGTACAAGTATGAGTCTGTACAGGTGAGAGTCTGTACAGGTGAGAGTCTGTACAGGTGAGAGTCCGTACAGGTGAGAGTCTGTACAGGTGAGTCTGTACAAGTATGAGTCTGTACAGGTGAGAGTCTGTACAGGTGAGAGTCTGTACAGGTGAGAGTCTGTACAGGTGACAGTCTGTACAGGTGAGAGTCTGTACAGGTGAGAGTCTGTACAGGTGAGAGTCTGTCCAGGTGAGAGTCTGTACAGGTGAGAGTCCGTACAGGTGAGAGTCTGTACAGGTGAGAGTCTGTACAGGTGACAGTCTGTACAGGTGACAGTCTGTACAGGTGAGAGTCTGTACAGGTGACAGTCTGTACAGGTGACAGTCTGTACAGGTGAGAGTCTGTACAGGTGACAGTCTGTACAGGTGAGAGTCTGTACAGGTGACAGTCTGTACAGGTGAGAGTCTGTACAGGTGAGAGTCTGTCCAGGTGAGAGTCTGTCCAGGTGAGAGTCTGTACAGGTGACAGTCTGTACAGGTGAGAGTCTGTACAGGTGACAGTCTGTACAGGTGAGAGTCTGTACAGGTGACAGTCTGTACAGGTGACAGTCTGTACAGGTGACAGTCTGTACAGGTGAGAGTCTGTACAGGTGACAGTCTGTACAGGTGAGAGTCTGTACAGGTGACAGTCTGTACAGGTGACAGTCTGTACAGGTGAGAGTCTGTACAGGTGAGAGTCTGTACAGGTGAGTCTGTACAGGTGAGTCTGTACAGGTGAGAGTCTGTACAGGTGACAGTCTGTACAGGTGAGAGTCTGTACAGGTGAGAGTCTGTACAGGTGAGTCTGTACAGGTGATAGTCTGTACAGGTGACAGTCTGTACAGGTGACAGTCTGTACAGGTGACAGTCGGTACAGGTGACAGTCTGTACAGGTGAGAGTCTGTACAGGTGAGAGTCTGTACAGGTGAGAGTCTGTACAGGTGAGAGTCTGTACAGGTGAGAGTCTGTACAAGTATGAGTCTGTCCAGGTAAGAGTCTGTACAGGTGAGAGTCTGTACAGGTGAGAGTCTGTACAGGTGAGAGTCTGTACAGGTGAGAGTCTGTACAGGTGACAGTCTGTACAGGTGAGAGTCTGTACAGGTGAGAGTCTGTACAGGTGAGAGTCTGTACAGGTGAGTCTGTACAGGTGAGAGTCTGTACAGGTGACAGTCTGTACAGGTGAGAGTCTGTACAGGTGAGAGTCTGTACAGGTGAGTCTGTACAGGTGAGTCTGTACAGGTGAGAGTCTGTACAGGTGAGAGTCTGTACAGGTGAGAGTCTGTACAGGTGAGAGTCTGTCCAGGTGAGAGTCTGTACAGGTGAGAGTCTGTACAGGTGAGAGTCTGTACAGGTGAGAGTCTGTACAGGTGAGAGTCTGTACAGGTGACAGTCTGTACAGGTGACAGTCTGTACAGGTGAGAGTCTGTACAGGTGAGTCTGTACAGGTGAGAGTCTGTACAGGTGACAGTCTGTACAGGTGAGAGTCTGTACAGGTGACAGTCTGTACAGGTGAGAGTCTGTACAGGTGAGAGTCTGTACAGGTGACAGTCTGTACAGGTGACAGTCTGTACAGGTGACAGTCGGTACAGGTGACAGTCTGTACAGGTGACAGTCTGTACAGGTGAGAGTCTGTACAGGTGACAGTCTGTACAGGTGAGAGTCTGTACAGGTGAGAGTCTGTACAGGTGAGAGTCTGTACAGGTGACAGTCTGTACAGGTGAGAGTCTGTACAGGTGACAGTCTGTACAGGTGAGAGTCTGTACAGGTGAGAGTCTGTACAGGTGACAGTCTGTACAGGTGACAGTCTGTACAGGTGACAGTCGGTACAGGTGACAGTCTGTACAGGTGACAGTCTGTACAGGTGAGAGTCTGTACAGGTGACAGTCTGTACAGGTGAGAGTCTGTACAGGTGAGAGTCTGTACAGGTGACAGTCTGTACAGGTGAGAGTCTGTACAGGTGAGAGTCTGTACAAGTATGAGTCTGTCCAGGTGAGAATCTGTACAGGTGAGAGTCTGTACAGGTGAGAGTCTGTACAGGTGAGAGTCTGTACAGGTGACAGTCTGTACAGGTGAGAGTCTGTACAGGTGACAGTCTGTACAGGTGAGAGTCTGTACAGGTGAGAGTCTGTACAGGTGACAGTCTGTACAGGTGAGAGTCTGTACAGGTGACAGTCTGTACAGGTGACAGTCGGTACAGGTGACAGTCTGTACAGGTGAGAGTCTGTACAGGTGACAGTCTGTACAGGTGAGAGTCTGTACAGGTGAGAGTCTGTACAGGTGACAGTCTGTACAGGTGACAGTCTGTACAGGTGACAGTCGGTACAGGTGACAGTCTGTACAGGTGACAGTCTGTACAGGTGAGAGTCTGTACAGGTGACAGTCTGTACAGGTGAGAGTCTGTACAGGTGAGAGTCTGTACAGGTGACAGTCTGTACAGGTGAGAGTCTGTACAGGTGAGAGTCTGTACAAGTATGAGTCTGTCCAGGTGAGAATCTGTACAGGTGAGAGTCTGTACAGGTGAGAGTCTGTACAGGTGAGAGTCTGTACAGGTGAGAGTCTGTACAGGTGAGAGTCTGTCCAGGTGACAGTCTGTACAGGTGAGAGTCTGTACAGGTGACAGTCTGTACAGGTGACAGTCTGTACAGGTGACAGTCTGTACAGGTGAGAGTCTGTACAGGTGACAGTCTGTACAGGTGACAGTCTGTACAGGTGAGAGTCTGTACAGGTGACAGTCTGTACAGGTGAGAGTCTGTACAGGTGACAGTCTGTACAGGTGAGAGTCTGTACAGGTGAGAGTCTGTACAGGTGAGAGTCTGTACAGGTGAGAGTCTGTACAGGTGAGAGTCTGTACAGGTGACAGTCTGTACAGGTGAGAGTCTGTACAGGTGAGAGTCTGTACAGGTGAGAGTCTGTACAGGTATGAGTCTGTACAGGTGACAGTCTGTACAGGTGAGAGTCTGTACAGGTGAGAGTCTGTACAGGTGAGTCTGTACAGGTGAGAGTCTGTACAGGTGAGAGTCTGTACAGGTGAGAGTCTGTACAGGTGAGAGTCTGTACAGGTGAGTCTGTACAGGTGATAGTCTGTATAGGTGACAGTCTGTACAGGTGAGAGTCCGTACAGGTGAGAGTCTGTACAGGTGAGAGTCCGTACAGGTGAGAGTCTGTACAGGTGCGAGTCTGTACAAGTATGAGTCTGTACAGGTGAGAGTCTGTACAGGTGAGAGTCTGTACAGGTGAGAGTCCGTACAGGTGAGAGTCTGTACAGGTGAGTCTGTACAAGTATGAGTCTGTACAGGTGAGAGTCTGTACAGGTGAGAGTCTGTACAGGTGAGAGTCTGTACAGGTGAGAGTCTGTACAGGTGAGTCTGTACAGGTGATAGTCTGTACAGGTGACAGTCTGTACAGGTGACAGTCTGTACAGGTGACAGTCGGTACAGGTGACAGTCTGTACAGGTGAGAGTCTGTACAGGTGAGAGTCTGTACAGGTGAGAGTCTGTACAGGTGAGAGTCTGTACAGGTGAGAGTCTGTACAAGTATGAGTCTGTCCAGGTAAGAGTCTGTACAGGTGAGAGTCTGTACAGGTGAGAGTCTGTACAGGTGAGAGTCTGTACAGGTGAGAGTCTGTACAGGTGACAGTCTGTACAGGTGAGAGTCTGTACAGGTGAGAGTCTGTACAGGTGAGAGTCTGTACAGGTGAGTCTGTACAGGTGAGAGTCTGTACAGGTGACAGTCTGTACAGGTGAGAGTCTGTACAGGTGAGAGTCTGTACAGGTGAGTCTGTACAGGTGAGTCTGTACAGGTGAGAGTCTGTACAGGTGAGAGTCTGTACAGGTGAGAGTCTGTACAGGTGAGAGTCTGTCCAGGTGAGAGTCTGTACAGGTGAGAGTCTGTACAGGTGAGAGTCTGTACAGGTGAGAGTCTGTACAGGTGAGAGTCTGTACAGGTGACAGTCTGTACAGGTGACAGTCTGTACAGGTGAGAGTCTGTACAGGTGAGTCTGTACAGGTGAGAGTCTGTACAGGTGACAGTCTGTACAGGTGAGAGTCTGTACAGGTGACAGTCTGTACAGGTGAGAGTCTGTACAGGTGAGAGTCTGTACAGGTGACAGTCTGTACAGGTGACAGTCTGTACAGGTGACAGTCGGTACAGGTGACAGTCTGTACAGGTGACAGTCTGTACAGGTGAGAGTCTGTACAGGTGACAGTCTGTACAGGTGAGAGTCTGTACAGGTGAGAGTCTGTACAGGTGAGAGTCTGTACAGGTGACAGTCTGTACAGGTGAGAGTCTGTACAGGTGACAGTCTGTACAGGTGAGAGTCTGTACAGGTGAGAGTCTGTACAGGTGACAGTCTGTACAGGTGACAGTCTGTACAGGTGACAGTCGGTACAGGGTGACAGTCTGTACAGGTGACAGTCTGTACAGGTGAGAGTCTGTACAGGTGACAGTCTGTACAGGTGAGAGTCTGTACAGGTGAGAGTCTGTACAGGTGACAGTCTGTACAGGTGAGAGTCTGTACAGGTGAGAGTCTGTACAAGTATGAGTCTGTCCAGGTGAGAATCTGTACAGGTGAGAGTCTGTACAGGTGAGAGTCTGTACAGGTGAGAGTCTGTACAGGTGACAGTCTGTACAGGTGAGAGTCTGTACAGGTGACAGTCTGTACAGGTGAGAGTCTGTACAGGTGAGAGTCTGTACAGGTGACAGTCTGTACAGGTGAGAGTCTGTACAGGTGACAGTCTGTACAGGTGACAGTCGGTACAGGTGACAGTCTGTACAGGTGAGAGTCTGTACAGGTGACAGTCTGTACAGGTGAGAGTCTGTACAGGTGAGAGTCTGTACAGGTGACAGTCTGTACAGGTGACAGTCTGTACAGGTGACAGTCTGTACAGGTGACAGTCGGTACAGGTGACAGTCTGTACAGGTGACAGTCTGTACAGGTGAGAGTCTGTACAGGTGACAGTCTGTACAGGTGAGAGTCTGTACAGGTGAGAGTCTGTACAGGTGACAGTCTGTACAGGTGAGAGTCTGTACAGGTGAGAGTCTGTACAAGTATGAGTCTGTCCAGGTGAGAATCTGTACAGGTGAGAGTCTGTACAGGTGAGAGTCTGTACAGGTGAGAGTCTGTACAGGTGAGAGTCTGTACAGGTGAGAGTCTGTCCAGGTGACAGTCTGTACAGGTGAGAGTCTGTACAGGTGACAGTCTGTACAGGTGACAGTCTGTACAGGTGAGAGTCTGTACAGGTGACAGTCTGTACAGGTGACAGTCTGTACAGGTGAGAGTCTGTACAGGTGACAGTCTGTACAGGTGAGAGTCTGTACAGGTGACAGTCTGTACAGGTGAGAGTCTGTACAGGTGAGAGTCTGTACAGGTGAGAGTCTGTACAGGTGAGAGTCTGTACAGGTGAGAGTCTGTACAGGTGACAGTCTGTACAGGTGAGAGTCTGTACAGGTGAGAGTCTGTACAGGTGAGAGTCTGTACAGGTATGAGTCTGTACAGGTGACAGTCTGTACAGGTGAGAGTCTGTACAGGTGAGAGTCTGTACAGGTGAGTCTGTACAGGTGAGAGTCTGTACAGGTGAGAGTCTGTACAGGTGAGAGTCTGTACAGGTGAGAGTCTGTACAGGTGAGTCTGTACAGGTGATAGTCTGTATAGGTGACAGTCTGTACAGGTGAGAGTCCGTACAGGTGAGAGTCTGTACAGGTGAGAGTCCGTACAGGTGAGAGTCTGTACAGGTGAGTCTGTACAAGTATGAGTCTGTACAGGTGAGAGTCTGTACAGGTGAGAGTCTGTACAGGTGAGAGTCCGTACAGGTGAGAGTCTGTACAGGTGAGTCTGTACAAGTATGAGTCTGTACAGGTGAGAGTCTGTACAGGTGAGAGTCTGTACAGGTGAGAGTCTGTACAGGTGAGAGTCCGTACAGGTGAGAGTCTGTACAGGTGAGAGTCTGTACAGGTGAGTCTGTACAAGTATGAGTCTGTACAGGTGAGAGTCTGTACAGTTGAGAGTCTGTACAGGTGAGAGTCTGTACAGGTGACAGTCTGTACAGGTGAGAGTCTGTACAGGTGACAGTCTGTACAGGTGAGAGTCTGTACAGTTGAGAGTCTGTACAGTTGAGAGTCTGTACAGGTGAGAGTCTGTACAGGTGAGAGTCTGTACAGGTGACAGTCTGTACAGGTGAGAGTCTGTACAGGTGACAGTCTGTACAGGTGACAGTCTGTACAGGTGAGAGTCTGTACAGGTGACAGTCTGTACAGGTGACAGTCTGTACAGGTGACAGTCTGTACAGGTGAGAGTCTGTACAGGTGACAGTCTGTACAGGTGAGAGTCTGTACAGGTGAGAGTCTGTCCAGGTGAGAGTCTGTCCAGGTGACAGTCTGTACAGGTGAGAGTCTGTACAGGTGAGAGTCTGTCCAGGTGAGAGTCTGTCCAGGTGAGAGTCTGTCCAGGTGAGAGTCTGTACAGGTGAGAGTCTGTACAGGTGACAGTCTGTACAGGTGAGAGTCTGTACAGGTGACAGTCTGTACAGGTGAGAGTCTGTACAGGTGACAGTCTGTACAGGTGACAGTCTGTACAGGTGACAGTCTGTACAGGTGACAGTCTGTACAGGTGAGAGTCTGTACAGGTGAGAGTCTGTACAGGTGACAGTCTGTACAGGTGAGAGTCTGTACAGGTGAGAGTCTGTACAGGTGAGAGTCTGTACAGGTGAGTCTGTACAGGTGAGAGTCTGTACAGGTGACAGTCTGTACAGGTGAGAGTCTGTACAGGTGAGTCTGTACAGGTGAGTCTGTACAGGTGAGAGTCTGTACAGGTGACAGTCTGTACAGGTGAGAGTCTGTACAGTGAGAGTCTGTACAGGTGAGTCTGTACAGGTGACAGTCTGTACAGGTGACAGTCTGTACAGGTGACAGTCTGTACAGGTGACAGTCGGGTACAGGTGACAGTCTGTACAGGTGAGAGTCTGTACAGGTGAGAGTCTGTACAGGTGAGAGTCTGTACAGGTGAGAGTCTGTACAAGTATGAGTCTGTCCAGGTAAGAGTCTGTACAGGTGAGAGTCTGTACAGGTGAGAGTCTGTACAGGTGAGAGTCTGTACAGGTGAGAGTCTGTACAGGTGACAGTCTGTACAGGTGAGAGTCTGTACAGGTGAGAGTCTGTACAGGTGAGAGTCTGTACAGGTGAGTCTGTACAGGTGAGAGTCTGTACAGGTGACAGTCTGTACAGGTGAGAGTCTGTACAGGTGAGAGTCTGTACAGGTGAGTCTGTACAGGTGAGTCTGTACAGGTGAGAGTCTGTACAGTGAGAGTCTGTACAGGTGAGAGTCTGTACAGGTGAGAGTCTGTACAGGTGAGTCTGTACAGGTGATAGTCTGTACAGGTGACAGTCTGTACAGGTGACAGTCTGTACAGGTGACAGTCGGTACAGGTGACAGTCTGTACAGGTGAGAGTCTGTACAGGTGAGAGTCTGTACAGGTGAGAGTCTGTACAGGTGACAGTCTGTACAGGTGAGAGTCTGTACAGGTGAGAGTCTGTACAAGTATGAGTCTGTCCAGGTAAGAGTCTGTACAGGTGAGAGTCTGTACAGGTGAGAGTATGTACAGGTGAGAGTCTGTACAGGTGAGAGTCTGTACAGGTGAGAGTCTGTACAGGTGAGAGTCTGTACAGGTGACAGTCTGTACAGGTGACAGTCTGTACAGGTGACGTCTGTACAGGTGAGAGTCTGTACAGGTGAGTCTGTACAGGTGAGAGTCTGTACAGGTGACAGTCTGTAGGTGAGAGTCTGTACTGACAGTCTGTACAGGTGAGAGTCTGTACAGGTGAGAGTCTGTACAGGTGACAGTCTGTACAGGTGACAGTCGGTACTGGTGACAGTCTGTACAGGTGACAGTCTGTACAGGTGAGAGTCTGTACAGGTGACAGTCTGTACAGGTGAGAGTCTGTACAGGTGAGAGTCTGTACAGGTGAGAGTCTGTACAGGTGACAGTCTGTACAGGTGACAGTCTGTACAGGTGACAGTCTGTACAGGTGAGAGTCTGTACAGGTGAGAGTCTGTACAGGTGACAGTCTGTACAGGTGACAGTCTGTACAGGTGACAGTCGGTACAGGTGACAGTCTGTACAGGTGACAGTCTGTACAGGTGAGAGTCTGTACAGGTGACAGTCTGTACAGGTGAGAGTCTGTACAGGTGAGAGTCTGTACAGGTGACAGTCTGTACAGGTGAGAGTCTGTACAGGTGAGAGTCTGTACAAGTATGAGTCTGTCCAGGTGAGAATCTGTACAGGTGAGAGTCTGTACAGGTGAGAGTCTGTACAGGTGAGAGTCTGTACAGGTGACAGTCTTACAGGTGAGAGTCTGTACAGGTGACAGTCTGTACAGGTGAGAGTCTGTACAGGTGAGAGTCTGTACAGGTGACAGTCTGTACAGGTGACAGTCTGTACAGGTGAGAGTCTGTACAGGTGACAGTCTGTACAGGTGAGAGTCTGTACAGGTGACAGTCTGTACAGGTGACAGTCGGTACAGGTGACAGTCTGTACAGGTGAGAGTCTGTACAGGTGACAGTCTGTACAGGTGGAGTCTGTAGGTGAGAGTCTGTACCGGTGACAGTCTGTACAGGTGACAGTCTGTACAGGTGACAGTCGTACAGGTGACAGTCTGTACAGGTGACAGTCTGTACAGGTGAGAGTCTGTACAGGTGACAGTCTGTACAGGTGAGAGTCTGTACAGGTGAGAGTCTGTACAGGTGAGAGTCTGTACAGGTGACAGTCTGTACGGTGACAGTCTGTACAGGTGAGAGTCTGTACAGGTGAGAGTCTGTACAAGTATGAGTCTGTCCAGGTGAGAATCTGTACAGGTGAGAGTCTGTACAGGTGAGAGTCTGTACAGGTGAGAGTCTGTACAGCTGAGAGTCTGTACAGGTGAGAGTCTGTACAGGTGAGAGTCTGTCCAGGTGACAGTCTGTACAGGTGAGAGTCTGTACAGGTGACAGTCTGTACAGGTGACAGTCTATACAGGTGACAGTCTGTACAGGTGAGAGTCTGTACAGGTGACAGTCTGTACAGGTGAGAGTCTGTACAGGTGACAGTCTGTACAGGTGAGAGTCTGTACAGGTGAGAGTCTGTACAGGTGAGAGTCTGTACAGGTGAGAGTCTGTACAGGTGAGAGTCTGTAGGTGAGAGTCTGTCCAGGTGAGAGTCTGTACAGGTGACAGTCTGTACAGGTGACAGTCTGTACAGGTGAGAGTCTGTACAGGTGAGTCTGTACAGGTGAGAGTCTGTCAGGTGAGAGTCTGTACAGGTGAGAGTCTGTACAGGTGAGAGTCTGTCCAGGTGAGAGTCTGTACAGGTGAGAGTCTGTACAGGTGAGTCTGTACAGGTGAGAGTCTGTACAGGTGAGAGTCTGTACAGGTGAGAGTCTGTACAGGTGCGAGTCTGTACAGGTGAGAGTCTGTACAGGTGAGAGTCTGTACAGGTGAGAGTCTGTACAGGTGCCTCTCCCTTAAATGTGTGCTGGAAAACACCCCACCAACAAAGGTGAGATGAGCACACATATCTCTGATGCCCCCCCACATATCTCTGATGCCCCTCCACATATCTCTGATGCCCCCCACATATCTCTGAACCCCCCAAAATGCGAGTCTTGTCTCTGGGTTCTGCATGACCTAAGAA